>OX463845.1:9226790-9864951 GCA_949825065.1 Odontocerum albicorne
GGTAACGAAAAACTTAACACATTTAAAATTCAAGCATAAATGAGAGTCGTGGTAGAGGTTGACCGAGAATAGTAGGATTGGATACGTGAATGAAATTATGAAAGAAAAAAAAGTGAAGAGAAAGAGAAACAAAAGGAACTGAGAAGATAGTTAGATGTGGAAGAGGTGTAAGAAGTATGTCGTTATAGGAACGTTTGTTTGCCAACCCCGTGTTGTTGTATGCTAGTATATTACAAATGTTATATTTATTTTATTTTTTTAATTGCAGTGCAATTAATGATCACAATGTATAATAAAGTTATGAAAGAAGTCAAAAGTATATACATTGTTTATGGTATAACATAGTTAAGGCATTAACGTTGAGGAGGTTTAAAGACATTGTAATTCGTTTTATTCAACACTGATTATTCCATTGTAATTTGTTTTATCAAACACTGTTTATTCCAGTTTTTTGTAACGGTATAACCCAACCGGATTCAAGGCTTTCAACTCATCTTCAGGGGAGTACAAACAAGAATTGTTTGAAACAAGACAAGCCTTGAAACCGGTAGGGTTAACCAGTGTTTGATAAAACAAATTACAGTGTCTTTAAACCTCCACAATGTGAATGCCTTAACTATAAATAATATACTGTTTATTCCACTTTTTGTAACGGTTTAACGGTATACCGTTACAAAAAGTGAAATAAACAGTGCTGGATAAAACAAATTACAAAAAAATACGTACTTGAAATTTAAACACTATAAAAAAGATGTAATTCTTCTGTTATTTTTTTAGTGAAAATTTATTCGTTGTTGATTCAATAGGAGAATTTATACGCTCGATATATTTTAGCGGTGAAATGAAAATAAGTTATACGCCCAAGTTCATGTTTCAAGAAATAAGTTCTTAAACAAGGTTTCTGTTTCTCGCGGGCGTATCAGCTAAGATATATTACTCGAAGGTCTAAAGATTTTTATTATACAGGTAGGGAAACTGAAAAAAACCTATGAATAATATATAACCCACTTCCATCATAAAAGCAAAGAAAATGGGGAGGACAGGGCGAAACGACGTTAGGCTTACGTTGAAAAATGTTTTATTTTTACTTGATTTTAGATTGTGCTAAAATACTGGTATTCGGTTGGTATTCAGTAAAATAATTACACCAACAGTACTTTTGATTGAGTTATAGTTTAAATTGGGATTGGGAAGTTATAGTAAAGATGGGAAGAAATAGTCCTAAAATCATGGCATCTCGATGGAAAGAAACATCCCTAAAAAAAGCTATTGTTTTTATTTGAATTTTACTATCGTTTCATCTGTGAATATTGAAATAAGTTTTGTTCAAAATAATGTTTTTGTTACATCAAAGTAAGTATTGATCAAAATATTTTATTTTCAGTGAAATAATAAATTAACTGAAACACAATCATGTACATTTTACTTTACGGAAGCTGTTATATAAACAATTATGAACCACAAAGATTTCACCGTTTTAGATTAATAGTTACTCATTATTTTTAAAGTAAACTTTTGGAATATTAAATAAAAGTAAAGAAAACGGTTGTCAACTGTTTTATACAATTTAAGTTGTCAAAAATAATAAAAAAAAATAAAAACAATGTTGAAAATACTTATTAAATGGTCATTCGCGATTTTGCAAATAATAATTAATTAATTATTTCTTTCAAAATAGAGCTCATGGAATCACGTTAAAATTTGTTTAACATAAATGTATTCTAAGTAAATATATATTGAAAGCAAAATTTGTACTTGCTTGACTATTATAATACTTTGATTCGTCATAATTCAAGCCATGCTACCAATTGTTACAATTTTGAATAATTATAACAAAAATTGTTATAAAACACTCTTTCGTAATAAATGTCACTTAAAAATCGTTCTACGTTTCAGTTCTGTAAAAATCAGTTATTTATAAACACTACTTAACATACTGAAGTTAAATCTAAAAGGATCTAAAAGCACTACAAATTACTTTTTTATACAATTTTATGGTTGATAAGTAGATATTGTAATCACGGCCCCATCGCTTGCAAAATAGTTAACTGTGCTATGAAGTATTAAACAGTTAAAATGCGATATTAAATCCAGAATTTTATTACTCACTACACTAATAGCACTAGCAATGCTCCTGATAGTGGATAAAAATCAAAAGTATTGAGTCAAATTATGATTTGAAACAAAAAGTACAAAAAGACAGAAAACCCCGAGATTTTTTTATGCTTATAAAACCAACTTTTATTTTAAGGCAAAATTATTAGAAATGTATTTTATTTCTTCCAAAAAAGTTATGATAATGTTACTTTGACCTCTTCAATCTTGAGGAAAAATATCCTATCCGACCGTACGGTGTCATTAAAAAAATGAGGAAAAAGACATGTAGACAAGAGTCATTGAAAACTGGGCCTCAGCGTGGACTTTTTCTGTATTTTTTTATAATGAGGACAAGAAAAACATGATTTGTGGGGACTTATAATGATAGCAACAAAGCTTGAATCTCAATAAAAATATTATGTTTATTTCATAAACTCTTTATAGTAATGAAAGTTCAATACATAAAACCGTTTAGAGAGCAGACCCTCTTTAACGGCGCTCTAACATAGGATTCGAATGTACTATTATTGACAGATTAAAAGTATAACAACATGTATCAAACATATTTGAACAATACACTGGAGATATCCCACAGTTTAATGTTTCTTTATGTTGATTTTGTTTAGTCAAAGAGTCCGTTTAATTATTCAGAAACGTCAAGATATTTTTTTAATTGAAATAGTGCATAAATGGCATAAAAGCGGTTAAACTTGAAAAATTGGCAAAAGAGTTATGTAGGTTTTAAAACTATAGAATAATTTCCATGTTTTTTTATAAAATATATTGCCTATGTTTATTACTACTCTACACACTGAAGGGTTAGAACGCAAAATATTTTAGAAAATATGTAATGAATCTGTAAAAAAAATCATAACTTGGCGCAAACTACGCTTTTTATTCTTAAATTAAATGATTTCATCGAATAGCTTTAGCCATTGCGTGCCATAAGCTTATATTGTCAGTCAAAAAAAAACATTTTGCTAAAAATTACAAAGTTAAACGCTTCTGTCGTTAACTACTGGTCATTTTTTACTTGAAAAATTATACTCGTTAAATTAATCAGTGTGATCTTAAATACTTCGCTCAATCGCTTACAAAAATGAGGAAAATAAAAAACTCGACTTAAAAAAAAACAAAAAAATGTTAAGCTCACAATTAGTTGTGTTGATTTAGAACATTTATAAGTGTTGTTACATTGGCTGTGGTCTAACGGTTATCACTCACGCTAATCAAGCTGGTTTCCCAAGTTCGATTCGCGGCTTAGTCCCTTCCGGGCTGGTTTAGCTCTGAGACCGTTTTAGTCTGAATTTATGTTTTTGTATTACTAATATAATACTTATTTATTTTGTATATTGTACAGTCTTTTTCAACCGCTTAAAATATTTATAATTGAATACAAAATCAATGTATAAAAATGATTCATATACAAGATAATTGACAATCATACTCGAGGATGGCCTATCGTATACGGATTGTATTTGAAGATGTATGGGTGAAAATGTATAAAAATGATTCATATACAAGATAATTGACAATCATACTCGGGGATGGTTTATCGTATACGGATTTTATTTGAAGATGTATGGGTGGAAATGTGTAAAAATGATTCATAAACAAGATAATTGACAATCATACTCGAGGATGGCCTATCGTATACGGATTATATTTGAAGATGTATAGGTGGAAATGTATAAAAATGATTCATATACAAGATAATTGACAATCATACTCGAGGATGGTCTATCGTATACGGATTGTATTTGAAGATGTATGGGTGGAAATGTATAAAAATGATTCATATACAAGATAATTGACAATCATACTCGGGGATGGTTTATCGTATACGGATTTTATTTGAAGATGTATGGGTGGAAATGTGTAAAAATGATTCATAAACAAGATAATTGACAATCATACTCGAGGATGGCCTATCGTATACGGATTGTATTTGAAGATGTATGGGTGGAAATGTATAAAAATGATTCATATACAAGATAATTGACAATCATACTCGAGGATGGTCTATCGTATACGGATTGTATTTGAAGATGTATGGGTGGAAATGTATAAAAATGATTCATATACAAGATAATTGACAATCATACTCGAGGATGGCCTATCGTATACGGATTGTATTTGAAGATGTATGGGTGGAAATGTATAAAAATGATTCATATACAAACAATTTTAGATTGTAAACCGTACATGTATTCTACTTATCACACATATGGCTTTTCATAAATATTTATTTCATAAAAGATCTGTATAAAACTCTACCTAATGAAAGACTGTTGCAGATTAAACCTGACGATCGTCTTAGATCTTTAGTCTCCTTGTCACTGGAACTTTGAATTTGATCTGTCAAGTTTGTACACTGTAAACCAATATATTAATATATGTCTTCTACATGCAAGATAATCGACAATCATACTCGAGGATGGCCTATCGTATACGGATTGTATTTGAAGATGTATGGGTGGAAATGAGGGAAAAATGTATTTTGTATTACAAAAGTTAAGCTCTCTGCCCACTCTACCTAACCTGACAGGAGATTGACCTAACATATGTATATTATATTGAAACCGTTTTAAAACGTTTTTCACAACATTAAAAATATTTACAGGTATCCATCGCTTTACGCGATTCATCGTTTTTAGTAAAAATCGCGTGAATAGAAAAACACGAAACGTGAATTAATATTGTTATCTGCTTGAGATAGAAATTGGATCTAAGGAAAAAAGGTGGCCTAAACATAGTTCAAAAACATTCTTTTTATTTTTAATTAGAAAGCCTACAGGGCTCAATCGGGTAACGAATCAACAGCTTTTTATTATTTTTTTAAATTTTATTTAAACCTCGTTTAATGGGAAATTTATTTAAACATTTTAAAAACCCTGCATGAAAAAATACCGAATTTTGTGGTATCATTGGCATTTTCAAGCGATCTCATAATATGAAATTTATTAAAAAATAATGCCTCTTGATTATAAAATGGTCAAAATATCGTCATTTTGTAAAAAAAAGTCCACAACATTTAAGCGTCACCTTTATTGGATTGGACTGAAACATGAAAAAAACTGAAAAGAGACGAAAAAAACAGAAAAACGTTAGCTAAGAAGAATACATGATGTGGAAAAATACTGAAAGCAGGCTTGTGGAGCTGGAATCGGAGTCAAAAGTCAGACTCGTGGAGTCGGTTGGTTTTTTTGTGGAGTCGGAGTCGGTAAATGCTATTCTAAATTCGACTCCGACTTGTATTACATTTTTTTAAATTTATTAGCTACATCAATTATATTATGAAATTAAGAACTTTGTACCGTTCAGTACAAACAGCGGGAAGTATAACGAGGAATCCGTATCGACATTATTTCCAAAAATCCTTACGCCATTTACGCCACGTAATTCAGTACAACATGTGGTTAACAATATACGAGTACATAACATATGTGTAATAATTGGAGTTAGAGTCAAATATTTCAAATTCTGGAGTTGATTTTTTTTTCAACTCCACAACTCTGGAATAAAGTAATTGGAGATGAATGTGACCTTTACACTTTTTTTACGTATGATGAAGAATAATTATCTGATATAACGGTTTGGGCATATAGAACGAATGAATGAAAAAAAACTAATAAAATAAATGTACATTACAAATGTAAGCGAAATGCTCGGTAAAGGAAGATCCAATATAGTATGCATGGTTGAAATGAATATTATTTTGAAACAAAGAAATGAAAAAAAAATTGAAATCATTAGAGAAGGTATATACAATAGTTGTGTAACGATGGTCGTTATCAATGTAGCGTGTGTCCTATTAGAACGTGCTGATGATTTTGATATCGACATCGCTATCTTCGTTTTAGTCGATCTGCGTTACTTCTCGTTCAGGGTCATCAATATAGCGGATTGCTTATCTCTATAAGTCATGATGATCTTGATTTGTATTCAATGAATATAGACTCAGGAATGCGGATATAAAACGATAAGTGGACAGCGGGTAAAATAAATAACAAGTCTTGACAGTTGAATGAATGACAATAATAATATGTTTATTTCTCGGCGTCCGAGTAATTTATACCAATGAGTGAATACATTCGCGATACATATCTGCCTTGCTCTAGCGCATGAACTGGCGGTAGGTTAATTATTTATATTTGGAGATGGCTAGCCAATTCGCGGACGTTGTAAATAGTAAATATTGTTGTTGTTCATAGTGTGTGACAATCATTGAACTCTTCATCGGTCATTGCCCCTGTATGTTTACTATCTGACAATAATTAATTTAATTTAATTGTGTTTAACAATTCATTTATTCATTTTGACAATTATTTATTTATTTATTTATTTAGGTAGGTATTCCTACAGTTGTAACGGAAACGAAATATGTATGTTGCGATAGGAATGTCTGGTACCTTTGTCTTCTCTACCTACCCCGACAAGGAAATGGCGTGAGGGTATGAATATGTAAATGTATATTGTAAAAATAACACTTTTGCCCCATGAACTGTCAACAGTTTTTATTTTTAAATACATTATTAATATATATGAAGCACTTAGCCAACCAAATTATTTGGGTTCATTTTTGTTTTTTTTCTTCTAGAATTGAAATAAATCAAATAATAACGAACATCTCAATGTCGAAATGAATAATTCAAATAATAATAAGTATCTTCTGAAAATATAAAATACAAATCTTATTTTCCGCAGAACTACTGAGAAATAAATTACAGCAGTCCCCCATTATTCGCGGGACATGGGTTCCAAGCCCCTCTCGAATGTCGAAATACGCGGATAGTAGCAAACTCTTTCTAAAATACCAAGGTTTTTTTTCATTTATGTTACTAAATGTCTTCGTGTCAGTGCAAAGCTAATACAAGTTTATTTCTTTTCTTTGAGTAATTCACGGAAAGAAATTTGGTTTTTCCAATACATTTTAACAATGATAGTGATTGTTTATTTTCGTAGTAGGTCAATAATTTTTACCTTTTTACTTATTGTAAGCATTTGACCAGATCTCTGGATCACCAGCATTACTTTTCTTGAGTTTCAAGGGCATTATTACGATAAATAAAGATAATTTGAATACAAACACTGAGATACCGGGAACGATGCTACAACATCGAGAGATGGAGCTCGACAGATCACGTAGATCAGTGGTCCCCAACCTTTTTGTCGCCGCGGACCGGTCAACGTTTCATAATTTTACCGCGGCCCACTGGGGGGGGGGGAGGGGGGACACATTGAATGTAGTTTTTTTTTTTAAATTTAATAACAATATATTTGTACAATATATAATAATAAAATTTACAACTGTGGTACATAAGTTATAGTGACAAATAATAGTAGAGAAAACACAAGGTTTTTGGGAAAAATGAAGAAAAAATATATAATAACAATGAAGGATTATTAAGTTTCAGATAATTTTTTAATTTTCTTTTGGATTCATGGGTATTTTCAATATTTTTAAGGTTCAACGGAAGGCTGAAAGTATTTTTTTCCAAGATAGAGAAAATAATTTTGAGAATGTTTAGGGTTTAATATCGGGATTTTAATGTTATTCTGATATCTTGCAGATATATTAACTTGAAAGTTATTTATCTATTTTCTTTAAAAGTTTTGATGTTGAAGTTTTATGTGTTTTGATTTAATATTTTTAATTGAATCGTGTTTAAATATGCCTTCAAAATAAAATACAGTTACCCCTTAAAAATGAATAAAAACAGATTTAATATTTTAACTTAATGCTAAATCAATGAGAACCCTGAGCTTGCTTAATTGAAACGAGATGGTTCCATCTGGGGGTAATAGGAGATTGTGACACCCGAAGTGTCTTGCTTATGTCCAGTTTATTTCTTTGTTTTGTTTTGGTTGCTGTCACTGCAGAAAACCCCGCTTCACATAGATAGAATGTCGGAAATGGCAATAGGGATTTTAGTGCTGTGGTGGCAATCTCAGGGTATTCCGCCATGACTCTAATCCAGAACACCGGCAGAGTTGTTGTCTCGAACATATTTTTAAGGCTGCCTTATAATTAAGTTTTATTGGGTATGTTCGATTTTTCAAAAACAATTTTGATTTTTAAGCAGGCCCTTGCGCGGCCCAGTACCATTTGGTCCACGGCCCGGTACCGGGCCGCGGACCGGGGGTTGGGGACCACTGACGTAGATGACTTGAAGTGAATATTTGGTAAGTTTGCTTCTATCTTATGTAGTGTTGTTTATGAAAAATGTTGAAAAATTGAGAGATTAACCGCGGATAAAGATCTTCCAATAACAGAGGACTACTGTACTCGTTACTTAATTTTTCCCTTAAAAATGTTTTTTGGCACTGAACAGCCATAAAAAAAGATAATGAAAAAAACACATATGAAATTTAAACACTTATAAATAAACATTAAGTGTAATCATGTACAACATATAATAATTAAAATTGAAGATTAAATATATGTATTTAAGGCTTTGTAATTAAAAATCTGTTTAAATCAATTAAAAGTTAAACCAAATTGAAAAAAAGTATTATTTATATTCAAGTTATTATGTCATCAAAAAATATTGTTTTAGATTTAGATTGTAAAATCTTTTTTAATATTAGGTCCTTACATATGAAATTGGCGTTTTGCCGTACTGGCAACTTTGATCTCAAATATCTTCTCTTTGGTTAGGAATTCCAAATTATACAGCTATTTACTCAAGTATTTGTGTTTCGAAAATTATAATTCATTTGTTTTTTCCTCAATTGTTTTTTTTCTTTGCGTCACTCAGTTTACAAAATGGAAAACTTGAAATATCGCGTTATTTACGAGTACGAGTTCCAACGTGACACCAGTGCTGCAGAAACGGCTCGAAGGATTAATGATGTGTATGGCGACGGTGCCGCAAAAGAAAACACAGTGCGTTTTTGGTTCCAACGTTTTCGTTCTGGAAATTTCGACCTGCAGAACAAGCCCTGTGGACGGCCGGAGACCAAAGTTGATAATGAAGAATTGAAGGCTATTGTGGAAGCGGATCCATCGCAAACCACGTCCGAGTTAGCTGCAGGCTGCGGCGTTAGTGATAAAACTGTTTTAATCCACTTGAAGCAAATTGGGAAGGTGAAAAGCTTGAAAGGTGGGTACCTCACGAATTGAGTGAAGCAAATCAACAAACGCGCGTTGACTGCTGCGTTGCATTACTCAACCGGCACAATAATGAAGGGATTTTGAATCGAATCATTACCTGTGATGAAAAGTGGATCCTGTATGATAATCGGAAGCGCTCATCGCAATGGCTGAACCCTGCCGAACCAGCCAACCATGCCCCAAGCGAAAATTGACTCCAAAAAAGTTACTTGTGAGCGTTTGGTGGACTAGTGCTGGTGTCGTTCACTACAGCTTTCTTAAATCTGGCCAGACGATTACGGCAGATGTCTATTGTCAGCAACTGCAAACCATGATGGAAAAGCTAGCTGCTAAACAACCGAGGCTGGTTAATCGCTCTAGGCCACTGCTGCTTCATGATAACGCTAGACCACACACTGCACAACAGACGGCTACCAAATTAGAAGAGCTTCAATTGGAATGTCTAAGACATCCACCGTACTCTCCGGACCTTGCCCCGACAGATTACTATTTTTTTCGAAATTTGGATAACTTCTTGCAAGGGAAAAAATTCAACTCCGATGGGGCAGTCCAAACCGACTTCAAAGATTTTATTGATTCCCGTCCGAATGGTTTTTTTAGTAAAGAGATCGATGAACTACCTATGAGATGGCAAAAGTGCATAGATAGCAATGGTACATACTTTGATTAAATAAATATATTATATTAAAAAAAATCAACTTTATGTTCCTCCCAAACAAAACGCCAATTTCATATGTAAGGACCTAATATTAAGATTTGATAATTTTAACAGTTTTTTAATTCAAGTTATATTAATCCGTAACAAAAACTGACCCATGAAAAAATCTTTTTATAAATTTGTTAATGACATTTTAAATGCGCATAAAAAATTAAGCAAAGTAAAAATGTTCTGAAATTCAGAATTTTAAACAATGGAATCCCCTCGTCAAAATAAGTGAACGTTCACCGTTGTTTCTTAAAGTGACAGTCGTAGGGCAATGTGATTTTGAATTATGTGGATTTTGAGCGTAAGCTTAATAAGCAATTAAAACCATTAAAAGGCCGTAAAAAGTGACGCCTTGAATAATTTGAAAGTAAAAAAGAATTCCTGGAATCAAAGGGTAAATGTTTACAAATTTATTTTTTTCTCCTCGACAACTTTGTTTTTGAAGAGCTTGATTAAGCTGATAAATTAAATCAACAAAACGCTGCACATATTCCCTTCAGTAATAAAAAAAATACTTGTATAGCGCTATTTTGTAATAAACTATCACATTCAGAGCGTCATCTTTTGCATTGGCAAAAGGTTGCTTATAATATATGTGTGAGTGTCACTAAATAAATAAACAAGGACGTCAATATAAAGACCAAGATTATAATAATTAAATAGTATATTTCAGTGTGATTCTTTATTATAGTTACATTTTATTTTTATTGTTTTTTTTTTTCATTTTTTTATGAACTTAAGGCTGACGTATTAAATAAGATTAATCAGAAGATTATGAGATGTTTTGGACATGTCGAACGAATGAATGAAGAAATACTAACAAAACAAATATACTCGTACCGTGCAAATGTGAGTGGAAGGCGTGGTAGATGAAGACCAAGGAATGTGTGTTTAGATCAAATTACATTTTGAAAAAAGAAAATATAAAAGTTAGAGAAATCATAAAAGTTGTATAAAGTGTATGGGTATAGAAGAAACGATAGATTTGTGTCACGATAGAAAAGTCTGATGGTCTCTGCCTTCCCCGACAAAGAAGTAGTGTGATGATATGTATTATTTTTTTGTTAAAAAGTCTACAGTAGATTATCGATTTTCCGAATACCGATCAACCGAAACATCGGTTAACCCTAAGTTTAAATTTGCTGCTGCTAGTAAAGAAATTCAATTTTATGAAAACTTATCGTGTTTTATGGTATGTATAGAATTTCAAATTGCTGTGGAACTGCAGCGCTTTCCCCCTTCCTGCCAACCGGCCTTCGTGAACAGCCTCGCGTCGTTAGTGGCTTGTGAACCTTCACTTGTGACAGAGCCTTCAATTGTGACGATCGGTTATTCAAAAAATCAGTTATGTGAACACCCCCAGTCCTGAAATGTTTCAGATAATCGATAATCTACTGTATATCTCATCCATAGTTATGCATATCATGTTTTTGTTTTTTTTTTATGTCCTTATCAGCGAGGAGCATATACTATATAATGCGTGATAAGCTGCTTGACTTCGAACTGGAATTCCCAATCAGTTAGCCATCACCTACCCACATGAGCTTAAAAAATTTACATTATGGAGGAAGGGAATTTATTTAAGTTTATCTCTTTAAAATGTTACTTTTTTATTCCAACATATTTCATTATCATGAAAAATAGAAAAAAATAAATAAATAAATTTGAGCTTCCCTTTAGTGATCAAAGAACCAAAGTATGAATTTAATGACCTTTGGTTCCCTTTAGTGATCAATGAACCAAATTATGAATTTAATGATCTTTGGTTCCCTTTAGTGATCAAAGAACCAAAGTATGAATTTAATGATCTTTGGTTCCTTTTAGTGGTCAAAACCAAAGTATGAATATAATACTAAGTAATTTAATGCGTTTCTTAAGTAATTTTTTTATTTATCAAGAAATTACTTTTTTCTTCCACTAATAACATTTACTACCGTTACACTTAATTCTTCTTCCTACCTCTAGGCTCAGTTCAGGCAGAAGAGATCATCGATGGAAGCAGTTGAAACGAGAAGGTAGAAACACGTATCGCGCTAATAAATATAATTAATTTCTTGCTAATGATTCTTATATGTAGTTCCTCAATTTTTAAGTTGAATTGCTCAAAAGTTTTCTGCCGTTTTTTATATATTAAAAATTTTTATTACGGAAACAATCTAATGTAAAAGTTTAATATAAAGTAAGTTAGTTGGTAACTTTATTTTTATATTCAAAACAGATATATTGACTATACTTGTACATATACGATTAGTCTGGAAAATAGGTAATCTAAAATATCTAAGTATATATTCGTTATCATATATAATGTGTGCAAAAGAATGAAGTGGCAATGGGCCGGACACGTAGCCAGAATGTCAGACTCCCGATGGAAATCCCAAATAATCCAATTGTACTCAAGAGGCATAAAGAGGCCCAGAAGAAGACCGAAGGTACGCTGGATAGATGAAATCAGGAAGCATGACGGCGTCACATGGCATCAACGAGCAAAAACCCGAACTATTTGGAGCCAACTTGGGGAGACCTTCATCCAGCAGTGGATCGACCCTGGTTGACAATGATGATGATGATGATATATAATGTACTATTTACTCTACAAAGAACCCATCATTGCTCTAAAGCTAGGAACATCAAAAATGATAGAAAAAAAAGCATGGGTGAAACAGCATCATCAGTATGCAGGCTTAATTTAATGACATTGGCTTAATTTAATAACAGTATGGTATTGCCATGAAACCAAGGATTTCTCATAGAATACTAGATAAAATAAACATATCTTCATCTTCTTCTCCTTCTAAAGCCTTTATCTATCAATATCGGGGCTGCAACGCTTCTACAGGTACTCCTTCAAGCTAGCCTGTCATGGTCCCTGAATGACTCATTATTAATTATTGGCTTCCCGAGCTTTTTCTTTCTTACAGACTTCATTTATTCGAATTCATTTGGTGACGATTATAAGCAGCGTTTTCTTCTTCTTCTTCAAATGTTTTATCCTCTTAAGAGATTAGCGATCAACATGACTTACTTTACCCTTAAGGCAGCAGCTCTACACATATATTGATATGGTCTCACAATCATATGTTAGCATTCCTGTCAGTTCTTTAATAAGGAGATGAGTATTCTTCCCACACTTATTCTGCCTTGAATTTTCCCCTATAATATCAGTGGAAGGATCTCATATTTTTCTCTATGTATTGCATGTCTCAAGTACTAAAACTTTCTCCTTTTAATAATGGTAATACTTTTCTATGTTCCTTTATCCGTTTCAAGCTAAACGAATTTTGTTAACTCATGAGATTTTTCAATGGCACCAAATTTCAAGAGCTTCTAGTTTCTTTGTGGTGGCCTGAGGAAGTATCCATGCTTCAACATCTTACTCTATTCCTAATTTTTATTGTCTTATGGGGAAAACAGTAAAATATGTATAAAGAAATGTTATGTATAGTCTTATGAAGGTTATAGTAAAAAATCTGAAGAGGATCCTTTAGACCACAGATAACCCTTGAAGGTTACTTCTTTCTCCATTTCCCATGAAATCATAGAAAGTTTAAAGAAAGTGTTATTTAGTTTGTGTTTTTTAACCCTGCTGAAGAGAACACAGTTTGTTTGTGAATTGCGCAACATTATATGCTAAAATAAATTATAGAAGAGGAAAAAGCCGAATATAAGATTTTTTTATTGATTGCCTTCTTAATCGCATGCTCAATGCCGGGCGTCGTGGTATTTTGATATGTCTCAAATTCAGCGCACCCCCTGTCTCCATCCCTCCCGGTCCTGAAGTAAGCTAAATGCAGAGCTTAAAAACGATCCTGTCAACTCCTTTATTTGATTTGTCCATCTCATAGGATATCTTCCTCTTGTTCCTCTTCTTTCAACCACCCCCGTGATCACCAGCTTCTCCAGACTTTCATTCTTTCTTACAACATCCTCAAAGAACGATAAGATTATTTTTCTGCATGTTGACGAAAATCTTTTGGTAATCGTCAATTCTTGGATGATAGACGTTGGTACAAATTGCGATCCAAGAGATAAAAAGCGTCTTCCTCTAACACCACATAATCATTGATCACCTATAAATTTGCACAAACCAACGCCTGAACTTAAAAACTACTTGTTATTTGTTTTGTATTGTATTACACGTTTGTTGTAAAAAGTACTCGTATAATCTGGCGAACTTATTGCCATGGGGCTATTTCTTCCATCCAACCAGAAAGAACGATATAAAGTAATGGAAAGAATTTTTAATATCAATTAAATCAAGAATTAGTTGTAAAATAGAAAATATAATAAAAAATCTGCATTTTTTGTCTACCTTAATAAATGTTATAATTTATGTTTGAAAGAGTCAGGTGTCAAATGGCGACAGAAATTTTGTTTGAAGTAAAAAGCAATTAAACATCGTCAGTAATACGCGACCAAAAAAGCTTTTCGGGGAACCCATTAGCTTTGAAAAATAATACGGGATGAAGAAAACATTAAAACTCTTTTTTGTCATATTTTCATAGTGTTTGACATCAAATTTTAAAAAAGTTTGAATGAAGCACTTTCTTTCACGTCCTTTCTTATGTCCCCTTTTTTAAATTTAGCTCTCATATATTATATTAATAATCATATCACGAAGTAGGCTTTGATGAAGAAAAAAAATATATCAAATCAGATCACATCTACAATAATGAAACATACTAAAAAATTTATAGCACTACCACTGAAACACGTGATAAATTGGAGTTTTAGAAGTGAAGCTTTCTCGACTGCTTAATAGCGTTCATATATTGTCTCAATACATAAAAGAGGCTCAATGGATGATTAAAAATGTTAAAGACCCATATCCCTATTAAGAATTCTCTCAAAAAATATTGAGAAAATAGTGAAGGACCGACTGATGGAATTTTTCAATGTGGTCTTCTGGAACCTACCTCAAGGTAGTTTTCTGGGACCTATATTATTCTTGATATATGTCAATCAGTTCTGTAATCTTTCCATCAGGGTTGTTACTTTTGCGGACGACATGGTTCTGTTAGAGGGCAGAATACTATAAAAACTGTGTGTTCAAATTAAATTACCTGTGGCTTTTTCGCAAATTGTGTATATTTCTTGTCATGTGTAAAATAAATAAATTTAAAAAAATATGCTTTACTTAATTTTAAATGCTGCTAATAAAAGCCTTAAAGGAACAATGCTCTGTGATGTATTTCACATAGACATTAAATGTGTTTAACATATATGTAAAAGATATCATGTTTATTGTCACGTGACTATTTTTTCTAAACGACCAGAAAGATGTTAAAAAACCCTTGAGTTTAACGCAAACTAGAACCCTTTTTTTTAATAAATGGGTACCAATGGAAGTCAAATAATAATGATGCAAAAAACAAACATCAAGTTTAGCAATCTGGGGGTTATGAATTTTAAAACAATCTGGGGGTTATGAACAATAAAACAATCTGGGGGTTATGAATTTTTTTTAAATATTCCTAGCTGTATTTCATATGCATATTTGCACGAAAGTGTAATCAAAAGATATTTGATATATTTCACAGTACTAAATGTCTTTTTGGTAATAATAACATTCTTCTCCCTGGCTCCATCCCAACTCATTGTCTGCGAAGACTGTTGGGGTCAGCTCTCCTCGTCCTCAGGTTGTATGCTCTTTTGTCCCGGACTACGTCCCCCAGGCCGTGCCTCTGCATCAGATTATCTTTTTGAACCACCCATGAATTCTTTGGTCTTCCTCTGGTTGTTATTCGAGGAAGATCCATGGAGATTGCCTGGTTCACAATGTGATCGGGTGCTCTGCGTCCAACGTGCCTATACCATCTCAATCGTCTCTCCTCCATCTTGCTGTTGATGTCTGTAACACCTAGGCTTCCACGAATGCGTGAGCTTTTTATTTTGTATCTTAGGGACACACCAGCTGACCATCTTAGCATGCGCATTTCAGCAGTTTCTAGTTGCCTAGAGTAAGAGTTATACATCGTCCAGCATTCGGAGCCAATGAGGAGTGCGGGTCTGACAATCGTTTGGTATACTTTTCCTTTTAACTTTACTGGCATTTTCGGATCACATAGAACTCCCGTCATGGATCTAAACTTCATCCATTCCACACTAATTCAATGTGTTACATCTGCTGCACATCCTCCATCGCTATGGATGAGTGACCCAAGATACTTAAAGGAGTCACAATTTGGTAATGTTTCTCCATCCATTTGCATTACGGGAGTGACAGCATTTGTGTCCTCGAATGGTAGGTACAGATACTCTGTTTCCTTTCTGCTCAGTCTCAGTGGTAATAATGTGGTAATAATCTCAGTGGTAACAGTCTCAGTGGTAATAATAACATTAATTAAATATAATATGCATCCAAAACTATAATTTTTTTATGAAAAAAGTTAAGAATCATTGAAAAACGAATGTGAATTATATTTTACACAAAACTTTTAGAAAATCTCCTTTTTCATAGCTCAAGCTCTTCAAGCTCTCTTAATTCTTTATTTTTATCTTCACATACTTGTACGAAAGTGTAACAAAAAATATTGTATAAAAAAATATTTCATGTTAAAAAATGTATTTTTGGTATAATAACATTAATTAAATGTAATATTTATTCATAAATGTTGAAAGGTAATTTTTTTAATTAAAAAAACTTAATAATCATTGAAAAACGAATGTGAAACTCCTTTTTACACTAAATAAAAACGCTTTGAAAAAAACTTTTAGAAAATCTCATTTTTTATGTCATATTAATTTATTTTATTGAATAAATAAGGTATCATATATTGTAAGGATCCGCTATCTTTCCATGCTCAAAGTATAATAAAATATATGAGAAGGACTTCTTATATTTTACTTTTCGTATGGAAAGAGTTTTCCCGTCCTTTAAAAGCTCTACGAGAATAATAGATTTTCCTGACTTCGGACGCTAACAATTGAAGACGTTCTAAAAAAAATTTCTTCTACAAAGTATAAAACATCATCGTTTAAAAATGACAATTCGGAACGAAAAGAGGCTAAGTTTTATCTACGTATGTAACATAATATTTTTCTGATAATTCTAACTATAGAACTCCTTTGTTATACTCGTAAATAGTAGCAAAATGAAAATTGATATAGCCCCATTTATAAAGCCAGTTCTGTTCAAGAAGATATTTAATTCGCGATTGAGCCCACTCTTAATGATGGATAAAAAATAATACAGAAATAAAATATGTTTATTGTAATTTTTTAAGTCCAACACTGTTCATTTCACTATATAAAGGGTCTTTCAAATTGAGAGGTTTTTTTAATTCTTGGATAAAAAACAGATGGCGTCGCGAACTTGCATGGGTTTTGTGACATTTGAATAGTGTAGTGTATGACATTTATAAAAATGGAGTCGTATACATACAACAACGTGTTAAAATTATTGTATTATTTTATGTATTGTAATCTCTGGAAACGGTGATGTTTATTGGCCACCAATATCATTTGATCTGAAACAGTTGGACTATTTTTTATCGGGTTATGTGAAAAGCCAGGTCCATAAGAATGACCCTTTATCAATTCCTGAGCTTAAGGACGAAATCATTCGCGTTATTGGTGAGTTAGAACCGAAAATATCTCAAAATGTTATCGAAAATGTTGACAAAAGAGTTACATATGTGGAGCTGCAAGATGTGGACATTTGGCGGATATTGTGTTTTGTGTTTAAGTGTCATACATTATACTTCAATCACCAATAAAAAGTCTTTTTAAATTAAATCGGATTGTGTGTTTTATTCAAGAATTAAAAAAATAATATAAAAAACCACTCAATTCGAAAAACCCTTTAAATCAGTATAACCCTACCGGTTTCAAGGTTTACACTTCATCATCAGGATGAAACCTTGAAACCGGCAGGACTATACCGTTATATAAAGTGGAATAAACAGTGTTGCACTAAACAAATTACAATTATTTTAAACCACCATAATTTGAATACCTTAACTGTAAATACGAGTAACACATAAAATAAGTTAAGTGCATGAATATGAAAAAGCTATTTTTTGCCATTAGATTGGACAGTTATTCACATATGATAAAATCTAGTCAGAAATAAATATAACATGTTTTATTCCTGATTTTTCTTTCCTCTCCAACATCCCTTCTTTTTCCTTTGATTGATGATATATCACTTAAACTTTAATATGTACATGTCCATAAATTTCATAAAGATGGATAATCGTTTAAATATTTTTTGCGACCGTGTAACTTGATTTAATTACTTTCGTCTGGTTGGTTGGAAGAGATTGCCGCCTGGTAATAATCCCACCATATGGTTTTTGCAATGAAGTGTTAAATAAATAAATAAAACTTAAAACTGTTTTATTTTTAAAAAAAATTCAAGATATTTCTTTACATTGAAATGATGATTATTGCAGCTCGCTAGGCTATTAACAACAATACTAAATACATGGAAAAAATAATTTCATGATATTATTTTGATTTAGAATATTTCCGCATTTAATAACAAAATTTCACAATTCTTCCAGTTTGACAACGGACAAACAATATGAAATAATTTAACGTTAAATTTCATGAAACTACAAAAGATTATAAATATCATACATAAACACATGCTATCACGCCATTTCATGGTCGGGGCTGGCAGAGAGGACAGAGAGCCAGACTTTCCCATCTCGTCACACATTCTTCGTCTCTTCTACATCCATACACCTTTTCATACAGCGCTTACGATTTATCTAAATTTCTACATTTCCTATTTCAAAATAACATTCATTTGATCCAAATATACGTTACTTGGTGCTTCTCTACCCTGGCGTCATGTTATGTTCACATTAATCCCTTATTACTTCGTTCATACTTTGTCATTTCCTTATATTTTTCTTACTGCGCATTTTCAATGTTGACGTGAATTAGATTCTTCATAATACTTTCTTGAAGTAAAAACTTATTTTTGCAGTACATTTTTTATGAATTTTTCTGCATTATTTCTGGAATGTAAACTGTCAGCTTTCTCTGAATATCTTTACAGGTATATTTAATAGTTGGCTTACTGTGGGATAACTATAAGAAACTATGCTGGAAATTACGGAATCATCCATTATTTGAACGCGATCCTGCCAATAATGTTTTTTCTACCTTCCCCATCTAAGGATGTCTACGATTTTTAAAATTCTTCTTATTTCTGTATTTTATATTATGCCTCTGAGTTTTAAACATGTCATACATAGCAAGATCTTCATTTCTGATGTTCTAAGTATCTTCGTTCATATGGTATCAATGATACATTGCAACAGTATATTTCATTACATTTAACACTTGTTTTAGGGATTCTCACTTTAGTTATTTTTCCATTATCCTGTCGTGTAACTCATTACTGAGCATCGTGAGTCCAATGATAGCTTCCGACAACTCATTTCCATCCTCCACAGCTCAAAGTGCATTCATTAAGTTCAGTTGCGTCTCTCACTTGGTCAGTCCAACGTATTGGAATTATTCCTCTTGTGCGTCGTCCTTCCATGCATCCAGTAACCATAAACCTCTGCAAACTGTATCCTTGGTCACGAACAATATTTTTTCATATACTTTATTTAATACAATTAAATACTAATAAAGTTAAAGCTCGTTTTTTTTTCTTTTTTCTTTCCTTTTTTTTTAAGAATAGAAATGACCGAAGTCATAGGTATCCTTTGCCATCGAATACTAGGCGGAAAAAGTGCCTGTGTCGTTCGAGGAGAGTAGCACAGCACGGGGTTCGAACTGACGACCTTCCGCACGGAAATCCAGTGCATTACCGCGCGAGCATGCACCTCTAAATAACAAAATTTAATAAAGATTGTAACATTTAAATATGTCAGTAATTGTGAATCAATTTCTCAAAGCAATTTATTGTACAATACATTGATCTGAAAATAAGTAAAATTGTGAAGCATTTTGAGTTCCTGGGTTCGGTAGAGTTTTACTTTCTGTATGTTTTATTATGCTGACTATGGGGGTTGCCATGGAATACGTGTGCGAGTGTTGTTAAATCTTCACTTGCAGTAGATTAATCAATACGTGCAATGACTTCCGTGTCTACTCCAGTGGTTCAAAGTCCGAAGGCTCATTCACTAGTGCCGATGGCAATAGTGTATCTCGTCCACGCTCTTCAATTTTTCTGACTCACCAATTCAGATATGTAAAAGGATGTCATACGAAAGAAAAAAAATTGGAATGTACTGGCATTTAATAACCGTTTTGCATTATATTTCAATTACGGAATCACTCTTCAAATGATATGAAGTATAAAATAAAGGAGTATTTACATTAAAAAATTCAATGATATATCAACCCTTTAATTCATTTTCTCCCTCCCTAAGTTATATATTATATCCGAATATTGAGAAAAGAAATATGTCCCCAAAAGCATTAGACACCCATTTCGTACTTTCCGGCCCTGGGGTCTGGAACCCTCGGTGTCTTCTTTTACCAACCCCTCCGTATCTTCCCTCACAAATAATAAGATGATATATCCAATCACTCTTGGTGAGATTTTCCTACCCCTGGACAACGTTCAGTCTGAAAATTACTGACTTAAAGGGGTGGTAGTTTTAAGATTTTCTGTATTGACGCAAAGTCAAGAATTTTTTTTAGAATTATTTTTTAAAGTTTTTTTATACGAGTATTACACACATATTATTTAGTTTTTTTTTAAAATAAATAGTATTATAAGTTCATGAAATTAGATTTTTCATACTTTAATTGAAATATGAAATTAAAGTCGGAGGACTTCAATTTTGTGAGTAAAAAATAGTAAGACAAATTAACAATTTGGTCAATCTGAGCGTATATTGATTTATTTGGGTGAAATATGCTGCATTTCAGCGAACACACATTATTGAAAGGTCTAAACTAACGTTCCGATGGTAAGGAGATAAAAGTTTTTGTCGATCGACAGTTAAAATAACTTTGTTGCGACATTTCATCTGGCAGATTCTTATAGCGATATTCCAGCGTTTTTTGTTAGCGCTATAATGATTTGCTGATGGGTTTTATGATTTGCTGATGGGTTTTATGATATGCTGATGGGTTTTAGAACAATATTTTTTTTTTTTAAGTTGATCGTCGTAGCTGGGCCTCGAAGTCATAAAAATTAACTTTCTCATCAAGTTAATTTCTCGTATAATTCACCCACGACAGACCATCAAACGAATGAGTGGATGAATACATACAGATTATAAAGCACCCTCTAGTGTTGGTTCAATCAGCTTTTCCAAAAAATACGGCCTTGTATCTGAACTTATGACCCACGCTAAAAAGATTATTCCGTTACTAAATTTTGTACCTGACTTCACCCGAGTGCAAATTAGATTTTACTACGAAGCTTTTTTTATATCATATAATAAAAATAAATCATTTCTTTGAGGTTTCAGCGTTAACTTTATTAAAATCTATATTAGTAAATTTAATAATAAATTACTTTGTTATTCCACTTTTCATATTGATGTTTTCATTTGAATAAATGAGTTTTTTTAATAACAATTCCAATCTGGTTATCATTTAAAATCTCTTTAAAATATTTCAGGTTATATAAGATATTGTCACATGTGATAAACCTGACAAGTACTGATACAAGATAAAAGTGTATTATAATATTTTAATTCACTTAACTAAAGGCTTTTTGCTTGGAAATTCACTTAACTAAAGGCTTTTTGCTTGGAAATTTTAAAATATTTCCAGTTATATAAGATATTGTCACATGCGATAAAGCTGACACGTACTGATACAAGATAAAAGTGTATTATAATATTTTAATTAACTTAACTAAAGGCTTTTTGCTTGGAAATACACTTAACTAAAGGCTTTTTGTTTGGAAATTCACTTAACTAAAGGCTTAGTCGTGAGTATGAAAACATGCATTAAAAAGAAATATTGTAGCATAAAAATGAGTGAAGGATATATATGTGGACGTCTGTATGCAGATTATATTGTAATGCTCGCTGAAAATGAAAGCGATAAGGGAGCTATATGAGAGTTGACTATTATTTTTTTTGAATAGTAATGCAGCAAAATCAAAGGTTATGCTTACAGAAAGAAGTTTAGTAAAAGTGTGTCCGATATATGGGTTAACTCAGAAAAACAAGGTTAATGATTTCAGTTCTCTAGGCAGCATGTTTACGTTTTGGTCGGTGAGTTGAAAGGTGTATTGAACGAATGGCAGCGACAGGGAACAAGGTAAACTGAGTACTTAACATTATATAAGAACTGCGAAGAAAACTTATAAAACTTCTTAAGTTAAGAACTGCGCAATATCAACAGTAGCAAAAATTACAATATGAAAAATTGTATTGGTACCCATCTTGATCTATGGCAGTGAACATTGAAGTTGGTAGAAGAAGGATAAGAGTAAGATTGATGCTGAAAAAGATGTGTGCACTAAAGAAAATTACTGAAGTTTCAATGTTTGAAAGAAGGTGTAATGATGACATCAGAAATGAATGCATGAATAAAATGTATATTTTAAATAAGATAAAGAAAGGAGCTTTAAGATAGTTTGAATATGTGGAGAGAATTAATAATGAAAAAATGACTAAGCGAATACACAAGTAAAAAGGGCATGGTGTGCGTGGAAGAAGTAGACCGAGGAAAACGTGGCTGGACCAAATGCACTTGATTTTAAAAGAAGATCAAATGAGAAGAATAAATAATACATTGTGCATAACGTGATGCATGAATGTGGACGAAGCGACAATTGTTTGCTTAGATATAAGTTTGAAGATATTATTTATAATTAAGGCATTAACATTGTGGAGGTTGAAAGACAGGGTCATTTGTTTTTTCAAATACTGTTTATTCCACTTTTTGTAACGGTATAACTCTACCGGTTTCTGTGCTCCCCTGATGATGAGGTGAAAGCCTTGAAACCGGTAGGTTTATACCGTTACAAAAAGTGGAATAAACAGTGTTTGATAAAACAAATTACAAAAGTTTGAAGATTTATTCTATCTGCCTATCCCGCAATAAACAAGTGTGATGATGTATGTGTTGTAGCAAGGATATGGAATGGCACGATAGTTGAATTACGTTGTGACATTTTTCAATTGTAACTTAATCTTCAGAAGCACAATTCTTTTTACCTTAAATTTGGTAACTTGGCAGTGTACACTCATGTTAAAAAGTAGAATATTTACGAAGCTGCGCAATAAACACATAAATCGAGAGAAAAATGTGTTCGCTATCAATAATTGAATAAAAGTTTATTATATCAGGTAGCTGAAATTAAATAAGTAATAAAGCAAAGCTTGTGATTCAGATTAAACCATTAAATGTATTGATTAGAAGCAACCTGAATATTGCCTCTGTGAGATCGAACCATAAATATAGGTTCTTTTTTTTATTAATGGACGTGGTCCAGTTGGTGATTCTTGAAATGCCATAGGGAGGGTTGGTCAATGTTTTTAAGTTGTATAGATTTCCTTTTTTCGACATTGAATAGCTTATGACTCCTAGGTATGACTTCCTGAATAGTCTTGTGATCTCGCACACAAATCCGCAACGATTTAATTTAAAATATTCCTAATTAATCTCTAAGCAGACTTGTTTTGTTCCGCTTAGCTACATTTAGACTTTTATAATCCGAGATCGAGATTGGGCTGAGAGCGCAATGTGGCTTTTGACTTGGATGTGATTATTTTTAGTTGAACGCTGTGAGAGTTAAGGAGGATGGCGGCTGAATTAATAATATATATTAAGTTTTTTTTATCGACATAACTATAGTAATTTTACTAACCTATTAACCTTTCCTTCCCTGTGTTGGGTATCTTCTACACGTTGCTTCTAATAACCATCAATATCTCTATAAATATAATAAATACAAGGTTAAGATTTTAGTTATTCCTCCATAATATATTTACGCATTGGTTTAAAAAATAATATTAATAATAATCAGAATTTATCGACTACATCGAGGTGTTTTGTAAAGATCGAAAACAAATTCGCATTTAAACGCGGCGAGTGCCTCGTCTTGACGATAGGTGAATAGTATGCGGGAAGCGCGACACTATATTCGCATCTCACTCTTGCATACTAGACTAAATTGGGAGGATTTGAATTTTCTCAACGTCGCAAGTAAAGGCGTATGCGCCGGGGTATGCGACTGACGTTCCGCGCCACTAATTGCCTCTAGGCTTGCAAATAGGTTAGACGTACGCCCGTTCCGTGAGCGTTTTTTAATGTTTTCAGATGGTTTTTTAATGTTTTCAGCAAATAAATCTCAATTATTATAATTTTTAACTTCAATTATAATTAATTACGGGGAATATCTATGAATGTTATTATTTTTCCGATTTAAAATCGCAAATTTTTTATTGCGTACTCACTACCCAACACCGTAACACGCGTATTATTTTTATCACCGTAAGGGAAGGGTTAACTTGACTATACTGTGCATGAGATGAACAGTGGTAGTAAAGATTTAAAGCGTTGTTTTTTTTTTTCAAAAATGTCAGTTTTTTTGTGTATTCATTGACAATTAAAATAAAATAAATAGTTTCATGTCATAATATTTCCTTAACTGATTTTTTTTTTGGGTTTCATCGCGACAATTTTGTTACAACAGTGTCTCGTAATGTTAAAAAGTTAACTAAAGAAAAAGTCGAATTTTAAAACACCTTTAGAACTCAAAAACACTTGTTAAATTTGCCTTTTATATATATAGACATTTACGATCTCCATCACGTAGTGTCCTGCGAATATGTGCGTAAGTTAGCAGCAGGAAAGGAGGGTGCCTTTTTGGAGGGTGAGCCATAAATCTGAAACCTTGACCCATGAAGGGTCGTAAAGATACTTGTTGGGGCAAAGCCCGAGTGTACGAGGAATGACCCCCACTTGAGTTATGTCTCTTAATACCCAATCCTGCTGTGCATCCGTGCGATGTAATAAGGCTGTGATTGGTGAAGAAGATGGGTGGAAAGACTGCACTGAAGTGCGGGAAATGCACTGAAGTGCTGAACTATAATAGCACAGCCAAAAAAAGAAATAAAAAACATTTTACAACATTTTGCAATATAAAGAATACTGTCCTTATACATACATTTATTTTATCCCCCAAATTCTCTTTTTTTTTATATAATAACCCTCCTGATGAATGCTACATCCTTGTTTGTAAGACGTGTTTCTACTTACAGATAGCGGGCTCGTTTCCATCTGGTACCCAGATTTAAATCTGGTTTTCCCTTAAGGCTTGTTTAATTTTTTTTGGTATATTGGAAGAGATTGCTAAAGGGTCTTTCAAATTGAGCGGTTTTATTTATTATATTTTTTTTTAATTCTTGAATAAAACACACAATTTACTTTGATTTCAAAAAACTTTTTATTGGTCATTGAAGTATAATGTATGACATTTAAACACAAAAAACAATATCTGCCAAATGTTCACCTCTTGCAGCTCCACAGATGTCTACTCTTTTGTCAAAAATTTCGATGACATTTTGGCTTAATTGCGGTTCTAACTCACCAATAACGCGAATGATTTCGTCCTTCAGCTCATTAATTGATTGGAGGTTATTCTTATAAACCTGGCTTTTTACGTAACCTCAGAGAAAATAGTTCAATGGTATCAGATCACATGATCTTGGTGGCCAATTAACATCACCGTTTCCGGAGATTATACTACATAAAATAATTCAACAATTTGAACGTGTTGTTGTATTATATACGACTCCATTTTTACAAATGTCATATATTACACTTCTCAAATGTTACAAGACCCAGGCAAGTTCACGACGTCTTCTGTGTTTTTTCCAAGAATTAAAAAAAAACGCTCAATTTGAAAGACCCTTCACAAAGCAATACATCTGACTGTTTATGATGTATACAACAAATGTGTAGTACTGTACATTACAAACAAAATATATTACACTATTCACGTAATTTCACTGGTTAAGAGAAATTTGAACTGAGTTTGAATGATTTACGAGTATCTTATGTTGTCCAAAGTTGTTATTAATAAAAAATGGATTAAAAGGGATCAAAAGTAAAAATAACAACTTAAAAGTTATGAGCATAAAACAAATACTAAATTATTATAATTATTTAATTATCGTGTTTAAGCCCGGAATATCAATAATGTTTTGAAGATTTTAAAAAATGGTGAAAAACATGTTAACATAGAATACATTTAAAAAGTCCGAAAATCTCTATTCGAAATTACCTCACAATATCGATTTTTTACAGTATCAAATGCATCTGGATATGTCAAATACGACCATATCAGCGATCGCTGTCAAACGGTTAGTATTCACGCTAAACAAGCAGAGACCCTAGGTTCGATTCCTGGCAGATTCACATTTATATGTCGATATACGAGTTTGTGTATAAAATATTATCTACTACTTTTTAAATATTGAACATTAGATGCTTGTCATCCCGTTTCTTTTCTCTATACAAAATTTCTTTTGTATTTTTTCGATAATTAAAGCATGGACCAAAATTATAATGGTATCACACATCAAAGGGAAGTCATGAAGACGGACAAGAAAAATACGTTTGACGGCTAAAATTTTATGTGAGAATTTTTTAACACGAAATTTATGAAATTTAATTGTACGGAAGTAAAAAGCATCACGGTAGCGTGAGCCGCCATTCAAATTCAGCTGAAACCCGCTGAAACCAGGTTAAACCCGGCGAAAACGTTTGTGGAATTAAACGCTCGCCAAACAAGGTAGGCATCAATTCAATTACTGGCTGTACCTGGGAAAGGCTGAAATTATTACCGACAAAGAATTTTTAAAGCGATATAAAAATATATTAATGTTAAAAGTGTTTACTGCGAGAAAATAAGTAAACGGAATTCTAGAAATACAGTAGTTTGTAATGTTAATACATACAAAATTGAACTACCCTTATTATATATTTTAAATTAACTAGAAAACTTGTTTTACGAAATATAATATTTTCGCAGATGTTAGCTCATATATCCGATAAAAAACTGTTCAAAGTGGCAGATATACTGACTACTTAGCTATTAAGGGTTAAATATACTCTCCAGTTATTCTAAGAAAGATATTTTTTTTACATTTTGAAGGTATTGTTTTGAGATTAACTGTTTTATTTTTAGTGAAAATAAAATCAAAAGCTAAGCATAAAAAAATAATAACGATTTTGAAAGACGGAGTTTAAAAAGCAAATAACAGAAAAAAATGATAAGGATACATTCAAAATAATATAATACAAGACTTTAATCCTTCCCTTACGGTGATAAAAATAATACGCGTGTTACGGTGTTGGGTAGTGAGTACGCAATAAAAAATTAGCGATTTTAAATCGGAAAAATAAGAACATTCATAGATAATCCCCTTAATTAATTATAATTGAAGTTTAAAATTATAATAATTGAGATTTATTTGCTGAAAACATTAAAAAACCATCTGAAAACATTAAAAAACGCTCACGGAACGGGCGTACGTCTAACCTATTTGCAAGCCTAGAGGCATCTAGTGACGCGGAACGTCAGTCGCTATACTCCGGCGCATACGCCTTTCCTTGCGACGTTGAGACAGTTCAGCTCCTCGCAATTCAGCCTAGTATGCAAGAGTGAGATGCGAATATAGTGTCGCGCTTCCCGCATACTATTCACCTATCGTCAAGACGAGGCACTCGCCGTGTTTAAATGCGAATTTGTTTTCGATCTTTACAAAACACCTCTATGTAGTCGATAAATTCTGATTATTATTAATATTATTTTTTAAATCAATGCGTAAATATATTATGGAGGAATACCTAAAATCTTAACCTTGTATTTATTATATTTATAGAGATATTGATGGTTATTAGAAGCAACGTGTAGAAGATACCCAACACAGGGAAGGAAAGGTTAAGAAAGTGCTTTTGAACCCTGCGAATGAAGGTTGAGTGAAAGAGAAACCGATGGGGTCCAAAAATTTGATTGATTGATGGATTACAAAAAGATTTTGGGACACTGAGAGTTAGTCAAGATCTGATCTTAACAGGGAACTTTAGAAATTAAGAACTTAAAATCCCTTAGTTACGTAGTGGCGAAAGAATGAAAGGGAAAATTGAACGCATACAGCGAAGGTTTTTTACGTTGTTTTAACTTCAAACTCAATTCCTAATTTATTTTTTACTGGAGATGCTAGATCACTTTCTTGAGAGTACTTGGGATTACATGATTTTCATATCTAGTTAAATCCAATGTCAAATTCTTTAGAATTCTACTAAATATGGGACCAATTTTTAATAGTGGATAAATTCAGACAAGTTTATTTTCAAACTGCGTCAAATTCATTTCGACCAATAACATCATCGCATAAGCAGACGCTATCTTGCTGAATGGTATACGAAGTTTTATCAAAAGTGAACAAATCCTGCCAGTTTCGTGTCAAATTTTACGAAGCCAATTTTCTTACTTTATAATGTAGTCAAATCCACACGTTACAAACAAAATTAGTCAAATTCGAATAAAAAATGCTATTTCTCTGTGAATACTTTTAAAAGTTTGCATTTTTAGACGTTATTTGTAATAATAAATATTTTTTCAGAATGTTGTTAACACAAACACTTCGGGAAGACGAAATGAAAATATCGCATTTTATCACTTTGTCAAAAAGTTGATTTGACCAAATTTGAAAATTACTTCATGATTTGAACACAGGCAATATCTGATGGTTTAATATTTAGCCACCAACCTATAAAGGGTTAAACCGTTTTCGTTAAAGAGAGACAGATTCAATACACTCAGTGCCAATTATCACTTCATTAACTCAGTCTCAATTATTCATTGTTAAAAATACTGTCGAAAATTTAATCAATAATAATTATGTTGTTCATTTAATGAAAGCGTTTGATTGACGTTAAATAAATTAACATTGCATCACAAGATTCACAACAACGTATGTCCAGTTCGGGGCTATTTCAATATTAATTAAATATTGTTGACTATTTTAATTTTTTTAACATAGAAACAATTTAGTGTTTGTAACAATTTATTAGACCAGTGAGATATTTTGGTGATTTGTTTATTTTCATAAATATAACATAAATTCGTAATAGATGAAGTTCGTCTTTCAGTCGTCAATCGTTCTTCAGATGGCCTCAATCGTCCTTCAATCATCTTTCAGATGGCCTCCGTAGCCTAATTGATAAGACGCCTGTTCTTCAATGACAATCTGATTTTCACTTAAGTCTTGTTTAAGACTTTTATGGTAAGATTGTCGAAATCGCCAAAAAAGTAATACAATGCACATACGAGTATTTGGATCAGACAATTATTATCCGATTATGATAGGTAAGACTGGACTAAATTACGCATCAGAGACATGGTCACGTACAAAGCTTGCGGAAAGAGTTCTCCATACCTTTGAAAGGAAGTTTCAGCGCAGAATATATAGTCCAATTTATGATACTGACGTGCGGAAACAGATGTATAACAGAGCTCTAGACTCTGTATGGGGAAGCCAGCATAGCAAAAGTTACGAAAATTTCTAGACTGTGCTGATTAAAGCATTTATATCGTCATCGTCGTTGCTGGGCTTCGTAGTCGACGATCCCCTCGGCATTCCAACTTCAATTAATTTGGAAATGAATGAGCCGTTGCACACCAGCAAACTCACCGGCCACGCCGCTGTACTGGATCCAATGAAGCACCGAAGTGAGGCGATTGAAGCTAATCGACATGTTTTTTTTTCTTTTGTTTTTTTTTTGTAAGAATAGATATGACCGAAGTCAATGATACACATCTAAAAACAATTACAGCAAACAAGACACTGATCTTGCAAGGAAAGCTTTGTTCAACCAACCGATGGTACGAAGGAGAACAAGAGACCAAACCTGAGATGGCCGGATGGTGTGACACAGAACTACCGCACCTGAGTATAACATGTTGAATAATGATGCTGAGAGATATAACATAGGTGGCAGAGAGTTCTATAGCCAATCAAAATCAATCCTGTTGTGTAGGATTATCGATGATATGACAGGCAATCCTTCAAAATCGTTGGATATTGTCATTAATATAGAAAACGGATGGGTTTATTTTGGAAGAGCTTTTACACTTTTAGATCTTATCAAATCAAATTTGATATTCTGCTGCACAGCAAGGCGTTGTACTTAGTAGTCTCGCTTGCTTGTTTTAATTGACGAGATCTTCTTTTCTTTTTAGCACCTGCTGCTCTTTTTGCAGTCATCTTATAATTTTCACCCATAATACTTTTAATAAAAAAATTGTCTTGCAAAAATAATAAAAAATTTAAAGTAACATTAATTAATACTGGGGAGATGCGTGCACTAAGGAAAAATTATGGAGTGTCAATGTTTGAAAGAAGGCGGAATGAATGCGTCAGAAATGGATGGATGCATGGATAAAATGTGTGTTTTTAAGTTATACGAAGAAAAAAACTTTAAGAGGATTTGTGTATGTGAAGACAATAAAGGATGAAATAATGACTTAGCGAATATACAAGTCGGAAGTGCAAGATGTGCGTCGAAGATGTAGACCAAGAGTTCTCAAAGTGGTCGATATCGACCCCCTGGGGTCGATAGTTTCAATAAAAAAATTTGGGGATCGACGTCAGCAAAAATAAACCCCCTTACTACTGCTATTTGTTTGTTACTTCAAAATATATATGATTCCAATAGGTACCTACTTAAGAAGTAAAATAATTCAAAACATTTTTTTTGATAAAAACACATTACATACCAAAATTGTGAACGAAAAGGTAAAATGTGTCATTAAAAGTCTATTTTTTTGCTTTAATTTTCGTCAGGTCAGATTTCAATATTAAATGCTGTACAAGATAATATATTTTTAGATACATTATCTCTGCATACATCGCAAGGGCTTAATGAAATGTATGTATATACGTCTCTTAGTAGAAAAAAATGTCAACAATTTCTTAGTCTCGTGGCGAAGTGCTTTCTGTGAATTGATTTTAAATCGGCCAACAAATATTTTAGTTCAAGCTTTAATTTATTTCAAGGCCTTATAGCAGGCTTCCTATCCCAGCTCGCTTAATAATAATATTTATTAAGCGGAAATAAATATATTTATTGATTGGAAATATAAAATATACCGAGTTTTGAAATTCAACAGTCAAAATAAAATATAATATATGTCGTTATTATGTTTCTGTCAATTCATTACGTATTCATTGAGTCAGCGGCGAATGGAAAACTTTTGTTGAGAAACATTTAAATTGGTTTTCAAATATATTCCAACATGTTATGCTATTTGAAGCAAAAATATCGCAACACGTTGGGAACTTTGCGACAACTTCTGTCCAACATTATAGCATACGTGAAAGTCAAAGCACTATTTTACAATTAGCGATTTATTAAATTCAAATCAATTGTTCGAAGCACGTAATTTTGAAAACAAACTGTGCTTAATATTAATGTTTTTACTTTATATATTGTAGATATTTTCCAGGAAAGGGTAGAATGCTTTTAATTAGAGATGGATTTTTGGGCATATTGACAAAACAAATTGCAAAACACGTTAATTTAAATGTCGACAATTTATGAAGAGTAAAAGAGGCGAACTGAGGATAAAATGGAACTAAAGGAGGAACTTGGATGCAATTTTAACGGAATGGTGACCTCCGTGGTCACACACATGTCTTCGGACCCAATGATTTCAGGTTGGGTTCTATCGTTTTATGTCAGCTTTTACTTCAGGCCTCTAAAGTCTTTCTGGTTCATTGTAAGAGATTTCTACATAGCAATACACTCACCAAAGTATACTATTTTACAAAGAAAGCGTAATTAAATACAATATAAGGCAAGGTGAGAGAAGTATGGAAAACATAAGAAAATACATAACGAGATGTATGGATATAGGCAAGGTAAAATTGTATGAATGAATAAAAAGGTATAGACATCTGTTCTCTCTCTGCTTAATATTAAGGTAAGATAGTATGAATCTAATTTAACAACAAATTGGTCTTTCTTTTGGACCTATTTATAAAAAAACCCTAACAGAAAAAAATGAGAAAAGTATGGGAAACGGACGAGCATAAATTATGTGATGTATGAATGTAGTCAAAGAATAAGTGTATACATAGCTAGAAATGTGTGGAGATCTGTCTTCTCTACCTATCAGAAAGGCTAAGTGGTACGAGCATTCAAATAATTCAGCTCCAAATCTGTATTTCTTATAGCTCATATTTATATAAAATTTTAACTGAAGAAAACGTGAAAAGCATACGAGTATATAAAGTAAGAGCATTGATTTAATTGGTTTACACATGACATGAAATATACATAATTTGAGCAAGAGATGTTTTAACTCTAGGGATGGTGAACATTTGATCAGTTGCCATGCGTGTCATGTGTCTCTGTTGTGTCTGCATCTTCCCCTCCTTTCGATGATAGTGCCAGAGAATGGATTGAAATGTAAATTGGCCATGTTCAGGACCCGATACTCCCTGAAAAGCTCTACTGTGGGATACCAAGCAGGAATTTTATTAATTATTTTTAAAATCAATTTTTGGGAAACCTGCCGTATGTGTTTTTGTGATCAGGTGCATCCCCCCAAAGTTATATAACCAAAGAAAGTGCCGACTGACATAAGAAGAAGTATATACTTTTAAGAATATTTTCACTGAGCACATTTCGAATCATACGGAATATGTAACCTAGTAATGTACACAATATGTACCCTAGTAATTTATACAATATGTATCCTAGTAATGTATACAATATGTACCCTAGAAATGTATACAATTAAAAATATGTGCGTACATAGAAAGGTACGGAGATCAGTCTTCTTTATCTAACAAAAAGTTAGATAAAGACGACCTCCGTGACCTGGTGGTAAGACGCTTGTCTGCCTATCCGGAGGTTGCGGGCTCGATCCCCGTTGGAACCCAGATATTAAAAAAAAATGGGGTTCCAGTCTGGTTTTCACTTAAGGCCTTTTAAAACACACATATCTGGTTGGTTGGAAGAAATTGCCACATGGCAATAAACTCGCCAGGATAAATAAAAAAAAAAGTCTATTGCTGTAAATGTAAGATTGATATGGTTCCAAATCAATACTTTTTTAAGATTCGTTCGATTATAAATAATTAAAATATTGTTTCACTTTAATCTTAACTAATAACACTGTTTATGGTGAATTTTGCTTAAAAAATATTTATTTTATTTTATTCTATGAAGTAAAATTGTTTTGCATTTATAAAAGAGCCTCGCGATGATAAATTACAAAATAATATTTTTTAGCAAAAAAATACAATATAAATGTTACAAACATATGCATAAAACTATTGATATCAAACAATATATATGAAGAAATCTGTATGAAATATCCTTTTCTGTATGAAATATGTATATTCACCAGATTAAAAATATTAAAATATTTGATATTATTATATAATATTATAAAAATATTTGTTGCTGACGATTCTCTAAGTTATTTTTCCTAAGTACCAAATGTGCAAATTAATAAAATGTTCAGGGATTTGCGAAAAAAAATACTAATATAAAGTAAAAAACTAACGTTAACATCGAAATTTCCATCACAAGTCGTACTATAAGTACCGTCATTACACCATATCGACGTTAAAAAACACATGGTAGATAGACAGAAGAAAATGTGACTGGACAAAATCGACCGGATTTTGAAAGAAGACAAAGTAAAAAATATGAATAATCGAAGATTGTGCTTAACGAGACGTATCAATGTAGAGGAGACGAAAGTTGTGTGCTTGGGTAGATGAGCTGGGAGATATGTTTTCTCTACCTATCCCGCAAGACACAAAACGTAATGATATGTATGTTTGTAATAAATCAATTTTATTAATTGTCAGCTTCTCTTCATTCCTCCTTCGATAATTACTGTACCAATGTTTAATTTTTTATTTTGATACAGGGTAAACTTAATGATATAATATTAAACATAAGAAAAAATTACAACAATTTAAGATAATCCTCAAAGAAATTGTGATGTGTTCACGCATAAAATGTGCGCGCGCCAGTGCACCAGTGCGCGTGCGCGCAGCTGGTGGCTTAGCCATCAAATAACACAGTGAGCGAAGCTCTGGTACTGCTATACCAGATCTTAGATTAAACATTATCCGTTATTTGTATTTTTATAAAAACAATTGTTTACTTCTTATTCCTTATTGGTTTCTCTCTCACAGTCGGGTGCCCAGGATCTCTCATTCATGATACAGTTTTAGGAGTAACTAAATGAATCTCCTCCAGTTCTCCCGGGAATTAATGGAGCGCAATACGATTGGGTCATCCATTTTAATCTGCCTCTCAACCACTTCAATCTGCCTGTCAACCACTTTAATCTGCCTGTCAACCACTTTAATCTGCCTGTCAACCACTTTAATCGTATTGTGTAAATATTGTTATTGTACAATTACATATATAAAAATTCCAACTCCTTAGCAAGGTGGCTATCTATGGTACTTAAAACTTTTTTAAAAGCCGTCAATTACAAGACCGAATAAACTTTCTCCCAGCCGCCTCTCTCTCACTAATTCTTAACAAATTTGATTTTCTCAACATTCTTTTGAGAATTCCTCGCACCACAGCATAGAACAGAAACAATTCATAAATATAACAGCTCATGTTTTCTTAAAAAGTGATTTGGTTCTACAAAAGATATCAATTGACGATTCAAAAATTCAGTTACTCCATTCCGCGTTCAAGTCAGAATGCTATCAATAGTAATGTCTGAAAGTATGGAACCGCAAACAACTTAAACTTTTAACGACCTAAGTAATTAATTGTCTGGCAGAACATATCTGTATTATCATAGATGTCCAAAAAAAGTTCATTTATAACTCCGGCTTAAATATCGCACCATACTGTTACTAAATATGATATTTAGAGTCATATAATAAAAAAAATTGTTCACAAAACATTACAGTGCACGTTAATATTTATTGTTACGGCTAAATGGAGTTCTAAACGACTTCAAGTCCACCCTGTAAAATATAAAAAACCTTAAAAGTTATATGAAGCCAAAATACTCGTAGATTCCAATAAAAAGAAAGAATATTTGAACTCTGTTGAAACTCACTTTCAATGGAAAAAATATTCTTCCTAATACAATTGAGTTAATGAAAAAAAAACCCTAGGATATAAATTAAATATGCACTTGAAATGGCATGGAAGAATGCTAAACCGACCCCTCCTTACCAATTTAGTCTGAAATTCATTGCAGTATCACAAAAACCAATCTGCAGATTTAGGGTGGTCACATAATTAACAGACAGGGCTAACAGAGAGAAGCCAAAGTTATTTTCTAAGAATACAGACGACTATCTCAGAAAATATATAATTATTTTTTAAATTATTGTCTTAGACTATGAATCTAAATTGTAACAAAAAATGCATAAATGACATTGTTTTAACCCTGTAACACTTTTTTTTTATAAATTACAATAAAAATAGATTGGAATTTAACAAAAACTAAATGGTATGAAAAAGTAATGAAGCAAATATGTGTTTCTCAAACGGTGCTTTAAAATTTATGCCAGGTATGGCTACTCACTTGATCTGAACGCTTTTTCACTTGATCTCACTTGATCTGGACGCTTTTATTGGAGTTCCAACTAAAAGGTGCAGCATTATAAGTAAATATAACAGAAGCTATCATATTCGTAGGGAAAATGATCGAACAAGTTCAGTCCTGCGCATGTCTTGGAAATATCTTAATTCTTCAGAAATAAAATGCCGAAGTCGAGATAAGTCGAAGTAATGCTTCAAATGTATTTGGTAAGTTATCCTTCATAATAAAGTCTCCGAAACACCAAAGATATCTTAAGAAAGGCCTAATCGATTCATATGTCATTTCAGTACTGACAAAAGTAAGCTCAGAATGATACTAAGTGCCATGGAGAGAAGAATTCTAAATATTTCATCACGTGATCAGAGTACGAATGAATGGATAAGATAGGAGAAAAACATCGTAGATGTCAATGAGATGGTTGCCATCTAGAAGTAGAACTTAACAAAGTTCATTTCCAGTTGAACTGATGATAGCTGGACTTAGAAAGTGCTGGAGTGATAATCATAAACAGGGAATGAAGTATTGAAAGACCACTTGCAAAATTATTAGATGGCATCAGAAAAAAGACTAGGAGCACCTTGAAGGAAGTGCCTATGAGAGGAACAAGTGGAAGAAGAGAGAAGTGAAATATCATATAAATATGAATGTGAATTTCTGATTAGAGATGAATGTGAACTTAAGGCATCAGTATTGAGTAAGATGAAGAAGAACACATTAAGATGGCGTGAGCATGTAGAACGAATGAATGAAGAAAGTCTAACAAAACAGATTCAAGTGCAAATATGAGTGAAAGGCGTGAGAAAAGAAGACCAAGGAAAGTATGGTTGACTCAAATTAATGATATTTTGAAGAAAGGAAACATTGAAAGTCAGATAAATTGTAGACGTTGTACGAGAAGGTGTATGGATGAAGAAGAGGCTAAGGATTGTGTAGAGATATGAAAGTCTTGCGCTACGTCCTTTCTTCCTTATCTGATAGGGAATTCTTCCTAATCGAGAGGTGCATGGTCGCGCGGTAACGCACTGAACTTCCGTGCGGAAGGTCGTCGGTTCGAACCCCGCGCTGTGCTACTCTCCTCGAACGACACAGGCTTTTTTCCGCCTAGTGTTCGATGACATAACGATACCTATGACTTGGTTCATATCTATTATTTTTTTTAAATTACGAAATGGTGTGATGATATGTGTATATTTATGTACGAGTACATTGATACAATAGTTTTCTGCATTTTATCATCCTATTACGTTGGTATGACGGTAAATTATAATGAAAAGAAGCGAAAAGTAAAACCAGCCTTGGAGTAAAATATATAATTCTTCCCTTAAGCACATTTATACAAGTTAAAGAAAATAATGCTATTTTATTTTATTTTGAATTATTTTCTTTCGTTTCATTTCAAGTAGATAATATTGTGATAGATACCACTCCCCTCACCTGTCTACTGTAATATTGTAATATATACTACTATCTCCACCTGTCTACCATAAAAATATTGTAGTTCCTTTTAAATAGTATCCAAATTCACAGGCATTAAATATGTTAAATGTCGAAAATAACGCGCAGGCCAAAAACAAGCTAAATTTATATTTTCATTTAAAAAACAATAGATCCATATGATAAAGCTGAACTGGAAAAGAAATAATGATTTTTTTTATATTCCAGAAATTAGAAAGTATATTAAAACGAAACCATTATAATAAAATTTCAACTAAAATATAAATATTATAAGGATAATTTTTTTGTGTTTTTTTAATTATTTATTTGTATACAAATTATGTGTTGTTATTTTAATTTTCCATCTACAATGTAAATCATTCAACTTACAAAAAATATGCAAACAGTTTAATAGTCGTTTGAGTGGCGCAGATAGTCAAATGGTAATACACATACAATTCCACCATATCACTTTTAAGGTAGGCAGAGGATAGATCTTCCCACTTTCCTATTCACGCAAATATATAAATTCATATATCTTATCACACGTGATCATCTATTTTTTACCTTCCCTCGGTAAAAAGTTACTAACTATATCCTTTCATTGTTTTCTCAGCTCACCTCTTCTTCGTACGCCATTGTAACAAATAGTTACCCTTAACCAGTTATTTCTTACTCAATTATTCATTGTAATACAAGATATTCTTCGCAAGGTACACATTTATTTTACTCCTGTCCCTCTTCCTCAATATCTAAGCTTTACTTCTATACATAAGATGAGCGAGCACAAACACGCCACTGTGCAACATAATATACGAAAATTTTACACATGTTTTATTAGAAAATATATGTACATTTCTAAATGTACTTGTTTTTGTCCCCAGCTGCAGCACGCTTGTTAATAAAATTCGCTAAGTCTCCTTGCAACATTGTGAACTGAATTTACAATTTACGTAAATAAATACTTAATTAAAGTAACACATCTCATATGATTGAAATTTTGTCAGAAAAATATTAAAACCGTTTATATTTCAAAATGTTACACGTACAAAATAAATAAAAAAAGGAATTAAATTTTTTTGCAAATATTATACTCGTAAGTGCGCGAGATGGATGAAATGAAAGATTTTATAAGATGAGAAATTTTATAAAATATTTTTATAAAAATTTCCTCTAAAATATGTATGTGGTGAGTTACTTCATCTGCAATATTTTTATGAATTATTTATTCGCATAAACTGCTGAGAAAACGTTAGATGCTTTCAAGTCTCGAAAAATTAAACTTTCAGTAACTGCAAGGACTAGATCCGACGTGAAACAGTAATTTTCGAAATGTTCGTCTAAAACCGCATTTTCTGCTGGAAATTCATCTCACAAAACCTCACGTGGATGCCATTCTTCAATGACGAACCAAACGATGGTGTCGATTACGACGGAAACTCTTTCTAAAGTTAAGGTTTATACAGACAAAAGGATATTTCAAAAGTTTTCATGCCATACGAATAACGTCTTTATCTAAAAGTTCAAGTTTTCAATTATGTGTTTTCCAATATACGTTCATATTTATGTCGTGGTTTTCCTTGACTCTGTGTATGGTATATAGGAAGAAAGAAAAATGGCAAAGGTCTTTGGAAACTATTTTTCCTTCAGTGGGTTGAAGAAGAATTTGATCTATTTTGATTGAACTGTCTTTTTTTAAATGTTTAATCTATATAAATAAAAATGTTAATGTTCGTTAATAGAAAATCTCTAATCTCCGAAAGTTCTTCACCGATTGCTTTAAATTTTTGACAAAAGTTTGCGTTTGTATACAAGCATGTTTATATATATTTTTTTGTATACAGTTGTATATAAAATAGACGAAATAATGGGAGCGCCCCCTGCAGTGATACATGAAACCTAAACAATTCTCATAGTCAGGTTATTTGACATTGCATTTTTGACGTTTCGGATTCTTTCATTTCGTTTTTTAATTGTTTTTTTTATTTTTCATTGCTTTGAAATTTTGACAGAAGGTTGCATTCTAATACGCGCCTATTTGTATATACTTTTATATATACAGTTGCATATAAAAAAATATATAAAACAGACGATATAATGGAAGCGCCCTTTGCAGAAACACACGCAAACTTAACATTTCTCATTGGCAGGTGTGTGTCATAGCTCGTGTAAGCGAACGAGCGAAACAGACAAATAATGGCTCAAATACGCTCAACTACAGTAGCGAGTACGGCGATCGCGTTCTGCCAGTTCAGAACTGCTTCGTTCTCAACAGAATGAACGCGACAGGCTGAGAGTGGCTGGAAGACGTCAGTAGGAATAGCAAAAGTATCCTTTTTATATAGAATTTAATATTATGTCTATGTTAATATTTGAAAATCTATCAAATCGTATGTAGAAATGGAGTTTTTTTTTAATTAGTTCTAATTATCTATTTGTCTTCTCTTAATATATAATTAGTTATAATTATCTCTCTCTTTCCTTAACATTTAATTTGTTACAATTATCTCGTTGTCTTCCCTTAACATTTAATTAGTTACAATATTTAATTAGTTCCAATTATCTCTGTATTTCCTTAACAATACTTCTATTTGACAAATACTTCCTTAACAATACTCCTATTTGACAAATGCGTGTCCAGCTGCAAAACGATCGATCATCTGAGATATTCTCACATCAATTGCTGGAAATTGGGAACGGAAAAGTGCCGGTTGATATGACCTCAGGGCGAATTTCATTGCCTCATAACTTTTGCAATTTAGTGACGTCAAAAGAAGAATTGGTTGAAAAAATATTTCCCAATATTCAAATAAATTATAAAAATCACGATTGTCTGAGTGAACGAGCTATTCTTGCCGCCAAGAACAACGACGTCTACGAACTTAACAATATTATTCAGTTCCTTTTTTAATGTTTCGCAATTTTATATGTTTTTGTTCTAACTTTCTTTCATCTTTTTCGGTGCAATCGATCTGCTTTAGTTCATCAAAATGCCGGGGAAGCAGCAGAGTGACGTGCAGCCAGACTAAAGGATGCACGGTTGCGAGCATAGCGATCGCGTTCTGCAGCTTAAGAACTGCTTCGTTCTCAACAGAATGAACGCCACAGGCTGAGAGGGGCTGGAAGACGTCAGTAGGAATATCAAAAGTATCTTTTTTATATACAATTTAATTTTATCTCTTTGTTTATCTTTCAAAATCTATCAAATCGTATGTAGAAATGGAGATTTTTTAAATTTGTTCCAATTATCTATTTGTCTTTCCTTAACATTTAATTCGTTACAATTATCTCTCTCTTCCCTTAACATTAAATTAGTTACAATTATCTCTCTGTCTTCCCTTAACTTTAAATTAATTACAATTATCTCTCTGTTTTCCTTAACATTTAATTAGTTACAATTATCTCTTTGCCTTCGCTTACCATTTAATATGTTACAATTATCTCTCTGTCTTTCCTTAACGTTTAATTAATTCCAATAATCTCTCTCTTTTCTTAACATTTAATTAGTTCCAATTGTCTCTATGTTTCTTAAACAATACTTCTATTTGACAAATATTTCCTAAACAATACTCCTTTTTGACAAATATTTGACAAATGCGTGTCCAGCTGCAAAACGATCGATCAGCTGAGATATTCTCACATCAATTCCTGGAAATTGGGAAAAAATGCCGGTTGATATGACCTCAGGACGAATTTCATTGCCTCATAACTTCTGCAATTTAGTGACGTCAAAAGAAGAATTGGTTGAAAAAGTATTTCCCAATATTCAAATAAATTATAAGAATCACGATTGGCTGAGTGAACGAGCTATTCTTGCCGCCAAGAACAACGACGTCTACGAACTTAACAATATTATTCAGTTCCTATTTTAATGTTTCGCAATTTTATATGTTTTTGTTCTAACTTTCTTTCATCTTTTTCAGTGCAATCGATCTGCTTTAGTTCATCAAAATGCCGGGGAAGCAGCAGAGTGACGTGCAGCCAGACTAAAGGATGCACGGTTGCGAGCATAGCGATCGCGTTCTGCAGCTTAAGAACTGCTTCGTTCTCAACAGAATGAACGCGACAGGCTGAGAGGGGCTGGAAGACGTCAGTAGGAATATCAAAAGTATCTTTTTTATATAGAATTTAATTTTATCTCTATGTTTATATTTCAAAATCTTTCAAATCGTATGTAGAAATGGAGATTTTTTTAAATTTGTTCCAATTATCTATTTGTCTTTCCTTAACATTTAATTCGTTACAATTATCTCTCTCTTCCCTTAACATTAAATTAGTTACAATTATCTCTCTGTCTTCCCTTAACATTAAATTAATTAGAATTATCTCTCTGTTTTCCTTAACATTTAATTAGTTACAATTATCTCTTTGCCTTCGCTTACCATTTAATTAGTTACAATTATCTCTTTGTCTTTCCTTAACGTTTAATTAATTCCAATAATCTCTCTCTTTTCTTAACATTTAATTAGTTCCAATTGTCTCAATGTTTCTTAAACAATACTCCTATTTGACAAATATTTCCTTAACAATACTCCTTTTTGACAAATATTTGACAAATGCGTGTCCAGCTGCAAAACGATCGATCAGCTGAGATATTCTCACATCAATTGCTGGAAATTGGGAAAAAATGCCGGTTGATATGACCTCAGGTCGAATTTCATTGCCTCATAACTTCTGCAATTTAGTGACGTTAAAAGAAGAATTGGTAGAAAAAGTATTTCCCAATATTCAAATAAATTATAAGAATCACGATTGGCTGAGTGAATGAGCTATTGTTGCCACCAAGAACAACGACGTCTACGAACTTAACAGTGTTATTCAGTTTATTTTTTAATGTTTCGAAATTTTATATGTTTTTGTTCTAACTTTCTTTCTTCTTTTTCAGTGCAATCGATCTGCTTTAGTTCATCAAAATGCCGGAGAAGCAGCAGAGCGACGTGCAGCTAGACTTGAAGATGCATGGTTGCGAGCACGGTGATCGCGTTGCGCAGATTCAGATCTGCTTCGTTCTCAACAGAATGATCGCGACAGGCTGAGAGTGGCTGAAAGACGTCAAAAATATTGTATACCCATTGTGAAATTAAACATATTGGAAACGTGTGCTTTCTCTTTTCTTTCATTTCCATTTAACTTGACTGAGCCACAGTAACGTGTGGCCGGGTACAGCTAGTAATAAATGACTTTTTAGCGTGTACCATGAAGGAACTGCGAGTTCAGTGCTAACTCATAGAGCTCTAAATCAGAAGGTACGAGAAATGGGCTCAAAGACAATGTTGTAACTCAGTCACATTTATCAATATGTTCGCATCGCCAAATCAGTCCCAAACGGAAGAATTAATCTGTAGATATTGCACAATCATGAAAAAATTAGCATCGATAAAACGCCCAGCTTTTTCCTTTTCACCTTGTTACATATGTGTTCTATAATAAAAACAGTTTTATTGTAAGAAAACATCGATTACACGTTTTACAAACAGCAAATAAAGTTATCTCTAACAGTAATTAATCAAGAACCACCCTACAATCAATAACGTAAAATAAAATAAAATTGAGAACAAAGATCTTAACTGTTGAGTAATTTACTTTGCAGCCATTAAATTTGAAAACAACGGTTTGCTAAAAAGATTGTCTTATTGTACGTTAGCTAAATCTTCCCTGTACAGTCGAATGGTGTCCAGTACTATAATTTACTTCCCAAAATATAAATATATATCTCATAGTTACCTGACATGAATACCTGTTATTATCTTCAACATTTTAACTCCCCTATAAGAACTGTCCAAACTGTCCAAAAATACATCAAAATTGGGAGGCTACGTTGGGCGGGGCATGTAGCAAGAATGGGAGAAGAGGAAATGCCTAACAAAGTACTCTTTTCCAAGCCCCAAGGAAGACGTAGCGTGGGCAGACCAAAGCTTAGGTGGATGGATGGGGTGCAGAATGATGCAAACGTGATTGGCATCAGGGGCTGGAGGAGTGCATCCCAGGATAGGGGGGAATGGCAGCGACTGCTGGAGGAGGCCGGGGCCCACAATGGGCTGTAGTGCCATTGATGATGATGATGATGATGAAGAACTGTCCAAGATTTTTTAATGATGACTTCTTAACATTTTCATTCTTTATGTTACGTAATGTCGTGCAAATAAACAAATCAAGAAGATTTCGATTTGCTGTTGTAGATCGCTCTGGACGGGGATTTATTTTGCCATAAAAGCGGCGGGGAAATGAACGAACCCCTTTATTTGGTTCGTCCATCTTATAGTACACCGTGCTCTTGTTCGTTTTCCGTTAGCTGTCCCTGAAACTTCTCCGGTTACAAAAATACAAACTTCTACAGACTGTCGTTAATCCTTTTGACAACATGCCCAAAGCATGATAGGATTCTTTTCATGCATGTTGTCGAAACTCTTTTAGTAATTTCCTATTCTTAGATGATAGAAACGTTGGTACACCTTGCAGTCCATGAGATACGGAACATACGCCTCGAATACCATATCTCAAAGACATGTACTATATTTATTTCCTGCTTTCACATCGTCCATAGTTCCCCTCCATACACTGCTATAGAGAATACTTAAGATACAAGTAGACGAATTTTGGCTTGGAAAGAATTTAATTTAGAAATAAACAACGAAACGAACTAAAAAGACAGTAAATTTAAATTGAAATATGCAAACGAAATTTCCTTCTTCCCCTTTGAAGGTATTGGTAAAGAAAGGTAACTTAATTTGTTCAATAGCTGAATCACAAAGGAAACATTTTTACCCACGTCTTTGGAGGGAAAAAACCCCTTCTTTGCTATCGACTAATAGTCTCATTCTCATCCTTTGTCCCATTCGCATTTTCGTTGATAAACCCATTATCCTTACCACAAATAATGGCTTTCCTGCTTAATTACCTGAACGTCAAAGCCTTAAAATTATACGTGGGTCGGTTTTTTAATACAAAAATATATATTTTTTAGTTTAGAAAAAAAATCGTTTTTATTAACAAAGATAATTTTCAAAGTGCAAACAAACCATTTCCCAGTCGGAGTAGGCAGAAATGAAAGCGCCAAAGTTTTCTGTAACGTTTATATTCTGCGTCTATTTTCTGTTTGTTTCATTATCTATCAATTTATATTTCTGTGTATCGTTGGGGCTGTTTTTTGCAATAAATTTTTCACTTTCAGAAGAAGAATAAAGTTCGATATTTTATTTTGAGGTTGGCACTCTCTGTCATTGGTCTTTAATTTGTATTTGTATTATTGTTTTTAGTCTTTTTTCATTATGTCGTTGTGCACCTCAAAAAGGTTTTCTTCATCTTTCTTAAAGAACCAGCCTTAAGCTCACTTTCATCCCTCATAACTTCAATATGTATTCTGTAATACATTGTCCCCTCATGTATACTTCTCAGTGTATGCATTTATATAGTTTTTTTCACGTCTACGTTTCACTTTCAACAAATTTGTTACTAGAATAATGATGTGAACTCAGCTAATTTTTATTGAAGTATATAAATAAAATAATCTTAGCTGATTTGATTAAAGTGTGTACATTTATGTTGATAGAGAGTTGCTGACTAATATTAAAATCCCAAAGGTGTCCTGACATTTGGACCATGTACTTAGAGGAGAAAAATACAAATTACTGCACCCGATCATCCAAGGCAAAATGGAGGGTTGAAGAGGTGTTGGCAGGAGGCAAATCTCCTGGATCCGCAATATACGTGATTGGACTCGTATAAGGAGCGTTGGGGATCTTTTTCGGGCTGCCGGGGACAAAGATTTCTATTCTCAGGTGATAGTCAACGTTGGGGGGACCTGACATGACACTAGGAAGAAGAAGAAGTGTACATTTTTAAGTACTCCATTAACTTTACGTATCAAGTGAATAGTATTGTTTTCTGTATCAAGTGAATCGATGAATGAGAAAGGAAAATAAAAGTCAGACAAATCGTAGACTTTATGTGAGAAAGTATATGGATATAGAAAAGGCGAAATATATACATTGCGATAGGAAAGTTTGGCACTCTCTAGTCATTGCCTACCTCGACAGGGAGACTGTAATGAAATGTTTGCATCTAAAGAGAGATGGTGTGTGAAAAAAACTTAAATAATTTGAGAGTAAGTAGCAGAAAAACAGGTCAGAATTATTGGAGGAGATATTTAACAAGATAGTCGTAAGAATTTTGACTCAAAGAGAAATGAAAAGTAAGGACATGGCATGATATGTACTATATGTGTAGCTTTATAAGTTCTTGAAAAGTCTATTTAAATTGTTTAAAGAAATACATTTTTAATTTTATTTAAAAACCGAGCCCTCCGTTTTGCATACATTTCCATATTAATACTTATTTAATTACCCAATCCAATGGAATTTCTAATTAGTTTTACAAAAATGTTTAATTTTTTTCCTTCAATTTATTTTCCAACAATAATTTTAATTTGTTTTTCTTTTTCATCTCAATTTGTTACTCTCAATCCAATTTGTCACAATATCTCCGTCAACTGTTACGACAACATATTTATCTACATTTAAAGGGTTTCAGATTTTTTACCGTTTTTTTTTAAATATTTCAAATTATAAAAATGGACACATCAATCTAAAATGTATTTCTCGTAAAAATATTTTTTCGTTGTACATAAACTATAAAAAATATCACTGTGGTATTTTGTCTTATTTCAACGTGTAAAATGTGTAAGCTTGCATGGGTCTAATGATGAAAACATGTTTGAAAAAATCAACTTTTAATCGAATTTGGAGGGCTTGTTCTCAATTATGAAGTAGGTAAATTGACATTAGCTAATAGTTTTTTTTTTATTATTCGTAAAAAATATAATATCAAAAGTGTTTCAAAACATGATCATCAATTAGCCAGATACCACAGATACATACTAGCACTATTTGGAAAATGAGATATGTGAAGAGAATAAATCTCTAATTCTTAGCATGCTTGCATATATATTTTGTGTTTTATTGCACTTTCGTTGTATACAGTAAAATTTGGCGGGGTTATTTTTTTATTTTTTTTTATTTATTATTACACATGACAAGAAACATACACAATTTGCGAAAAAACAACAGGTAATTTGATTTGGACATACAATTTTAATGGATCTGGGTTTGTTGCCTTTCATTTGTCGTATCCCCAGTAAACTAGGCTTTCGCCTGTATCTCACTGAGGATATTTAGCATGAAAAAATAAAGCGATACTTCTTTCCGATTTTTTATTACACAAAAAGAAAACCCCGTTGCACGCTCTCATCAACCTGACAAACAGTGACACTCACTATTGCCACGTACCAATCTCTACAAAAAAACTAAATATATATTCAGGAGGTCTAAGGTAAAAACTTAACAGGAATCCTTTTTAAAATTAATTCGACATCAAAACTGTGACACCTGGGTTTCAAGATAGACGTCTTTTTATCCAGGCCACGGGAGTTGTTTTTACTTCTGAATATGAACACAATTTAATACTACAATATATACATACCATCACGACATTATCCTATCAGAATAAGCAGAGAGACCGAGCGTCATATTTTCCTAACTCGATATACACCCTTAGCCTCTTCCACATCTTTTTTATACAACCTCTACGGCTTTTCTGACTTTCTAAGTTTTCTTCTTTTAGAATATTATTCACTTAAACCAACCATACTTTCCTAGGTCTTCCTCTTACACGCCTTCTACTCACATCTACACTATACGAGTATATCTGTTTTGTTAGTATTGTATTTCTTCATTCGTTCGTTCAATATGCCCAAACCATCTCAACGTACTCGTATTCATATTACTTAATACATCAGTCTTAAGTGCACAGTACTCCTATTAATTTGTATTGAAAACGTAATTATGTAGTTGAAGAATATAAAATGTAGAGCTGGTTATGTATACGAACCATTGCGAAAAATGAACAAAGGTTTTTTACAAGCATTAAAGAATTATTTTTATCTTTGACAAACGTCAGTTTCTTTTTATTCGAATTACATGAAATGTGTTGTGACAGTCTAGTTAAAGAGCAAAACAAGGAAAAGTCGAATCGACGGTGCGATATGGGGATGATTATTTTTTTATGAACAACAAGGGTAATAAGGCTTTGTATAGTGGAAAATGTTTTGAGTTCTGACTCGATGTGATGTTTGAATCACAATTTATCGGGAATATATTAGAAGGCCTTTGAGATTATTTACCTTTAAGGTATTTCGGATTTTTAATCGTGTTTTTTATGTTCTTTAATGTCAAGTGTGTTGCGGCTTGCATATCAAATTTAGCTGCTAGCTAAATTTGATTTATAAGTGAAAAAACTCGTAACTTGTAGTTCATCTGGTTTTTCTAGTTATAAATTTAAAACGTTATATCTATCCCGAGGCTGTCTTGAAGCGGAATGATCTCGGCTTTTTAGGAAAGCAATTTTTAAGTTTAACTAGGTCTACATCGCATCACAAATATGTGACTTGTTAACTCGGAGGGATATTTAGTTAAACAAATACACCAGATGATTATAAATGATAGAATATGGAATGCAATAATAGGGGATGAGTGTGAACTTAATGTTTATGTTTTGAGTAAGATGAAAAAAGCACTGTGAGATAGTTCGACCACGCGGAATGAATGAATAAAAAAGTATTAACAAATCAAATATACAACGTGAATGTAAGTGAAAGGCATGGTATGATAGTGTTGACACGCACAATGGACTGATAATTGATTTAGTACCTTAATTGCCGCTGTCTCCGAGCTTTTGAAAAAGTCACGAGCCTTACAATTACTTAAACATCAAAGTATGATTTTATGAAAAAAAGAATAAGACGAAAATATTCATTACAAATACGATATTAGCTCAAAACGATATTTAATGACAGTAATTCAAAATCCGTCAAAAAAATCACCTTCATCGAATTGAACGAAAATTGATTCGAAGTGATTAAGTTTGACAATAAAGCTGAGAAGAAACAAATTGAAAGCTCATGCATATATTTAATTCATATTTATATTATTAACCTTTTACGATTTAAGCACTTAAATTTTCCTTGATTGGTGTCAGGACTGTGTTTGATAAATTACATAGTTCACGTCCCCAAGACTAAATTCCCACTATTTTCATGCTCCTGAAACTGGCTTCTCGAAACAAAATAATGTAGTATATTTCTAATACTGTCGCTAGGATTAAACCAATAAAAGAAAAGGTTATTTTAAGTGCTCACCGCCTTGCAGTACAAGAAGATGTTATTTTAAGTGCTCACCGCCTTGCAGTACAGGATTATATCCTGGATTGTAAAGAGTCCCATGGTTATTGTTTGTTTAAGAAAAGGGGCCTATAATAAATGTTATTTTGTTTTGAAAAGATGGAAATTGTAAGGCCATCGGTAAACGACTGAGAAAACAAAAGCAGGGTCATAAAAATCCATTGTTCAAGGAAGCAATAAATTCTGTCTATAGACGATATACCCTTTTGAGTAATTCTAAGAGACACCGATCTCAATTGTCTTTTAAAAAAGATAAAGTTGAGTCTAGACATGGACCCTTTTTTCTTTTGCTTTGCTGAATTGTATAGAAATGCCGAAGTCAATTGTCCTTCCTTATAATCTCGGGTCTAACAGGCGGCTATAGTATTTTTTAAGTGAGAAGGAAGTCATGTAGCATCTCTTTCTCGCAAGTGGCTATAAAAGGCCCGAACTTCCACGAGGAGCTCCCTTCTGCCCTCAGATACGACACGGTTAGCACGTCTGTCCAGGAATAGTGTTTGTACCGAGGACAGCCAGACTAGTTTTCTTCGTGTATCACAGAAGTAGTGTCATACCTCATATGATGGTAATGTTTTATAATTAATTTATGTATTGTAATGTGTACAACCTAATTTTGTTTTAAATAGGAAAGAGGTGTGACATAATTGGCCCCACGTTGGGCGCCAATTATGTCACACCTCTTTCCTATTTAAAACAAAATTAGGTTGTACACATTACAATACATAAATTAATTATAAAACATTACCATCATATGAGGTATGACATTCTATCAAACCATTTGAAACTGTCTAAAGAGTAATGCAAAAAGCTATAAAACTCTATTTGACTTTGCGTTATCTCGCAGATTTATCGCACGATATTTTGAACGTTCTCCAGAAGCGGATTATAAATATTTCGACAAGTGAACCGTTTTACTTTTAAGCCTTAAAACGTTATTCGAGTATGTATGACATATTGTTTATATTTAATTTATAATATTGAAACCATATATCTAATTAAATCGGTTATTTCTAATAAATAGAACCGCGATTTGTTTAATCTCGCCATTGTTTTATGAAATTGGTATTTCAAAATGTAGATTTTAATTACACGTATTATATAATTGCATACAAAATGTATGAAAAAATATGACAGAGAAAAACAATTTGGTCAAGTAATTTCAAGTTAACGATCGGAATTGATCGGCTGTCATTGTTCTAATAAACTCGGGTTTGGCTTGTGTCTTACTAGAGACATATGAACATGGAAAATAAGGTAGTTCATTTTAACTCGCAGTTGATTGTTTTTACCAACTTGCTTCTGCAAAATATTAATTATCTAGATAAGTTGTGAAACTAAGTACCACGTAAATAAGTCATTGCGTACGACACCAATTTATACACTAATCAAAAAAATATTTATAGAAATTTTGGGAAAATACTCGTACTTAGTTAAGTAAACTTTTGATTTATTACTTGCAAATATACTAATTACTTATTGAGAGAGGAGGGTAGAGAGGGGGAGAGATGTTTTCACTAAGACAAGAAAATCGTGTAATTGTAATTCAAATATATGGACTACGCAGCCAACTTGCTAACACTTCAAAAAAGTCTTTCGAATATGTTTTTTTTTCGTTGTTAAACAAGTAAAACCTTATCTTATTTTTTGTTGCTGATGCGTCTCTGGAGATCAAATTGTTTCTGGAGTTTAGGTATTCGAAATTGTTGGATTACGAAGAAAATTTTGTTTTTGACATCTTTCCAGTACTTTTTCGTAAACAGAATGACGCTGTACTTATGAATGGCAAAGTGTCAAAACAGTTCGTTATTTATAAACGATAATAAATTGCTGGAACATTTTGAAGCCGCCTAACTTTTTTGTTGTTACTGATAAAGCATAGGTATACATGTATTATTTTGCCTCTTTTAGTTTATTCCGAATAAATTTTAAAAAAGTTGTGACTTCCAAGTTACAATAATGTAGATATTTTTCTCTCGCGAACAAAAATGAGTTTACATTTTTCAAAGGGTTTTACTCGGCTTGTTGATAAATTGATTCTGTTAGTATTATTTCGCCTTCAGGCCAGATCATTAACATTTCTAATTTAAATTAAGTCAATGTGACAAATGATCGATTGTATGTTAAATACATTTCGCTTGTTATTTTAATATTTCTTTTCTATTTTTTTTATTAAAAAAATCGTTTGGACCTTAGGTGTATGTCTTTTTCAGACATATCACCGACCATCTCCATCCTATCGTGTAGCTCATGACTGAGCATCGTGACTTCCATGATAGCCTCCGACGACTCCTCTCCATCCATTCCTGCACTTTGCGGCTCAATGGGCAGTTGTTAAGAGTTGTACAGTTGCATCTCTCAGTTAGTTAGTCCAACGTATTGGGATTTTCCCTCGTGTGCGTCGTCTTTCCACGCGTCCAGTAACCACAAACCTCTCCAAACTGTCTCCTCAACCACGAGCAATGACGAGCAATGTGCCCAAAAAATGGGAGGAATTGTCGTAGACATGCTGTCGACAATCTGTTGGGTATTCTCAATTCTTCAAGAATGGAAGCGTTAATACATCTTGCTGTCGGATGGAACCTATGGAATTTCATAACATCCTTCTTCAGCGCCATATTTCAAATGCATGTATTCTACATCCCCTCCTTGCTCCCAGGGTCAAAGTCTCCGCGTCATACATGAATATTGCCAAGACGAGAAAATTAAAAAGGTGCATTTTCGTTGTTATGATGATGGTTTTGCTCTTCCATATATTTTCCAACTTTGATATCGACTATCCACCCAACCTTTAACGGTTGTAGAAGACTGTGTTTATCATCGCCAATGCTGATTACAAGGTGATAATTTAAATTAAATTCCGCAGCCGTGTACCGCTACATGATTAATTTATAGGTTATGTAAATGACGTATGTCCATTATAAATGTTATACGTTTGACAGCTGAAAAATGAAGGCTCGTTTAAAATTGCAGTTTTTGTTGTGATACCTATGAAATAATACATTCGATCAATGGAAATCGATATCGTGACATGATTGAACGATTTGAACTTGCAAAACATGTGGTTCTAGCAAGATACTGCTGATGAAACAATGACTTTATTGCAGTAAAAGTTCTCCGACCGTGTAATTTCTCGTCGTGGAAATGTGAATTGGTCGCCACGATCGTGTGATTTAACCTCTTTAGATTTTTTCCTCTGAGGGTTAAACCTCAAGTATACGCCAAGAATCTAAAAACCATCGATGACCTTAAATCTAACATCACTCGTGTCATTGTATAATAGATATACGCATCCATTTACATGAATCCTTTATTGAACATTTTGCTCAAAGAGTCGTCATCTGTAACAGGAGCTGAGGTAGGTATTACGCCGATATTATTTTTCACACATAATCTCAATATACACTTATTACATGAACACGAAAAAACATGAACCGTTAAAAAACATGAATATTTTTCTTGATTTAAAATTGCAGTTCTTGTTGGGCAACCCTATACATGAAATATTACACAGTAATAGTATGGGTATTACAAAAACAAAATAAACATTATTATAGACTAAAACCAATCAAGAAATAAAATGGAATATTATGCATAGAATAGCCAAAAAATATTATGCCAAGTTAATATTATATATCCAAAAAAACATTCTACTCTACGACTATATACCGCTACGTGCAAACATGAAAATTATTTTATGTCAAGTTAATATTATATATCCAAAAAAACATTCTACTCTATATACCGCTACTTGCAAACATGAAAATTATTTTTTCTTTTTTTTTTTAAATAGTGCCTTTGTGAAGCTAGTACAGACACATTTCCAATAATCCAAAATTAAGTAAATATCCCTTGCAGTAATGGAATGTCCATGTAGAACCACACGTATTGATCGAACTCGTTGCCGTAGCAAATGACTCCCAGTGCACTGGCTAATAAAATACCATTCCGGCCAGGAAGATAAATTGAAACATTAGTACTGAAATACGGTAACCGACGATTTGGTACTTACAACATTCTTCTATCAACTTATATACAGCATGACAAAAAATACATTTGACAATTAACACTTAAAAACTTTTGTTCCATCTTTTTTGAGAATGATTATCGCGTGTTATCAACGCATAAAGGTTATAATTGCTTAATTGTTTACTTTTGGTTATTACCACTGAAAACATATTCTATAGCAGTCAATTTAAATTAGGACCATTAATTAAATTGTATAGGTACTAGCTGTATAGTATTTAATTGATATCCACTTTTAATGTATTTATTTACTTCCGGCAGATTTCTTGTTTTGTAGCAATTGTTTTCATGGAACGAACCCCTATATATGTTACTTCCAAGAAAAATAAATTTAAATAAAAAAAATTAAAAAAATATTTATTTGGTTTTCTTACGATGAAATAAATGGACAACTAAATATACAAAATTCCTGTAAATCAAATTTCTTTATATAACGTAAAAATAGAAATGTGCTTCAACTCCGCCTAAAATGTCGTAAAAACCATTTTTAAAATGTTAAGAATTAATTTTAAAAAGGTGACACTTTTCTTCGTGAAGGTTTATTGCACTAGGCAAATCATATGTTATATTAATGATATAAAAATTCTACAGGTTAAAAAAATGCATGTTTACTCATAATTTACAAATTCGATGGTATTCACTACAGTTGAACAAACAAAGTCAACACTGTTTTTCCTCTAGTAATAATACTCTGCGGTTAACCTGTTTCCACTTCAAGTGATTGCTTTAATCAAAAGTTTAAATGGAATATTCTTTCAGAGCTAAGGTTGCTTGTAGAATTTTTTTTAAATAATAGTAGATAATTTGAAAAGAATTATAACGAAGTTGGCGGAAAAACATCAAGTTTAAAATAAATTATAAAAACTACCATGAAAATATATTCAAACGAAACTTCTAATTAAAATTTCATTGGGTAAATTACAATAACTTTTTACTAACATTACGAAAATTGGGGTAAAACTTATAATTCCGTGATTTGTTTATCGCCAAACTTGTAATTCTATGATTTGTTTATCGCCAAAATTATAATTCCCTGATTTGTTTATCAAAGAATCAAATAGTTCAATTGATTTATGTTTAATGATTTACGAGAAATAATAGATAATTCATTTGATATTTTTATGACTTATTTATTTATTAAGTTCAATGGACGGTATTTTTCATTGAAAATATTATATTTACGAAGTGTTGTATTCAAATTAACGTTTGAATAAAAATATTATATTTAAGAAATGTTATAATCCAATTAGCGTTTGAACAAAAATATTATATTTAAGAAATGTTATATTCAAATTAGCGTTTGAATAAAAATATTATATTCAAATTAGCGTTTGGATAAAAATAAAATATTTACGAAATGTTACATTCAAATTAGCGTTTGGATAAAAATATTATATTTACGAAATGTTACATTCAAATTAGCGTTTGGATAAAAATATTATATTTACGAAATGTTACATTCAAATTAGAGTTCGGATAAAAATATTATATTTACGAAATGTTACATTCCAATTAGCGTTTGGATATAAAATCAGTACTACAAAAAGACTGAACATTTGCATAAGCCATAAACACAAAATATCAGAACGGAGGACGTTGATACATAATATCTACCATACATTTAATACAAGGACACAATAGGCCATGGCTGAATAAGTCTAGTGCGAGTGCTATAACATACTAAAAAATGTAAAACAAGTGCTATTTTTTTATCGCTTATATGAAAAAAAATATAATTTATACGGTTTTCAATCTCTATCCATTTTTGCACCTTATGATATAAAATATTATTGACTATAAGAAATTTAAATATACAGCTTCACTTGAATATACTCTCTAAAGTGTTTTATGTAGTTTATATTAAAAGTAATTTTCTTTTCTAAATTTTAGTAGGAGTTAAAATACTTGGAAATTATTACAACTTATTGAAATTCAATCGGTAAAGAGGGGAAAAGATACAATAGACCAACTTTCGAGCTATTCGGAAATTTAAGTATATTCGAATGATATTTTTTAAACAGAAATCATATTTAACTTTTTAAATTGTCACCAAATGGCCGACGACGAGAAAAACAATTCAATAGAATCCTCGCTTCGAATATTAATTTTATTATTATACCTTTTTCCATTTATTCCATCAGTTTTGAAATCGTTGTGCTAATTTCAAAAGTAATTGGACTCTATTTAGTATTATTATGTAATTTTTAAATTGAAACACTTATTTTTAAAATTTAATAAAGAGGTACACATATCCAGAATGGCGGAATCAAGAGCAGTAAGAAAGGCCAGGGACAGTATCTCCCAAGCATGCAGACCTCCAGGACGACCTCCCAAATGATGGAAAGACAGCTGGCAGTCGATGTCACAAGAAGCAAACAATGATGCAGGACCAAAACAGGCTAAAAGGCCTAAAATAAGAAGAATAAAGAGGTCTAGTATAATGAGGGCTTTCTATAATAAAATATAATTGAATATATTTTATATTATTTATTTATTTAACACTTTTATTGCAAATACAATCTGGCGGGCGTATTGCCAGGCGGCAATCTCTTCCAAGAAACCAGACAAAAGTAAATTAAGCAAGTTAAGTGGTCGCATAAATCATTCAAATGACTATCCATCCCCACGAAATCCATAAACACATACGTGAGCACATGCCCACGAGCCCCACAAAGACGGACAATCACCCGAACATTCTTTTTCATATAAAGTGAGATATCATCAATCAAAAGCAAAGGAAGGGATGGTGGAGAGGAAAGGAAAATAAAAATCAGAAATGAAACACGTTATTATATTTTACTGACTAGAAATTAAGAGGGTTTTCAGTCACTTCTTAAAGCATGCCAAGGACGGAGCGAGTCTTATATTGGTTTGTAACTGATTCCAGAGTCTCCCTGCACTTATTTATGGTTAAGGCGTTAACACAGTGGAGGTTTAAAGGTATTTTAATTTAAACACTGCTTCAACTTCATATAACCCTACCGGTTTCAACGTTTTCACCTCGTCATCAGAGGAGCACAAAAAAGTTTTGTTTGTGCTGCCCAGATAACGAGGTAAAACCTTGAAACCGGTTGGGTTACACCATTGTATAAGTTGGAATTAACAATGTTCAACTAAACAAAGAACAAATTATATATCTTAACTACAATATTAAAACAAAAAGATCAGTTCAATAGCACTATTTAGAATTAAAAAGCTAAAAGCAGGGCGTTGGCAGGTCTTCCTATTTTGGAAGTGGGCCAACTTCTTAAAGTTCAAAGTTCAAAAGTTTTTTTTTTATTAAAAAAAAAAAAGCAATTAACTTTACTTTGGTATTAACAGATAGAAAAAAGCTGAAGTTAGAAGAATTCGAAGGTTTTATGCATAATACTAAAAAGTAAAATACTAACTAGATCATGTTTATTTAATTTTCAAGTTCGTAAACTTAATAAATCGTTAACTTTTCTTTGTTATTTATATCATTGAAACTTCATTGAAAGAATGACAAAATTTAAATGTTATTTTAATGACCTATCTATGTATCTCGTTATATTGCATGAACTAATTTTTAAATGCGATTTTTTATCATTCGAGTACGTTTGTTTCTTGAAAAACAACTTTGCACATTTGCATGCATTATTGTTTGGGTGTATTTTTTCTTTTTCAAACAAAAGGTATGACCGATTCGGTATAAATGTAGATTTTAGTAGGAATATAGATAGACTTTGGTTTGTTCGTCCATACTAAAATTACACTTCAAGGGCGCTTTGTTTTTGAATTTATAAAAGGCTCCTAACAACTGGAGCTACAAAAAATAAGACAATATGTGGTCTGAAATTAAGTATAAAACCGGGATGCTTATATTGATAACCTCAGTGAACTTGTTGATGATTTCAATTGGTATCCAAATTTAAGAAAAAGGGTTCTTATATACGAGTAGTTTTCCCTTGAGGGTTGTTTAACACATTTCTGGTTGATCGAAAGATATTGTATCATATTGCACTACATACGAAGTAAGTGTGATACAATACAATACTACTTACAAGCACAAAACATAAAAATTACGTGGGATTATAAATCCCATGTGGTTGGTTAAGGAAAATTCCTAAGCAATTTTAAAGATCTCTATCTTTGGTAAGTGGGCTAAAAGAATAAAACGTAGGTATTTGTATGTTGCGGGGAATTATGTGGGTAAAATAGTGTTCTATGACTTTTGCGACAATAAGCTTATCACGAGTTTCGAATTCCAGATCTTAAACATAAAGATTAAGTAAACCTTTAAAAAAGATATTTAGTGTTGCTAAATACTCGTACGCACCATAACGCCAGTCCCTTTTGGAGTAGGCAGAGAAGAAAGATCTCCACGTCTTATTTATCCATTTATACAGCTCTCGACTCTTCGACATCATCATAAGGTAGAAAAATAATAAAATTTGTAATCAAAAGAGATGATATTTATTACACATAATCATAAGACAGAATAAAAGTTGTAATCAAAGTACATTCCCCTCACCATATTTTATTATTATTAGATATACACTGAGATGCGGATCGACTAACAGCAAACTCATGTTTTGACTATTTTACTCCTCAATGGTCGCTAACGGGTTGATTTCAAGCTTTATCTCTTTTATTCAAGTCCCTAAATGGTGTGTGTTCATTGTATCTTTTGAATCTGTGTCTGAGAGATATTCCTTCGGAGAGTAATACAACTTTGAAGTCGATTTCTTCATCATCTAATCGATTTATTGTTCGAAATCGATCCAACATGGCAGAATATTAAGATAGATCTTATGAAGTTGCTGATATTGTGGTGTGGAACGGTCTACCTCTTAGAGTTAGAGATATGGGTGACATTTGTAGCTTTAGGAAACACATGAAAACAACTATTTTTGTGAGGTCTTATAAAAATGTATGATGGTGTACGAACACTACACACGTAAGTTATCTGCGGTGTTCTTACCAAATATGTATTTGAACATATGTAGAAACGTGAAAGTACCTAATAAATGGCCGCAACTACTACCTTCCTATCCTTACACCTAACTGTTACATATTTATTTTGTATTGTTTTTAATTAATTAATAATAGTGGGTTCGAGCGCTCTTTGGTAGAGTTTGTTCTCTAAATGGCGATATGTCAATTGTAATTTTATTATAATTATTATTACTAAACGCATGTGTCAATTATATAATTTCGTCATTGAAAAGATTATTGAAAAAACAAAATCCTAATAGATTTTTGATTAACGTGGTATTATTTGAAATTTTGATAGCGAGAGCTTACTGTGTTTATAAATATACTGAAAAATTCTGTATTCATAATAATCGTTTTCAATTCAACATTGCCCATTTGCTTAATACACCCACATATAAGTGAGTATTCATTAAAAAAAATGTAGATGATATTTACTTTTAGTAATATTTTTAAGTATTATTGCTTCAATTAATGGATATTTAACAATCGACATTCAATTCAACAAGATATATATTTGTAACTATTTAATTCCTATTTAATAAATTGACATCGTTAAGCTAACAAAAAAGTCTTTCGCTCCATTGATTTGAGCATTTTATTTTGAAGTCGCGTAATTAACGTTCAAATGCTTCAACAGGAACCTCGTTAAAAGCTCAATTAATACGGACAAACTTAAAACTTCATCAATTTCATTTCCAAGCCCAGTTTAAAAGTTAAAAGCGTAAAAAAACATCAATTAATACAACTAAGTAATTATGACTTAATCTCGGTCATTAGCGATATCCTTAGTATTGATATTTAAAAAGAATTTCCAAAAAATTTGCATTTTATTTCGAAATAATTTGAAAAAAGGACTTATGTGCGAAAGAGGCCTTCAACTGTATTGTATTATACTTTTATTGTATACAGTGCAACGTTACCATATGTCAGTTTCTTCCAACCAACCAGAAAGATATTAAGCAAGTTTTAAGGAAAAACTTAGCTGGGACGCATTTATTAAGAAAAAACTTGGATACCAGCCACAATTGAACCAGCAATCGCAGGGCTGGAAGATGAACCTTACCAGCTAAGAAGTCACGGAGGTTATTTAGCTCTGTGCTTGATAAAAAGAGTTTTTATGATACACTAAAACCTGATTGTTCATGCTTGAAGATTTTTGTGGAGAAAATTCTCGGTTCAAAGAATAGGTTTCGCAGGATAACTTAGAATCTTTTCACCTAGTTTTAGGGGATTAACGGATTTCAATGTCACGCCTGATGGTTTGGTCACTGTGCCCCATTAACTGGTCCGAAGTAGACCTGTAAAAGGGAATCCCCAATTTCATCGAAGTTGTATCTTGCTGATCTAATAGGGTATAGATATGAATATCTAATAGGGTGTATAGTATACATGATATTGTATACACGATTGAAATGGAATATATTCCTATTATTTTAGCCATATTTATAATTTTTCATAAAAAAACCTTGAGTCTGTTTGCAAAATGTTAAATTTATACAACTTATAATTTTGCAAAGTTTCTGTGAAATCTATTGACCTTATATTATGCTAAACTCCCTAATGATTATTTTCGTTCTTAGAAAATTTATAAAACGTTTTAGCACTAATAATATTTGTAATTGAAAGATGAGTGATAGAAGAATTAATAAATTAATTCAGTTTTAATTTGATGAACTTATAACTGTTTTGTTAAGCTGAGTGAAAAATAAGTTGACCGAAATTGGGTATTTGTAAGAATTGGTGGCAAAAAACTGACTAAAGAAGTTGATAGCAGGAAAATGAGAAGATTCCGTTCGAAGAAGAGCCAATTTTTGAGAATGATATCGTCTTCACTGATGAAATTGGTTGTTCCGAATCGAACAAATAGGACGAGATACGAGTATAGAGAGCTTTTACTGTTGCTGGTCATGTGCCGTAGAAAGGTTTGCCTATAAGTGTTCGAGATATGGGTGGCTAATAAGCTTTAGAAAGCACTTGAATAAAAATAATAATAGCAAGCTATAATAATAATAAGTAATAATAATAAGAAGAAGAAATAATAAGAAAAATAATAAGTAGTAATAATAATAATAATAAGTAGTAGTAATAATAATGATAATAATAATAAGTAATAATAAAATAACACTTGGCTAATAAGCTTTAGAAAGCACTTGAATAATAAATAATAATAATAGTAAGTAATAATAATATTAAGTTATAATATTAATAATAATAATAAGTAATAATAATAATAACACTTGGCTAATAAGCTTTATAAATCACTTGAATACAACCGTTTTTCTGAGGTCTTATTAAAATTTGTGCTTTTATATGAACATTACACACATACACTTAACTACACCTAAAGCCGAATGTGTTACTATCACACATCGGAAGATCTACAACGGTCCCTTTGTAGTTCGTCTTCCCTTGGTAAATATTCTGTAATTTTCTTACCAAATATGTTTCCTAAACACATGCAGATGCGGGGAGGTACCGAATATAATAACAGTGGTGGTCACCGCCTTCCTATCCATACACCCAACTTATTTATATATTGTTTTACATTTTTAATATTTCAAGAGTGGGTTTAAATCCCAAGCTATAGCACCATTGTGAAGAATCAAACTCTCTTAACGGCGCTAAATAAATTATTATTTAATTAATATTATTACTCCTGGATGAAAAAGTTCGAGACCAAGTGAATCAAGTTATGAAAAAAGAGATGTAAATATATAAGAAACCTTGGGAGGTACATGGATTTAAATAAGGCAAAGTAATTAATGACATGATAGTTAACTACGCCAGTTAACCAAAAAAAAAGCTTTGAAGATGGAAACTGTAACGTTTTCGAAACGTTAGCATCATAAGCCAAACCACGCATTTCAACACTCTTCAAGACCTTATACATGTTTCCACGAAACCTTTTCAGTTTATTTATTGTATTATTTTTTCAACATTTTCATGGAAGTATTATTCAATTTTAACTTTATATTTTTGTCTTTAAAAACTTAATCGCTGCGTATAAATAATATTAAAACCACCCGGGATTAACGTCAAAAAACGGGGTAAATAATGAATTTTTAAGCCAAGGATTGAATTTTTCTTGAAAACGTGTAGGGGTTAGAGAATAAATTAAGTAATTACGGTTATTTAAACAGGAATTCCTGATCTAAATTATTTTTCAGATACCCTGTAGGTAGTCGGGCCCGGAATTCGTTTAATGATAAAATCGATCGCGCTATTAGTTGTCTCCCTTTTCTGCCACCTTGCCCCCAGCGGACGCCACTGCTGTCTCTCTCTGGGTTGAGTCCAAGAATGTTTTGCTTTGTACCAAAGCGGTTGAAAAAAATAACCAAATAAATAACGATTGACGAAGATTAGTTTCCATTTTTTGAAATTTTTTTAATCTGTTTTTTTTTTAAATTAAAATATTATATTTTAAAATAATATCGTCTTCAGCATAATTTAACGTTTTGTAGGTTTTTCTTTGTATTATGGTGTCAATTATCATAGTATAAATAGGCCAAAATCCGTACGGCTGTCAAATACTTGGATTCTCTCCGAAAGTATTTCGAAATTTGAGTCTCGGTGGGGATACTGAACGAATTTTAAATACCTAGCTAACCATTTTTGAACCGGTGTAAAAGGGGACGATCTATAAATGATATATATATAAACAAATTTTACATTTATTAGTATATATTTTCATAAATGTAGAATTTGTTTTATTTCCGTGAATATTTCACGGGTCACAACTAGTAATACATTAATTGTTTATTAACTCAAGTGAGGGAAACACTTAAAATCGGACTTGTTTTTTACATACTTCTTTGACGCACATAAGCTTAAATCAAGAGTACATCGATTAAACCTGTTCGATGCTAACAGGTTAATTTATCGATTTAAGCTTATATGCGTCATTCATTCTTTCGCGCCGTTTTCCTAACAGGATAGGCAGAGAGGAGAGAGTTCCAGTGCTTTCTATCGCGCCACTAATTTATCGTCTCTTCTTCTTTCATAGAGTTGTAACATCTTCTTAGGCATTCTTTCAAAATATAATTTATTTAATCCAAATATACTAATTTATTTCATTGAACTAACAGTTAACAATGTACATTCATTTTGTTAGTAGTTCTTCATTCCTTCGTTCTACAGACCAAACCATCAAGTGTTCTTCTCAATCTTACTATGTATGACTGAAAACGAAATAAAATGATTAGAGGTAAATGTAAAGTTAAGGCTGATGGACAAGTTTAACAATTATCTTTGTTTAATTTCATTCATCGTTTGCTTACTTTGTGTAAAAGAGTTCTTTAGTATCATTATTTATTATATCCATTAAATATGAATGAACTTCACTTAATTTATCATTATATTGATGGTTTTATTTCTTTAAACCTTGGGGTTGTACACCTAGCGAAAGAACGATGGTCACCATGCTAATGAGGAGCTTCATCAGACAACATCAATAGATATTGAATAGTTGACCTAAATTTTAGCATTAAAGTCATGTCATACGAAAGGACAATGAATAAAAAGTGTGCAATGGTAAAAAAAATCTTTTGGTATTGAATTTAGTAAAATTATGACAAAAAAGTGGTTGCGATTTTAAAATCCATTGGTATCCAAAGTTTTTAAAAAGGCCACCAGTCTGGTTTTCACTTGAGGTTTGTTTAAAACTCATGGTTGGAAGGGATTACCACACGGCAATTATCTCGCAAGGTAGAGATAGTAACTAAACAAATCGCTGACTAAATTTATTGTTAAAACTAAAACAGGGTAGAAAGATATTCAATTAAAAGCAAATTGAAATCACTTTTCACCATTAATAAAGCAAAGACGTTGTTATTTAAAGCAAAACAATTTAAACGAGAATTATAAATACATTGAGTCTTCAGTTTATCGTCTCGAAGTGATGACTGAAAATAATGCTTTGTTTACACTAAATACTAAAACCCATATGCAAATTTTGACATTTGCCTTCTGAAAAGTTAATCCTAATTTATACCAGCGCCTACCTGATAAAATAACAATTTGTCAAATGGATTCAAAGGTTAAATTTTAAAAAATCTGCCTTTGTATTTCATTCAGTCTGATTTCAGTAATAAGTTCGTATCAATCTGTCTCCATTGTTACTACAATGGCGTGTCAATCTACTCGTCTTACAATCTCTGGAAATTGATATCGAACTCCATAAGTTTTTATAGATAAAATATATTGAGATAAATATATAAGGAAGAAAATGTTGAAACCAGCATCTAGCTGGTAAAATAATAATTAGTTCGATGAAATCTAAGGTTAATTTTAAAAATGTTGTTTATAGTTAAGGCATTAACGTTGTGGAGGTTGAAGACATTGTAATTTATTTTTATCAAACACTGTTTATTCCACTTTTTTGTGACAGTATAACCCTACCGGTTTCAAGGCTTTCACCTCATCTTCAGGGGAGCGCAAACAAGACTAAATGCTGCTCGAACTGGTACCGATATACACGTTTCAACGGTTGGAGGCTGAGGGCTGAAATTGTCCCATGCCTCCATCACCCCACAAAAAAGTGGAATAAACAGTGTTTGATAAAAATAAATTACAATAACTTTAAAAAGTTATTAATATATTTGTATCTCATCCAGTCTGAATTATATATATGATTTAAATCAATCTGACTCCACTGTTACAAGTACACCAATGTACTCGTTATCTAACAAACTCTAGAAATCAACAAATTGACACTTATCTTTATCAATATTTATAAATGAAAGTTAAAACATATTGATAAATATAGATGAGAAAGGCGTTATTTAAACCAGCGCCCACTTGATAGATAAATCATTTGCTCGGTGAGTTTAAACCTTAAATGAAAGTCCCCACTATACCTGAATTACTCGTAAATCCCGTCTTATTCCTGTAGTTGGTTCAAATCAATCTAACTCAATGTATGTCATTGAATCAGTTATCTTATAATCTTTAGATATTAATCTATTGGCATCCGAACCTATCTTTTTTTATTAATAAAAGTTAAAACATATTGACAAATATACATATATAAGAAAAGCGATATTCAAAGCAGCACCCACCTGGTAGATAAATAATTTGTATTAACAGCTCTCACTATTTTTGTGTTTAATCCACTCTAATTTCTGTATCTGGTTCGAATCAATCTAACTCCGTGTAAACCAATGAATCAATTATCTTATAATCTTTAGATATTAATCCATTGGCATCCGAACCTATTTTTTTTAATAAATAAAACCAAAATTGACATCAGGAAGGCAAGAAAAATGTATATCTCTTAAGTATATTTAAGTAGCGAAAAGTAAAGAAATACGAACTATAAAAAAATACAAGTAAATTTAAAAGGCAATTGCATGCTCATTAAAAGGGATTGAATAATATATGACTTCTTTTTTCTTGAGAAACATGTTTTTAATAAAGAAGCACAATAAACGTGGTATGACAGAATACCGAATTAACTGATTAAGAATGAAAGTGGACTTAATGATTATGTATTGCGTAAGATGAAGAATATAAATTTTCTTAAATAGTTTGGGCATTTGGAACGAATTAATAAAGATTTATTAACAAAAACACAATGCAAATATGAATGGAAGATGTGGTGTAGCAAGTGCAAAGAAACGATGGTTAGATCAAGTGTATGATATTTAAAAATAAGGAAATGTTAGAATCAGGGAAATCGTAGAAGCTGTGTAAGGTGTATGGATGTGGAAATGGCAAAAGATGTGTGTCCTAGAATCCGCGCTATCAAAAAAAAAAGGAGTCCACAAATTCGTTTTTCGTAACACTACATAATAGGTTAGTCAAAAAGTTTTGAAAGCGACATCTATGGAGCAGTAGAAAAACCAAAATTTCTACGCCATTTTAATATTTCATCTTTCATAAGAACATTCTCAAAATTTCATTTCGATCTGTCATTTCATTCTTTGTTTACAAGCCATTTGAAGTTGACGTGTCAGTGTATTTTTTAACAATGGAAAAATCCGAATATCGTGCAGTGATTAAACTCTTTGTTTTGGAAGGTTTATCGGTTACTGAGATCCATGCAAAGATGGTGAAAGTATTAAAGGAGTCTTCTCCTTCATTTCCAACCGTTCACCGATGGGTTTTGGAGTTTAAGCGTGGCCGTACAAGCGTTGAAGACGATCCACGCTCAGGACGTCCAAAAAGTGCATCAACACCAGAAATCATAGCGAAAATACAGGATATGGTTTTGGAAGATCATCGATCGACTGTGGATGTGATAGCTGACACTATAAGCATCTCACATGGAACAACATGGCATATTTTGGCTGAAGTTTTGGGTTTCAAAAAACTGTGTGCACAATGGGTGCCGCATTTGCTAACAATGCAACAAAAACACGTTCGAATGCGACTTTCTGAGCAACATTTGGAGCAATTTCGAAAGGATAAAAAGGATTTTCTGCGTCGATTCATCACTATGGATAAAACTTGGGTCTACCACCATGATCCTGAATTGTGAAAAAAGACCCGGTTTGCAGAAGAAAAAAAACATTTTTCATCAAGACAATGCACCTGCTCACACAGCTCAAAAAACCATCGCGAAAATCAGTGAATTGGGGTACGAATTGTTGCAGCATCCACCCTATTCGCCAGATTTAGCTCCCTCTGACTTCTGGCTGTTCTCACACCTCAAAAATTCCTTCGTGGAAAGCATTTTTCATCAAACGAAGAGGTTATAGCCGTCGTAGAGGAGTATTTTGCAGGCCTTCCAGAAAGTCACTTCCGTGATAGGACAACAAAGTTGGAAGATCGTTGGACCAAGTGTATTGATCTTATGGGAGACTATACTGAGCAATAAAAGTGATTTCCCCCCAAAAAAAATGTATTTTCATTTCCGCTTTCAAAACTTATTGACTAACCTAGTATGTTAGCATTTAAGCTCAAATGTGTGATATACTCGTAAACAAATCACTTTCTTTAATGATACAAATAAATAATTGGCTTTAACTGGACTATAAAATGAGCCATTATGTAGGTATTTTCACTCTTGTTCACGGTTGATCAGCAGTGTGCATCGATTCTCCTCGCAATTTCTGATGAATATCGGATAACGATGGGTTAATGCCCTTCTACCCTTCTCGTTGAATGCGGAGTTACTGAAATTAGGCTCCAGGATCTTGTGTTGCCAGCAGATGAAATAATTATTGTTGGCTGGTAATGACGAAGTCCTTAGCTCATTTAATCCTAATTGCTATTACGTTAAACAAATAGTCGAAGCGGATTAACGAAATTAGAAAATGAGGAGGAGAAATGTAAGGAAATAAGATGTGTAAATCGAGATGACCTAAGACCCCAATAGAAAGGGTTCGATTTATTGTTAGCTTTATTACTTAGAACTACCTTGTTGCTAAAATTGATTAAAATAAACCAAAATCATAGCACCCTTTACTATGATATACTTGTACTTATGTAAATACTGAATAACTCTGTGGTCTTATTAGAAAACGACTGTCTTCTAATCTAGAAGTTCGATTCCAATTTAATTTCCAAACATTCTAAAGTGATGGCATGTATTCCAGCGTGATGGCATGTGTTCCAGCGTGATGGCATGTATTCCAGCGTGATGGCATGTATACCAGCGTGATGGCATGTATGTCTAATTTAAAAGGTGAAACCTTTTAAATTATACATACATGCCATCACGCTGTTGCGTAAGTAGGAAGGACAACTTTTAAATAATACATACACGCAAACATACCATCACCTTGCTGGGGTAGACACAGAACCACACTTTCCTATCTAACATCCATACAACTCCTACGATTCCTTTGATTTTGAACGTTCATTCTTTCAAAATATCAATCATTTCTATTTATCATAATTTCCTTGTTCTCCTTTTTTCCTGAATTTTACTCTCATTTGCACTATTTATTTGTTTTGTTAATCTTTCTTCATTTATTTGTTCTACATGGCCAAAACTTCTCAGACTTCTTCATCGTAGTCAACCTTTAGTTCATATTCTTCATTCATAATGACGACATTCTGTTTTATGTTATGTATTGTACTATCATCCCATATATTCTTCATTCGTTTATTAATAATCTTAATAAATTCAATTGAAAATAAGAATTTTCGTTATATCAATAATAAACTCCTCTAAACTTAATGATTTACTTCCAACATTTTCGGCTTATAATTACTACGCTATTAATAATGCCCGTTTCAATTTATTTTAATGAAATATATTTTTTTAAATCACGCCTGCATTTCTAAAAAAAGAGAGAAAAAGGTTTTTTTTCCGTTTGAACTTTTAACAACATCGTTCATTATAAAAGTTGTTTCCGCGTGTGGATGGTCCGGATTTATTTGATAGCTTTGAATGAAGCAGATGTGGAGAGTAAATTTATTTGAATATTTATTTTACCTAAAAAAAATCAAAAGCAAAAAAAATATTATGAAATATGAAGACGAAAATTTGTGGTGATAGAAAAGTGTAAAATAAAAAGTAAATGCGATGTATGGATGAGTTATGAAATATAAGAGAAAGTTGGAGAATTCTGGTATTTATATTGAATAACGAGAGATATCGAACGAATTGTAGCGATAGGAAATAAAGTCTACGGAGCACTAAATACCCGAACTAGATTGTATCAAAATTTATGAATATGACAATACTTCATAACAGTATTATAGTGGTACATAAACTTTGATGTATGGGAGGGAAATGTAGAAGTGAAAAAATATTGAAAAGAGTCAAATAAATGTTGTAGAAATACATGCATTTAGAAGAATACATGGAGCGACAATGTATGACAGAATATGCAATGTCCTTTTTGCCTACTCCCTGCATAATAATATTTATGTACCATGAAAACTTCAACGAACACAAAATATTTGTGCACGTTTCATATATAGAAATTACTCAACAATTGAATGTGAGAAAGCATTGAAACGTTTATGCTACATATTGTAACTTCTGCATTGAATCCTTAACTGTGTCACCACTCTCTTATATCTAGTCTAAAATATTGAGTGACTTTCCAATCATATACTAGCGCTACACTCAAGCAGAGATTGCCTTTTGAGTTTTCAAGTTCAGTACCCTTCATTTTTCCCTTCGTATTTTACTGCCCATGCTTTTAGACTCTGAAATCAAGTGCAATTAAATTTTTTGGCACGTAGCAATATTTTAAAATTGACCAGAAAGCTGTTCAATGATGACGACCTCCGTGGCCTTGTTGATAAGACGCTTTTCTTCTGATTCGGAGGCTGCGGGATCGAGTCTCAATGGAACCTAGATTAAAAATAAAGGTTTCCAGTATTTTTCACTTAATGGTTGATTGAAAAAGATTGCCAAATGGCAATAATCTCACAAGGTTGTACTGTTTACAAAGAAATTGTAATACTTGATTTAATCAGGTGCTGCAATAGCTGACATGCGAGATTTATTTAATGGTGGTGGGTTCGAATCCCCAGTAGGAGGAGCGCCTTTGAGGAGAGTTTGCTCTGTGGATGGCATATAATTGTCAATTGAATTTGAATTTAAATTATAGAAGGCTTAAGTAAAAACCTGTCTTATACCTTTTTCTTGAAAAGATCGTGTATTAATGACACTTGAAACCCCAACCCTCCGGTTGACGGACAGGTGTTTGAGTCAATTAGGCTTATCATATCGTATAACCTCTAACATACCCATTCATTAGAAATACAAACGTTGTCAGAGAATAACAAACTTCTAGACAAATAAAAAAACAAATTGCTTCAGAACAATTTTTTGCTTCTTGTCGAAATTTTCATAATCGCAACTGGTGCGAAAAATTCAAAGTTATATATATTTTTTATAAAACATACGCTGTTCTTATTTGAAACAGTATATTTGCTTTGTTTTATTAAGTACACTCTTCCCACGTAGCAATAACCTAATTTCTCCTCAACTGTGAAGATCAGAAATAAAAGTCTGCACCTCGATACTTGAGCTCTCGGGAGCTCGACCTCCTATTATAAAAAGAGCATGGGCTCAGGTTGTGGAGGTATGTTCTCACGTTGACCTTACAAGACTATTATTGGATTACTTGAACGTTTAATTGGTTACCTACTTAATTATATTTTGGCCTTCTGGTTCAAGAGGGCTGGATTAGGAAAATACAAAAATATTATTTAATCGTCTTTAGAATTTTAGATTAGCTTTTCTCATAATTTCATTTTTGTATGGCATCACTCCATGTTTTAATAAACAAAAAATAGACCGAAAATTTAACTTTCTTTTAAATATTGTAATAGATATGACCGAAGTCATAGGTATCCTTATGCCATCGAACACTAGGCGGAAAAAGTGCCTGTGTCGTTCGAGGAGAGTAGCACAGCGCGGGGTTCGAATCGACGACCTTTCGCACGGAAGTCCAGTGCGTTACCGCGCAACCATGCACCTCTGATCATGCAATAACTTTGTTATTCTACTAATTTCAATAATCCGCACTTCACGTGTTTCTACATCTTATCGGAATGAGAGGTAGAAAGACGTGTAGCGGAGATTAATGAAATTAGTGGAATAATAAAGTTATTTGTTGTCAAAAATTCTAAGAAGAATACGTATTATAAGATCTTTCGGAATGTTATACAGCGTGCTTTATTGGCTTGTAGCACCAACGTTACGAAAACGTTGGAGTTTTCATCTTCAGGGCTTAATCGTTATCAACTTCATGGTCAAGTTGATTACGAACAACTTCTGGAGATTAAAACTGCAGCGTTTCCAAAATTTCGGTATTACAAGTCAGTAAAACGCACAGTATAACACTCTGAAAGACCTTATAATAATAATAATATAATTAGAAGAATCGCGAAAGTCTCAAGGGACATTCTTATATAGCAAGAATCAAAGCCGAAACTTTTGACAAAATAGACACCTAATGAAATGTTCACCAATCCGTTTTTCAGGAAATTAATGTTCATCAGTCCATTTTTCAGGAAATCAACAGGAATGTGTTTGTTTAATGTGATGGAAATATGAAAATAATCCAAGAACTGGCAAAATGGAGTCAAATATTGGAGAAAAATGGATTTAAATTAAGCAGATTCAAGATTAAAAACACGCTGGGCACACCAGATACGACAATAAAATGACAAAACTCTTATCGGAAAACCTACTAAGGACACATTTATTCAAATATCTTAGCTCAATCAATACAACAGTGTATCTTAGCTCAATCAGGACATAAAAAAACAGAATAAAAATTGGCTGGAACAAATAGAGAGAAACAACGGGGGTTATATGTGACAGAATGCTACCAATAAAGTTTAAGAGCAAGACAATAATCAGGCCCACTATACTACATGGAACCGAGTGTTAGCCACTAAAAAAAGGAAGAACTACTGTTTCATATTGCGGAGATATGTATGCTACAGTGGTCACTGGACATTACTAGATTGAATGAGTTCCGAAATGAACGAATTTGTAGAACAAATAAAAATGGCGCTAGTATTAGACAAAGCCCGGGAAGCGTCACTACGCTGGTATGGGTACGTGCAACGGTGGAGTGAAGGGTACACGATAAAGAAAGTCACGAATTGGGAACTTTCAAATAGACGCAGAGGAAGAACCTATATAAAAAAATAGAGGAGGACATAATTAGACTCGAATTATCCTCGAAAGATTGATGAGATCGACAGAGATTGAAGGAAAAGGTTAAAGCAACCGATCCCAAATAGATGGGATAAGGCAAAGAAGATGAAAAACACTTAATGAAATACAATCAAAAGATAGATAGATTCAATATTGTTTCCGGAATAATTAATTTATTCAATCGTATGGCAATATATCAAAAATTGATGATACAGACAACTAGAATAGTATGACCAGCGTGTATAATTTCTTTCACGCGGCTTTGAACAATTTAAATACGGACCTTCAATCGATCTCGGAGTGGACTGGGGAGCATGGCTTACTCATCAATCCTAAGAAGTCTCAAGCGATCCTCATTGGCAGCCCTCAGCTTCTCGGTAAATTCAACACTGACTTACTTCCTCCAATATTACTTGATGGCTCTATTATACCATTACATAAAACTGTTAAAAACCTAGGAGTGCTAATAGATAACACTCTCTCATGGCGAGATCAAATAAATGAGGTAAGCCGAAGGATCTTCTTCAGCCTTCATTCCCTTAAAGTGTTGCAAAGATTTCTACCAACTAAAACCAAAATTTTACTCGTACAATCTCTGCTCTTTCCGATTCTGGACTATGCGGACGTATGTTACTTGGATGTTACAGAGGAACAGCTGGACAAATTACAGCGTCTTCAAAATGTGTGCCTAAGATTTATTTTCAACCTACGAAAGTACGATCATATAACTTCATACCAGAAGGCATTGAACTGGTTGAATGTTAGAAATAGACGCCAAATTCACATACTGTCTCTATTGTATAATATCCTTAACTGTCCCGCCGCACCCTCTTATCTCGCCGAAAATTTTCAGCGTCTTTCCAATCATGGATTAGCGCTACGCTCAAACAGAGATTGTTTATTGGCCTTTCCAGTTCACCGCTCTTCTTTTTTCACGTCGTCCTTTACTGTCCATGCAGTGAGACTCTGGAATCAGTTACAAACCAATATAAGACTCGCTCCGTCCTTGGCATGCTTTAAGAAGCGACTGAAAAAACTCTTAATTTCTAGTCAGTAAAATAACGTGTTTCATTCCTGATTTTTCCTTTCCTTTCCTCTCCACCATCCTTTCCTTTCCTTTTGATTGATGATATCTCACTTTATATGAAAAATAGTGTTCGGGTGATTGTCCGTCTTTGTGGGGTTTGTGGGCATGTTCTCACGTATATGTTTATGGATTTCGTGGGGATGGATAGTCATTTGAATGATTTATGCGACCACGTAACTTGCTTCATTTACTTTTGTCTGGTTGGTTGGAAGAGATTGCCGCCTGGCAATAAGCCCGCCAGATTGTATTGCAATAAAAGTGTTAAATAAATATGATGTATAGTATGCTTTTTGGTATTAAAGGATATAGTGTAAAATAAAATACTACTTGGTATCTCACATCCTTTAATATGAATGAGATTTAAGGCTAACAAGTGACACAACAGGTTGATTTCAATACGAAGCCATATTTTCGTGGCCAAATTATTCTGCTCAACGTATGATAACTTTCCCTCTTATTCCTTAATCCATCCCTCCTCAACAGCTACCCTTGTCATAAAGGCTTATCATCAAACCAAAACTCGATCAGGCACGTTCGGCGTGTTACAACTTAGTTCCATTAACTTTCTTTATTTTTCTTCCCAGTGCTGAGCTCCGGCCAGAAGTCATTACATCTGTAGAAGGAAATGGATTCATTTTGGATTTGTATTAACTATGGACTAGCACACATTAGGGAAGAAAAGTTAATATTAATTTAGAATCAAATGAATTCGTTTGAATTCGAGTCTACTAAGAGTAGTAACAGTTGTTTGTAAAAAAAATTGCTCAATTTGAACTATCGTTACTGAGTATGTATTGGTTCTCCTCTACCACATCATCCACTCACATTTTAACTTAAAACTTGTTTTGTAAGTATTTCTTCTATCGTTTGTTCTAAATACCCAAATAAGCTCTTCTTCATACCATACTCGTACAACATATCAGCCTCGAGTTTAACACATCTCAAATAATTTCATTCCATATTCTGTCATACAGTTTTCTTATGAGTGCTCTCATTTCTATAGTATTTATTTGGGTCTTCATAGTATTTTTTTTAAGTTCCCATAAATCAAGATCGGTACTAAATACTGTTTTAAACAATCATTCTAGCAGATGGTTTACTATGAAATATTACTATTTACTTGTTAATAGTATAGTATTATTAAGTCCCTAAATAAAAAATAAAATAAATAAATATGAAACACTGTCCATTTTTCTTGAAATGAAATTAAAAAAATATTTCTATACCCATTATTTTTGTATATGAAATAGTAAAGTTTCATATAAATATGGATGTCCGAGGGTGAGACGAGGAGTAAAGTAGACTGATCTAGATATTGGGGACTGTCTTCTTAACAGATTTATAAGATTTATTTATTTATATAGACCAGCGGTACAATGTACCTTATAGTGAAATTTAAAAAGCCACTGGTGAATGCTCATCACATTAAGAAAGACAAAATATATAGAAAAATCAAAACAATTTTTAAAAAAATACAACAAATCAAATCCCATGTTTCTGACACAATATGGGGGTGTCCACAGACGCACAGCCCGCACTGCGCAAAAAAAATTCAAATTATTGAAAAACAAATTGAAAAAAATATATGAAAGACGAAATCAGATAGGTGCAACTTCATAAATCTCGTTCAGTACAAGAAAATAATTACAAAAATTGATAGAAAAAAACTATAATAATCAATCAAAAAGTAGGTCAATGAAGTTTTTAAAAGTTCTCGAAAGACACACGGGATTCCATTTCAAGATTCGAATATTCGGAAGTGCCAGAAACGTCCGAGACTGCAAAGTACTCATTACATCATAAGGTAAATAAATAGGAAATTTTAACGGGTCAAAATAAACTTGTGAATGAAAAACACAAAACAGTTTCACTGGATCAGATAGCAAAAGAGAGAAAAATAAAGAATTGGCCCAAAGCTCAGGTGGGCAGTTGAGCCGGTAAATTAGGAGAATGTCCGGTAAATTGGATCATCCGTTAGGGCCGACAAGCCGCGGAGGGCCCCGACTAAATTACCACTGTCAGCCTAATAGCATAACGGTGTAAGGCGGCGACTGGACATTTTTCACCTTGGAAAGGCACGCACACAGCTTTTAGCTTTCTAAATTGCCGTAGATTCTTCTTCGGGTGAATCCGACGTTGCTTGGGAAGAGAGAGAGAAAATCGTACAATAAAAGCCTGAAAAACATTGTTTTCAACTGACCTTATGTCGTCTGGTTCCACTTTTCATAGCACAAATCATGCATAGAAGTTGATTTTCCATGGTCAAGTTGGTCTATTTTTATTTACTTAGTATACGCAATTATTTATCACACTTGTTTGCACTACTAACGGATACGACGAACTCCGTGATCTAGTTGGCAAGACGCTTGTCTCCTAACCCGGAGGTTCCGAGTTCAATTCCCGTTGGAACCAAGATTTTTTTAAAAAATGATTCTAGTCTGGTTTTCACTTAAGTTGGTTGGAAGATGTTTCCACATGGTAATAAGCTCGCCAGTTTATACTGTATATAATACAATAAAATATGGATAGTAATAATTTTGTTTTTATTTTTATTCTTATGATTGTGTGCGGTATATTATGGGACGAACATTTTTGGTCTTTCTGGAGTGATGATGTGTGAAGAGTTTGATTCCGCATGATGTTTCCAGTTGTAGTTGAGTGTCACTGTTTGTCAGGTTGATGAGAACGTGCAACGGGGTTTTGTTTTTGTGTAATCAAAAATCGGAAAGAAGAATCGATTTATTTTTTCATGCTAAATATCCTCAGTGAGATACAGGTAGAAGCCTAGTTTACTGGGGATACAACAAATGAAAGGCGACACACCCAGATCCATCAAAATAATGTATGTCCAAATTAAATTACCTGTTGTTTTTTCGTAAATTGTGTATATTTCTTGTCATGTGTAATAATAAATAAAATAAAAAATTATAATAATAAAAAATAATATAGCGCTGTTTAGAGAGCAGACTCACATCAAGCGAACTGTAAATCGTTAATCGAATCGAACCCACGCTTCTTATTGGGATATTAAAAATATTACAAAAAAATCAATAAAATTAAAATAATGATAAGAAGGTGATGACTTCGGGCATTAAATGTCATACATATAGTATGCCTATTTAGGTACTCCAATGACTATATCTATGTTCTAAATCTTTCAGTTCAAGCTCTCCAGGAATTGACAAGTAAAATATGATATAATTTAGATATTGAGAGCTATACGTTTATTAAGAATCAGCATTTTTTATTTGATTGAAAATGCTACATTTGATATTTGAACAGTTATCATGACTTAAGGAATAATAATTATTTACCTATTGTGATTAATTCGTCGTAACTCAATACGAAAGCCCCAAGGTAGTTTTTAATACCCTCCCGAGTTAAGTTTGTTTTGTGGTTTATCGCTAAAGGGTTAAATTGCGGCATTGATGAGACTTACAAAAACATACGAAATTTATGATAAAAAATATTTTCACTGGTAATTATTTAAAATTATCTGATGAAAGCACAAATTTATAATAATAATATTAATAGGACAATGTACACTTAAGGGCGCTCTTACTTGTGGTTGGGCTTATTACGAGTTTAAAAATATTACAGCATTAATATTATACATATAAGTTGAAAGTAAGGTTAGGAAAATGGTGTCCGCGTCCATTAGATTGGGTACTTCCCCGTATTTGTATATGTTAAGAAAAACATATTTGATATGTAAACCCCAGAAAACTTAGAAAGGAAAAGCGAACTAGAATCAAACCTTTGTAGATTCTTCGATATTTGATAGCACTCGTAACACATTTGGCTTGGGTGGAGCGTAATGTATTGTATATAGTATTATATATGTCGTGTTTATATAAAATCATAAATTTGGATAAGAAGTCCCTAAATGGGTTCAATTATAGTTTCCTAAAGCTACACACGCCACCTATATATCTAACACTCAGAGACAGACCATTCCATTCCATGAGACCAGCAATGGCAAAATCGCAGTCATAACGCCCCACCCTATTGAATAGTCGTTTTCGTGCAAATATTATTATCAGATGAACTTTTCAAAAACTATGGATTTTTTTAAAATATTTTGTGTATCGGGAGTCAAAGCCGAAACTCCCGGATAGAAGTCTTATGAATTATATTACACATTTTTTGTGCACAGTACAATTTATTGGATTAATTGAAAAATAACAATATCTTCGAATCAACCAGAAAAATCAGTTTGATGAAAAGTTCAGTTTGATCCCACCACCATACACGCTGTTATGAGGGACAAAATAAGTCCCCATCGAGCGCAATCTACACTAGAAGGTCAAAATCTTATTTTTTATGAGCGCAACGTAACGATCGCTTCTCGGCCTATTGGCTAAGGTCAAAGTGTTGTGAAAACCAGACAGGAACCTTTTTTTCATGAAATAGTTACCAACTGAAATCGAACCCTCAACTCCCGGTTCGAAAGATGTAGCCAGCGTGGAAACAGCTTGATGGTACGTGTGTTTTTTAGGTGTTGTATTATATTACACATTCGTTTTATACAGTACAACCTGGCAAACTTAATGCCATTTGTCAATCTCTTCCAACCAATCAGAAAGATGCTAAAGAGGTCTTAAGTGAAAACCAGCTTGAAACATTTTTTTTAATCTGTGTTCCAACGGGATTTGAATCAGCAACTTCCGGGTTGAGAAATAGGCGTCTTACCAATAGGCCACTGTGGTCGTCACTTCCCACGTGGTCGTTTATGATTATGATCGGGGATCAAACCAGACGAGGTATCATTGGGAATTGAACAAGATGAGGTATGATCGGGAATCGAACATGAAAAGGTATGATCGGGAGTCGAATAAGACAAGGTATGATCGGAAATCAAATCAGACAAAGTTACGGAGAACCTTTTTACTTTAATAAATAAAAAAATCAAATATTCGTTTATGCTGAAATAAGGTTTATAAATAACTGGACTTCCTGGAACATTTATGTACTTATTATTAAGGAACAGGCAATGCTCTCGTATTTCGACCGTCGTATATAGTTGACCCCACATATTTGGTCCACGGAGATCTAATAAGAAGTTATGTGTTCATTTTTATTAATGCCCTTTCAGGAAGGGCCGTATTTGCCGTAAATGGTAAACCTCTGTGACATTTATTTGACCCCAGTTTCTCCCTCTCGGCGTGGAGATCGGCCGTATAACCTTTCATCACATAATATCGCCCTTAACAAAGGGCGTAATCGGATTTAAAACACATTATATCGATTCACGATGATTGAAACTCGATTAAGCTTAGCTCATAATTTATTTCTATCACTTTTGAAATATCTGATAGTCTCACGACATAGGTGAATAGACTATAAATATATTAAGGTACCTATGATTCTCATAAGTGATATTTTATTGTTTATTTATATAGTTTAAAAAATAATTATAAACTCATGTTAATTAAAAACTTACATCAGTTTGAATCTATGAATTGATATTTATATTTTTTTTCGCTTCAACAATACTCAAATATATCCTTGACATAAAACATACACATTGAAAGATCCGAATGATCTGGGTATCTTTAATAATTTTTTTTCGCTTCAACAATACTCAAATATATCCTTGACATAAAACATACACATTGAAAGATCCGAATGATCTGGGTATCTTTAATAATTTTTGATATTTCATAACAAAATTAACAGCTTTACAGTAAAGATTATTTATATCTTTCACATTCCAAAAATCTTTTATCGTTGATAAAAAATTTTTGGAATGTGAAAGACATCGTAACTTTTTGTGGGGTAGTTATACATATATACATATCATAATCCTCAGTGAGATACAGGCAAAAGCCTAGTTTACTGGGGATACGACAAATGAAAGGCGACAAACCCCGATCCATTAAAATAATGTATGTCTAAATAAAATTACCTGTAGTTTTTTCGCAAATTATGTATATTTCTTGTCATGTGTAATAATTAATAAATAAATAAATAATGCTGTGTCCCTTGCGGGGTAAGGAGAGAGAAGAGATCCGAAACTTTTCGCCTCCTCCAAATTTATTGACCTTCTCATGCACAATCTTCTATTATTCATATTTCTTACTTTATCGTCTTTTAAAAATTTATTTATTTAATCCACCCATGTATACTCAATCTACTTCTTCTACAATTAGTCATTCTTTCGTCATTCATTTTCTCCACTTGTCGAAATCATCTTAATGCTCATCTCTTTATCTTAATTAAAACAAAAAAATTATCCATTCACTCATTTTTCATATCTTTGTTCCGCCACTTTCCAGCATTAGTACTCCACAAATTATTTTAAGTGCATGAATCTACAAATAATTAATCATACTTTTATCCTTGTTCTGCCAATTCCAACTTTCACTTCCATATGTCAAATTAGGCACCGACACACTATTTTATATTGTAATTTTTACTCTTTTTGATATTTCGCGGTTTTCTTATAATGCATTAAGTGCTCCGTTTATCTTGTTCCATGTTGTTGCCCTTCTTTCAACTTGCTTATTACACGTAAACAAAATTGTCACTCATGTATTTCTTCTCTAAGCACTCATTTTTACATTTCTTCGGTTCCTTTCAGTCCACGTTTCACACCCATACACCAAAGTTGTTACTAAAAAATACTGTTGTGGACTCCTTTTAGTCCACGTTTCACACCCATACACGAAAGTTGTTACTAAAAAATACCGTTGTGGACTCCTTTCAGTCCATGTTTCACAACCATACACCAAAGCTGTTACTAAAAAATACCGTTGTAGACTCCTTTCAGTCCACGTTTCACACCCGTACACCAAATTTGTTGCTAAAAATTACCGTTGTGGACTATCATTTTATAAAAAATGCGATTTAGTTGATATTGGCCATTTTTTTATTTATTTGGCATTACTGCAGGGAAAACAGTTTTAACTTTTACAATAGAAATTAAATGAGAAGTTATATTTAGTTCAGTTCAGTTGTCATTTTCTTTGAAAATTTTGATGTATTATATTACATTCTAGTTGTGTTAGGAAGAAGTGAAAGAAATTCGACACATATACATATTTTTGAATGGTTTTATTCAAAGGAAAGTTTATAAAGCGCCATATAAAGAGCTCTCTTTTTAAGGGTGTTTTACATACGTACTTGATTCAAGCTGAAAATAATTGATGGAAGATTTAACTTAACGTTTCGTTAAATACAGTTAGAACATTTTCACTTACAAAGGCATTTTTTTGGGTATCTTGCATTGAGGAAAGTCAACTGACACTTTCGAAGAAAACTGTCTGTGAAAAGCAATAACATAATGACAAGTCTGTCAAACAAAGCTGCGTGAGATATGACTGCGAAACATGTAGGACTGAAAAATTCTAGAGAAATGTTTCCAGGTATATGGAAGATGTAGAGAAATACATGAGTCAATCGTAAAAAAACACGAAATCAGCACGTAAATCCATCGTTCATTTTGATGAAAGACTTTAACATATCTAAATAGATAATGATTACATTTTGAAGATTGTAGTCTGGAGAAATGATTTTATTTGGCTTCAGTAATTGATAATTTGGGTTTAGATCCTCTGAATAACCCGCATTTCGTTATCCTTCCTGTTAGTAAAAATACTATGTTTTGTGAGAAGATACTTAACTATTGGTAACTTTTTTTGAGAGTCTAGCACGAAACTTCCTGGATACATGCAAAGATCTTACTAACTAGGCCACGGAGGTTGAGTGGAGTGAATTAAACTATTATTTTAATGGTTATACCAAGTCTACACTCATCATCAGATCTGTTTTTATGGTTATACCAAGTCTACACTCATCATCAGATCTGTTTTTATGGTTATACCAAGTCTACACTCATCATCAGATCTGTTTTTAAGAACTTATGACCTTTGATGCGGGCATTGTTCCTGATAATGGAGCAGCTACTTTAATGTCACCAAAACTAATGACACAAGTAAGCTATTAAATCGAAACCAGTAGAATAGGCGACCCCTCCTGTATCTTGAAAATGTACGATTGCTTGGGCGATCAAACCACCATAACATAAAATAGTATTTTAGAAATAAGATGAAAAATATTCACAATGAAATGGAAATAAAAAACGAAAAAATATGTCCTATTGCATATTTTATATTCTAGTCTTAAACAATCTTAGTGTTTGAGGCCAAAAATGTATACATTTTATTTTATAGTAAGTAACCATAGAAAGAATCACAGTATTATCTAATATGGGACAACGACCTCCATGGTTCTAGTTGGATAAACGCATGTCTTCTACTCGGAGGTTTTGAGGTATATTCTCGATGATACCCAAGAATACAAGGGTTCTAGTGTAGTTTAAGAATCTTATAACAATTCCCGAACGCGCTAAACGTATGGGGTGAGTTGTTGTCAGACGTACGTGTACGATGGGGAACTAAGAGTGGATAGATGGAACTAATGCCTAATGAAATGGTTCTTACCCAGAAGGATCGATTATTGTGGCCAAATACATGTTGATGAGACAATTGCCTGGATGGGCATACACTTCAACATGTCCATATCACCAATTCGGATACTTAGTGGGTATCATAAGAATGAATAAAACTAATGCGTTGACGTGGAATCTCGGACTGAAAGCGCTGCCTTTCAATACATTTGAAACCCAGACATTTATAATATATTAGCAATTGATAAAAAATAAATCTAGATTATGACGACACAATGAAGAACACTTCCACACATTGAGGATTAGTGCAAAAGACCCACCACTATAAATGAATGAATGCTAACTACCCTGATGAGTTTATACTCATTATTGGAAATCACAGTTAAAATGGGAGGTTATAGTACTTGATATTGATGCCTCAGGAAATAACTCTGTAAACCAGTTTGTGCTCCTGCATAAAGGGCAAAGTACTTCAATTCTTGCAGCTTTTCCACGTTATTTGACTTGAACTGCTGCTGCTTGCTATTAGTTGTGCTGACAGTTGTACTCTTCGTTTTATATAAATCTTTTACCAAGCAATCATTTCTCAACGTAAATATATATTAACAATCCGCATATCAAAATTACATCACGCACTACATAGCCATCTATATTGAGCACCTTTGAGTACGAATGGCTCACCTTTGAGTACGGACAGAAAACTAACAGCGTTGTTCACAGTGAGCGCGCTCAACCCGCGCGTATCAGCGTCTGAGCGCCATCAACGTATATCATAGATACACACTAGCGAGGCTCACGCGCATAAGCGGCTCATGCACGTAAGCGCGCTCTTAGACTCACCCTCAAATATTGAACTTCAAGGCATTATAAACCAACAGTCAATCCACGTTAAGCTCAAACTTGCAAAATTCAAGAGGGTGAACACGGGTTTTGATATACGAGTATTATTATTAGACACCTGTTCGATTACATACTATTTGGAATATTTCAGTAACGTATATATTATATTTTTCATGGAAGTCTAAAATTTTCTCCCGGAAATAACGTCGTTCTATAATGACCCTAATATTAGATTCATGAGGTGGTTCGTGGAAGAATTTAATTTAATATTACTCGACATTACTCTTGTTACTTTTCCGAATCATTAAATATTTATTTTTGGTATGTATTTTCTGTAAAAGGTTAAAAGCGTCCAAATGGTATTTTATTTTCTTTTACATTCTTGGAAACCCGATCACTTGGATATGTCAATACAAATTATTACCATGAATATAAAATAGTAAAAAATAGTCCTTTTTCATGCCTTTTTAATATCTCAAGTTCCAGTGAAAATTCCTAGATGAAATTTCTTGTATGAAAAAAACTAAATAATCATTACATATATCAAAAGATTCCTTCTTTCTATATATTTTAGAGTTTTTGTTGTTATCTTTATGTTACATATTTCTTTTTTATTTAACTTGTTTACTATTTAACTTTTGATGAAACATAACTTGTATTTAATAATGCTTTGCACACGGTTATGGATATCTATGATAATGGAGTGCGAAAAAAAAGTCGTTTAATTAGAAAAAAATCTTTAAAAAGATAGTATATATACCAAAAGTTTAAAATAAATATTTGTACATTTTATCTTAAATCAGTCATTTTATCTAAATTTTATCTTAAATCAGTCATTCAATTAAAGTACACTCAATATGCCGGCATGCAATTTCCAATATATCAAAACGTGTAGAATGCTACTGAGATTCCTTTTGCATATTCATATGAAACAAGTCTTTTTAAAAAGGCTTCTGCTCTAGATATTCGAAAAGTTGATTTTTATGTTGTAAGCTTAAAGCTTGAAATATATTCTCGATTTTTTATGTGATGAATACCTGAAACTGGTCAAAGCATAGACGTAATACGTGATGGACAGAGCACAGCAGAGTATCAAAAATTTAAAGCGGGTCACTCAAATTTTTAATATAAAAATCCCTGACTATAATTACAAAAATTCCAATAAAGCATCTGATTTGGAAACATGCCTGTAAACTATTACCAACCAAATAGTTAAGTATTTATTTTACATTTTTCTTGGGTCTTAAAAAATCGTAGATATTCGTAAAATGCATTTTTTTCAATCATCTCGATTTTGATAATTGACTGTCAAATGTATGATTTTGGACACACATTTTAAAGATTTTATGCAAGTTTTCAGCACCAAAACACATCTATAGTTTTTTTCTGAAATGAAAAGAAGCTCTCACATTTTTTTTAATCAGGTAATGACGACCTCCGTGACCTGGTTGTCACTTGACACTTGTCTGCCGATCCGGAGGTTGCGGGTTCGATCCCCGCTGGAACCCGGATATTTTTAAATAGGATTCCAGTCTGGTTAACACTTAAGGCCTATAAAAACATCTTTCTGGTTGATTGGAAGATATTGTCACATGGCAATAAACTCGACAGGTTAAAAAAAATTAATGTTTTAATTAAAATGAAGAACCTCTTCTAAAGCGTGTTTTCTAAAGCGAATAAGAAAACATAACAGAATTAGTCATTTAAGATCAACTTTGAGATATACTATAATGGCATCTTTGTACTTCTGATATTTATCAGCTCTGAGAATTTATGTGATGAATGAAAATAGCTAAACCAATTCCGAAGCTATCTATGACTGTAGTAATAATTTATTTTAAGGCTGTTAGGGAATTAACCCAACGGACCCGAGGCTTGGAAGAAACCTTAGACTTGGCTCATCCTAGAATCTTGATTGCCAATAACTGACTCTTATAGAATATAGAAAAGGACTGCCTAAAAAAGATATAGGTTTTATTTTCCTTGTCGCACAATCCCACAGGAAACGAAAAAGCATAGTTAACCTTTAGTCATAAAAGTCGAAATTTCCTCCAGGTCATAAAATTAATTTATAAATAACATCAAACGCTCTCCTGGGGGGTTAATTTTTATAAAATGGCTCCATATATTTCTTTTGACATTTATGGAAAATGCAACATGCACTTAAGCTACGGGGGTGAGTGGGCCGAATGCAATTTCCGCTGATATTTTTCACTTGGGATATTTTCACTTACAATTCAACCCAAGAGAATAAATATAATAAAATATAACCTTTCAACGGCGCTCGATGCTTCAGTAATACCATTATGTAAATTTCTATTTTGAAATAATGTTCAAAGGTTTATTTTCAACCTTTTACCTACATTGACCAAAGAAACTTATCAAATTCCCATCAAGTACGGTCAAGTTTTTGACCTTTGATGGCTCAAGTAACTTTTTACTTTGATTAAAGCAAACTATATAATTATATTACAATGAAGTGTTGATAAATCAACCTTTCGGAAATATTAGGTCCTTACATATGAAATTGGCATTTTGCCGTACTGGCAACTTTGATCTCAAATATCTTCTCTTTGGTTAGGAATTCCAAATTCAAATTTATACAGCTATTTACTCAAGTATTTGTGTTTCGAAAATTATAATTCATTTGTTTTTTCCTCAATTGTTTTTTTTCTTTGCGTCACTCAGTTTACAAAATGGAAAACTTGAAATATCGCGTTATTTACGAGTACGAGTTCCACCGTGGCACCAGTGCTGCAGAAACGGCTCGAAGGATTAATGATGTGTATGGCGACGGTGCCGCGAAAGAAAACACAGTGCGTTTTTGGTTCCAACGTTTTCGTTCTGGAAATTTCGACCTGCAGAACAAGCCTTGTGGACGGCCGGAGACCAAAGTTGATAATGAAGAATTGAAGGCTATTGTGGAAGCGGATCCATCGCAAACCACGTCCGAGTTAGCTGCAGGCTGCGGTGTTCGTGATAAAACTGTTTTAATCCACTTGAAGCAAATTGGGAAGGTGAAAAAGCTTGAAAGGTGGGTACCTCACGAATTGAGTGAAGCAAATCAACAAACGCGCGTTGACTGCTGCGTTGCATTACTCAACCGGCACAATAATGAAGGGATTTTGAATCGAATCATTACCTGTGATGAAAAGTGGATCCTGTATGATAATCGGAAGCGCTCATCGCAATGGCTGAACCCTGCCGAACCAGCCAAACCATGCCCCAAGCGAAAATTGACTCCAAAAAAGTTACTTGTGAGCGTTTGGTGGACTAGTGCTGGTGTCGTTCACTACAGCTTTCTTAAATCTGGCCAGACGATTACGGCAGATGTCTATTGTCAGCAACTGCAAACCATGATGGAAAAGCTAGCTGCTAAACAACCGAGGCTGGTTAATCGCTCTAGGCCACTGCTGCTTCATGATAACGCTAGACCACACACTGCACAACAGACGGCTACCAAATTAGAAGAGCTTCAATTGGAATGTCTAAGACATCCACCGTACTCTCCGGACCTTGCCCCAACAGATTACTATTTTTTTCGAAATTTGGATAACTTCTTGCAAGGGAAAAAATTCAACTCCGATGGGGCAGTCCAAACCGACTTCAAAGATTTTATTGATTCCCGTCCGAATGGTTTTTTTAGTAAAGGGATCGATGAACTACCTATGAGATGGCAAAAGTGCATAGATAGCAATGGTACATACTTTGATTAAATAAATATATTATATTAAAAAAAATCAACTTTATGTTCCTCCCAAACAAAACGCCAATTTCATGTGTAAGGACCTAATATTAAATGAGTAAAAATAATAAAATGTACAAAAAGTCCTTTTGCACCTTAATTAACCAAGACTTATGTCAAAAAGTCATTATGCACCTTCATTAACTAAGACTTATGTCGGAAAGAAACATTATTATAAGACATGTATGATTGGAGATTTTTTTATTTTTTTTATTCTCCCTCTTTCGTATAATAAGTACTCTTCAGCATATTCAATGATATGTTGCAGAGTATTTATTATACGAATACAATATGTTGAACATATTCAAGTACTCTTCAACATATTCGGTGATTCGTAAATATTAAAAAGCGTTATCTGAAGACAATATTACGTATTGCATCAGTAATCGAGTCTTTGGGCTTAGAACCATTGTAAGATTGGACTTTTTCACATTTATTATGAGACATACTGGGTATTATTTGCGAATTGTGTATTAGTTTTTTTCTGACGCTGTATTGTAAATTGAAACAGTTTTATTCAATTCATTTATTTACTATACATTTAGTAATATTTAGATATATATGTACAAAATTTCTTAAAGATGTTTACGTTTGAGCGAGTTTTAGGGAAAAAAAAACATAACAGGTTTTTTTAACTTTCACCATGTTAACAACGTTGGTTCCAAGAAATTTATTTAGAGTATATTGGCTCACAATCTGTTTTGCGGGAAATTCTTAGATTTGTGAGAAATCGATGTTTTTCAAAATTGTTAGTTCTCATATAAGCTGTGATATTCTTCGAATCCATTAAAATAAAGGATGACTGTAAATATCAAAGAAGCGATCCTGGAAATTTTTAGAAGCTCTTTAAGAACTTAAGTATTAATTTATTTCTAGTAAAATGTAATAGTTTTCCTGTTTGTTTTTTTTTTTTTCAAAGAAAAACTTTTTCTTCGTTTAATATCTTAGGTAAATATTATACGTTTGTATATAAGGTAAAATTTCTAAAGTAAAAATAAGGACCCAACCCACAATAATACTGGTGGAGGTGTTAGTTACTTGAGGGGTTCACATGGAACCTCAGGAGTCTCTAAAAATCAAGGCTATCAAAAATAATGTTAACAATTTTATATAAGAAAACTAAACTTTAAAGTTTCCCACGATCCTATAATATGTCGAAATTCTTACGCAGAGAAGCAAGTTATTCATAAATCTTGGATAGAGATAATAGAGAGTTATTCATTGATCTTGGAATTTAAAACACTTATCTGTTGGTCTTAACATATTTACCACGAGTGTTACATTTAAATATGTTTTTCATAATTAAATATGAGATACTCATGGTATTGCAACTAGATTCCTAACAACAACAAAATTCCAAAATACAATACATATAAAAAATAAAATTTATTAATAAATAACTGTGTTATTTGACTTATTTACTGCGATATGTATTTCTCGGGGCATTCTTCAGGCAGAATAATTCCAGTCAGTCTCATGCCATGTTTCATCAGAAGTGTATGTGGCCTATAAGGCGAAGAAAATTTTTAAGATGGGTGAAATCTTTGCATTCCTTAGCAAGGCGTTTCGTATCTCTACAATATTTCTAAATCCTTTGTTTTATATTACTGTTGAAATGTATTTACATTTTTAACATTATTATCTTTAAAATAATGATTTATTTCATTTATATGGTTTGCGAATCCTTAAAAATTGTTTTTTTTTTATTAATAGGCAATCCATCCAAATTAGGATGATTTGTGCCATCAAATTCAAGTCATAATGCAATTATACGAGTCAATATAATAAAACAATTGTTTATTTATTAACAAATACAATTCAAGACCATTGAAAGTGTAAGCTGATTAAGCTTAAAAAATGTAACAATCGGTCTATAAATGGAAAAATTTTACGAAGAAAGAAGAAACGCCTCGTTCATTGGACGCTGCAAAGATACAGCCTTTAGTAAATCGAAACTGTCTCGCAAAAGACAACCGCAAAATACATGGTCTATAGTTACATCATTCAGACCACATTCGCAGCCTCTTATATTCCACAATACCCATTCTGTATAGGTGGCTAGCCATCCACGCAGAGACCCGTCAGCAAACGACACATGACAGAAACTTCCGTCTTGCTCATTGTTACTATATTTATTTATTTACACATGACAAGAAATACACAGCATTTGCGAAAAAACAAAAGGTAATTTAATTTCGACATACAATTTTAATGTATCTGGGTTTGTTGCCTTTCATTTGTCATGTCCCTAGTAAACTAGGCTTTTGCCTGACTGAGGATATATAACATGAAAAAATAAATCGATACTTCTTTTCAATTTTCGATTACACAAAAATAAAACCCCGTTGCACAGTTGCATCAACCTGACAACGAGTGACACTCAATTATAACTGGAAACATCATGCAAAAGCATACTATTAAACAATGGGTTCAAAGGGATAGTTTGTTGGATTGATTAATATCTAAAAAAAAACCTTATGTACCCCAGTCACATTCCAATCCAATGCCCATCGGTGCCAAGTATCCTGTTTAATTTTATTTAAAAGGTCAGTTACTAGCCGTGAAAAATCAGATAGGGGACAACCGGCAGAACATGCTTCTTTTGCCAAGGAATCAACACATTCATTACCAGTGATATTAAAAATAGTCATTAGTTAGATACCATTTATTTTTTTGTATTCTACTGACTACATTCATTTATGACACTCCAATATTTCGCGAGCACATTTATTTTTCATACACGCTCTTATGCTACAATTCTTATGATATTTATCTCCCTTGTTATTTATTAATACATTTTTCTATTAAATATTCTACTATGGATTTCCATAAAGCTTGATAAAATAAATAAAAGTTTTACGTGACCTGTATTTCTGAATGGTTCAGACGCGCATAAAAAATAAGCATTATATAAACACTCTCGGTTATATCGCCTGTTGAGAATCATAGTGGCGAAACTCCAAAAAATCGATTTTCGAGTTAAGACTACCAAATGATACTAAAATAACTCCTTTTTTACGTGCATGAGTGGCGAAAGTATATTTCAGCTCCTTGCCGCTTCAAGGAGTTGAAATATACTTTCGCCACTCATGCACGTAAAAAAGGAGTCATTTTAGTGTAATTTGGTAGTCTTAACTCGAAAATCGATTTTTTGGTGTTTCGCCACAATGATTCTTAACAGGCGATATAATCTATGTGATAACAAATCTTAACTTCTCGTCTAAATTGGAGAAAATAATATCCGTATTGAAAATTATATTTATTTTAGACGAGAACATTGAAATGGAACGAGACATGTTTTGATACTTCCTTATACTATAAACATTCCAGTGATCACATTAGATTTTCTACTATAAGTGCTCGCGCGGATTTATTTTGTTATCCATTTTAGTATGCATCTTGCCACAAAAAATATTATTTACTATTTTCCCATTATTAATAAAACTCAGAAAAATTACAATAAATCTCATTTATTTATTTATTTAACACTTTATTGTAAAAAAAAACTATCCGGCAGACTTATTGCCAGGTAGCAACATCTTCCAAGCAACCAGGAGTAAAGTAAATAAAGGAAGTTACATAGTCGCAAAAAAATATTGATGATTATTTATCTTTACAAAACTGACTAACAATTTACAAAGTAAACGTCAGATAACGTCAATATCAGGAAGGGATGGGGGAAAGGAAATAAGAATCAGAAATGAAATACGTCATATTACTGACTAAAAATTAAGAGTTTTTTCAGTCGTTTCTTAAAACAGGCAATGGACTAATAGGCTCTAACATTGGCTTGTTACTGGTTCTAGAGTCTCACTGATGTATTATACAATAAAGGGCTACGTAAAAAAAGAGTAGTACAACAAACAATATTTGTTTGAGCGCAGCGCAAGTCCATAATCTGAAAGGCGCTAAATATAAAAAGAAAATAAATCTTAACATACTCGTACATATAAAAATAAAACGATAAAAAGTCAAAAACTTCTACACAAAACATTTAAAAGTCAATAATTATCTTTTAGGTTTTAATATTAGGTCCCCACATACAAAACCGGCGTTTTGCCGCACTGGCAACTTTGATCTCAAATATCTTCTCTTTGGTTAGGAATTTCAAATTCAAATTTATACAGCTATTTACTCAAGTATTTGTTTTTCGAAAATTATAATTCATTTGTTTTTTCCTCAATTGTTTTTTTTTCTTTGCGTCACTCAGTTTACAAAATGGAAAACTTGAAATATCGCGTTATTTACGAGTACGAGTTCCACCGTGGCACCAGTGCTGCAGAAACGGCTCGAAGGATTAATGATGTGTATGGCGACGGTGCCGCAAAAGAAAACACAGTGCGTTTTTGGTTCCAACGTTTTCGTTCTGGAAATTTCGACCTGCAGAATAAGCCCCGTGGACGGCCGGAGAACAAAGTTGATAATGAAGAATTGAAGGCTATTGTGGAAGCGGATCCATCGCAAACCACGTCCGAGTTAGCTGCAGGCTGCGGTGTTAGTGATAAAACTGTTTTAATCCACTTGAAGCAAATTGGGAAGGTGAAAAAGCTTGAAAGGTGGGTACCTCACGAATTGAGTGAAGCAAATCAACAAACGCGCGTTGACTGCTGCGTTGCATTACTCAACCGGCACAATAATGAAGGGATTTTGAATCGAATCATTACCTGTGATAAAAAGTGGATCCTGTATGATAATCGGAAGCGCTCATCGCAATGGCTGAACCCTGCCGAACCAGCCAAACCATGCCCCAAGCGAAAATTGACTCCAAAAAAGTTATTTGTGAGCGTTTGGTGGACTAGTGCTGGTGTCGTTCACTACAGCTTTCTTAAATCTGGCCAGACGATTACGGCAGATGTCTATTGTCAGCAACTGCAAACCATGATGGAAAAGCTAGCTGCTAAACAACCGAGGCTGGTTAATTGCTCTAGGCCACTGCTGCTTCATGATAACGCTAGACCACACACTGCACAACAGACGGCTACCAAATTAGAAGAGCTTCAATTGGAATGTCTAAGACATCCACCGTACTCTCCGGACCTTGCCCTAACAGATTACTATTTTTTTCGAAATTTGGATAACTTCTTGCAAGGGAAAAAATTCAACTCCGATGGGGCAGTCCAAACCGACTTCAAAGATTTTATTGATTCCCGTCCGAATAGTTTTTTTAGTAAAGGGATCGATGAACTACCTATGAGATGGCAAAAGTGCATAGATAGCAATGGTACATACTTTGATTAAATAAATATATTATATTAAAAAAAAATCAACTTTATGTTCCTCCCAAACAAAACGCCAATTTCACATGTAAGGACCCAATACAAGCATGAAAATTATTTTAATCTCAAATTTTTTACACCAAACAGCTAAGGTTTACTGACACCATGTGTGCAGGACGAGCCCAATGACAATATAAGTGGTACGTATTTCATGTGGATGTATTGCGTGTTCCTCGACAAAAATGACAATGACCCACCGCTGCCTTCAATTGAAATTATTTTGATGCAAGTGGTTCATTGATACCTAAAGGCTTATTTATATCCACGTATTTTCAGTTGCCGAAAACTAAAAATGAAGCCTATTCTTCAGGAAATTTCCAATTTCACGAATTCCATACATCATGTGTAGAGAAAATAATGTATAATTGCTTTGGTAAAACATTCTGAGGGGTTTGCCGATTCTTTCGCTGTTCCTTTACAACCAAACACTTGAAGATTACAACCAAATACATGAAGAACAATATATTGAGTCTGGGTCTAAGAATTGAGCTAGGAATATTTTTCTTCCATTTATTTCAACGCAATTGTTTTGTATTTCCGGCTCATAGTTCTCATAATCGGTGAAGACTTCTTGCTCAGGCACTTGATGATTAATGGTTTCCAGCACACTTTCAGTGTCGTTACAATGATTTAAGCCATTTATATGTTTTTACTCAGGTAATATTCCTCGAGTCCATTAGAAATTCTGCTCAGGTTTTCTATCGTCCATTGAAAAAAAATATATAATTAAAAAGTCTTAACAACACAAATGAATCTAAATAAAAAAGAATGTCAAATAATAACAGTTATTTTTTTAGAAAATACTTCAATTTTTTCCAACATCTTGTGCAAATTTAAACAAAATAATAAATAAATATACAATTCAAAAAGTTTATATATGTATTCAAAATATTCGCCAGTACTCACGCGGAGTACAATGGTGGTCCACTTAATTTTAGTCATCAAAATGCTCCCACTTTCATATACAGATTAATAGCAATTATGACATGTTAAAAGAAGGTATAGAGTACGTAAGTGTTGTCATTATTTTATTGTATTGGGTATTAAAAAGATCGCTGAGTTACAATCTGCGCGAGCACTAGTGTTAATTACAAATTTGATACAAAATTATTTTTTTTACACACGATACGAGAACTTGAAAGTAAAATTATCTCCAACTGATTAAGTGTGCTTTTTGTTCTCTCCAACTGATTGTAAAATTAAAATTTTCTCCAACTGATTGTAAAATTAAAATTTTCTCCAGCTGATTGTAAAATTGAGTCATTCTTAAATCGTTTAAGAATCATTGTTAACGAGATCAAATACTTGGTGATTTCTATTTTCGTGATTCTCTAGAATGTGACTATTTTTAGAATACAAAGCAGTGAGTGATTCTTTGTACATTGAAAACTTCCAATTCAAAAGCTTATTTAAGTGTAACGTGGGATGGGATTTTATTTATATCATATTAAGTGAACGAGAACGGATAAAGATATTAGAACGTATAGGGAGGTACGCATTTATAAGACCTGTGTGCGACCTATCCTCATATATGGTATCGAAGCGAGGGCGGACACTATCGGGACAAAAAGTATGCTAAGGACAACGAAAATGAGAACTCTGCGCGCTATTGCTGGAAAGACTTTGTGTGATCGTGTAAGGAACACCACAATCCGAGAGGTCTGTGAGGTCCAAGATGTGGTCAGATGGGGACGACAACGTCGACGATACTGGTACCAACATGTACAGAGAATGAATTCCACAAGAATTCCATATATAGCTCTGCATGGGGTGCCGAATGGACGGGGTCCGTCAGGGAGACCCCCGAAACGATAGAGAGATAGCTGGAGCTCAACATCACAGGAGGACAATCCTGCAGTAACAGACTCTTGAGTCTATAGAAAGTCTAAGAAGAAGAATATTAAGTGACATTTTCTTCTAATAACTGTTCCGTAAATTTGTTTTGTTACTCTTTTGTTTTGAATCCTAATTGCCTTAGTTACACAAAGGAATACTTAGTAAAAATAAAGAGAAACAATTGATATTAAAAAATATATATTTAAATACCTACCGTTTTATTTTCCACACTACTGCTCTGGAATCTTCTTCCGACATTTATATTCCCTCTTTTTTTGAATCCTCGTTTATTTGATTATCTGCCCACTTACCTTAAATATGTATTTACCTAGCTAATAACACGGAAGTGAGCTTTTCTACCTATCAATTCGAATTAATTTATTTAATTGATACACTATTGCGTTCTTCCTAAGCTGCGTGTATTTTCTTTATAATAATAATAACTGTATAGCCGCATAAAGAGCTCAAGGGCGCTCTGACTCGGAATTCGAGCCCACTAATAGTGGCAGAAATTATTGAATATATAATATATTGTGATATAAATTAAGTTTCTTACGAAAAAATATGATCCCCGTAGGCCATAAATTAACTTAGTACCGAAGATGAAGCTCTAAATTCACTCAAAATAAAAAATAATGCAATTTTCAACTCGGTTCCTCGTTTGTTTATCAAGCCGCATTATCTTTAATTTGATACATCGCTTATTGTCTGGATAAAATTACATCGTCATCGTTGCTGGCCTTCGTAGTTGATGATGCCCCCGCCATTCCAACGTCAATTTAGTCGGTAAGCGAAGCTGTGCTGTGAAGTTTTTGATTTTTTTTCCTCATTACCCCTTTTTCCTCGTAAAATGAGGGAGCCTTTGCACACCAGCAAACTCATCGGCCATACCTCTGTACTAGATCCGAATGCACATCTGAAGTGAGACGATCGGAGCACACCGTCATGTTTTCTTTTTCTCTGTTTTGAAAGAATAGATACGACCGAAGTCATAATTATCCTCATACTCTCGCATAAAAGATGGAAAAAATGTCTGTGTCATCCCAGAGGAGTAGCACAGCGCAGGTTGTGAACCGACGACCTTCCGAAAGAAAGTCCAGTGCATTACGGCGTGGCCATATACCTCACATATATCTAGATAACATTACGCTGTATCCCTGCCAGAGGATAGAGCGCCATATTTTCCTTTCTCAGCAAACATATTATGCCTCTTGCACATCCATACATCTTCTTATGCGGCTCCTGTATATCTCTGACTTCTTACATTTCGTTTTTTTAAATATCATTCGCTTGATGAAATGTAAAAAAACCAGATATTGGGGAATTTTGTTGAGAATTAACATAGACGTACTTTCTTTATAATAGAAACGGGAGTTCTGTTGGTAATTAGACGTACTTTCTTTACAATAGAAACGGGAATTCTGTCGGTAATTAGAAGTACTTTCTTTACAATAGAAACGGGAATTTTGTTGGTAATTAGACGTACTTGGTTTACAATACGAACGGAAATTCTGTTGGTATTAAGACGTACTTTGTTTACAATATAAAATAATCCTATGGCGTTTACACATTAATGTAACTAATATAGAAGAGCTGAACAATTCGGGACAGTGGAAATATATATTTTTTTCAAATCGTTTGGATGGACATTCACGAAGAATTTTGTATAAAAACATTGATCATTCGATGGTCTGATAAATGTTGAAGTCGAAACATATCATATGAATATGCATTAAAAGTAAATGATATAAGCGTTAATAAAAAATTACACAATACACAAATTTTCTTAATCTTCTCAATTATTTTTTTCACTGAACAAACATTTCTCACGATCAAGTCAAATTGGTGATGCGGATATTTGTTTTATTTGATTTTACATTTGATGCAGGTTTTACCCAATTACAATAAAGGAAAAATTATGAAGGATCAAATATTATAAAAATAGGTAAAATGAACTCATGATTCCCTGTGAAGTGGCTTAGTTATACCCAAAAATGTATTTAAGAGGTCAATCCTCAATTTATTCACCGAAACATAGAAAATATCGATGTTATCGAATAATTTATCCAACAAGATCATTCCGTGTCCGAGGAGGCAAGATAACCATTATTTCGTTAATATGGTTCCGATCCGTAAATAATTATCCGGAACATTAAACAAAAAATTTGTGAATTCACAAAATATTCGTTATTTTTGCTATTATCATATGTACGCAGTCCGGAGATATCTCCTAGCGCTTAAGGAGTAATATCTAAACATTTCCATTTTAAAATGTGGGATAGAACCATGGGCTATATCCAAGGTGTCGCAGAAATCTCTTTTGGACTCGGTCAATTATACGGGAAGCTCTGGATCTCAGGTTTCATAAGATTAACCCGCACTCTAATCTACACCAAACCAATGATTTATTATATATCTCATAACAGCGCCATGTTGTAGGCAGCGACCGAAAGACAACATTACCTACGGCCTCATTAATCGACCATTCAATTAAGTCTGGTAAACACTTAACTTGTTGTTAACCATCGTATTGGTAATGCTCCCAATCCATGGAGAAGCAACTACACTAATAAAAGTCTAGCGCACGCAAATACCAAACGAACTCTTTAACTAGACTAGCATTATTTTTTATAACTCCAAAATACTAATATTTTTCTATATCGTTTTAATTACCTACACAATGTTTTGGAACACCAAAATAAAAAGGTTCCCCTACATTCCCGTAATTACTGGAGCCGATCGAACATCAGGTTGGCAAAGTCTAACTTTATACAAGTATAACAGAGAAGCGCAATTTCGGGGCTGATACGACACAGGATCGCCGAGGGTTGCCTAATTGCATTATTTGAAGGTCAATAAATAGTTGTATTACCTTTCACCCCTGAGGTTTGCACGTGACTGGATTTGGGGGAACGTGGATGTCGAGGAATCTTGGTTTGTTAGTCAACCATTGTTGCTTTGCTCCCCCACACGCCAGGAAATAAGGAGGAATTGTAAAGTGATATTGTAAATAACAAACAGCTAAACATTTTATCCTTATTTCAACACCGTACGCAAGTGGAATATTTTTACTTCCTTTTATTTTGAGAGCTTCTCTTCTCCTTGTTTGTTTTCATTCCGTTCGTATTTCTCTTTGTGTCTTACGCCAACGGGTATAAAGTTTGTGTAATGTTTTATTGACTTCGGAGTTTTTTTTTTCATAACTATTTCTCAATTGTTTAAAAAAATTTGTATCATTTGAAATCTGTTAGTGGTTTATGTAATATTATACAATTATTTTTGAATGCATTTAATCTTTGATTGTGAAAATGAAAAAAATATACTAAGAAAATCATTTTTAAGTAACGGACGGAAAAGAAAAATATGCTAAGAAAATCATTTTTAAGTAACGGATGGAAAAGAAAAATATGCTAAGATAATCATTTTTAAGTAACGGATGTAAAAGAAAAATATGCTAAGAAAATAATTTTTTAAATAACGGATGGAAAATAAAAATATGTTAAGAAAATTATTTTTAAGTAACGGATGGAAAAGAAAAATACGCTAAGAAAATCATTTAAGTAATTGATGGAAAAGAAAAAAAGTTTTTTAACATTCAGATACATATACGTGTATAGCAACATGGCGGTACCTTGTTGGGGTAGGCACAGATGACAGACACACATATTTCGTCTCTACTTAAATATTTCCACATGTCTACTCATATAACTCGAGTAATGCTGTGGGCAACATTTCTATCATAGCACATATTCCTACGCATTTATTCATGCACATATATGTTACCATAACGTATATATGCATGAATAAGTGCGTAGGTAATAAGTGCGTCTTCCTATCAGGGTAGACCGAAATGAGATAGCGTTATACTTTTCTATAGTGACACCCATATTTCGCCTCTTCTACGTCTATACAGCTTCTCTTACAGCTCGTACAATTTCTCTGACATGTAACATTTCCTTCTTTTAAAATTGTATACACTTGATGTAACCATAACGTTCTTGACCTTCCTCTACAACGCCTTTCACTCACATTTGCACTGCATATATTTTTTCAGTCTTTCTTCATTCATTCGTTCTACAGTGTGGCACAAAAGTAACCGCGCTCTTTTTCTCCCGTGAGCAGATAATATACCTACGCGCCCTTTTTACGATCGCAAACCAGTTTTATCTTTGTGCTTACATTACGGTTGTGCGAAGCGGTATAAGGCGTACATCAACTTATGGTTAAGTTGATTACAAAACAGGCCTTAAAATAAAAATTGAAAGGTTTACGAAATGTCTGCATCATAAGCCTAAGTCAACCAACGCGGTACATTACTCCGAAATACCGTATCCAATTCGTATAAAATACAGTATTTAAATAAATAGTATTTTACCAAACACAAAAGACTCCTTGAAAAACTTGTCATAATTTTGAAGTTTTCACAAATAACCAATCCATTACGACAAGTAGGCATAAGGTTAGACGAAAATAGAATTTTTTTCTCAAAGCTAGTCTCTTGACACAAACTTAAATAAATGGAAGAAAGGTAAAAAAAACTTGGTTTGATAATAATACCGTCTCATATAGATATATATTAAGCATAATATTAATAAATATCACCCACTACCCGCATACAATTTTATGAGGGTATATTATATATAAGGGGTGGGTTTAAGTTTACGATTGTTTTCCTGCATATCATTCAAATCTCAAGAGTACAAATACGTGGAGATCAAATTATGATAAATAAAGTAATGTTTTAGTTTTATCAAAGTTTTGAAAAAAAAGGCATAGAATATTTACTTATTGAAGTTATCAATTTAAACAATATCATTATTTGGGCCTAAATCGCGGGTTTGAATTCCGTTAGTAATCATTCTTTTAAAAAGGGTTTCACTCTGGTTTTCATTAAAGGATTCTTTATGGTTAGTTGCAAGAACCTGTCAGATTATACTGTTTACAACGAAGGCAAAAACAAAACATTACAGTTTATTTTATGTGACTTATTTAAAAAGAAAAGGAATTCAATACAGAAATATACAAAAAGTAGTTATTTAACTGTGGCAGTTTATAGGGCACTAAAACATATACGAGTATACTTAAAAACTAGTATCAAAATCTGCGAATATAATAATTCACAACAGCTTTTTTATTCTTACTTTAATGGATGGGAGGGAATCGTGGACGTGGAAATATATAAAATAAGGCGAATAAATATCATAAGAATGTGTGCACCGAGAAGAATATGCGGAAGTCAATATATAATATAACAGAATACGGAATAAAGTGACTAGGGATGAATGTGAACTGAGGTGCTGTGAATTAAGTTCGATGTTTTAAGTACTCGTAAGAAGAAGAAGAATACTGTGAGATGAGTCGGGCATATAGAACGAATGACTTAAGAAAGAATAACAAAACAAATATTAAGAACAAACGGGACTAGAAGACGTAGTAGAGAAGGAACAAAGTATGATTGGATGAAGTGAATGATATTTTGAAAGAAAGAAATATGAAAATCAGATAAATCATAGGAGTTTTATGGATGTAGAAGAGGCGAAATATATGTGTCACGATAAAAAAGTCCAGCACTCTCTGCTCTCTATATTCATGTATGCAAATAGTAAAAGAAACATAAGTGGAAAAACAGTATGCGGCAGAATAAAACCCAATTATAATTATGAAAGAATGCAAATTGAAAGAAAATGCAGGGAAAATATATAAAGTAATAAGCATTAAAATGGTTGATCCACTTAAAAAAAATATAAATAAAAGATCATTTACAAAGTAGCACCACCGAATAATCTAATTATTAAGATGAAAGAGTGATAAGTTTATAGTTGAAGAGTACGTTAAACGAGGTGCATGGAAGTGACAGAAGCGAAATATGTGTTCCTAGATAGAAAATAGAGATCAGTTCTGTTTGCCTACCTCAATAGAGACATAGGGTGAAACTGATGATGTAGAACAAATTGAATGAAATAAAAATAACAGAACTGGGTAATTTCCTCAACAAGTCAAAAATGCTGATATCATTAGTTTCATTATAAAGATGTTATTATATAACTTTACGTACACATATTCTTTATTTTATGACTGAAATTTGACACTTAACTTAAATTTATTGCATAATAATAAAAATTTATTTACTGAAGAATGTCAATATTTCTACCACAATAAATATAAAAATGGATCCCATTTTGATGATTTAACCTTTATTGACGACCAATTTCTTAACGTTGGTCATGTTTGTCTTCCGGTAAATAAAATATCTAATAAAAACAACATAAAATCGAAACATGGCGCATTCGGTTCATGTCCGATGCAAACCATACTGATGCAACATCTTGAATTTTCAGACTCATGATGGAGGAAACCATCGATAAATTATTTCTAATGCATTTCCTTTCTTCCTCCCTCTGTTCAATTTCCTTTTCGCTTCCAACGGAGAAAATTCAATGAGACGGAATGGGGAAAAGAAGAAAATGCTAAAGAGGAAAAATCGACATTAAAAGAAATGTTTTATAATGACGCTGGGAAACAAGAAACGAACCAATTCAATTAACGTCCCTGGAAGATTATTTATAGAGTTGATTTTCTGAAATTGATTTGATTCTTGAATTTCAATTATGTTCCCGTAATGTTAAGGTATATACATATTTTATGTGGAAAGTATTATTAAAACTGCTTTTTTTTATTCTAAATTGATAAATATTTAAATAAAGATATATTCTGGACAACCTCCGTATCCTAGTTCTAAAAATACGGTTTTTCTAACCCGGGGGGAGCATGTTCGATTCCCTTCAGTACCCAGATATTTAAAAACGGGGTTCAATTTTATTTTCATCTAAAACTCGTTTAACCTTTCCCTTCCTGTTCTAAAAAAATCCGCCCGTTACGGGGATGTGTATTCAATACACATCCACACATATGTTATGTAAAAATGAGGGATTTAAAATCGAAAAAATAAGAATATTCATAGCCAATCGCTTAAATTAATTAAATTTAAAGTCAAAAGTGATATTCATTAAAATTTAATTACTGAAAACATGAAAAAAAACATCTAACGACGTTCACAAAACGGGCGAAGCAACTACCTCGAACGAAAGCCGGTAAAAGCCGAAAGCTACTAAACGAGAGAAGTGAGCGAACTGAGATTCCATTTTTTTGCGTTCCCGTATACCGAAGTAGAGTGAGAGTGAGACGTGAATAGCGTCGCTTCCTCCCCCATAGCGGTTTTTTAGAATGAATATACCTACGTCACACACTGGTACACGTTTAATTGTGTTGGTGAATTTATTCCCGAATTGCGCAAAATATCTCTGATGGAGCCGATAAGTGCTAATTATTATTTTTTCATTCAATGCGTAAATGTATTACGGAGGAATACCTAAAATCTCAACACAGTATTTATTACATTTATAAAGGTATCAAAGTTTTTAGAAGCAATGTGTACTAGTTGCACATCACAGGACAGTAAGGGTTAGACACATTTTGAATGCCCTTAAGGAGTTTGCTCTCTACGGCGCCATGTAAATTATCCTTTTATGATAATTATAATAGTAAAAATCATTACATAACCTATTAGAATTATAATTATAATTGATTTATGATTAAAATTATGACTAATATTATTATTCTTATTTTGATTATTTGTATTGTTGTTATTATATTAATTTTATTTTCATGATTATTTTTATAAATATGACTATAATTCTACTTATTATTATTATCATTTTTATTTTTACTATAGAATAATTATTATTGTTTATTATAATTATTATTATTACATTAATATTATTATTATAATCATCATCATTATTTATAATATATTATTGTAAATATTGGTATGATAATATTCTTATAAAAAAATATATTCATTTTTAGTATTTTTATACTCATTATCCTTATAATTATTATTTCTGGTTGGTTGGAAGAAATCCACAAATGGCAATAAGCAAACTAGGTTGTAATAACTACAAAAGGCTAATAAAATAGTATTCTGATAAAATCTAAGTTCGATTCAGATTTGTAAAATTCATATTCTTGGATAAGCTATAGATTAAATTTTATGCTGGTTTGCTTTGAAGGTGATATGTGTACAAATTTCTGATTCATATGAGTAAATAACCAATGTGAATGTTGAATGTGGGATGGGGAGTAATTATTATTTGATGTAGTTGTAGAGATTAAGGTAATTTTGTAAGTGTATACGTATATAATAATATTATACCTTTGGATTTAAAAATGTGTTAATGTATATTAAAAAACTAATTTTAGTGTAATACGTTGTAATGGAGATTATTTTTCAGTAAAAAGCATAACAAATATTATCATCCCCATTTACTGAAGATAGGTCATTCCAAAACCTCCAACATACGTGGAAGGTCAATCCTTCGATGTTTGTTGCAATTTATATTCAATCCATAAGTCGTAAAATAGTTGAGAATATTGTTGAACTTTATTTTGATGTCGTTGTAAAGATTATGATAGAGTTGAAATTATGTGTGTGTGTAAGGGTATGAATGAGTGTAAATTCTGTATGTGTAAGGGTATGAATGAGTGTAAATGCTGTATGTGTAAGGTTATTAATGAGTGTTAATTCTGTATGTGTAAAGGTATGAATGAGCGTAAATTTTACAGCTAAGTGTTTTAAGTATTAAGATAAATATACGAAATTCGTGATGAAGCAATACGATCGCTTCGTCACAGACCTTGTATAGTGAAGTGGTTCTCTATATAGATATATACAAAATATTTTTTTTGCATTGTAACTTACGGTTAAAATAAATATTCAAATTTAAAAAGTAATTATGTGTAAATAATAAAAAAAATACATGGCATCAACGAATTCACAACAAAATGAATATTTGTATAAGGTATGCAAAACCTAGTCAATTCCATGAAATCTTCCGAATCAATTTCCTTCGTGTTAATATTTTTTTACATTATGTTTATTTTGCATTACGGCTTATTTCCATGTCGGCGGTCATAATAGTAAGCGTTCATTTTCTGGCAGATTGACTTCCTAACTTTATTTGAATTTATGTATTTCAATTACTAAATAATTATTAAAGAGATCTCCACTTATCCCTATATATTTTTATCTTCTGACCGATTGGTATAGTGGCATCAAAGGTTAATTTTTCTTTATTTGATTTTTTTTGTAAAAGTACTGGTAACATGTAAGGCTGTTTGAACTTCAAGCTTTAAGCTGCTTTATAAGTATATTCACAGCGCTGCAAGTCATTTTCCATCTCCCGTCGTGATGTCGGACATTTAATCTGTCGGCGCTACTATTGTTTCCAAGTGTATCGCCAATGGAAAAGAAGTTCCTTTGGGTAGTTCCTTCTTCGTCACTATGTGACGTCGCGTATTTGTATGTTTTAAGAAATTCAATTATTTTATTTTTGAACCATATTACACTTTTGTAGAATTCAGTTCAACATGACGCATTTATTGCCATGTAGCAATTTCACCTAACCGATCACAAAGATGTTGAATAAGTCTTAAGCGAGAACCAGACTGAAAACATGTTTAAAAAAAATCGGTACCAACGGGAACAGAAGACAGGCATCTTATTAATTTGACTACGGAGGTTGTCTTATTTATAAAAATTTAATAAAACATTTTTATTCCCAATGTCTAAGAAATAAAGTTTTTTTTTTTCAAACAAATGATTTAAAGAGCAAAATAAATTGTATTATCACGAAAAAACACAATTGTAAAGGGAAAAAAAGAGTCGTGATTGCTCACTGACATTAACTTGAAAAATGAAAAGCAGTAAGAACGTTAAAAATGATTTCTTATTTTCTGGAGAAAAGACAGTAAGACGACAAAGTTCTAATGTCGGAAGCTTTTAAACTGATTAAGCGCTGAAAGCTTTCTCGTCCTGACGAACAAAACTGTTATACCTATCCGTACGAACGTACATATATCCTTATATACACATATCGTGAGGTCACTTCTATTACTTGGAAATTAGAACTAGCGAAGAGGTACTGATGACATTCTGATGTTACTTATTCCCTGAATGGTATTAAGAAGAAAAAGTAAATGATCAAATTTAACAATGAAACTAAATTTATTTTAATAAGCTACAATGCTTGTTTATACACATTATATAAAGGTATCTCACTAGTCGCGCAATTAACTACGATGTTAAAAATGTTTTAACTTCAATGTATTTGCAAAATTTCGTACTACTGGGCTGTGAAATTAAACTAATTATTGGATTACCAAGGAGTAGTTATGGTTTTTTTTTTAAAGGAAATGACACTAAAACTTATAAGTCATCAGAGCACTAATATATGTACCATATACCCGAACCGGATAGTATCAAAATCTACTAAGACGATAGTCCACAACAGTATGTTTGTACCTAATTGATGTATAGAAGTGAAACGTGGAAGTGGAAAACGACTGAAGCCGAAATAATGCATGGGGTGGCAATGACACACTACATGGGGTGGCAATGTATAACAAAATATGGAATGAAGTTAATAGAGATAAGTGTGAACTTAAGGTTGACGTGTAGAATGAGATGAAAAAGAACATTCCAAGATGGTTTGAGTACATGAAACGAACGAATGAAGATATACTAACGCAACAAATATATAAAGCGTAAAAAATGGTTAGATTAAATATATTTTTAAAGAAAGGTATGTAAAAAGTCAGAAGAATCGTTAATGGGTGTAGAGTAGAAGAGATGGAAATGTGCATCGCGATAGTAAATTCTGAAATTCTCTCCTTTGCACCTACCCCACTAGGAAGACGGTGTATGTATGCTATAAATAAAAACCATTAAAGATGATCTTCGTTACCTAGTTGCTAAAACGCGTCTTAATTTTTTTTATAAAGATTACCAATAAGGCTTCGTCTAATGGTATCTGTAAAATATTTGATGGAAGAGATTGCCATATAGAGCAAAAAATCAACAGTATTTACTGCAAATGACGAAAGTGTAATGATATGCAATAACACTAAATACTTCGTAAACTTTTAGTCTTAAGTGTACTTACGACGAGTCCTTCGATTCTTCGGGCACAAAGTCCGTGGCCATGGAGCAGTTTGGAGAGGCTTGTAGTCACTGGAAACGTGGAAGGACGACGTGCAAAAGGAAGAACCCCAATGCGTTGAACTTACAAAGTGAGATACATTAGAGGACTACCCTTAACAACTACTCTTCGAACTGCGGTATCCAGAGATGGATGCAGAGGAGTCGTTAAAGATTATTATGGGAATCACGACGCCCTGTCATGACTTCATGATAGAAAGAATATTTTTAAAACCTAAGTTGTCACTAGTAAAAAACAGTTGCTTAAAAAAATATAATTCGTATCAAAGAAATTAATTCATATCAATGAAAAGTAAATTAATAAATTTGTATTTTTTTTCTACAGTAAACCCTTTCATGTTGATTGGTAATTTGAAACTCAATAGCTGGTCATACCTCATAGAACAATAAACCTTCCATTTACAATATTAGCAGGGAGGACCAAGGACTGAGTGAGTGTGATGAAATACAAGTAGCCTGAATGGGTGGACATATACGTGCATATAAAAGAAATAAACATTTAAATAATTAATTGTGAAAATTGTTTTCTAGTTATGAGTTAGAATATATGTGTTAACTTTATAGGAAGTTATATATTAAGATGGATAAAAATAACATATATGTTAGGAAATTTAAATTAATTTAGTTTATAGTTATCATATAAAAAATAGATAGGTTCTAAAGTTATTAAGTAGTAAAACTTTTACGAAACGTATACGTTATAAGTTACTTTCATTAATAAATAATAATAATAATAATAATATACCTATTCGAAACAAATGAAGTCCTAACCTTGTCAAGGCAAAATATTTTTTTAATTAGCAATTATTTTTATCAATTTCATTTAAATTTTCTAATTTTTATTCTAAAAATAATACTTGGAACAGTTAAATATATTTAAATCTTGAAAGATATTTATAGTCCAATTTATATTTAATTGGAATCAAAATGATAAAATAAATACTATTTTATTTTCTACCTTTACTAAACAGGTGAAGTTATTTCCAAATGTATTTAATCTAAATGGAATCAAATAAATATAGTCGAAGATAAATTATATATAAACATGTTTTTCAAACAATTTGAGGGAGATTACCTGCGACATTTTTAGTTTACCTTTCCTCATTCAGCGAAGAGATTATTTACATGCTAAAGGTAAATAGTAATTGGAGAGTCTCTCTCATAGAAATCTAATAAGTCTTGAAAATGAAGGAAACTTTCACCGTGCAAACACTTGAACTTCATTTCCATACTAAACGACGTTTTATTTGATCCGTATATGCTTGCTTTAAAATATACTTTGAAATTGAAATAGTTTTTTTTACTACTTAAGAAATTTTATACAAATATGTTTTTGGAGAGGGTGAGTGTTTATTTTAAAATAACGATATATATTTTTTTCGTCCAGACGATAGAAACTGACGTGTTACATTATATAACAGATAGCAGACGTTTCGAAGGTTTTGCTCCCTTCATTTTCAATGGCGTTATACAAAAATATTACGGAAGAAAAAATCGTGATGTATTGTTTTGACATCACTTTAAAATAAAAGTAAAAAAACTGAATTTTTCTTTTGTTTAAGACCAATCAAATATTACAATTACTCCAATAAAATAACATCTTCGACAACTATATAAAACCATTAGAAATTTAGAACACACGAGTTTTAAGTATCAATTTTTTGAACATACATTTTTTTTAATACTTATTGATTATTGCTTTAACCTGTACACCGCGTTAAAAATCAAATTCCACGAATCCTGTGCGCGACACCATTTCGGCGTTTTTTAATTTCTAAGTTTGAACGCGTATTTTGTTTAGAACCACTGATAATTGATTACACCACCAAGTAAACATGACATTCAAGTAATTTTCTGATAATAAATAATAGTCATTACTCTTAAGGAGACTCATTAAATAAATGAGATAAACTAAACATTAGAATGCTACAGATCAGATCACAAGCGTGTGTGCTTCCCGCGAGGAACACGTTAAATGAAACATGGAAATAAGCCGCCCCATTCTTTTAACATTTACCATGTAAATTAAATGTTACATTAGATACGTTATCTGGAAACTAGAAAAAAAATTGGAGAGACAGAAATGTTACCAGAGACACCGAAGTGCATCTTATGAAATCGATAGCAAGATATGAACCGTGAAATCAAGGGTCTAGGAATTGTTAACGCTCTTAAGATGTGGTGGTACTGGAAACAATTGCTCGGAACACCTTGGATTCTAAGATACTTCGGCCATGTTACTACGGAATGGATGAAGACTCATTAGGAAGAGTAGTTGTATAAGGAAAAATAAATCATAGACAAGCCGTGGTATATCTCTTATACGTTAGTGATCATATCTGAAAATAAATCATAGACAAGCCGTGGTATATCTCTTATACGTTAGTGATCATATCTGAAAAAGGTGGCATATCACTAACCGAATGAATGCTCCATAAACGCTAAAGACAACTCAAAATAAAAATTGTTAAGCAATTCAAGCAGTGCCGAACTGAGAAAAATATCATTATAATATTCTCATAATTAATTTCCTAAACAAACAGTTTGTGATATGCACCTATGTAAATAAATAATTAACATGCACCCATTTATTATCATACTAAAATGGAATACTGAGAAATTGCATGCAGCTTCGAAGCAGTTGTTTTTAGTATTTCAAAAAGTTTTTGTTGTCAATTTTAAATATTTTTCAAAGTAACACTTACTTTAGGTTTGAACTTGTATTTCAAAAATGTATTGTTTCAAAGTATTTCAAAAAGTTTTTGTTGATAATTTTAAATATTGACAATTTTAAATATGTTTCAAGGTAACACTTACTTTAGGTTTTAACTTGTCTACATAACTAAATTGTCGTTTCATATTTACATGTTTGAAAGAAGGCGGAACGAAAATATTAGAAATGATTTCATACATAAAATGTTTTAAATTTATGAACAAAGAAGCTTTAACATGGTTTGGACATGTGGAGCGAGGGAATGGTGAAATAATGACTAAGCTAGTATACAAGTCAGAAGTGCAAGGTGTGCGTGGAATGTAGGTGGACCAAATAGACCAGATTTCGAAAGAAGTAAAATGAGTAGTATGAATAATATAAGATTGTGCATGACGAGATGTATGAACGTGTAGGAGGCGAAAGTTGTGTGCTTGGATAAAAAAGTTCGAAAATCTGTTATATCCGCCTAACCCGCAAGGGGCACAATGTAATGATATAATATGTGTGTATTTCACATGTCAATATTCATCACTTACCCCTCTGTGCTGATGAGTATAGGGTCTTTCAAATCGAGCGGTTTTTTTTTATTCTATTTTTTTAACTCTTGAATAAAATACACAATTTGCTTTGATTTCAAAAAACTTTTTATTGGTCATTGAAGTATAATGTATGACATTCAAATACATAAAACAATATCTGCCAAATGTTCACCTCTTGCAGCTCCACAGATGTCCACACTTTTGTCAAAAATTTCGATGAGATTTTGGCATAATTGCGGTTCTAACTCACCAATAAATAACGCGAATAATTTCGTCCTTCAGCTCAGAAATTGATTGGGGGTCATTCAAATGTCACAATATCCAGGCAAGTTTACGACTCCTTTTGTGTTTTATCCAAAAATTTAAAAAAAAAATCAATTTGAAAGACCCTTTATGTCACCACACCGAAAATGACAATTTAATAATTACCAAATTCATAAATCCGTTAGAATGAAAGAAAAAAATACCCACATTTCAAAACAAAAAAAACAATACAGGATTGCATATTACATATCAATAAAGTTAACATTAGTAAGAATGTAAAATAATTATATGATGTAATGATAATGTAATAATCGCCATAAATATTGTAATAACAAAAATCATAAGATGAAGAAAACCTTAATCCAACGTTAAAAAATGATTGCACACAGATGATGAAGTGCTTTTGGTTAAGTTAATGTTATACCATTTTTACAGACCACTTTTTCATAAGAGAAAGGCTTGAAGATGTGTAGTATAATTTATAAGAATAGGACTAAAATGAGAGTGAGCAGCGATATATGGAGAAGAGAGAATTGGTATAGCTTAGAAAAACAGAGGCAAGAACACCTTTAATAATAAAACCTATTCTTAATATATACAGATAAAAAATATTTCAAGAAAGTAAAGATATGAAAGTTATAGCTACCGCTATTATTGAACTTTCCCGCGTGTTAAGAAAAATATATTCGGTAAGAAAACCGTAGAAAAATAACTAGAGGAAGAAGAATTCCAAAACACCTTTTAGGATCTTCCGATATGTGCTAGTAACATATTCTACTTTAGGGGGAATGAAGTGTTTGTGTATAATGTTTCTGTATAATCATAAATTTTGATAACACCTTCCAAAAAGGGGTGTCTTCACATGCTTACTAAAGCTGCATATGCCACTTAGAGTCAGACCATTTCTGTCACAGCAATGAAGATGCAAAATGTATGGCACAAACACTGTCATCCAATGTTATATCTTTACAACAACAGAAGACTAAATAGATGCACCAAAACTGGATTAAGAAAATCTTGAAGTTTGAAGACGCATGCCTAGAAAAAACGTCGAGGATTAAAAGGATATGGGGATTTTGCATGCAATTCTTCATCTTCCATTAGATAGAAAACGGCTAAAAATGATAATGAGGTGCTTTGCTGTTGATAAAAATATGATTTTTTTATTGAATACGATTCCCATGAATGTTCAATTCAAATTTTCATTTACCTTTTTTATGGGAAAACCACACTGAAGACACCAGTTTTGTGAAGGGGGGATCCATGGTACCTGTGAGACAGATGTTGTGTGGGTTCATTAATTAAAGAATTTTTAAATTCATCTCCACGGTTTTCATCATATCACTAATAAATAATGTTTTATCAAATCGGCTTAATTTTGTACATACATAATTTAAAATTAAAATATTTAACATATTTTAGTAACATGCTAGAGTTAACTACTTGGACCTTTTATCTTATTTATCAAATGACAATGTTTCAGAATAAAAGCACTAAAAAATAAGATTAAAAAAAAAAGAGTAAAATGAGTTCAACAATAGATTTAGAAACACTTGAAAAACATAAAACCATTTGCACAAAAAAATATCAAATAATGTCAGAAAGTTGTTACCATTAACAAAAATGTTGGGCCTCACATACTTTGGATCAGTTGGACCTAATTAATAATTTCATAAAAAAAAACTAAGATCGATTCACCTGAATAGGTTATCGGGATAGTAGATATAAACACACATCGTGGTAATAGGTTATCGGGATAGTAGATATAAACACACATCATGGTAATAGGTTATCGGGATAGAAGATATAAACACACATCATGATAATAGGTTATCGGGATAGTAGATATAAACACACATCATGGTAATACGTTATCGGGATAGTAGATATAAACACACATCATGGTAATAGGTTATCGGGATAGTAGATATAAACACACATCATGGTAATTTAGTATTAAATATGCTATGACAAAGTAGTATATTATATAGTTATAATTTGAATATACTCGTATTTTATGTTACATGTATATTTTTAGTTGAAATTTTAAAAATATGATTATTTATTTTTTAACCATTTCGCTATCTTCAACAAACTACATAAAAGTATATGGACTAGAATCTTCATTTAGAGCGATATAAAAGAAGACAGCATTACAAAATATATGGACTAGAATCTTCATTCAGGGCAATATAAAAGAAGAGAGCATTACAATATATATGAAGTAGAATCTTCATTTAGGGCAATATAAAAGAAGAGAGCATTACAATATATTAGGTCCCCACATACGAAACCGGCGTTTTGCCGTACTGGCAACTTTGATCTCAAATATCTTCTCTTTGGTTAGGAATTTCAAATTCAAATTTATACAGCTATTTACTCAAGTATTTGTGTTCCGAAAATTATAATTCATTTGTTTTTTCCTCAATTGTTTTTTTTCTTTGCGTCACTCAGTTTACAAAATGGAAAACTTGAAATATCGCGTTATTTACGAGTACGAGTTCCACCGTGGCACCAGTGCTGCAGAAACGGCTCGAAGGATTAATGATGTGTATGGCGACGGTGCCGCAAAAGAAAACACAGTTCGTTTTTGGTTCCAACGTTTTCGTTCTGGAAATTTCGACCTGCAGAACAAGCCCCGTGAAGAAAGTTGATAATGAAGAATTGAAGGCTATTGTGGAAGCGGATCCATCGCAAACCACGTCCGAGTTAGCTGCAGGCTGCGGTATTAGTGATAAAACTGTTTTAATCCACTTGAAGCAAATTGGGAAGGTGAAAAAGCTTGAAAGGTGGGTACCTCACGAATTGAGTGAAGCAAATCAACAAACGCGCGTTGACTGCTGCGTTGCATTACTCAACCGGCACAATAATGAAGGGATTTTGAATCGAATCATTACCTGTGATGAAAAGTGGATCCTGTATGATAATCGGAAGCGCTCATCGCAATGGCTGAACCCTGCCGAACCAGCCAAACCATGCCCCAAGCGAAAATTGACTCCAAAAAAGTTACTTGTGAGCGTTTGGTGGACTAGTGCTGGTATCGTTCACTACAGCTTTCTTAAATCTGGCCAGACGATTACGGCAGATGTCTATTGTCAGCAACTGCAAACCATGATGGAAAAGCTAGCTGCTAAACAACCGAGGCTGGTTAATCGCTCTAGGCCACTGCTGCTTCATGATAACGCTAGACCACACACTGCACAACAGACGGCTACCAAATTAGAAGAGCTTCAATTGAAATGTCTAAGACATCCACCGTACTCTCCGGACCTTGCCCCAACAGATTACTATTTTTTTCGAAATTTGGATAACTTCTTGCAAGGGAAAAAATTCAACTCCGATGGGGCAGTCCAAACCGACTTCAAAGATTTTATTGATTCCCGTCCGAATGGTTTTTTTAGTAAAGGGATCGATGAACTACCTATGAGATGGCAAAAGTGCATAGATAGCAATGGTACATACTTTGATTAAATAAATATATTATATTAAAAAAAATCAACTTTATGTTCCTCCCAAACAAAACGCCAATTTCAGATGTAAGGACCCAATATATGGACTAGAATCTTCATTCAGGGCAATATAAAAGAACAGAGCATTACAAAATAAACGGACTAGAATCATCATTCAGGGCAATATACTCGTACCATAAAAGAAGGGAGCATTACAAAATATATGGACTAGAATCTTCATTCAGGGCAGTATAAAATAAGAGAGCATTACAATATATATGGACTAGAATCTTCATTCAGGGCAATATAAAAAAAAAAGAGAGCATTACAAAATATACGGACTAGAATCTTCATTCAGGGCAGTATAAAAGAAGAGAGCATCACAATATATATGGACTAGAATCTTCATTCAGGGCAATATAAAAGAAGAGAGCATTACAAAATATACGGACTCAAATCTTCATTTAGGGCAATATACTCGTACCATAAAACAAGAGAGCATTACAAAATATATGGACTAGAATCTTAATTCAGGGCAATATAAAAGAAGAGAGCATTACAATAAATATGGATTAGAATCTTCATTCAGGGCAATATAAAAGAAGAGAGCATTACAAAATATACGGACTAGAATCTTTATTCAGGACAATATACTCGTACCATAAAAGAAGGGAGCATTACAAAATATATGGACTAGTATCTTCATTCAGGGCAATACAAAAGAACAGAGCATTACAAACTAAACGGACTAGAATCATCATTCAGGGCAATATACTCGTACCATAAAAGAAGGGAGCATTACAAAATATATGGACTAGAATCTTCATTCAGGGCAGTATAAAAGAAGAGAGCATTACAATATATATGGACTAGAATCTTCATTCAGGGCAATATAAAAAAAGAGAGCATTACAAAATATACGGACTAGAATCTTCATTCAGGGCAGTATAAAAGAAGAGAGCATCACAATATATATGGACTAGAATCTTCATTCAGGGCAATATAAAAGAAGAGAGCATTACAAAATATACGGACTCAAATCTTCATTTAGGGCAATATACTCGTACCATAAAACAAGAGAGCATTACAAAATATATGGACTAGAATCTTAATTCAGGGCAATATAAAAGAAGAGAGCATTACAATAAATATGGATTAGAATCTTCATTCAGGGCAATATAAAAGAAGAGAGCATTACAAAATATACGGACTAGAATCTTTATTCAGGACAATATACTCGTACCATAAAAGAAGAGAGCATTACAAAATATATGGACTAGTATCTTCATTCAGGGCAATACAAAAGAAGAGAGCCTTACAAAATCAAAGTTATTAAAGTTCTGTGAAAAGCAAAATAAAATTTTAAATCAGTATTAAAATTAAATTATTTTATTTTCTAGCTTTACAAGAGATTTTGGATATCATAAACAAAATCCATCTTGTGTGAGAGAGAAACAAATGTTAATATTAAAAATTCAAAGAAAAAAAATTATGCGTCATAATTTGTTTTATCAAACACTGTTTATTCCACTTTATGTAACGGTATAACCCTACCGGTTTCAAGGTTTTCACATCATCATCAGGCTTTCAGAATTCAGTCTTGTTTGTGCTCTGCTAATGATGAGGTGAAAACCTTGAAACCGGTAGGATTATACCATTACATAAAGTGGAATAAACAATGTTTGACAAAACAAATTACAATGTCTTCAAACCTCCACAATGTTAATGCCTTAACTATAAATAATGTAAAATAAATTATTTATAGTTTGATTTTAGCGAATAGGTATTTTGACAACACCTTGAGAATGTAAGCTAAAACGCATTCGAAGCGCCGATATTATTTAAACTTACTCAACTCGGCAACAATTCTGAAAACTAATAGAAAAACAATAATATTTCAACACACGAGTGTATAGAAAATAATGTTCTCAATATTTTTTTGGTTTAATCATTTTTTTAGATTAACACAGTATCAAACACAAAACTATCTAACGTAATTTGTTTTATCAAACACTGTTTATTTCACTTGATGTAACGGTATAACCCTACCTGTTTCAAGGTTTTCACCTCATCGTCAGGGGAGCACAAACAATACTGAATTCTGTTCGAACTATAAAGTGGAATAAACAATGTTTGATAAAACTAATTACAATGTCTTTAAACCTCCACAATAGTAATGCCTTAACTATAAATAATATACAATAATACCTAACGTTTTTTGTCAAAAATATATATGTAAGTTACAAGTAGAAACCAAATAAAGCCAGGTTTTTAAAAAACATGCGGTACGTAAAAAATTACAACAATTTTTGGATGAAAATTATACTCAAATTTCGATAATGTGTCATATTAATGAAATTAAATAAAAATGAAAAACTAACCACAAAAAAAAATTACAAAAAACTTCTTAAATTTTATTTTTATTGAAATACACACATGAAATACATTTCATTATTTAACACTGGAAACTCATTTACCACGAGTTCTGATAATATCGTGACGTTAATGAAATTAACGTAAATAAAAATTAAAGAAAAACATTGCAAATAAATAAAAAAAATTTTAAGAGTTTGGAAATCACTCTTTTTGACATTTTTTTACCACGAGGCTGGTTATTTCAACCGTTCGTTTTTTATGAAATAATATTTTATAGCATTTTTCAATAAAACTGCAAATGTTCAATAAAAACATTAAAAAGAAGTAATAAAAACGGTTAGTATAATATTTTAAAATATATTTTAAAAAATATTTTCCACTCGAACTTATATATCTTCCAAAATATGGTACAGAATGTCGTTTAATTTACAATATTAATGTATGAGAACTTGAACGTCGAAAATAAATTACATGTGTCAGGTAAATGCGTTGGAAATGTATGCACTGAGAATAATAATATGCAGTTGGTCGATGCACGGCAAAATATGACATGTAGTAATGAGAACGAATATAAAACAAAGGTTGTTGTGTATATTAGGGTATAAAAGAGCACCCTGACGTGGTTATAACCAATTTTCATGTTTAACCTATTACCTCATTTCCATCCTTACCTCATGGCCTCGCCAGGTCATGTGGAAAGGATGGACAACACAAGACTTTCCTACGTGGCAATGCATAAAATACATTATAGCAGTCATTTCCCAGTAATACTCGTACATCCAAAAAGGTGGATGAATAGTTAGATGTCAACATCCTAAAAGAGACAGTCCCAATGATAACATACCATAGGGTCTATCTTAAGAAAAAGAAGAATACTAGTTATCAGTTCTCACCAGTCGACTAAAAACTCTTCTCAAAATTGTCAATGTCTACTATTAGTAGGAAGTACCCTCAACATATTAAAAAAATAGATGATTATTTGTACTTTTTACAGCGGAATTTTTACACAGTGTCAAGGAAACTGCAATTAGTACATCTACGAAAAAAACTTTTTTTTAAACTTGGTATTAGTTATTATATAATGGCCCATGGTTAAACTCAAAAGTTTAAAGGTATAGATAAAAAAATAATGTTATTAACTCTTAATTATATTTAAGTACAAGAACATTGAAGGACACGTTCCCGTTATCCTATTTCCCTACCATTTTATCCTTTTCTATTCCCACGTAGTCTCTACCATTTCATTTTCTTGTCATATATTTTTAAGTTGTAAGGTATTACATAAACATAAAATTATTTGTCTTATTTGTATAGTATACATTGTGTATTAAAAAAGGGAGCATTATCTTTCGAAACTAGCTAGCTCAAAACGTATAAGTAATGAATAAAAAGTTTAAAAAGTCATAGTTTTGTTTTTTTAATATAGTGCCGCATAGTAAGTGTTGAAACTTTAATAAAAAAATAATGTTCTATTCCCAAGAAAAAAGTCAATAAGTGTTTGGAATGTTTAGAGACTTGCGGTTTTTTAATCAAAAAAAGAAGCGTCCTTTAAGTCAATTTACATCATGAAACGTTCATTGACTTTTAAGAAAACCAAGAGGTTAAGGTTAAAACGGAACAACAATAAATTGATTTGAATATAAAATAAAACTGGTGATCTCCCGATTAAATAAAGGAGAAAGGACCCTAATGGAACACTGAAAGACAAAGCATGACGTTGAATACTTAATCAGAAAGTGAAAGGGTAGTCTGTATGTGGCGGGAATAGTAATAATTGAGTAAAATGAGGGTAACTGGTTGACCGAAGTCAAAGAATTATGGCAGTGGTTCTTGAAATGTTTCTATATACAAAAACCTACTGAAAAAGTAAATGATCTTTATTTAAGAAATAGCCATACTAAAAATAACAAAGCGCTTTAGTTTGAATAAATTAACGTAGTCTTAAGTTAAATAAACTTGGTTTTCTCCTCTGTACGTCAAACTGGGAAAAATCAATAGTTTTTAAACAACTATAGAGATAAATTAGTTAAATAAGGACTACGAAAATATTTGTTTTAATATATCATCACGGAAATATCCTGTTGGGGCAGACAGGGTGCGAAACCTTTCATTCACAGCATACTTTATTTGTCTCCTTTACATTCATGCACATGTTCATAGAGTTTTCCTCTGTTCCTCTTACTCTATACCTTTTTTTTACAAAATTTCATTTACTTCGTCACACTATACTTTTCTTGAGTGCCCTCTAACACGACTCCCACTCAGCTTGCATAGTAACGTATCAATCAATAATTTCCGGGACTAGCCATCAGATGGCGCCTCTAATAACAAATCCATTTTCAGTTAGTGCCACCCTTTAGAAGTTACGTGTCAAACTTTCATGACATTCCAACATTGTGTCATTGAGTTACAGTGGTTTTAGTGACGCTTCTTTTGCTATTTTCAAAACAATGGAAAAAACCGAATTTCGTGTGTTGATAAAACATTGCTTTTTAATCGGAAAAAAATATCGTTCAAACAAGCGACCAAAAACTCAACAGTCGACCGGGAAGGTTATGACCTCCTGGCATAGAAAAGTTAGGAAAGCGTTGGAATGAATGTATCGCTCTTGAAGGAGACTATGTTGACGAATAAAGAAGAATTTTGGCAAACAAATGTTTTAGTAGTTAGTCCAGGGAATTATTGATCGATGTGTTACATTTGTTTAGGCAGTCTTTTATCATCAATCCTTTCAACATCTTCAAACCACCTCAATGTGCTATTTTTATCGTATTATATAATAAAATAACAATTTATATAGCGCCGTTTAGAAAACTAACTCTCTTCAAGGGCGTTGAATCTTGGCACTCGAACCCGCTATTATTGACAGATTAAAGATACTACTGTTGATATGTGGGTACATTTTGTATTCACCATATCGACAATACTCTGTGTCAAAATGCTCTGAATATATTTTGTTCATTATTGTCACAAAACATCTTGTAGTGTCTAAGTTTGTATTGCTCTACATAAAGGGTTAACCATGCTTCACTTGTGTCCCGCATTAAATAAACTTAATTTAAGTTAAGTGCGATAATATGAAGATAGCGGCTACGGCTATTAGATAAAATATTTCTCCGCATGTGCATATGTTTAGAAAGACATATTTGGAGAAAACCGCAGAAAACTTACCAAAGGATGACGAACTACAAAGAAAGCTTTATAGATCTTCCAATGTGTGAAAGTAACACATTCAACTTTAGATAGAGTGCAGCGCATGTGTATATTTTTTTATATAAAATCATACATTTTGAAAAAATACTCTCAAAAAGGTGTGTATTAAGAGCTCTCTAAGGCTGCACAAACCACCCATATCTCGACCAACAACAGCAAAACCTCCATCACATTATATCACCAGATCTATTCGGAAGAATAAATTTATTAGCTGTAGATGAAATCATCTTTAAAGTCCTACTACTCTCTGGCGGAACATCTCTCAGACACAGATTTGAAAGACACAATAGACAACCCATTGAGAGATTTAAATACGTACGAGTATAGTATGAAATATTTCGACAGCATCTAGACCAGGGGTGGCCAAACCATGGCGCATGCACCAAACGTGGCGCATTTGATGATTACAAGTGGCGCATTGCATCCTTGCGCCTACTTATTCTTTTAAAATAGGCGTCATAACTTAATCCATCTACATATTTTCAACACCAAAGTACTCTCAGTTCAATTCATACAGCCTTCGGTAATGTTCAATTTTATGGTGTCTGACACTTAGAATAGAACTTGTGAGCTATCACTTTACACCGCGTACCACATATTTTAAGACACCTTCTAGTGAGTAGAGAGAACAGACAACTCCAAGTTCCAAGCTGATCTCGCTCTCAGTGCTTCATCTCGCTCAGAGCTTTCTTTCTCTCACCACATCCAACAACTGTGGTCCAGAGTTATCTTCCCCAAACGAGGCTCTCCGGCAACTGTAGCACCATCAGTGGGGTCCACGACAGCGATCACCCTCTCGTCCAAGAGATCATTTCTGATTATTGTAGATTGGTGCTCCAATAAACGTGTATCTTTTGAAATGGTGTAAATTAATTAATTGAATTGCGTGATTGAGTTATTCCTTTTCCTCCCCTAAGCGAAGCAGATCCTACACCTATCCCTATTTTACAACCCCAAACGTGAACGTAAGAAGGTAAAAAAAGTGCTTGAGTTGTATGGCGCATCTGAACTCGTCTGTGAAAAAATTGGTGCATTGTATACAAAAGGTTGGGTACCCCTGATCTAGACAGTTATTCTCACAGTAAAAGGGCGTGAAGTGGCAGGCTGGAAAACGGTCGGAATAGACGTATTTTAGTCCATCCTCGGTTCCTGATGGAACATGTAGAATGATAATGATAATTAAAAGTTTTTATAATCAGTGCAAACAGGGATTAATAATAAAAGTACAGAGTTTTCTTTTAACACAGTGTGAATGAAAATAATTTTTTTTTTGGAGTTCATTATACCTTATTAAATCAGTTATGAAGAAAATATTCATTTTTCTTCAAAATATAATTAATTAAAAACTACAAAAAAGTTATTGAGTTAATATTTAACATACTTAAAAACTTTCTATTCGCATTTACTCAAGAAAATTACAGAATGTTTTACTAGTTTTATTAAGAATAAGAGAAACAAAATTTAATTTAAATTCCATTTTTCATCAGTTGCTCTGAAAATTTTACATTATGTTTAACTATTTTTTATAATAATTCTAATAAAACTTATAGTTTTAACAGTGCTCTAGTTGGGAAGACGTCTTTCTATCAACCTGGGGTTTTTGGTTTGGTTCCCATATATAAAACCCAAAAAAGTCCTTATTTGGTTAAGATTTCGTCAACATGATTATTGCTACATTTATTTGTATGCAGCAGTACTGCCAAAACATATAATACTTGAGAGAAATCTTACCAACCAAGCCACGGAGGTCGTTATGTGGTTGCAATGATTTAATAGATATTTTTATATATAAATTTAAACTCAGCTAAAGTAATTCTGAGTTCAAAACTGAAGGGTAATTTAAGGGGTTAAAAAATATGAATATCTTGATATTGAATTGAAAATATCTGATCATTAAGGTTAATTCTAATGCATGAATAAGAGAATATCGATTAAAAAAAATCACGTGAACCCATAAATACGAACTCATTAAGATCACTTTGATGTGAGCTTCGGCGTCACCAAGAGCAGTAACATTAAAATGTAGAAAATCTCTTATCTTAAATCAAAGAATACGTCTCCAGAAATATTTTTATCCCTATGTTGTTTCTCAAGACATCAAAATTGATGGATTATATACGTGACAAACCTACATCCACCGGTGTTATGAAAACGAGATTCCCAGGATTTGCTTAACGTGGGAGGACGTGGAATGGCGGTCAGGAAATCGATCTAGGTGAAGGCTTTTTATAGTTTTCTAACGGTACGTAAAAGGTGATAAGTTATTTGAGTTATTTATTTACCTATTCACAACACATCATTCACAAATAAATTTCAATTGAATCCAAAGGCAAATCGAAGAGTTCCATACCCCACAAAGGATATCTCAAAGTGGAGACATAAAGGTCAAAAGTTTAGATAGAAAGGTAAGCTGAATTGCTCGATACCTCTAAAAGGATATGTGTAAGTGGAGAAATACAGGTCGAAACATTGAATGGAAAGGCGAACTAAAATGTGTAATATCCTACAAAGGATATCTGCAAGTGAAAATGCTGGTTAAAACTTTGGACGGGAAGGCGAATCGAAATGTTCAATACCTCACAAAGGATATTTGGAAGTGGAGATATAAGTCAAAACTTTTGATGGAGAGGCGAACCGAAAAATTAACATAAATACTCCACAATGGATATATAAATCAAAACTTGACGAAATGTAAAGATAACCAAAAATAAATAGATAATACTTGATAAGGCAACTCCATCGCTTGAGATATTAGAAGTCCATGGACAAAAATCTGTTCAGTGCTCTAAGAGGATACAGAAGAGTGTAGAGATAGAAATTGAGATGGATTGATAAGGAGATAGTGTTTTGTTGTTCTCTGGAAATGATGTATTTATTTAAAACATGCCATAGTATCACATCAACATTTACTAAACGAAAGATAAAATATCAATGTTACAGAATCAACTCAACGGAATACGCATGACGAAAAAAAATCTTCAAATACAATCAACGAAGACAAAAAATAATGTAAAAAAATAAAAAATAAATGAAAATGGATCATCCAGTCAAATATTAAGGAAATGCTGGAGAAGAAACTTCGTCAATTTAACAACGTCTAAATTAAAAATATCCACTAAACCAGACATGGAGGAGCCCAAATATTGCTTTCTCACATTTGTCTTTAGCAAATTGCTACTGACACTTTTGAATTGTAAAATAAGCTGAAGAGATACTGCAGACATATGAGTAAAGAAGTGGCGAACACTCCTGAAGCAACATAGATCCAAACTGGGTGGTAGTGTAGATCAGTGTTTTCCAAACTGGAAGGCGCGCCTTCTCGGGGAGGCGCGGACTAATGCAAAAGGAGGCGTGGAAAGTTTAATCAAATTTACAAAAAAGTAAGTTTAATATGTTTCCACTTTTAAATGATTTCTGCGCCAGAATTAATATTGAAGCAAACAGAAATATATTTACAGAACACTTGGATGATTTGCGAATGCACTTTTCAAATTATTTCGAGGATCTTGATTTTGAAGTTCGCGTCGATACAGAATCCATTTGTCGGTGAGCAAGATGATGAATTTGGATTGACAACTATTGAAATGGAAAAATTGATAGAATTATCAAGCGATACTTCATTGAAACGAAAATTTCTGTGTGAAACCTTAGTTCAATTTTGGTTGAATCGAAGTGAAGAATATAATACTTTGTCAAGCAAAGCAATGCAAGTACTGCTGCCATTCTTAACATCATATTTATACGAAACGGGATTTTCTGCATTAGCTGCAATAAAATCCAAATATCGAGCCCGTTTAGAAGTTTATAATTTGTGCCAATAAATAAGCGCATCCATCGCATTAAAAACAAATTAAATTAAAAGTGAATATGTATACGTTGTAAAACCTTGTCATTATTCTGTCAATAACGTTTTTATTTTTTGTGTTAAAACATGTTTTACCGTTAAAAAATGTGTCTGTATTATATTATAAAAATAAAGGGAGGGGGGGGAGGCGCAACGATAAGATTGTTTTTAAAGGGGGACGTAGTAACATAAAGTTTAGAAACCACTGGTATAGATGATTGCTTGATCGATATTTATTATTTCAATACTTCATATTTTTTCATGAATTTTGGCAGGTTTTTATATTTTGGTATGTTCTTTATGAATTTGGGTATTTTTTGTATTTAGGAATGAACCAAAATAAAAGATATGAAAATGTAGTTAAGAAATGGATATGAAATTCCTAGATTCATTTGACTCCATTGAATCACAATGTTCGCCGAGTTTTCTAATTTTTCCGTTCGCCTAACGAAAAACCGTTGGTACGTGATAAAAATTCTAAGGTTTTCATTTTTCATCATCCCATGCCTTCTGATTTCATTTTCATTCCTCCCAACGGGGCCCGTCTGAATATTTATCGAGAATTATTGGTTTGGATTTAAAATTAAATCGCTCTTTACACTCGAAATAAAATATTATATTTTAAATGGCGACCCGCAATGAATAAGAAATAAGTGATGCCAGCCAACCGTTTAATATGGAAATCAAATTGAATATACAATATTTTATACTATAAATGAATAAGGTCTTAACGTAGTTAAATATAAAATATAAATGTATTGTTAGTTTTGGTATCTAATTTTGAGTGAACTGATTATGTTTTTTTATTATTTTAATATTAAAGTTTTATGCATTATCTTTAATAAAAACTACAATAATAGAAGGGAGGACCAAGGACTGCGTAAATGTGATGAAATGCAAGTAGCCTGAATGAGTGAACCTGTACGTTTTGAATAATAATGAGTTGTAAGAATTGTTATCTAGGTACAGGTTAGTTTTTAGGTGTTAACTATTTATAAGAAATTAAATATTAAGATTTTAAAAGTTCAAATTACACGAAAGAAATTAAAATTAAGGAAGCTTATAGTTATATTATAGAAATAAGATAAGTAATTTAGTTCTTAAGTTTTTTTTTATTTGAGCGTGTGTAGCCTTTGGCAAATGTGTATATCATAATTTACTTTATCAAAAAAATTAATTTAAAAAATCTTTACTTTTTAGGCCAGTTGCGATGTGCCATAAATAAAATAAATAAATACATCTACAAATCACCTATGTGGTATACTTGGGAGAATGCTCTTCCAGCCCGAAAGTTTCGATCCCTGAAGAAACTCTTGAACCACTGTCACAGTCTGGTTTTCACATAAGACCATTAAACAACTGTATATTTTTTTCCTTTTACTGAGCAGTTCATTGTAAAAAGATCTGGTAGGCATATTGTCAGGTGGCAATCTTTCCAGCAAGACTACAGTAAATATAATAAGTTACATAGTGGCAAAAAATATTCAAATGATTATTTACCTTTACAAAATATGTGAAGAATATACATTGTAAAAATAAAAGTGAGATAGCATTAATCAAAGAAAAAACAAGGAATGGTGGAGAAAAAAGAAAAATCAGGAATAAAACACGTTTTATTACTGACTTAAAATTAAGAGATTTTTGCGTCATTTTTTAAAACATGCCAATGACGGAGCAAGTCGAACATTAGTTTTTAAGTGATTGCAAAATCTTACGCATGGACAGTAAAGGACGACGTAAATAAAGAGGAGTGGTGAACTGGGAAGGTCAATAAACAATATATCTTTGTTTGAGCGTAACGCAAGTTCATGATCGGAGGTACACTGAATATTGTCGAAATTAGAGGGGGTGGCTGGATAGCTAAAAATATTATACAATAGTGACAGTATGGTATGTAAATTTTGCATTCATTTCTCCCATTCAACCAGTTCAACACATTTTGATATGATGTGATGTTATCGTACATTCTCAGACCGAAAATAAATCTAACATTTTGAAGACACTATAATTTAAATAGCAGTTCCTCCGTAATATCCGAATAACAAACGTCTGCATAGTCCAAAATTGGATAATATTTTATTGAAAAAAAATATATGGTTGTAAGACCGCTAGATTATATCATTTACAACAGAAGTTTAACATAACACCTTGCGTCGAGTATGGCAGACAAATAATCTGATTATTTTAGAGCAAACCCTTAACCACATTTTCTTTGATGCTCTTCTACGCGTCGCATATGATCTTGACACAAGTATAAATGTCTCCCACCTGTTCAACATGTACCATCTACTCGCACTTAATTCTCCACTAATTTATTCACATATCGGAATTTATTGTCCAAAACTCCTTAAATATTTAATACTACAGTGGTTCTCCAAATATATATACACTCCTTTCCTTAAAATTGACATTAGCTCAAATAATTATCTTTATAGGATAGATGGCTTGTTAATTTATAATAATAATCAGAGGTGCTTGGCCGCGCTGTAACCGCTGGACTTTCGTGCAAAAGGTCGCCGGTTCGAACCAACAGGAACTGAACCCGTAACCCCCGGGCTGAAAGACTCTTAAGATCTTATCAACTAGGGCATAGTGGTTGTCTTATTCCATATAAAAATCCTAAGGAAAGGACACCAGTGCGCCCTACTACTTATAAACATGAATTATAATCAAAACACCCCTCATGTTGTCTAAATAGTGAAAGACGTGAAATCAAATGACTGAACATGCCAAACACGTGTTGTATTGAATTTCTTATACTTGCTTTGTACACAGTACAACCTGGTAGGCTTATTGTCATGTTAAAATATCTACAACCAACTAGAAATGTATAAAAGAGGCATTATATGAAAACCACTCTGGAATATGTTTGGAAATATCTTAGTTCCAGTGGGAACCGAACCCGCAACCCTCAGGTCGAAAGATTAAAACTTAGCCATAGAGATGATGTTCCCGTTGTGGTCGTGAGTGCGAGTGACTTAGCGGGTGCTTCTTGGGTGCTTACTTAATTCGAAATAACTTAAACCGCCCTGTGAATGAACGTCGACCGTCATTTACTTAAACTCAACTTTACAATAATTTGGAAAATGTGTTAAACTAGGATAAAATAGCCATGCAAATCTTTAACTATAAAAAAGATTTTTATCTAGAAAATATAAGTTTTATTATTTCAAGAAACGCTTTAAACCCAGCCAACATTATATTTTGAATAACACAAAAAAATATTCATTAAAACCATAAAATCCAGATTTTGTCGTAATGCTCGTTTTCATTTTAGACATATCACATTAAAAGAACGGCAAAAAAATTGAAAATTTCATTTCAGCATATTTAGCTTGATGCGAACCTTGTCTTAATGCTGTTCTTTCTGTCATTGGAGAAGAGATACGCGGACGACATTTAATTCCAAGATTTTTTATTACTGGCAATAAAAGTTTAAGAGACGCAGCTTTATGAAATATTAAAATATTTCATGGAAGTCATCACTATGGGAATGTCGTGTAAGTTTAAATGAAAACCTTGTATTTTTGTTTAAGTTATGTACTTAAAATTGTATTTTTGGTGTGTTATATACACACACACACACACATATATATATATATATATATATATATATATATATATATATATATATATATATATATATATATATATATATATATATATATATATATATATATATATATATATATATATATATATATATATATATATATATATATATATATATATATATATATATATATATATATATATATATATATATATATGTGTGTGTGTGTGTGTAAATTTTATATTTTTATATACTCGTATATAAATATAATTTATATAAAATATATAAATTTTATATTAAAAATCTGTCAACCCTCAAAATAAATCGACGCCATCAATGTTTCTCTTCTTCTATTCTTTTATTTTATTTATTTAATACTTTTATTGCAAATACAATCTAGTGGGCTTATTGCTAGGCGACAATCAACCAGACAAAAGTAAATGAAGCAAGTTACGTGGTCGCATAAATCATTCAAATGACTTTCCATCCCCACGAAATCCAAAAATACATACGTGAGCACATGCCCACGAACCCCACAAAGACGGACAATCACCCGAACATTATTTTTCATATAAAGTGAGATATCATCAATCAAAAGGAAAGGAAGGGATGGTGGAGAGGAAAGGAAAAGAAAAATCAGGAATGAAGCCCGTTATTTTACTGACTAGAAATTAAGAGTTTTTTCAGTCGCTTCTTAAAGCATGCCAAGGATGGAGCGAGTCTTATATTGGTTTGTAACTGATTCCAGAATCTCACTGCATGGACAGTAAAGGACGACTTAAAAAAAGAGGAGCGGTGAACTGGAAAGGCCAATAGATAATCTCTGTTTGAGCGTAGCGCTAATCCATGATTGGAAAGACGCTGAAAATTTTTGACAAGATAAGAGGGGGTGGCGGGACAGTTAAGGATATTATTGTATATAATAGAGACAGTATGTGAATTTGGTGTCTATTTCTAGCATTGAACCAGTTCAATGGCTTCTGGTATGAAGTTATATGATCGTACTTTCGTAGGTTGAAAATAAATTTTCCTTCTTCTCTCTTCAAAAATTTCGACTACAATATAAATGAAATCAACATTTCATATTTTTAACGACTCGTTTAAAACTACAATACATTCGTATGATTAATTAATGATTCAATATATCACTTTTTTCATATTCATAACATGACACTTGTATCTATTGGGAAGCAAATTAAATACGCGAGAAGCGACCAAACAATTTTATATTACATTCGTTGTATATAACACCAATATTTATTAATAAGAATGTGTTTAATTTATTCATACATAACATCATATCATTTTTATGTTGGGGCAGATAGAACCCATCGTCTGCTCCACATTCGCACCAAACCGCTTTTTATGTTTATCTTACTGCTTACCTTTTCTTTTTTTCCAAATTTCATTCAAATATACTATAATCGATCTCTCTAACACGGCTCTCACATAAGCTTGCATTGTATTTCGTCATCTATCCTTTAAATATATCCAAAACCAAAATAACGCGCTTAACTATCCCGTCGCCCCCTCTTATCACGCCGAATTTTTTTAGTGTCTTTCAGATCATGGACTAGCGCTACACTCAAACAAATATGGTTTATTGGCCATTCCAGTTCACCGCTTTTCTTTTTTTACATCGTATTTTTCAGTCCGTGCGATGAGACTTTGGATTCTGTTTAAAAACGTTGTAAGACTCGCTCCACCCTGAGCATGCTTTAAGAAGTGATTGAAAAACTCAGTAATAACATATAACATGTTTCATTCCTGCAATCTTTACTAAAATATCGCATTAAATACAATACCGCTCCGATACATCACTTGACAGCAGAATGTGAAAAATATAAAATCTTCACCTACGACTATAATTATGTAAGTCCACACTACATCAGAAGTTGGATAAAAAGAAATTATTTCAATGTTATAATAGAGTTAGTACAGTGAACGTCTAATTTTGTTTATAAACGTGAAAAAGAATAGTGCAACATCTGTTATAACAAAGCAGATAATCTTAATTGATAATCAAGTGATGTTTATGTGACGTTGGATTTTAGATTTTATATATTTTTTTAACTTTGTCAAATTCCAGAGCGCTTTTGTTAGATCTGGGTAATTGTTATTGTAATAATAACGTAGGATGGTAAAAATGTAAATAGGACTGGTTAAGAAACAAAATTTCAAAAACGCTGCTTTTGGTTCGTGACAATTAACGCTTTTTGTAAAGAGAAAATAATTTTATTTTATTTTCCCACGAAAGGATAGCCAAGGAAACATTGGCTTTTTTTCAGTTTTTTATTTAGTCAAGTGAATAAAAATGATAATTGAATAAATTAAACTAAACCACACAATTCCCACATAGATATATAAACTTGGGAGTTTTGGAAGACAGAGAACACTTATAGCTTCCAAAAATGTATATTCTTTCTTCCGTTTTCGACTATCATCTTAGCAGATTTTGATTCTGTTTGGTTTGAGTATACATGTTTTATTATCCCATTGATTTTGTCTGGTATCGCTAAACGTCGATCGATATCACTCGTAATTCTTCCATCATTTGAAATAATATTACCTAAATAGCAGAATTTCTTAAATTGCTTTAAGATTCCATTGCTCATATATATGTCGCATTTAATTTCCCGTGAACGTGGAATAGGGCTTAAAAGAGGCAATTAAATACTGTAAAAATGCGTGCACTAAGAAGAATACATGACTATCATCTTAGCAGATTTTGGTACTGTTTGGTTCGAGTATACATGTTTTATTATCCCATTGATTTTGTCTGGTATCACTAAACGCCGATCGATATCACTCGTAATTCTTCCATCATTTGAAATAATATTACCTAAATAGCAGAATTTCTTAAATTGCTTTAAGATTCCATTGCTCATCTATATGTCGCATTTAATTTCCCGTGAACGTGGAATAGGGCTTAAAAGAGGCAATTAAATACTGTAAAAATGCGTGCACTAAGAAGAATACATGACTATCATCTTAGCAGATTTTGATACTGTTTGGTTCGAGTATACATGTTTTATTATCCCATTGATTTTGTCTGGTATCACTAAACGCCGATCGATATCACTCGTAATTCTTCCATCATCTGAAATAATATTACCTAAATAGCAGAATTCTTTAAACTTCTGTACGATTCCATTGCTCATCGATATATCGCATTTAATTTCCCTGGAATGGAATGGAAAAGATTTAAGAGAGGCAATTAATGAACATGGAAAGGATTTAAAAGAGGCAATTTAGTTCTGTAAAAATGCGTGCACTGAGAAAAATGCATGACTTTATGAACTTTAATGGTGTATTGAGTAAACAACCAGGAAAACGTATGAATGAACAAATACTAATGAAATAAATATACAGAGCAAATATGAGTGAAAGACGTGGTAGAGGAAGTCCAAGGAAAGAAGGGTTAGATCAAGTGAACGATATTTCAAAAGAATGAAATGTAGAAAGTCACATAAATCATAGGAATTGTATCAAAATATGTATGGATGTAGAAAACGTTAAACGTGTCTGTCGAGATAGGAAATGATGGGTCTGTCTATACCAAGAGGGAAACGGCGTAATGATATGCGTGCATTAATATGTTGTATTGTATTACACTTTCGTTGTATACAGTACACGGATATATACGGATGTGGAAGACGTTAAATGTGTATGTCGAAATAGGAAATTATGGGTCTGTCTATCCCAGGAGCGAATGATATGCGTGCATTGAAATGTATGATATTACACTTTCATTGTATACGGTAAAATCTAGCGGGCTTGTGGACATGTGGCAATATCTTCCAATCAACAAGAAATATGTTGAAGAGGCCTTAAGTGAAAACCAGACTGGAATTCCTTTTTTAAAAATCTGGGTTCAAAAGGGAATCGAACCCACGACCTCTGGATTGGGAGACAAGCCAGATTTTTTTACTTATTTTTCTCTTACAATATACGTATAACATACGATGCAATTACATCACGAAAAACGTAAAAATTTATCTTTAAAAGCTTATATCTTGCGTGGTTTCGTTTTGCAAATATAATCCAAATTAAACGTCTGTGTTTGAATGATAAAAAGTTCAAAATGGTTGACGTTTAATTTGAATGTAATCTGGACATATTTTTGGTAAAATATTCCCCGGCCCGAGCGAAATTATTTATCATGTTGGAGATAAAATTTAATTATACTATTTCTCTCGACATTTTTGGAGAAATATCTCTCGTTTCTTGCGACACCTAAGCATAAATCTAAAACAAAGAATCTCAAACTATTTAAGTTACAGATTGGTTATAATCAGTATGTAAAGGTGCATTGGTTATAATCAGTATGTAAAGGTGCATAGGCTATAATCAGTCCGTAAAGGTGCATTTAAAGTTTATTAAATATTTTAAATGATTCATAATATTTTTTTAATTAATAATTCCAATAAGTGGTATTTGTATACAAGTTTTAAAAAAATATTCTTCTCAACGTTCACCATAAAACAAGTTTTAAGAAAAAAATATTTTACTTAGGTTCATTTGATATAAAATAAAATATTTTATTATCAAGTAAACAGAAGTGTTATACTAAGCAAAGAAAAATAAAACATTTTTTCATAAATTTTATTATTAAAAATGATGACAGTTATCAACGCCAACTGTTAAAATAAACTAAAGTGTATGTAAGGACGCAAATGCAGATTTTAAATGTATCGGTTGAGTGTTTTAGTACTGAGGTCAAATATATACTATTGTATTTGTGATTAATAAATTAGATCAGTTTGTCACAAGTCTTGTTAGTGAAGTGGTTCTCTTAATCCAAAAAAAATGCAAGAATTTTAGGAATATTGCAAACTTATACTGTACGGCTCACCTTTCCAATAAAACTCTGTACTTTTGAATGATGTATTGTGGATAATACCAAAAGTTACTCTGCTGGGTAAAGGTGTTGAAAATTCAGATCGATATGATGTAAAAACGGGAATTCATATTAACTTGTCTACTCTCAATAACTTATGTTAAATTGAATTTATTTTCTAATAAATGTCAATAAAATGAAGACCTACTTTATGGCAATCAAATTAATAATAGCTTAGAAAATTTCGTCAACGTTCACTATTAAATATACAGCAATACAAACAAAAATTAATGTTAACAGTAAATGTTAATTAATAAAACATATCGTAGTTTGACTGGCAAAAGTTGTTGACTCCGCATTAATGGTTCACATTACAATTATTGTTTGATTGTTAAAGTTTGGCATGGCTTATTGAAATATTCAATACAAATTTAAATCAATAATGATTTGAATTCATAAATGTTAAAAATTAATAAAAAAACTGATTTCAATAAATGTAATATCTTACATAGAAGTATACTTTTTTATTTTAAAATTGCGTTATATTAATAAAAATGTTCTTATAAAAATATTGTGTTGGCATAAACGCACCATATATTAAGTAATTATTATATATAAGGTTATTATATCAAAAAATATTTAGTTAATATAAATATTCCTAACGTATAATATTGTAAAATACAATAATAACTTTTGTAATTTATTTTTATCAATTATCATTTATTCCACTTTTTTGAATAAACAGTGTTTGATAAAAATACATTTTAATGTCTTTAAACCTCCACAACGTTAATGGCTTAACTATAAACATCGCAATAATAACTATATGTGCTTACTTATATATAGTTGTAAATTAATAAAAAAAAAATAGAATACAAATGAAGATTTGTTCTAAGCAAAATCAACAAAAATTATATAAAATGGTTTAATTCCTAACATATATTTTTCTGACCACAAAAAATTATTAACAATGTAAATAGAGTCTTGTTAAATTTATTTATTACAATGTTCGGTTTTTTAACGATCATTAAAAATAATTACAATACTAAAATTTAAGTAAGAATTTTAAGTACGCATGAATACAAAATGAACGCTAAAAGTATAAATATTAACACAATTCAAAACATAAAAAAATATCAGAAAGGGATGTACATACAAGCATCACATACCGAACACATAATACAGGGTGGCGCAGACGAAACGCATGTTTTTTGAATGGCTAGTATTTTACAAAGAGAGGAAATGCACGTTTTTTTATTTAAGCATAACATTGTTTATTTTCAAGATATTTTTTTGATTAATACAGGTAAATAAAGTAATAATATTGCACCTTTAAATTAATTGTGAAAAATAATGTCAGGCAAGTGTTGCCCTTCTTTGCGGTCATATATCTGCAGCCTCTCTTGAAAGTTATGCATCACTCTCACAAACATTTCTTCTGGTATTCTTTCGATTTCTTGACGAATAGAAACTTTCAGGGCCCTTCTTCGCCCACTGAAAGTGTCTATTCGTCAAGAAATCGAAGGAATACCAGAAGAAATGTTTATGAGAGTGATGCATAACTTTCAACCCCAATTTAATATAATGAATCGTCATTATGATTTTTAAGACACACAAACATACATATCACGCCATTTGCGTAGTAACCAGAGAAGATAAAGTGTCACGCTTTTCTATCACGGCTTTCATTTTTTGTCTCTTCAATATTTACGAGTACAATCTTTCTAACAAAATAGTTGGAATAATTTTAACTCCTAATATTTTTTTGCTTTTAAAACAACATTCAAGTAATCCAATCACATTTTCCTCGACCTTCCTTACCAATAACTACCACTGACGTTTTTGCACTAGATTTGTTTCGTCAATATAATTTCCATATTTATAAACGAACTCAAAGTGTTCTTTTTACATTTTACTTATTAAATCAGTCATTTTACTTATTACATCAGTCATTTTACTTATTACATCCACCATTTTACTTATTACATTAGCCATTTTACTTGTTACGTCAGTTCATGTTCCTTTTTCATTACTAAGTTGCTTATTTTGACATTTATCGAACTACCCATATTCTTCAAAATGTATGTATTTGTACAACATTTATTTATTTTTGTATAAAAACATAATCTTACGAAATAAGATGATAAATTAATTTTAAACTCCGTGGCCTAGTTGGTAAGATGATTGTCTTTATTGCGCGGGAGTTTCAGATTCAATTTCAATGATAACCAACAAAAAATAAAAGTCTCAGTCTGGTAACAGAATTTGTCTGGTATCAATACTCGCATACACTAAGTACTCTTACGAGTAATCTGCGGTAAATATTCAATGAAGAACCGTGAATTCCGTGCCTACTTCAGTGGTTTTAACTTAAAACTTTTAAGCACAAAAGCTCGATAACAGGAGCCAACGACAACAACCAAAGGTTGTAAATAAAAATATCAAAACCAGATAAAACAATGGTTCACAAAAATTATTTTGGGCCAAAATGTATGTAGAGAAACGGAAAATTTAAAAATGTATTGCAGGAGGCAAATAAATGCGTGCTCTGAGAACAAATGTAAAAATCTTTCTTCTAAATATTAAGGTATGAAAGCGTAACTTAGATATAACAAAAATGTGATAACAGTTATAAAAAATGAAGCAGAAATTAGAATATTGCGTACAACGTTCGATAAAAGAGAGTATTGCAGAATAAGACGTAAAAAAAGAATGCGAATCGGAATATACAATACTTAAGATGAAAAAAGGGGCATTAAGGCGGTTTGGCCACGTAGAAAGAATGAATGATGAAAGATTTACAAAAACGATCGATACCAGTGGGATAAAAGATAAGAGAAATTTTAGAAAAACGTTGCATAACCAAACGAATCAAATTTTGAACAAGCGAAGAGTGAGAAACCTTTATGTTAGGTCAATGTGCCTTCCTAGGTATATGAATATGACAGAAGCAAACATGTGTGCGAGGATAGATTGAATTGGAGATATGTCAACACTGCCTACCCAACAGGGAAACGGCTCGATAGTATGTGTGTGTGTATATAGTAAATAAAAATATGGTAAATAATTTATCTAATTCAAAAACATTTTCTTTTTGCGTGTCACCGTTTAAAAGACACTGGCTTACGATATATCATTTTGAACCCCATTCAAGATAACTTAATTATCATTGAGGTTATAAGTTAAGAAAAAATAAATTATAAAATTACGTGAACGTTTTTATAAACGAGTCACATTTCAATTTCAATTTGAAAAAGATTTTTTTGAAAGCTGAAATGTTGATATTTAATTTCTTCATTTCTTAATCAACTGTTTTGATTTATTATTTATTTGTGTGCAAAAATAATTTTACCTTAAACACACTTTTTTCAGCACATTAACAATTAAGTTAGCACTACTTTTTAGTGTTCTAGCGTCCCAGGTTCGAATCTAAGTACAGATGTTTAATTTCAGACTATTTTAAGCTTAGTTTATTATTATTCCTGGTCAAATAAAAACTTGCATTTAAGTCTAGGAGTGACTAAGAGAGAGTTATATTAGAAAGCTCAAACCAGAAAATAAACCAGATTTAATAAAATACTTCGTTAGCATGCTATTCAATAGGCCAGTAACATCAATTTATTGTTTATTTATTATAATATTAATTGAACATTTGTTTTCTTTGTTATTACCACTGTTTTATTATAGATTTCCTTTTTAACTATCTTCTTTGTTAGGTATTGAGGAAACTGCTTCCTTCTAAATGAAGAACAGAGAGGTATTTGAAACCGGTAGTAAGCTTAATAAACAAAAAAAAACGTGGTGAATGCAAAGAAAATTGATATTTAGCTAACAGGGCACAACAAAGGGAACGAAGTTTTTTTTTTTAAATATTCAAGATATTATTTTTAAAACACAATCCAATGCAAAGGAAAAGTAAATGCGATATATGGGGGAACAATGAAAGATAAGAGAAAATTAAATCATTCTACTATTTAAGAAGAATTTTCTCAGATGATGGAAGAGTTCGACATCGAACGGCGTGTAGCGACAGGATATAAATTCAATGTGGCACTAAAACATATATACTCGAACCTAACAGTGTCATAATCTACTAAGAATATAGTCAAACTTTGATGTATTGAAGTGAAACGTTGACGTGGAAAATACTTAACAGAGCCGAATAAATACTGTAGAAACGTGTGCACTGAGATGATGACAATGCATAACAGAACATGGAATGAATGTAAACTTTTGGTTTTATTTATTTTACACATGACAAGAAACATACACAATTTGCGAAAAAACAACAGGTTATTTAATTTGGGCATACAGTTTTAAAAGATATGAGTGTGTTGTCTTTCATTTGTCGTGCCCCTAGTAAACAAGAATTTTGCTTGTATCTCACTGAAGACATATAGCATGAAAAAATAAACCGATTCTTCTTTCCGATTTTCGATTATAAAACCCCGTTGCACATTCTCATCAACCTGACGAACAAAGACACTCAATTACATATGTATACATCACGCGAATCAAACCGCTCACACTTCATCACTCCAGACAGACCAAAACGTGCATCCCACAATATACCGCACATAATCATAAAAAAAACACCACACTTAAGAGTTCACACAAATATTTGCTACAAGTCATTCCTTTTGTATTCAAACTCTTGTTGCACTAACAACCAAGCTCCGATCGACTGCCTAAATTGTTTTCCTCCATTTGCCTTTATTGAAGTTGGCACCTCATTGTAAGTCATGGGAGCCAAATAGGCATATTGCCTTTGGGCAAAAGATGTTTTAACTCTAGGGACGGTGAACATTTGATCAGTTACCATGCGTGTCATGTCTGCTGAGTCTGCATTTTCCCCTCCTCTCGATGATAGGGCCAGATAATGAATTTGAAATGTAAATTGACTATGTTCAGGATACTCCGATACTCCCTGAAAATGTCCACTGTGGAATACCGGGCAGGAAGTTTATTAATTACTTCTATAATCAAATTTTGGGAAACCTGCAGTATGTGTTTTTGTGTTAAGATGCGCCCCCCTCCCCAAATTGATGTTCCATAAGAAAATGCCGACGGACATAAGGCGAAGTATACACTTTTAAGAATATTTTCACGGAGCATATTTCAAATCATACGGAATATGTACCCTAGTTTTCTGATTGTTGTGATCAAAGTGTTAATATGGACCTCCCAGCGGAGAAACTGGTCAACAAAAACTCCAAGATACTTTATACTATCAACCCTTTTCAAAGAAACACAACTACAGTCAGCGAAAGGTGAAGAAGTATGCAGAACAAGGTTGATATATGGTATAAAGATCAAGATGAGCACTCGGAAAGAGTTTGGCGATATGGAGCTAATATATGAAGAAAGAATAATAAAGTGCAAATGTGAGTAGGATACTTATAAAGTGCAAATTTGAGTAGGAGTGGTAGAGGAAGACCAAGGTAAGAAGGGTAGGATCAATTAAAGTCACGAAAATTGTAGGAGTTATGTGAGAAAATGTATGGATGTAGAAGAGGCGAAATGTGTGTATAGCAATAGGAAAGTATAGCGTGTCCTTCTCTCTGTCTATCCCGACAGAAAACAGGGTGGTGGTATATATGTTTGTATTATTGTAGCATAAATAAATGCTAGATTTGTTATTCAGATTTTTTATTAACTTTAAAGGAAATATAAATTAAGTGAGATTTAAAATACATACGAGTATATTTTCAACATTAAAATCCATTTGTAATATAATGTTCAAATATCTAAAATTTTCGATAATATTATTTATGTTTAACATCTTGAAATACTCGTATAACTTAGCTTAAAAGCGTGAAAAACCAACACACACCTTACTGTACAAACGTACGAGTATTTATTATCAAAATCAGATAAAATAACCACACAGCGCCGACAAAATTAATGTTGACATGCTAAGAAAAACAAACTCAATATTCGACATTGAAAATTATGCATTAAAGTTGTAAAGCGTAAATTGATTCTCAAGGCGACTAGACACGAAGGTACACATCATCAAATTTATTTATTTTGTATATTATATTTTTTGCACTTTTTTCACCGATTAATCGAATAGATAAATTATGGGATATTGTTTTGATCAGTCACAAGTCTTATATTATGATCACTAAAAAAAATTTAATTTCAACGAGTGCGTATCAGAAATGGTTAAAATTTGACATGTCACTAATTTGGGCGTTAAAGCTAACGTAGCAAACAAAAACACTCGCTGATATCTGAGAGCTCCTCATTTTTGACAGCGTTGTAATTTTTGACCTGTTCTCATGTGCAAAATGACTTAATAATTATTACGAACTTCCACAAAAAAGACATTTACTCCAGTTGGATTAAATTTAAATAGAGAAAATCGTATTGTTTACCTTAACAAAATGTTTTCCACACCAATTATATTTTTTGACAATTTTTAATGTATCTATGACTAAATTTCTGTTGGTATTTTTATTATTAATAAAAAATTAATAATTCTGAATATTAATAAAGAAATTGTCTTTTAAAAATAAGTACTCAAAGTATTTTACTAACTATATGTCACTAACTAATGGAATGTACTCTTAAAAATGTCATGGGGTTCATCCAAACATTTGACCACAAGGATTTTTTTTGCTTTTGTGTACTATTATAAATCTACAATTTTAAACCTACCAAGCATATTGTGATAACATAAAAAATACTATAATACCGATGCTTAATTTATATTTCATTAAAAAAAACAATATATTTTTAGAAAACATATGAATATATATTTATTTAGTTTACGACAAATCAACAGAAATTTAAAGAAATATTTTAATTCCTAACAAATATTATTGTCACCAAGAAAACCTTATTAATTATAAATCTTGAATATTTTTACCGCAGAAGCAAAAAAATAATTTAAGCATAACATTTTTCAATTCTTTTATTTTTTCATAGAAACAAAAAATATTGAATTCTTTATTTAAAACTATTTCATTATTTGACCCCGTATTCATGACAATTATTATAAAACACAACGATGTTCATTCCGAATAAATTTTAAGTTGAGAAAAAAATATACGCATGGATTAATTAAAAAGAATGCACAGATAATGATTGTGTGCGAATTGAACAAACGTTTCATTTACACAGTGAATATAAATTCAAAGCTTTGCAAAAAACTGCAAAGTTTTCGTTTCAACTTTAGTAAATCTTGTGTTGAGGAACGCGAACATAAATCATTAAATTTTAACAATAACCTACCTTTCGACATTGTAGTAGGTTTAAATTTTCTCAGATGAAAAACAAATCACTCAAGAGTAAATTCGAACTTTCACTTTGACCTTTTACAAAAGTAAAACGCGCCGAAAAAAAACTCACTAAAATCGTCAAAAAATATCCCGGATTGTGACCCCACACAATAGTGTCGCTCTTACCGCACACAAATGGACGATATTAAATTGAAATGTTTTATTTATAACACGATTGCATAATCATATGTCGACATTCGATAGCATTGACCTTAAACTGAGCATACAATATAAAATAAACCAAAATAAATGTTATATAATGGGACAATAAGAATTGGAACTTGAAATAATTCTTATCAAAAATATTATGCTATGTAGGTATTATTGTCACGATCAATTTAATGTTAAGTGAAAACATATACGTGTGTCCTGAAGTGACAATTTAAAGTTGTATTTTTTAAGATCTAGTGAACTAGATATATAAATTGAAATGAAAGTCGTTCATTATTTAATCCTAGATCATATTTGAACTTAATAAAGTCTTTGGAAATCATTGGATTGCAACTGCCTTACTGAATCTTTTTAAAGTGTAGAGTGATTTTTTTTATTTGCTGGTTAAAAAAATCCATTAGAGGAATTTCGTTGCCTACAAACGTTTATCAATTCGGCAATATTTTGAAATGTAAAATTTACTCCAAAATGACAAAAATAAAGCGTATTTTGCTGCGTTACAAAAAAACAAATGCATGTATAGTGTAAAAAAAGGTAGTAGGTAATTAAGATTATGTGATTGCACGTTTAAAAAAAAAATAATTTAAGATTGTTGTTAGATACCGATGGTCAAGAACGATTCCTTAAATGATTATAAAAATTTCCATCACTATAGAATATTTACACACAGTTCGAGTTACAACTCAAATATTTACAATTAGTCGCAGTCATCCGACCAGCTTGACTGCAGTGAATATAGCAATGATTTATAGCATTATTTTACCGCCAATTTTAAAATACTCCTTGTTGTCATGAGAAAAAAAACGATATCGCTAAACTGATAATAAAGGTTACGGGCACATCGGTAGAACCCTGCCTAAGAAATAGATATGATTGAAATAATTATTTTTTTATCAATAATATACTGTAATAGTTCATTAAATTACCAACTCATTTAAAATGATTAAAAATGTTATTTATTTCCATAACTTATAAAATAAGTTGTTTATTTTATTCATCTATGTTAAATGTTTCATTGATAAATTACGATTCTTATATTTAATCAATTAAATAAATCTTGCATTTATTATGCACATTTACATGGTCTAACGATTAACATACACGCTTAGCTGACAAGCACACCAGGATTGATTCCTGGTGGATTCGATTCCAGAGTGGTTTTACTTTTCAACTGTTTTAACGGTGAACGAAAATCCTTATATCGCTATTAAAGACGAACAAATAGCGCTATATAAAACTCTGTCTAATAATAACCTGCAGCAGATTAAATCTGCCGATCGTCTAGGAACATTGATTTTGCCATCGCAACTTTGGGTTTGATCAGTCAAGAGTGTGTGCTTGCTAAAATACAACAGCTTATACACTTTACCAATATACACACAGGTGTCTCTTATCTACAACATGAATAGTCAGAGTCAACCTCTTCATGTACTTGTATATAATATACAATAAATAAAATACTTTATGCTAAAATATACAATGAGAAAAATATATTGATACAAATATAACACATTTCAATGAAAGAGATTCTAAGAGTCAAAGAAAAAAAAAACAAATAGTACAAGTAACACGATAGTAAAAATAATGAAAAGACTCAATTATTTAATATTTCATGTAATCTTCTGAAAATTTCCATTGCCTCATAATATTATGATACCGGTCCACTCTATTCTTCGCAATATAATTTTTAAATGGATTGATTCCAATTTCATGGTGACACCTTACTACTTAGCACGCATTTTAGGGCGTTTTAGTATTTCGACATGCTAAATAAAATCCTGAATGCATAAGTATGTTAGTTAGTCAATTCCTTTATCATTTTCATAGAATATTCTGAACCGAGCTTAAAAACATTAATATCATAAAGATTTATATTATAATAAAATAATTCTGTTCGCACATTAAAAAAATAAATAAAACCTGTATAACATTAAAAAACACTGGTATGCAATAAGTTTTGGGGTGATTGCCCGTGAACTTTTTGACTTCAGTAAGCTAGACAACTAACGGCCTATATATTAAAAGGGACCTACTGAAAAAGATACAATTATGAACACTTTTATCGTACAGTAAAATTAAAAATTTATTTAATTCAAATTAATAATTTTTAAATTAATAGAAACTATTTAAATCTGGAGTGGTCAACTTTTTTGGATCATGTGCTTAAACCGGTATCGTGAAAAGGTTTGCGGGTCGCGTGTGTATTTTTTTGAGGGCGTGAGGGTCGACTTATTCGTATATTGATTTTTTATTGAATATAAATACAATTCTTATTATATGAGTGTCATGATATCTCAATGAATTATGTATCAGTATTATTTTGGATACCAAATATACGTTGAAATATCATATATGTGTCCCTATGTTTCATTTTATTTTTTAATTATGGTCTATATACATAATATTATACTCGTATGAAACTATCATATTAGGACACGCTAATAATGTTTTATGTGTTGATAAAAAAATCTTTATATGTTGATATAAAAATACTTCTTCGCGTCAGAAATTTAGAGCATGTCGCTATTATTAAACAACTATGTTTTATTGTTATTTTCATGATTGATGAAACAAAAGACCCTGGTATACAGCCCGCGGGCCACGGATTGGATATGCCTGCTTTCAATCAATCTAAAAAGACCAAATAATTTATTTATTTACGTGTCACGTCATGTTGAGCTGACCACTTAGATTATTTATTTAATGGTTTTTCTTGGAAGCAAAGCATATCGAAAGAAATTCGAAAATAACAAAAAAGCTCAAAAATGTATATCATACATACAAATATACCATCACACAATTTCCCTACTGGAATAAGCAGAAAGACAGAGTGCCAGACCTTTCTATCTCGAAATATATCCTTTGCCTCTGTTACATACTCGTACATACAACTTCTCTTACAACTTTTACGATTTCTAAGACTTTTCACGTTTCCTTTTTTTTAAATATTATTAATTTAATCAAATTATCATATCATATACTTTCATTAGTTTTTCACTCATATTCGCACTACATGTATTTTGTTAGTTTTTCTTCCCTCATTCGTTGTACACGCCCAAATCATTTTAAAATGTATTCTTCTTATTTAAAGTTCTTCTTCACTTCACGGAAATTTGCATGACTATCTTAATTTTAGAGGCAGCAAATCTGAATAATTATATAGCACTATAATGAAACTAGTCCTGTTAGTTCTTTGACTAGGAGATACGTCTTCTTTTCACACTTCTGCTTCCCTGAATTATCTCGCCAAGATTTATTGAACGATCCCATATGTTTTCTTCGCATATGTCCCAAGTATTCAAACTATCTCCTTTTGATAGTGGATAATAATTCCTTATCTTAATTTATTATTTAAAGATAGTATAATTCAAAAGTTTCTAGTTCTCTTTGGTTGACCGTGTGAGTATCCATGTTTTAACACCATATACCATAGATGCGCGGAGAATGTGTAAGTCAAGATTGAAACCCTTGTTGTAGGGTAGACCCTACTTTTTAATAAGGGCACTCATGTCATCTCCACTCTTACTTTGATCTCTTGGGACTCGTGCCAGTGATCATTCAGCCAGCATCCCAGATATTTATAATATTGGACTACAAAACAAATCATATTGATACTATATCAAGACGTACCCTTGTATGAACTTTTCTTTCACTTTACCAAAAAAAATGTATGTTAAAATTACATTATTTTGTATTCGTTTAAGGAGATAATGTCTCGACTCTACGAATATAAAAATGTCATCAGTTCTCATATCTTGCCACTTTACTTCTTACTATCAGTTATGACTGAAGTTGTCAAGATTTAAAAAATAAGTTACCACACTAATAACAGTCATTGAACCCTTACCGATTCTATTCGTCTTTACAAAATAATAATCGGAAATATTTTTTGTTTATTTAATATTTATTGTTCAATCCATAAGACGGCGCACATTGGGGCGAAACACTCTAAATCATCTCAAAATTCAATAACTCTGAAACCAATGAGAGTATCAATATGACATTTGGTGTTAAAGTTGATGAATATATATACTTTTATAATTTATTAAAATCATAATATAAACATAATGAAAATATGAATTTTAGTACATTGAAAATACATTTTATAAACATTAATTTTTCACATCATCTTCTTCTCAAAAATTTAATAATAAAACAGCATTAGTCGTTTGTAACATACCAAAAATAAAACAAAATACACATTATTGAATATTGCAAGTCATATTTTTATTTTGTGTATTATAATATAATCATAAGAAACACTGTAAAACTCACATTAAATAAAAGGATTTAATTATTATTTTAAATAGTAAATGATATTATTATAACTTATTATTTTATATAATTTATCTTTATACAGAAAATAATTTGTATAAATAGTTATTTTTAAAATTATCCATAAAACACAGAAAATTGAGATAAGTTGTTTACAAGATTTTTATCATTATAGATAGCTATATTCTGACCCTATAATGCATTATACCATGATAACAAGCTCAAAACATTTGGCACTCATTACTAAAACGTACTTTTGTGGTTTTAATCATATTTAAATGACAGAAATTCAAATATTTATCACTAGTTCACTACCTACAAGTGCTACAGTACTACGGTAAAGGGGTGTCCGCATCTAATAATTAATTTAATCTGAAATATCATGGATGTTGTGAAGATTATGGAACTAGATGACGAAGCTAGAGCACTTTTGCAATTAGGATCAGATTAATAAATGTGTTAAATATACATATACTCCTCACTGAAATACTGTAGTACTTGGTAGTTAGTGTACTAGTCTAGTGTATGTTGATCAGTTGATTCGCCGTATCATTCTTCTTATGACAATCAAAAACATAAACTTTCACACATCGCGTTGAGAATATAATTTTTATTATATGAATTGTATTTTATTCTATTTTCATCAATTTTCCATTCTTACACTGTAGAAAAATTATGTATATCTAATAAAAAAATTAAAAACTTCTTCGACAATTTTTTTTTTATATTTTTAAATATATTTTTAGAAATCATAATAAAATATTATATTATTAATGTGTGTGTGTAAAGTTATATCTCAATATTTTCATTGGTTTGAAAGCTATTGATTTTTGAGTTTATGTATACTTCTTCGCACCGTAGTTTTACACAGCGCCTTTGTTAGTTTAAAAATGATTTTAAAAAAAGGCGCAAGTAGGCGCAAAATTTTATTGCTAATTCTAAGACTAAATAATTTATTTTATATAAATATTATATTATCCAACCTTCGGCAAAAGGTTTAACGAAACTTTGAATTTTAAATTTTTTTTTACTTATTTTCTAAATTATATTTTTACTATAAATTAAATATAAACAAATCAAACGATTATATCTGAATAATACAAAATAGTAATTGTACTAAAAGTACATAAAATATAAGTTCAAAGTTTTACTTAAACCGTCGCTATGAATTTGCTCTCTCCAAACATACAACTTTGACAAGTTATAATAAATCAACGGAAGAACCTACAAAAACGATTTTTTTTTCTGAAATTTATGGGATGCTAGGAATAAAAACACTACTTATCTAAATTCTGTAGTACATTCGACAATAATGAATTATGAGATGATATTCAAGGTTTGGCCCCATTGTGCGGCGTCCGTGGCCTAGTTGGTAAGACGCCTGTCTCCCAGCCCGGAAGTTGCGAGTTCAAATCCCACTACAAGCCAGATTTAAAAAAAAAAAAAAAGGATTCCTGGTAGGCTTTCACTTAAGTCCATTTTTAACATTTTTCTGGTTGGCTGGAAGAGGTTGTATTATACATATACAACGAAAGTGTTATAAAATGCAATAAATATTTCCTTATGCGACTCAAAATTGATACGCGACTAGTACCTACTTTCATACAAAATTGACATGCAAAAAAGTTTTTTTTTAACTAAGGACCTTGTGTTGTTACAATATCTCTCCTTTATCATAAAATGTTGAAGAGAACTTCCATTAATAGAGTTTGCAGGAGGGGGGTGTCTATGGGCGTGAAAGCTAATGGTGTGTAAACAAGTTTTCAGTTTCAAATTTTACGTCAAAGTCAGGATTCTTTAATTTTTTTAGCACCATAAATGTTTGATATTACAAAATATTTCGATATTTTCAGATCATTAGCTAAATCGCTGCTGCTTTTTTTAAATTCTAAAATGTACTGCATTGGAAATATAAAACACGGGGTTTTATAACAAGTAAATTTTTAATATAAATAAATAAAAACAAATAAAAACTCGCTACTTTAAGACTCTCATCTTCGTTGGTTTGTTTAAAAAAGAGACTTATAACACAGTATTTCTCGTTTTAATGGCGTAGTGCGTTCTTCCCAGTTTCCTTTATTTTTGCTTTTACATTACTTAGTATTTAATATTAATCATTACAACATTTTTCTAGTAAAATTTCATTTGTTTACTTTTATTTGGTTGCTTGGAAAAGATTGCCGCCTGGTAATAAGCCCGCCAGATTTTTTACAATGCAGTGTTAAATAAATTAATTAATGAAATCTACATTTTTGCTGTTGCTTAAATTTTTGGTTTTTGTACTACAAATATTGTTATTTCCATCGGTAAAATTTTATTCTGTGTAGATAAGAAAATAAAATGTTCAAAGCTAGCAATGATAAAAATAATTCAAAATAAAACGTCACTGAAGTCCGACAATACATTTTGGTCATTTATTATAACACGTCACTAGAGTCCGACAATACATTTAGGTTATTTATTATAATACTTCACTAAAGTCCAACAATACATTTAGGTTATTTATTATAATACGTCATTAGAGTTCGACAATACATTGAGGTTATTTATTATAATATGTCACTAGAGTTCAAAAACACATTGATTACATATATATTCGCAATAGTGTTATTCTGTTTCATACGATTGCGATCATTGCACAACAAATGAACATATAATAATAATTGACATTGCAATAAGGAACTAATCCAAAAAAAAATTTGTTTTGAAAAACATAAATCAATCATGTGTTGAGTAAGATGAAGAAGAGCACGCTGAGATGGATTGAGCATGTGGAGCGAATTAAAGAAGAAAGACTAACAAAACAAATATTTATAGTGCAAATTTAAGTTGTAGGCGCGTGAGAGGAAGACCAAGGAAAGTATGGTTGTAAGATAGTGGAGGCATAGCGAATACGAGGAAGGTGGATGGTCCAAGTAAAGGAATAAGTATGATCCAATTTGAACAGTGTATTCAACATGGTCTAGGACCGGGAATGATGGAGACAGATGGTACACCAGGTCCAGACATAACAGACGACCACGACGCTCAGCAGTGAGCATGCGATTAAGTAAATATAAGAATGTTTTTAGATTCTTCAATCTCATAGTTATGATCACATTATATTGCCTAAAACTAAATTTCTTGAATGTAAGAGACATTGTACACGTCGGCATATAACAGCCTTAAATTTGACGTTGCCCCTACATATCTCGCCGAAAATGTTCAGAGTCTCTTTAATAATGGACTCCGATCAGATATTGCCTCTTGGCATTTCCAGTTCATCGCTCTTCCTTCTTCACTTCGTCCTTTACTATCGATGGAGTAATATTCTGAAACCAGCTATCGGCTGCTTTAAGACTTGTATTGGCTTATTTCACAAAGCAACTTCGATATCAATTTATTTTCCATCCCTATCCGATTCATAAGAAATATAAAAAAAAATGTACATTTGCTTTTCAATTCTATATTCTCTACGTTGAATTTGTAATTGTGTGGTTTGACGTTTTTTATTGTTTAATTTTTTTGTATGCAACCTCTCGACCTGTCTGAAACAGATTGTCGTAAAAAAACAAACTTGCTGATTGCACATTTGTGCCAATAAATTGTTTGCAATTTAGATTTAAATTCATAAATTGTATTTTATTTTTGTATGTTAACTACTAAAGAATGTATTTAGCGCAGTTTTATTTTATTTTCTTACTATGTGCGTCAAATTACGACCATTAAAATAATATATATTGTAATTAAAATCCACTTTACAAAGTTAAACTCAAATTAAACAAAATATCACAATCAAACATATTTACCATATAAAAAATATTGTTATAGATTGAAATATTGTAATCTTAAAAAAAAATATTCAAGTTTTACAGTGTTTTCCAAGATTGAACCAGACCTGTAACAGTCTATACAGGCAGCCCTCGACTGTCGCACATTTAAAAAAAAAAACATTTTTTCAAAGATTTTTGTCGATAATACCGATTGACGTTGCTTCTTGGAAGAAACATAGCTGGTGATTTAAAATTGAAACCAATTTAAGTTTATCAAGCAGAAAATCCCAAAACATTGAAAAGAAAAGATAAAGAATTGCTTCCAGTCATTTGGAAATCAAATAAAAAAACCTGGGTTACTGCGTTAATATTTAAAGATTGGTTTGCTTTTCATTTCGTGCCGGCTGTTAAACAATATTGTAAAGATAAAAATTTACTATTTAAAGCATTATTAATTTTAGACAATGCTCCAGGACACCCAAAATCTTTGCAGAATTTATACCCGGAAATCAATGTTGTGTTTCTTCCACCCAATACTACCTGCCTCGTACAGCCCATGGACCAAACAGTAATAGCTACGTTTAAACGATATTATATGAGGAAAATAATGAATCAGGCCATCAATGCAACTGTCAGGTAAGGTGGGCCTACATTAAGAGATTTTTGGAAGAACTATGATATAATATGTGGAACGCAATAATCAATATTGGTGACTCGTGGGCTTAAATAAAAGAGACAACAATGAAAGGTTCCTGGAAACAATTATGCCCACAAATTATGAGTGATTTTATAAATTCTGAAGAAACTCCGGAAACTATCACAGATGAAATAGTTAACCTAATGAATGAACTAAACTTGAACGTCAACAACGAGGATGTTAATGAGTTGATTGAATCTCACTCAGTACCTCTGTCAAATGAATACTTAATTGATCAACAAGAGTTAAATGAAATACACAATGAAAGTGAGGTAGAAGAAGCTGATAAAATCGTCAAGACTTTGACGATAAAAAATATGAATGAGCCCTTCATGCATCTTAACAATTTTTTTACTATCATGGAAGAATGTGATCCCAATGGAGAACGTATATCTCAAGTACGTAGGGCGATTGAGAAAGACACAGCATATTATAAAACTCTTTATCAAGAAAAGAAAAAAAGGATGGTAGTCAACTAACTCTTGGCAAGTTTCTAAAGAAAACATCTGAAAGCACTTAAACACGCCTAGTTAACTTAATTATGTATATTGATAAATAAATATTTTTAATATATTATTGGTAAATAAATATTATTATTGATAAATAAATATTTTAAAATACAATTTTTGATGTTTTTTTTTACATCCCTCTACTTTCGAACATTCAACATTCGCACACATTTTCAAGAACCAATTATGTGCGAATGTCAAGGGCCGCCTGTACATTTATATTGTAGAAATTATTGATTATTTTTTTATATTCGTTATGTCGAAGGTTTTAACCGAAAATAGTTGGATTATGTTGACTCATATAATTGCATAATGACTTAAATTTGATGACAAAAATCATCTTATTTTGAGAAGTTTACCTATTAAAAACAGGTTTTTACCTTTTCTCTGTTAGGGATGGAATAGCTAGTGTATATCCGTAGGCAAAATTTATTTTGAAATTGTCATTAAGTATCAATTTCAAAAAAAAATTGTCATTAGGTATCAATTGGTATTAGGTATCAATTTAAAAAATGTCATTAGGTATCAATTTCAATTTCAAAAATGTCATTAGGCATCAATTTCAAAATTGTCATTAGTATCAATTTCAAAAATGTCATTAGGTATCAATTTCAAAAATAATTGCATAATGACTTAAATTTTATGGCAAAAATCATCTAAGTTTGAGAAGATTACCTATTAAAAAGGTTTTTACCTTTTCCCTGTCAGGGATGGAATAGCTGGTATATATCCGTAGGCAAAATTTATTTTGAAATTGTCATTAGGTATCAATTTCAAAAATGTTTAAATAAAAAGTTATGTCACGGTTTGCCGACATTGAATTATGCTTCTTTTTATAAAATTCAGTGATATTTTTACTGTCTCGAACTTAAATTCAAAGTTGTCACTGCCATATACTGAGAAGTAAAAAATGGATAATTTAATACTCAATGATCATTTCATTATTTATGCATAAAATTAATTTTATTCATATACTCGTTTAACTGAAAAATTACCACTAATGTAAAAGGTATACATGTTTATACTGTTTTAAAAAAGGTTTCATAAATAGGAAACTTTAAAAATTATCTTTAAAATTCACAATTTTAAATCGAGATAAATGATGAGAAAAGATATAGCGACACAAGTACTGATAAATTATGGTAAATCCGATTAAAACTATTGAAGGGCTATAAACAAAAAAAAATTACTAAAGTATCAACCCTAGTGACATACTAGTATAACGGCTGTCAAACGAGTCACTTTAAAAAAATCTTAATATGTTGTTTATAGTTAAGGCATTTACGTTGTGGAGGTTTAAAGACATTGTAATTTATTTTTATCAAACACTGTTTATTCCACTTTTTTGTGACGGTATAACGCTACCGGTTTCAAGGCTTTCACCTCATCTTCAGGGGAGCGCAAACAAGACTAAATGTTGTTCGAACTGGTACCGATATATAGTACACGCTTCAACGGTTGGAGGCTGAGGAGTGAGGGAGGCATGGGACAATTTCGGCCAAGAGCGGAGAGATTTTTGGGAAATAACTGTTCAACATAACATAATAAGTGACAAATAAAATCATAATCATAAAATGTCAGTATATGTATTAATTATAAAATATGGCATAAATATGTGTCAAATGCTCTTAAGATAAAATTAGTTTTACAATATGAACGTGGATAAAACCGCAGTTTGCCAGTACGGTACGGATTAAATATGCGGAGCAATACGTTCCTTTGCATTGAAACGGTTTTGATGTGTGTAGGCCTATTCATGGTTAAAATATGTATATGTTTTGCAAGCACACATACATGTGGGTTTGAATGGATGTACGAGTATATGTATTTTGTGTATTTATGTCAGTAATTGTGTGTGTAAGAATATATTCCGGCATTTTTTTGGTCATCATCATTATCCTGTCATGTAACTCATGACTGAACATCGTGACTACCATAATAACCTCCGATGACTCCCCTCCATCCATCCCTTCGCGGCTCGAAAGGCAATTTTAAAGGGTAGTCCAGTTTCGTGTCTCACTTGGTCAGTGCAACGCATTGGGATTATGTATCTTGTACGTCATTCTTCCACGCTTCCAGTAACCACAAACCTCTCCAAACTGTCTTCATGGCCACGAGCAAATTGTCCAAACAATCGGAAGACTCGTCGAAGGCATATTGTCGACAATCTGTCGGTGATTCTCAGTTTTTCGAGAACGGAGGCGTTAGTTCGCAATACTCTTCATCGAATTCGTAACATCATTCTGCAGCACCATATTTCGAATGAATCTATAATGTGTATGTCGCTTACTCTCAGAGTCTAAGCCTCGAATGAATATTGCGAAAATGAGAGACTTAACATAACTAGGCGTATTTTCATCGTAATTATGATAGTTCTGCTCTTTCATATCTTTTCCAGATTTGACATCGCATTTTTTGTCATTCTAGTTTTAGTTTCCTCTCAACCTCGCATCCTCTACTATTGGTTACTATGGAGCCTGAGTAAATAAAGTCAGTAACCACTTCCAGACCGTGGTTCATATTATTTGGTAGCAGTTTGTTCCTGCGGTCTATTATCATGAGCTTAGTTTTTGACCTATTGATTCCAGGCCTAGGAGCCTACTCTCGTGTTCCACTTTTTTAAGAAGCGTGGCTATTTCTTCTTCTGATGTAGCAATCAACGTCGTATCATCTATATATCTCAAAGTTGAGGGTTTTCTTCCACCAATAGCAATCCCGCCATCCCAGTTTTAAAGTGTACTCAAAGTAGTCTTCATATAGGCTAAAAAATCGGGAGACAGGTTAAACTATTTTGCACTTGCCCTTACCGTACACCCTTTTGCACTTTAAACTGTTTGGACTTGGTGTTGTTGACTTTATTAGAAGCAAGTCTTTAAAATAATCTAAGAAGATTCCTTATTTATCATAAATATCTTATTAATAAAGAAATGTTCCTTATTTATTATAAATATCTTATTAATAAAGAAATGTTCCTTATTTAAATATCTCATCAATAAAGAAATGTGCCTTATTTAAATATCTTATTAATAAATATATTTTCATCTTTTTTTTTTCATGATCGTAACTACAATCATAAATATTTTCTAAAACAGAATCTCCCTATTTTAAGTTAAAAAAACGTAATCCTTCCTACATATTTTATGAGTATCTCCCAAAAGCAAATCATGAGATTATATTTGATAATAATGCTCCTTGAACATTTTTCAAGGATATTTAGAAAAAAAAATAAGAACTCTTAAATTACCGATGCTAGAAAAAGAGAATTATTGGAGATTTTCCAATGTTTGTAGGCGGACGCCATTTTTTAAAGAATATATTGGAGAGATTATTGGAGTTACTTAATATACTATCTATCCAAAATAAAAATGGTTCTCGATTAAAAAAATGTTTAAATTTTTTGCTGACTTAAAAATCGTAGTCCTATTTAAAATAACTTTCAATATTTAATGACTTTTACGAGATGTTTTAGTCTTTTTGAGATAGTCTTTATATCTTTGTTGTTTTTTTTTACCGTTTATCTATCATGGTTTTTAGGGATCATACAATTATAAATAAATATAGCATAAAGAACATTAGAAATCTTACATAATAAAATACTTATATTAAAACATTATTCAATTATTATCACATTTTATGTGAAATAATGAAAATTAGACATTTAATAGGAATACGTTCAAGAATAAAGTAAAATATAAGTATAACTCAAATGAATGCAAAAATAAATTTGACTTAAATATCACATTCAAATATATTTTACCATGGTAAAAATATTGATATAGATTTAGATAGAGCAATCTAAAAAATATATGTAAGCTTACATGAATATTATACGAATCCTACAAAAATGCCAAAAAGTATGATATGGGCATCTTGATAAACGAAAAGAAGAGTTGAACAAAATCCAAACAGTTGTAGAAGTACAAACTAGACAACCGTGATAAAACCTGTTCCGATTTACCTGCAATACAGAGGGCATAGCCAGATGCATCAGGAAGAGAAGGTGGTACTGACGACACCATTCGGATAGGATGGACAGAGATATAATCCCATACAGAGGCAGATGAGATCCCTCGCAAGACACTGCAAACCAGGAAAGTCATCTAAAAGGTGAAGAGACAGCCCCCTAGAAATGATTTTCACTACATAACAGAAATAATTTTCACAACATAACAGATCCAAGATCTGTATGTCGTGAAAATCATTTATACCTCCTAGAAATGATGTTCACTACATAGCAGATCCAAGATCTGTATCACGAAGGATAAAACAAGAAGTTTATGTATTGGAATAGAAAATCACGAGAGATGAACTCATGCAAATTACATTCAATAAACAAGAATTCAAATATAATTTTTGGATAATTAAAATTTACTGACAGTGGCTAAGGCGTCAAATGTGTCTGAAGTTAAATGATAAAATCAAAAATATTTTTGTATGAATTATTGAATATTATGACTGCCTTTTAGAGGCAATTTATAATAAAAAAATATTGAGGTAATATTTAACACAAAATAGTATTAAAACATTTTTATTACTCTGTTCGAGTTTTCATAAGACAATTTTATTTAATAACAGGAAGACATTTGTTTGAAATACATATAATACATTTATTTAAACGTTGAAATACATTAGACCGATTGAAGTCAGATATTTGGAATATTTACGAGTAAAAGGCATTTTCATCAGCGAAACAGTCAACTGAATTGACAGTGTTGAAAAATAATAACGTTGATTGACGTCAATTTTTTTTAAAGTCAAACATTTAAAAATACGAGTAATTGTTCTAATAGTAAAAAAAATCGAAGTTGCTGCCGTATTGAGTTGACCTCAGTGATTATTCACGTTATGAAGATGTTGCTACCTTCAGCCTCAAGGCGATGTCAAAATACATTACTCAAAATGATTGAAATATTTTTTTTAACATCGCTATTGGTAATGACGTGGTTTTTTATTTATTTTTTGCTCACGGCGTCCTTAGTACAAAATATTTTTGCGAAGCCTTTAAAGAAATTAGTCAATTAGTAGGATTAATAAACTAGTTTACTACAGTTTTTCGAATCTTAGAATCAAACTAGACAAAGCTACCCTAGTTTCCGGTTCCTCGTTAAGCTTTCAGCAATATTTATTTTCATTTCAGTTACTGTCAAATATCCAGATTTGTCGAGATAAATGGATTCAAGATCAAATGGAGTCAAGATTCGTTGAGCTTAACCACTCAGGTAACCATATTAATTTTTAATTATATTCATAACTCAACCAATTCCATATCGACCAATTTCATTTTTAATAAACGAAGATTGTCTAGAATTATTAAAATTTTCGAATATCATTCAATGTCTTGAATATTAAGCACGGTATCCCAAGAAACCGAGATACACACACACATTGAATACTTTTGAGGTAGAGTTTTTTTATATTACCCTGAGGATAATGTCTTAAATGCCTTCGAAACGTCGGCGATCATTTAAGCCAACGTAACACTTGAAAACCCGGTCAAAATCAAAACACGAGTTTCCAGTGCGCCCAACTTGCTTTTGAAGAATTCTGATTTATGTAATGGGTTTACTAAAATTGCTGTATCTAACTAAATATTGTAAGAAGACTTTGTATGTTTGTTAAAATACGTCAATAATTTAGTTAGTTATATTCATTTTGTCAACATTTTTCACTGTGGAGAGCTACATCACATTCCTTACACATGTACCGGACCTGACTTCTCTTTTTGTATTGGGTGTTTACATAAGTTGTGTCCGTTTTTTTTTTTTCAATTTAAAAATGAGCACCAAAAATAAAACAAAATGGTAAATTTTATACGTCATTTGAAAGAAAATTTTCTGCTCTATAAGACAATGTGTTTGCCTTTACGTTACATAAATTATTTCATTTGACTACAAGCCTTCAAAATGGAACGTCAAATAGACGAAAGTGAGCATTTTCGACACCTCCTTCTGTTCGCGTTCAATCGAGGGAATAAAGCTGCCAAAGCTGCTTGCGATATTTGTGAAGTGTACGGTGAATATGCCACGAATGAAAGGACAGCTCGTTGATAGTTTTTGCGTTTCAAAGACGGTAATTTCGACCAGAAAGTCATGGAGCGTTCCGGACGACCAGTGGACTTCGATGAAAACCGTCTTAACCATATTATTCATGAAGATCCCCTTCTTGTAGAGCAGAAAATTTTCTTTCAAATGACGTATAACATTTATCATTTTGTTTTACTTTTGGTGCTCATTTTTAAATTTGGAAAAAAAACGGACACAACTTATGTTAACACCCAATACTTAACGAATATCTTACAAGTTCAACTGGGTTTTTTTGTCAGTTGATGTAATACATATCAAATAATAAAAAATGGGTTAAGATAATTTCTTTGACAGCTTGTTAGGAGAATTTTACAAATCCCTTATTATATTTTGACCCGGAGACTGTCTTCAGATTTATACGTCAAATCTTCAAGGCCGGATACTTCACTGTGTATTGATTGCACGATATCAAAATTCATGTATATTTTCATTGTCCAGTGTGTTGTCTATGTTAAAAATCCGAAACTAGAAATCAGTAAACTATATTTCAAATGTTGAATTTTACAAATATTTATATGTTAGATGCCAGTTAATAATATGCCCTTTTTTGGAAGAAGTACCGTTTACGTGAAAACACGAGACTGGAATATTTATTTATTTAACACTTCTATTGCATATACAACCTGGTGGGCTTATTGCTAGGCGGCAATCGTTTCCAACCAACCAGACAAAAGTAAATTAAGCAAGTTACTTGGTCGCATAAATCATTCAAATGAATATCCATCCCCACGAAATCCGTAAACACATACGTGAGCATATGCCCACACATCCCACAAAGACGGACAATCACCCGAACATTCCTTTTCATATAAAGTGAGATATCATCAATCAAAGGAAAAGGAAGGGATGGTGGAGAGGAAAAAAAAATCATGAATGAAACACGTTTAGAAATAAAGAGTTTGTAGGATACCTACCTAGTAAATAAATAATTGTCAAAATAATAAGTGAATTGTTAAGCACAATTAAATTAAATTTATTATTGTCAGATAGAAAACATACAGGGCCAATGACCGATGAAGAATTCAAGGATTGTCACACGCTATGAACAACAACAATATTTACTATTTACAGTGTCTGCAAATTGGCTAGCCATCTCCAAATACAAATAATTAACCTACCGCCAATTCATGCGCTAGAGCAAGGCAGATATGTATCGCGAATGTATTCACTCATTGGTATATATTGTCCGCGCGCCGAGAAATAAACATATTATTATTGTCATTCATTCAACTGTCAAGACTTGTTATTTATTTACCCGCTGTCCACTAATCGTTTTATATCCGCATTCCTGAGTCTATATTCATTGAATACAAATCAAGATCATCACGCGTATCAAGATAAGCAATCCGCTATATTGATGACCCTGAACGAGAAGGAACGCAGAATCGACTAAAACGAAGATAGCGATGTCGATATCAAAATCATCAGCACGTCCTAATAGGACACATGCTACATTGATAACGACCATCGTTACAAGTTTATTTAGACGAAGCGAGTCTAGCATTGGTTTGTAACTGATTCCAGAATCTCACTGCATGGGACAGTAAAGGACAACGTAAAGAAAGAGGAGTGGTGCACTGGAAAGGCCAATAAACATTCTCTGTTTGAGCTTAGCGCTAATCCATGATCGAGAAGACGCTGAAAACTTTCGGCGAGATAAGAGGGAGCGGGGGGACAGTTAAGGATATTATACAATAGAGACAGTATGTGAATTTGGCGTCTATTTCTAACATTTAACCAGTTCAATGCCTTCTGGTATGAAGTAATATGATCGTACTTTCGTAAAATACAAAGATCGTACTTTCGTAAAATACAAAGATCGTACTTTCGTAAAATACATCTTTGAACAAAATCGTTCAAATAATTTCTAAACATCGATGGGCAGCACATTATTTTTATAATAATGTTTTTCAGGAAATGTGACCTCCGTGGCCTCATTGGTAAGATACTTGTCTCTCAACCCGGAGGTTTGACGGTTTCATTCCCGTTGGAACCCATATTTTTTTAAATAATTCCAATCTGGTTTTCACTACAGGCCTCTTTTACGTCTTTCTGGTTGGCTGGAAGATATTTCCGCATGGTAATAAGCCCGCCAGACTATGCTGCATACAACGAAAGTGTAATACAATTCAGGAAACATCTTATGTCGAGGGTTTCGTTCACCTACCAAATATATAGTAAGTCCCATCATTGACAAGTTTTAAAAAAGGAATTGGAAAAACTGTAAGTTTGAAGCCAGTAGTGTTACGTATTTCCTTCCAGATTTTTATTTCCTCATCAGCATTATTTTTACTTTGATTAATGGTATCTAACTTTTATTGTTGTTATTTATATTGTTTTGCATGACAATTTATAAAATATGTTGAATGATTTTTATGAACACCTACTTATTTTGCTTACTTTTGTCAAGTTGGTTGGAAGTGATTGTCACTTGGCAGTATGCCCGTAAAATTGTTATACAATCAAAAACTAAGTAAAAAATAAATAAATAAGTAATTGGAGATATATTTTACCATATCATTATTCATCAAACATCACTTTCCTTCAATTACCCTTTTAATAATATGGAAATTACTCGTGACAGTTATTCAGACCCTATTTTATATAACCAAAATTTGGTAAGGGTAGATTATTTTCTGTCCTCACTTGTCTATCTTATTTAAGTTCAAAACCTCATTTGCCAAATAAGTGGCACTTCTGAAGGCAAAATGACAAAGAAACTTTGAGACATTTCTGCTTATTAGAGGGATCGTGTACAAGAACTGTTCTCAATAATTCCTACATCGCTCAAGTTCTTTATCAAACCATCCGAGATCTTTCAAGAGGTCAACCGAGCCTATCCGGACTAAATAAGATTAAATTTAACAAAATACAACCAAATATACTTCTAGTCTTTTAACTCAACACAATACATTGCAGCCCCAGTATTAAATGAGGATAAATCATTTTGGTATTTTATAGTTGAATTTTTACACTGTGGAGTTTATAAACATTTTTTTTCTCCAAAATAAGCGGTGAAGTTGTCTCATTAATGTTTTTTAAAGACAATATGTTATATACAAAATATACGTATACGTTTTGAATACGTCTTTAAATAAAATTGTCCTCGCTTTTCATGATTTTTATAAATTCTTATATCAACTAACTAGTTTATCATATATTTGGATGTCAGTTTTAATAAAAAATCAGCGTAAATTGCTATGTAATCAAATAAAAAATCTGAGTAACTTGTGCGAACGAAATATTTCAGTTAGGAGAACGTTCAATGATTTCGCTATTTCTGTTCGATGTATATTTTTTTCTAAATTTAATATCATATAACGCTTTTACTTATTTAAAAATGTATATTCTTTTTTAACACTATTCATATACATTTTACAATATTTGCCAGTATAATCAATTTATTTAAAGTAAAGTAAAGTTTCCTTGATGATGGATCAAATGGACCAGATTTTGAAAGAAGGTAAGAAATACAAGATTGTGCATGACGATATATATGACTGTGAAGAAGGCGAAAGTTGTGCGCTTGGATAGAACATTTTGAAGATATTTTATCTCTGTTACCCGCAAAGGACACGGTGGGATGATATATAATATGTATGTATGTATGTACGTAAGTTTCCTCGAACTGTGTTTTACATACAATAATAACATACCATCACGCCATTTAACTACCAGGATAGACAGATAGAAGAGAACCTCTGACTTTCCTATCACAACACATATTTTTCGCATCTTCTACATCCATACACCTTCTCATAAAATTTCTCTGACTTTTTATACTCCTTCTTTCAAAATATCATTGATCACTTGATCCAACCCAACTTTCTTTGGTATTCTTCTACCGCGCATTCTTCTCACATTAGCACTGTATGTTTGATGTCTTAGTCTTTCTTCGCTCATTCGTTATACATGCCCAAACCATCTCAGAGTATTTTCTTCATCTTTCTCAACACATCAGTCTTAAAGTTCACATTCGCCCCTAATCACCTCATTCTGTAATCGGTCATACATTGATAACCCATATATTCTTGTAAGTTCACGCATGTTGTGTTTGTAACGTGACTAAATAACTCACAATTATGAAGGGAGATCAATATCCGCTTTCGTACTTTAATTTTGTTTAAATTCATCTCTTTTATAAGCAATTTCATTAAAAACTCATGCATGAATTGTCATGTTTTTATTTTTACGAGTAAATTTTTGAACCTCTTAGTTTAGTTTCAAGTTTTATTGCTCGGCGTTTTTTTTTAAATTTGAGCCACCTCTTGTAGTGACTAGAAATGTTGAACGATGACGATGGAAAGAACGGTGTCCAAGGAGGTTGGTACCAAATCAATGATACTCGTTGAGTATTGCACTCATAATGGCTCAGTGAGAAGTGAGGGTGAATCATCCTTTAATTCTAAATCATTAAAGAACCATGATTTTCAGCCATGAGCAACATGGCTTAGAAGACTCGACATATCTTAGGCAATCCCTCTTATACACGTGTGCACTCTCTTTTATGTACTATGAGGGGGCTCAAAAGTCCAATCCTGAATCCGCATACACTCGCGCAGTGTGGCCACACTTCTGGTGACGTTTGACGACATGGCCCCTCTTTCGGTTTTTCTTTTCATGGTCGTATCATGCTATCTCAAAAAGTTCCACCACCTAGCCACGGTACATCACCACTTTTCACACTCCTGTATCACTATAAACCAGCTCTGGGTATGTATATCACATATTTTGATATTAGATTTGATCAAATTCTTGTACTTATTTTATAGGCCACCTTGGTGTCTTTTCCCTCGCTAAGTTCAGAGAAATGTATATCTGATAACAATTCGAGGTTCTGGCATTCTAGTATCTGTCCTGCCCATCGAAGTTGCTGTTTTATTATTATTGCTTCTATGCTGATTGTTTTAATCTCATCAAGAACTCTTAAATCTGTGCTTTTATGTTATCTTGCCATTTTAAATTAAAGGCACGGCAAAAGCATCTCTGATGAAAATATTGTAAAATTTTTAGTTGTCTCCCATAGTTGTTCCAGATTTCATGTTCATAGAGCAGAGATGACAAACAACCACTATGTTTACCTTTATTCTGATTGCTTTGAAGTATCTGTTGTGAAGCACCCTTATCCACAATCTACCGTAAGCGCTACTTGCACATCTGAGTCGATGTTTTATTTCCTCATAGATGTTGACGCAACACAGTAAAATACTTTCAAAATTAAGAAATAACCGCACATTTTCCAATATAAACTATTCCAATGTACGTGTATTGTTCCCAATAGTAATACTGAGTGATGATAAGTGTGTCTAAGGTGCTGGATAGTATTTTTATTTTATTTGTGATGAGGTGGATGTGACAGTAAGCTTAATGAAAGGTGTTGTTCATGATAAGAATAATTTAAAATTCATCACGACTAAGAAAATATACATTTGAAGCATTGAGATACTAATCGTTAATTTGTCGTTCTAAAAAAAAGTAAATTTTAAGAAGATTTATTTTAATTCGAAAAATAAAATTAAAAAAATACTTGTTTTTTATTTCTTAAAATTTCCAATGATTTTTTCCCAGAAAAATCTTTAAACATCCTTTTTGTATATCTCTTGAAATCATTTGTTAAAAAATAACAGGAAGCAAAGTAAAATCCTCTTTAGAGATGAAATCAAAATAATCATTTTGCTTGGAATGGGCGCCATTTAAATTGCCGGATCTTTGATGTCTTATTGCCGAGTGATTTTTGGAAAAGTCAAGCCAATTTACATATATTATAATGAGCTCTTCAACAGCCTCCTTGAATATGAAATTTGAATAACAAAGATCTATGAAATATTCAATTTTGATGTAAAAAATATATTCAGAAACCTTATTAGCTTTTTGCCAGATTTTTTTACTGTTGAACTTAGTTTATACTGCCATAGGAAATAAAAAGCAACACTTCACACAATCTTTCGAATTGTGTAATTTGAGAATATTTTATAAGAAATTACTTAACTATTTGGTTTGTTACCGCATGAAGTTTTAATTTTAACTTGTGGCATGTTTCATCAAAAATGTGTGTGGTTTATTAGCCCAAATGATTTTTAAAGGAAGGGTGAAATTTTAACAAACCGCGATCATTTCGCCTGAAAATAATCTCGAGATAGGAGGGAAAAAACTATCGCGAAGATTAATGTAATTAATGGAATAACAAAGTAAATTGTGATTAATTATTCTAAAATTACACAATTTGGAAGATTGTGATTTTTGTTAAAAATAAGGGTTAAATTGAAACAAACCGGGATCATTCCGCCTGAAGAGTGCCTTAAGATAGGAAGTTAGAAATATGTGTCGCGGGGATTAATATGATAAGTGAAATAATTAAATATCGAGTTCTACAAAGTATTTTCCGAAACCTTCACTGAATAAAATATTTAATCTTGCTTAACTACTTAGGAAAAACTGTGTTTTTTGTTATAATATGATATATTTTGTTGGTAGTCGTACGTTTTTCTTGTGTGTCTTGCATAGTTGGTACGTCTAAACATAAGGGCATGGTCTGTGGGATGTGAGTTGGGAAAGGACAGCAGGCCACGCCACTTGTAGGTTAGGTCTACTTTAGTTATGGAAACAGGCAGTCTGTTACTTGTTTGGCTAAGGGCACACTAAAGTGCATTGCTAGGTGTTAAGCTAGGTGCTACGTGACTAATAGACTAGACGACTTCAGGATTGGCCACACCAAAGTGCTTCGCACAAATTCATTTGGCATTTAGGAGCGGTTGAGTTAACAAACGATGCCACTCTCAAAACTAACCAGAAAGCTACTTCTCTCAGAGAATGTATGTTTAAAATTTCGAACATCTCAAATACGAACTTGTTGGGTGCATAATGTTAATTTATCTAGAAGTATGGAGTGGAGAGTTTCAACTTCCCTACAAATAATTGCGAAATAAAACTACCTCCATCTTGTAAAATCACTTGGTATCACAATAAAATTAACCAATACGTATGTTCATTAGGAGACTCACTAGGTGGCTAATAGTCACGTAGCGTGGCGCGAAGCGTGTTGTGTGGCCGATGCGGTGCGTTGGTTTGCTAGTATATGTCACCTAGCTCGCAGCGTAGCTCTAAGCACCAAGCGAGGCTCCTACCTGTGTGGCCGAGGCCTAAATATTGAATTGTCCGAAAAGTACAATAATTTTGTATTGTTAGGTCAAATTCAAACGCAAAATAACACCAAATTTTCGTCCGTAGAAAGCGTGGTAGAGAAAAACCAAGGAAGTAAGGTTGGATCAAGGGATTGACATTTTCAAAGAAGGGAACTTAGAGTTATCGTGGGAGTTATATGAGAAGGTGTCTGGGTGTGAAAGAGATGAAGGATGTGTGTCGAGATAGGAAAGTGTGACGTTCTGTACTCTTTGCGTACCCAACAGGGAAATAGCGTGATGGTATATATGTACTAATTGTCGTAATATTAATTGAGCTTCCTGTCGGTTTCCATTTCAGCATTTTTTTCCTTTTTTTTATCATTTATGAAGCTTAAACAGTAGTTCCATACATTCGCGATATGTTTTGAAAGTTTTTTTATAAATGTTTAAGTCTGAAACACTTATCTAATGCTTTCTTAATTAAAGGTTCGACGAATGCACTGAAGTTAGAACATCTCATTGAATCTTTAAAGTCAAATATCATTTCAAGTGAACCATATCGTTTGTAACACTCGGAAAAATTCAAACTTGTGTATCACAAGTACAAGGAAAATAAAATCTACATGGCATATATTGTTAAGTTCCACTATTTCATATCATGCATCACCTGATCTTTAAATTTATTCAGTTGTCATTTTTAGATGGCGAGTCAAACTGTAGCGTGAAATATTTTTCTGATGCAGCATCCCTATTCTATACTGGGTTGGGGGTGGATTTGTATGCACGTGACGCCTCTCATATGCACCGCATGATTCCCCTGTGAATGCACTGCATCCAAATAATATAAGGAGCTTTAACATGATGCTGCCAAGATGAGAAAAATGTTGTTCCCCGGCGATTTCATGCCGCCGAATATGAGAAAGAACGAGATTTTTGGCGTCGCTTCCGCGTTGAATTATTTAGAAGCGACAAAATAAAAAAAGATATATAGCGTGTCGGAAGAAATTCAACGTTTATTTTTAAAAACTCTCACATCGTGAATTACTTACTAGTTTTTTCATAAATAATATTTTTAAAATCATATAAAAATAATCACAAAAGTGTTTTGGTGCCAACTTTGATGTATGGGAGAAAACAAAACATAAAACGTGCTAACATGATGGTCTACAACAATATTTTAGTTACAACTTTCATGTATGGGAATGAAATGTGGATGTGAAAAAAGACTGATGAGAATAAAAATAAATGCTGTAGAAATACGTGCATTGAGAAGAATACATGGTGTGACAATGTATGATAAAATACGTAACGAAGTGATAAGAGGTGGATGTGTTGAGTGAGATGAAGAAGAGCACTATGAGATGATTTAAACATGTGGAACGAATGAATAAAGAAAGACTAACAAAACAGATATATTGTGCAAATGTGAGTAGAAAACATTAGAGAAAAAGACTAAGGAAAGATGGTTATATAAAGTGAATGATATTTTAACAAAGGAAACATGGGGTTCTAATGGGTAATAGGGCTACGATGGAGTATACTTTGCTGGAAAGTGTACCTCTACAAAATATCGTAATGCGCCATGTTGCAATACCACCAGCAACACTACTACCAAGTCCAATTCATTAGCGTCCTCGAGTGGTCTTTTGGCTCCGCGAACCCTGGGCAATGTGGCCACTGACATTAACATCAGTGTCATAGCAGATAATGAATGGGCGAATGGCGAGTCTCCGGCGCCACAAAACCGGATCCCCCCAGCTAAGGGAAGGTGACCCCTACAGAAAAACCCATCAGAGAAGGCAACGGGAAACCACTCTGATTATCTTTTCCCAGGAAATTCACTATGGCGAGGAACACAACAATGGCCCCTAGTTCCGGGCAGCCCTTCAGCCGGAGTGCAGAGGAACTGTTCCGGGCGGCTCAGGACCGAGACGGATTCGCCGAAGTGATCGCCAACGTTGGGGGGACCCGACAGGGCACTTAGAAGAAGAAACATAGAAAGTCAGAGAAATCGTAGATAAGAGAGTCTAGCGCTTTGTCCTCTATGTCTACTCAAAAATAAATAACACTCCACTTTATAACAATTTCGCGAGATTATTGCCAAGTGGCAATCTCTTCCAACCAACTAGACAAAATTAAATAAAGGAAGTTAACGCTGTCGCAAAACTGATTCAAATAATTATTTTTTTGTACAAAATTCATTAATATTTTACATAAAATATTAAAAGTGAGATATCATCAATCAAATGAAATGAAAGGATTGTTGAGAGGAAAGGAAAATCTTTCTGGTTTATTGGAGATTGCCACAAGGCAATAAACCCACCAGAGTTTTAAATACACAACGATCGTGTAATATACACAAACTTATCTCACTCCTCTTAACTCTATTGAACTCATTTTTTCGATAAAAATCTATCACCGATATTCCTGCATACAAACATTTTGTTCTAAGGAACCCTCAAAAAGTATCTAAGTTTTTATTGAAAATCTTAAACTTAAATTTATGATTATTTAATTGTTGAAGCAGGCTTTATGAAACCAATTGTATAAATAAAGAACTATGATGGTTAATTCTAAAACGAAGATAACCTTTTTCTCCTTCAATCGTTGCAAATGTACCTTTTGAATTTTGAATATTATAACTTTTAATGACCAAGCGGTTGATGCAAACTCTTCAAAATTACAATTTTATTCTTCTTTACATTTTTGATAAGACTCAAGCTTTCACAATATCAATATAACATTTTCTAAACTTAGATAGTTAAAAAATAAGTTAAACCCAGCAAGTTTAAATGGGTAAACCATAACGAATTAATTAGCGTTATTTAATTTTAATTCCTTCTTTATTTTTAAGATAAGGAAACTTGTTATTGTATGTTAGAATAACAAAAGTAACAATTAAAAATGTATATATATAAATGTTGTAATAATCATATAAAAATTAATTATTTAGAGTTAAGGCATTGACATTATGGAGGTTTAAAGACATTGTAATTTATTTTATCAAACACTGTTTATTCCACTTTATTTAACAGTATAACCTTACCGGTTTTCGCTTCATCATTAAGCGAGTACAAACAAGACTAAATTTTGTTCGAACTGGTACCGACATACACACTTCTAACGGTAAAAATTCAGGTTGGGGATTGTGGGTGGAAGGAGGTAGGAGACAGCTTCAGCGAACATCAGCGAGATATTGTTTGTGCTTACCTGATGATGAGGGCAAAACCTTGAAACTGGTAGGATTATACCGTTATATAAAGTGGAATAAATCGTGTTTGATAAAAACAAATAACGAAATCACATAAAAATATTTTACTTTCCTTGTCAATTTTCTTACTTTTTATTTTATATATTGGGTGTTAACATAAGTTGCGTCCGTTTTTTTTTTTTCAATTTAAAAATTAGCACCAAAAATAAAAAAAAATGGTTAAGGTTATGCGCATTCTAAAGAAAAAATTGAAGGGGATCTTCTGGCGAAAGTCTGGCTCACTGTCTTTTCTACCTATTTGACAGGGAAATGGTGTGATGGTAGTACTCGTATGTATAAAAGAATATGAATGTAGAAAAGTACATTTCTTCGAGACAACAAATGTCACAGGAAACAAACCGAAAATACGAGTACATCGTTTAAATAAACAAAATTAAGTCGTGTGACGTGTTTCTAGGTCTTCCCAAACTTCTTGTACCTTCTTTACTACTAGTAAAGATTATTTTTGTCAATCGTTCATTATTCTGTCTTTCTACGTAGCCGATTTATCTCAGTGCTTCATTCTTAATATTTTTTCAAAACACATTATTTCCTTTTGCATCATTCTTTTTTTTCATACATGGTTTTTCCACAAATCGCTAGTATTTCATATAATCCTTAGAAGTTTTTTATACACATTTTATAAAATCCTTTCGTAGGTTTAAAACTTAGACGGTATTATAACTTAAAAACGTTATAATTATATTGAATCCCAAGTTTTTTTAAATCCCCTAAAAATGTGAATATTGATATTTTTATATTTCTTTAGTACGAGAGTGTATGGATGTAAAAGAGACAAATGTGTACCTTGAACGGAAACTGCGTCCTTTCTGCCTAGCCCAGCAGAGAAATAGCGTAATTGTACATTGTAACGTAGTTCTATAAACCGAAATAAAGTTGATCAATGACTACTTTACACAGAATACCCAACAATCGTTTTGTTTCAATAACAAAAGTGCCCAAAATTTGAGTCTTTTTTGGTAAACATTGTTCTTAGTAAATTCTCGAATTAGCTCAAATCAAAGCAAACTCCACTGAATTTGTACAAAGGGGTGCTCATTACGTGCTGCAAATATACCCCCGTCAGATGAGTTGATTGCTCCACTGTTGATAAACAAAGGGGGTGTTGTGGCATTGCATTTATACTGCAGATCCTTGGTGTGACATCCTTTCATATACTCGTATATTAGACTTGTGGGGAAACACAGAAGCAGCTTATTGTCATCCATCGAAGTATACATTGGTTCATGGTTGGACTAATTGGTTATTATGATCTAGTGGCATCCAAAGATAGTTTAACTGTATTGAAAATTTTCTGTGCAAGTACCAGCAACTTGCTAGGCTGTTTGAACTCCAGGCCTTAAGGTTTTTATTAGTATATTTACTGCGCTGCAAGTCATTTTCCATATCCCATAATGTTGAGCCTCAAGTTGGCCGTCACTACTTGTCTTTTCATTTTGAGATGTGTCACCATTGGAGAAGGAATCCCTTAAAGCAGTTCCTTCTTCGTCACTACGTGATGTCACACTCATAAAAAATAAAAAAGATTTCGATCTTCTAGTGTAGATAGCGCTGGATGAGGGCTTATTTTATCACTCATAACAACGTTTGTGGTGTTGGGATTGAACTGAACTGTCATCCATCGAATATTGACAGTATTAATATCAGTCGTTTCATCATTTATGGAACTCCAAAGAGATTTCGAGTGGTAGAATGGATGATACATTCAAAAGGTTTTGGATACAGTTTAAATGTCATATAATAAATTGACATCTGCTAATGGTAAAATCTAGTCCATGATGAAGCTCTGTAGTCTTATTTTAGAGAGAAGCATTTTGTAGTATTGCGATGAAAACAGAATCTTTAATTTGAGAAACGAGCTCCACGGTGCCTTTCGTCCGACTATATTTAATTACTTTGAATTAGTGACGTCCGGGGATAAACTTGCTTCATCTACAAAATTTAATAAGTATTTTAGAGAGCTTATAACCAAGGAATCAAACTTAATGGTAGCCTCACATCTTGTATTGTTTAATACTTTCGTTGTATACAGTACAACCTGATGAATTTATTACAACCTGATGAATTTATTACCATGTACCAATCTCTATTAACCAACTAGAAATATGTTTTAAGAGGCTTAAAGTGATACACACACTGGAACACATTTTTTCAAATGGTTACCAACGGCAATCATACCCGCAACCTCCGGACTGGAAGACAAGTATCTTACCAACTAGGCCTTGGATATATAATTTTTTTTATTTCACAAATAGTTCTGGATGGATGGAAGAGATTGTCACCTGGAAATAAGCCCGCCAGATTGTTTTTGCGATGAAGTGTTCATAAATAAATAAACAATTCTCGCTCCCCCTGTCACAAAAGAGCCTTTGTCTGCCTTGCGGTTCTCCTATTTTCGCTGCGATGCGGCGTTAGCAAAAAAACGGTTCATTCTATTATTTTCATATTTTATTCGAATGTATCACTAAGGTCAAAAACTTTCCAGACTTAACCATAATACTGAGGCTATAACATTCAAAGTGTAATAACAACTAACCATGTGATGGTCGTGGCCGGTGTAGTATCTGTTCATACATGCTCCAACTTGTTCAGGCTAGAAACATTTGGTCCTTATCGGTAGATTACCCTGGATGGGAACTCGATTTGTTCATAATGTTAATTTGGGCAAATAATATATGGAACAAATCGAGATCAAAAAATTACATAAACATTGAAAAATAAACAAACAGTTCATCAAAAACTAGTGAATTGTTTCTGAAGGCTTTGTGGGAGGCTCGAAATTTAATATGGTATTGTTTATTTTGATTGATAGCTATATCGTTGAATAGAAGTGAGTTAATTATGAAATTACCACATAAAATAAGCTTATTTAGTACGAGATATACGTGTAGAGCACATATTCGTGCGATTTTTTTGGAAAAAAAGGGTAAAAGAAGGTCAATGGGTGATCTATAAATATTGAATGGGAACGTACGCAGATTGTTGATGATGTGGAAATAAGTGAGAAACGAAGATGAATTATGGAGTTGGATATGTTAGTTGTACGAGGAATGTAAAGAAAAAGATCTGATTTAAAGTCGTGGGGGAAGATGTGAAAACTAAAGTAAAGGGTCTTTCAAATTGAGCGTTTTTTTTTAATTCTTGGATAAAACATAGATGGCCTCGCGAACTTGCCTGGGTCTTGTGACATTTGAGTAGTGTAATGTATGACATTTGATGTATGTTTATGAATATGAATGTGGTAATAAAATTAAAAAGGCGAATAAATGGTGTTCAAATGCGTGCACTAGGAATAATAAAAAATACAATTATGTACTAGGAATAAGAAGTGGGACAGTGTATGAGAGAATATGGAATAAAGTGATTAGGGATCAATGTGAACTGTTAAACTGTCATTTCCGATTTTACATTACATACTTAAGGTTAATGTAAATTTAAATAATTAAATATTAAGAATATCGGAATGAGTCATAACTCGAGGTTAGCTCAGCGGTAAAAGAAAGTGAACACAGATCTCTTTCGTCTCAGGATTCGACGGGCAACAATACTAAAATTTCTCACAGCATTCGTCCGAGGGAAAGGTAATAACAATGAAACACAGTAGTAGTTTAAATTAGATTATTTATTATCACTACCGGATCAATGATCCCGGTAGGACTAGTTAGAATTTGAATAAGAATCTGACTCTTATAAATTTCCTTTAAGAGTTTAACTTTAAAGATTATTTCTAAAGATCGCTCTGGAATCATCATGGATCGCGTTGTGACCAAAAGAAGCAAGGTAAGGTAAAATTTGAAATCACCAAAGAATTACAAATAAGATAGAATCACAATACCTTCAAGATTAAAATGACGTAATAGTAGTAGTCCTGGCCCACCAGGAATCCTTCGTGTCTGGCACCACTTGAACGCGTACTATAGGGAAAACGGTGGAGATCTCGTTGAACGAATTGAGGAACGTGAAATGGCCTCGGAGTATGACGTCACAGCAAGCAGCGTGTCGATAGAAGAGAATTCTCGACGTAGAATTAGAAATGGTAGGAATATGACGTAACAGCAAGCAGCGTGTCGATAGAAGAGAAATATCGACGTAGAATTAGAAATGGTCGGAATATGACGTAACAGCATGCAGCGTGTCGATAGAAGAGAAATGTCGACGTGGAATTGGACTCCAAATGTATTTAGAGTTTTTTAAACTAGGCTCGAGCCATTATTATTAATTAAAAGAATTACGATATAAAACAGGCGGACGTGAACCGAGCAGCACTTCGTCCCAGATCTACCGGCTCCACTCCGCGGGGGTCCACCTTTATAGTCTCCCGGAATGGTAGGGGTACTGTTGACAGACGAGCGCACCTGCAAAATTGACTTTTGGAAAAATATTAAACCCTTTGCCGCGAGTCGGAAGCCGCCTCTAAAAAAATAATGATTATGTCGATCACGTAAAATTATTTCTTGAACATTACAGAACATTGTGATTCGTATTGATTTTGACACGCTCTATGCGAATGCACAGAATTAACGACATTTTAAGATTCTATATTTTGCAAGGCTCACCCTTCCTGATCAGAATGGTGTCCACTAGTTCATTCGGGATTTTTTATCCATTTTGACTTATTTAAAATAATATACTCCTCACAGAACTTAAGGCTGATATATTGAGTAAGATGAAGAGAAAAGCACGCTGATAAGGTTTTGGAATGTAGAACGATATATAGTTCAAATGTGAGTGAAAGGCATGTGAAAGACCAAGGAAATCATCAAGTGAATGATATTCTGAAAGAAGGAAACATAAAAAGTAAGAGAAGCGTATGAGTTGTATTAGAAGGTGTATAGATATAGAAGAGGTAAATAATGTGTATCGAGATCGGAAAGTCCTGCTATATGTCTTCGTTGCCTACCCCAACATAAAAATGACGTGACGGTATGTACGAGTATATACCATATGTTATAAAAAAATATTTGACTAAATTAAAGAACAGTAAAAAAGAGATTAACCGAGGAAAAGGATTTCATTCAAATTATTATTTTAGTTTCACTTTTTATATCAAACAATTTTATGTTAGAAAAGGTATTAATAAATAAAACAGTTATTTAATACCATACTTGAATATAATACCATGCTTGAATATAATACCGTGCTTGAATATAATACCGTGCTTGAATATAACACCATGCTTGAATATAATACCACGCTTGAATATAATACCATGCTTGAATGTAATACCATGCTTGAATATAATACCATGCTTGAATATAATACCATGCTTGAATATATTACAATTGAACTAGTTTTGAGCCCTACAAACTCTTTTCGGAGGATAAAGCATAGGAAGAAATTATAATAATCAAAGGTAATGTATACAGTGTCGTTTGAAGAGTAGACTCTCCTCAAGAGTGCTCGGGATTTGAACCCACTATTATTGACAGATTTAAAATATTACAAAAAAAAACAAGTTTAGTTAAGGACAGGAAGGTAGTGCAATATGTGCAGATGCAGGGAAGAAGAACTTCCCCGCACCTGCATATGTTTAGAAAACGTATTTGGTAAGAAAACCGCAGAAAACTTACTAAGAGAAGACGAACTATGAATAAACCTTCTGATATGTAAAAGTAACATATTCGGCTTAAGGTCGAGTACAGTGTATGTTTTAAGTGCTCATAAACTTGAAAAAGATCTCCCGAAAAGAGTTGTCCTCAAGTGATTCCCAAAGCCGTACACGCCACACATATATCCAAATCTTCAAATATTACTAGATAGATCAAATTCAAATATTACTAAAAAAAATAATCTTACCAAAAATAAAGATCCTAAACTTATCAAATACAACGCAACCATTATATGACCGTTGCAAAAATAAAGATCCTCAACTCATCAAATACAACGCAACCATTATATGACCGTTGCAAAAACAAAATATACCGCTATCTCGATCGAAACCAATCAATATTATGCACAGCTTCAGTAACAGCCAAAAATCAAAATCAAATCGACACTGCAAAATGTTGCGAAACTTTCATCATAAACGCTTGTGCCGTGTCCCAATGTAAAATTAAAGAACAAGCGCACAAATTAAAGCGTTTTTCATGAGGCTAAAATAACTAGCATATAAGCAAGAATAAGACAGCAATTTCGATGAACAGAACACATTGCTAGAATGCCAGAACCTCGAATTGCCAAGTAGTTACTCTTCTCTGAACTTAAGTTAGGGAAAAGAGATCAGGGTAACCTAAAAAGAGATGCAAGGATGGTCTTACGCCCAATCTTAAACTGTATGGAATACGTACTCAGAGCACGGTTGCAGCAGCACAGGAGATTGATCAATGGAGACGCGTCGTGACTGAAGGGGTGGCATTTTTTAGACGCAACCGTGAAAAGGAAAAGTGCATAAAGCGAAGTCCATAAATACCATCTGAAAGAGTACGCATTATTTATTTATTTATTTTCTCAATACAGGCTTAACCCAATTACATTGAAAAATACAAAAAACATTTTAAAAAATATATATGAAATTAAAAAAATATATAAAAATAATATGCATATGCATACACATATACATACAAACATACACATATATACATATACATACACATATATTCAAAGTCACTTAAATACGTTGATGAGTGCTTTCTAGCGCACTCAATCTTAGAAGAGAATTTTCTTTTGCTTGTGATAATGTGATATGAAATATGTCGATATACGAAGCAGCCCCGTTCAATAGAGTTAAGGCCCTTCCAACAGACATAGCAGTTGGGAGACCCGTTCTTGCGTATGTTATTGAAAAAAGTTCTTGCCGACGCAGTCTAGTGTAAATTGTTAGGAACATTTAACGCTAATCTTTGTAGTAATGCTGGACAGCTCACAGCTCCTCGAACGAGTTGGACAACATATACCAGGAGACGCAGATCTCTTCTTACGCTCGAGGAGTTATACCCGAGCATGCCCAGCAGAAACTGAGTAGGATAAAGCCATGGATAGACACCAAACTCACTCATATAGAGATATGGTAGATATCTTATTTATATATTACAATATATATTGAGGAGTACTATATGAATGCATGAAAAAAAAATTTGTTTCCTTAGAAAATTTACCTGAATGTATGTTCAATTAATTTCTAGAACATGTAAGTTGTCTTCAAACTAAAATCTCCTTCTCATTAACGTCATTCAATTATATGAAAGGCAGACAATCTTCCTCGATTGTGAGTGATAATTATGTCAAATGAATATAATTTTTATGCGATATTCCTAATCCCAAAAGCTCTCTACTAACAGGATGGTAAGGAACGGCTAGATACAGATATTTCCTCGTCATATGCATATTAGTTTTTTTGGACAGTACACATTAGTTTCATCTGGTTTGTAAGACTTTTGACTTCCATCCAGATTTTCGAGTTGGATTCCCGATGTTACCCGAAAAAAAATACAAAATGAAATTTCAAAAAGGGTCCAAATCTGATAAAATAGTTCATCTGAGTTTGCTTCGAGGCACTAGACTTGTGCGAGTGTTGTTTCCTATTCACGTACGGGGTAGTGTTGCCAATACATGCGTTGATGAACCACATGTTCTGTTCTTACTCCAGTGGTTGTCAATCCTAAAACTAGATCCATGGAGTTGAATAAAATGCTATCACCCGTGCACGCTCTACATTATTTCCGAATCATCAGTTTACATATGTTGAAAGGTATCTTAAGATTGAAAATAATTATTTCTTAAGGTTGTAAGATTGCCACATGGCAATAAACCCACAATATTATACTGTATATAACAAAAGTGTTATATAGTTAAATAATATAATAATTCAACCTTTAATCACATTTTTGTACAATTTCATTATGAAGACAATTTCCTTTAATTCATTTCATTCAATCTTTTTAAGATATCTAATTTTCATTAAAAATCCAATTCACCTTAAAAAGTGTCTAATCAAACGCCATTCCATCAACTTAATTCGATTCAAATTGAACAGGAAAAACTTGCCAAATCGAAGTATGAAAAGGCTTTGTAATATTGCTGAAATTGTCGATTATTTTCAGACCTTCTTGAAAAATCGAATCATCGTTTAAAGTTCAATCAAATATTTTTCAAAGAATTTTGCTTGGATAATTGATGAATGAAGAAATATATTATTTCATTCATATAGTTATGGAGGTATTTAAACATATAAAAAAATTATCGAATTAATTATATATTGGGTTGTACGGAAAATAATTTCAAATTTTTAGTACTGCCACTTTATTCCATTAAAAGAGTTGGTCTTGAACCCTTTAAGGAACAGTCTCCCAGTCCATTTGAATGTCTGTCCTTATACATTCCCACAATCTGTCAATCCACGTCCTTTTTGACTTTCTGTTGGAAAACTTTCTCTACGTTTAACCTTCATCTTGGACACTCGTTTCGGTACATCTGACATCCTCCACTCAGGTTCCAAGTAATTTAACTGGTTTTTTTCTTTACATAGTCAATCTCTTAACGTATATGACAAAACTCTATTAAGATATCTCATCCCAAAATCATCATCAACATTACGCTGTTTTTCTATTGGGGCAGGTAGAAACAATAGATTTGCACTTCATTCTATCCTGTCACACATCTTATCTAAACATACTCTCCAATCGAATAACCGCATATTAAATTTTTTGTCATGTTTTTAATATTTCAATAATAATGGATTCCCAACTAAGAGCGCTTTTAAGTAGAGTCAGCTCCCTTAACAGCGCTGTATAAATTGGAATTTTATTATTAAAATAATATTTTGAATTGTATTTTCGCATTTTTTAGCTAGAATTCCATTTAATAAGGCTTTCATGTATAAATCAATCCAACAATCTATCCCTTTAAAACCATGGTATAATATTATAAGAATTAATGATATGGAAGTGACTGTCATTTGTCGTTTGTGGATGGGCCACTGCGTGGTGGCTAGTCACATTTACAGAATAAGTATTGTGGAGAATCTCAGTTGCGAGTGTGGTCTGGATGATTAAACTATAGACCATGTGTTTTTCGGTTGTTCTTTACGAGATAGATTTGATTTACTAGAAGCCATATATTTGCCGCGTTCGTGTCTGAATGTTGCGTTTCTTGACCTAGACCATGTATTTTTCGGTTGTCCTTTGACATAGACCATGTATTTTTCGGTTGTCCTTTGCGAGATAGATTTTATTTACTATAAGCCATATCTTTACCGCATCCAATGGCTGTTGCGTTTCTTCTCTCTTCGAGGAACTTTTCCATTTATAGATCGATTGTTACATTTTTGGAGCTTAATTAGTTGAAACTTTGAATTATCTAGATTTTTTTTTTTTAAATTAGCTTTATTATATTGACTCATAACAATTTGATATTGTCTTTAATTTGGTGGCGCAAATCATCCTAGTTTGGGTGGATTGCCTATTTAAAAAAAAAGGCTTTCAAGTATTCTAATTTTAAAATGAATTTATTTACTATATGGTTTATGTTAACACCTCATCACACTATTTTCGCGTTGAGGCAGGCAAAAAATATAGTGTCAAACTTTTCTATCTCAACGTATTTTTTTCGTCTCCTCCACACCCAGACATCTTCTGATACGTATTTTCTGTTTCTTTTACTTCTTTCTTTCCTTTCTTTCTAAATTCCATTCACTTGGTTCAAATAAAGTTTATTTCTTTCATTCTCTCCCACTAGTCCCACTTGCGCTTGCATAACAAATTTATTTACTACGAAAAGGAAAAAAACTTTATCACTTTATTCTTTCAACTCTAGAAGTTGCAGTTTGTTTGAACCCTTTCTTGATTGAATTGAGCACAGCACATCTTCCTATGTTTATCTTTTTTTTAATGTAAATTTACCTTGGAAGAACAGTTTCTTCAGGACTTAATTTCATAAATTAATTACCCTTAAGATTCAATATTTATCGGTATTTGTATTGTAATATTATTTTGTATAATTACAAACCTATAATGAACATAAGTTTATGTTAGCGTTAGTTTCGAACCAATTTTATTTCAAGATGATTTTCTTTGTTCGTTTGTGAACATAAATAGTAAAATTACACTTCAAATGATCATTAAGTTTATCAAGTTTAAAATTTGTTGATAACCTCTTTATATTTTTACCAAAACCAAACAAAGAACTATCATTAACTGAACGTTATTTCTTTTCATGAAACTCTCATAAACTAAATGATATATCTGTTGATGAAAACTCTCATAAATTTTACGTTATTTCTTTTTTAATGAAAACTCTCACCAACTTAATTTTATATTTGTTTATGAAAACTTTCATAGACTGAACGTTTTTTTTTTCGGTTTTACGAAAAGTCTCATAAACTGAATGTTATATACGAGTAATTTCATGAAAACTTTCATAAACAGAATGTTTTTTATTTTCAATAAAATGTTCAAAAACTGAACCTTATTTATTTTTATAAAAAATGTCATATATTAATGTTTTTTTAATTTCATAAAGACTCTCAAAACTCGACGTTTCCCTTTGAATGTAACTTCTAATAAACTGGACGTTATTTACGAGTATTTCGAAAAAACTCACACACCAAATAAAGTATTTTTTTCTGTGAAAAACGATAAGTATTATTATTATAATAATAATGTTGAAAAATACTTATAGCATACCGAAACCTTCTCTAAATGTGAAATTGTTTTTTAATCAATGGATAGTCACTATTCTTTCATTCCCCTTTAGCTTCTTTATGGCTCGTTAGAAGAGATTCCCACATGACAATAAGTCTACCAGGCTGTACTGAATACAACGAAAGCGAAATACAATATAAAAATAAATCAATCAATTAATTTCCATGACACCTTCATACGAATAATTTACTACAAAGGCGCTTCTGATTTATTATAAAACAACATCTTTATACCAATATTCCAAGAGCAAAGGATGATAGTGCTTAAATTTGTCATCTTTGTGTGAATTGAAAATTTCTTAATCTTTGTTTTAATTGAATAAAATAAGCCTTCAAGTAATAAGTATGGGTAGTATTATCTTAACTAAAACTTATATATTTGAATATTTTAAACGTACATACCATCTTGCTATTTCCCTGCTAGGGTAGTCATTTAAGACAGATCACCAAATTTTCATATCATGACATACTTCTTTCATCTGTTCCCCATCTCATTTGATCACGCATTATTTTTGTCTTTCTCCTTATTTTCCCCTTTTTTTATTTCATTTGCTTGGTCCAATTATATTTTCTCGCTTGTCTACTACCACGACTTCCCCTGATAATGGTATTGTAAATTTTTTAAGTCAGTTTTTTGTCATCTATCCTTTCAACATATTCATGTTGCTCTTTTCGAATTAATGTGCTCTTTTCGAATTACCTCAATGTGCTTTTTTCGAATTACTTAACACAATAGTTATTATCTCACATTTACTCTTAATCATTTCATTTCTTATTTTGTCATAGATCCACATCACATATTCTTCTGAGTGCATACAATTCCTACACATTTACTCTACTCCTTTCACACATTTCAAGTACGCCTTACATTCCAGTACATAAATATTGGTGCTCATTTACTGTTGCGAACCATTATTTTGGTAAATCTTGATGTAGCATGGTTTGAATGTGACTTTTATTAACCCATTGACTTAACGAACCATTATTTTGGTAAATCTTGATATAACATGGTTTGAATATGTCTTTTATTAACCCATTGACATAACAAACCATTATTTTGGTAAATCTTGATATAAGATGGTTTGAATATGTGTTTTATTAACCCATTGACATAACTAACCATTATTTTAGTAAATCTTGATATAACATAGTTTGAATGTCTTTTATTAACCCATTGACTTAACGAACCATTATTTTGGTAAATCTTGATATAACATCATTTGAATATGTATTTTATTAATCCATTGACTTAACAAACCATTATTTTAGTGTATCTTGATATAACATGGTTTTAATATGTCTTTTATTAACCCATTGACTTAACGAACCATTATTTTGGTAAATCTTGGTTTGTATGTGTATTTTATTAATCCATTGACTTAACGAACCATTATTTTGGAAAATCTTGATATAACATGGTATGAATATGTATTTTTATTAACCTATTGACTTAACGAACCATTATTTTGGTAAATTTTGATATAACATGCTTTCAATATGTATTTTATTAACCCATTGACTTTAAAAAAAATATATCACTAAGGCTCAAAAGATTTCCGGTTTCAATAAGTTAAAGCGCGTATGAATAGATACGACATGCCCACAGTTGTGATACCACGACATGTCCACTAGTCATATGATGTTACAGTTAAAATGTAATATCTATACTCTCAGTAGTATATTAACTAGAGCCGATAGAAAACATGTTTTTTATATATTCAAAATCGTCCGTCAGAAATTGAATGACGGATGAAGTGTATGGAAAATATTCTCCATAGACAGCATATAAACGTCATTTATATAACTTTTGCCAAGTTTTATTTATATAACTTCGGTCATCATTCATTAATTTATATAACTTTTAACCTTTCAAAATAAACTTGATAACTGCACGATATTACATGTTTAACGCTTCAGAATATAACGAAGCAACACTTCTTCTGTCCGCTCTAGTTGATATACTCATACTACTTAGAGAGGAGGTATCAAATTTTAATTGTACATTACCTAACCATGCGTTGCGCGTTGTGGTAATTGTAACATTGCCTGACCATGCGTGGCGCGTGGTGGTAATTGTAATATTGCCTGACCATGTGTTGCGAGTGGTGATAATGGAAAAATTAGAGCATCTATGGTCTGCCCATACATGCTCTAATTTTTCCAGGCGGAAAACTTTTGGACCTTTGTGGTGTGTATTTTCTTAATACTTGAAAAACTTAAAGGGTTTATTTTATTTTGTATTCAATTAAATGTTCATTATGTGAGCGATATTAATTTCATTGTTTGACAAATAGATGAATTTATGAAGTCGACTGGATAGATAAACATTTCACGAACCACCAACGCATTATTGGATTTAATCAAATTAATTATTTACCGTAAATACTTTGCATTTATTGATTAATGAGAATTAATGAAACCATCTCAATTTATTTAATTTTCCATCATTTATTCGATTGAGTTGGTCAAAAAGTTATTAAGTTATTTTAATTTTCCAAGTTTTCTCATAAAGAAAACTTATCAAAGGAAAACGCCGTATTCGAGTACAAAACACAAATGAGGGACAGAAATTCTGGGGTTTTTGTTTTGCTATCATCAATAGAACGTTTTTCATTATGCTGATTTAATTTTACTATCGCCAAATTCTTTCAAAATGTGCTTTTTTTATGTCCTCTTTCTACAATACGAGTATTTTCATACAAGAACATTCATCTTCTTTTTTGTACAGTATCCTTCAATATATCCGAATCGGTAATTTGATAATGTTGAAGAGCGTGGTCAAGAGACAATATTCTCTAAGACCCCAGTAACGAGTGCTCGGATTAAAAGCAACTGGAGTAGACAGGAAACTCGATGCGAACATAGTTACCTGAATAATTGTTTTACCACACTAAGAATCCTTTTTAAATCATTTTTCGCTGCAATCAGGAGTCGAATCTGAAATCCCCGGGTAGACATCTTACCAACTAAGCAATGAAGGTGTCACTTTCATACACATATTTTAAGTCGACGCATCTCTTTTTTTTTTTTAACCTGACGTGTTTATTGCCATGAGGCAATCTCTTCCAACCAACCAGAAAGATGTCTTTATAGGTCCTAAGTGTTAACCAGACTGGAATCCTATTTTAAAAAATCTGGGTTCCAGCGGGGATCGAACCCGCAACCTCCGGATCGGCAGACAAGTGTCTTACCACCAGGCCACGGAGGTCATCTTATCTCTATACTTCAACGTAAGCTACGTTTTCCACGTAACAATTTAAAAATCAATGCCATACCAAAACATCATCGTCTGCAATTGTACCATTTAAACAATTGTTGAAGTATTTTTTATTCTTATCCACTACCTCATTATTAATTTATTTATAGTATTTTTTTCTAAGATAGTATAGTTTAAACTCCTTTCATCTTAACCCCTTGAGTAAAATACATTTATTATATTATAATATTACTCTTTCATTGTATACAATACAACTAGGCTGGTGTATTATTAAGTGACAATTTCTTACGATTAACCTGAAGATAATCGGAAGTAAAGACCAAAACAATAAACATTTAAATAAATAAGGACTATTGATGATCGAACTCCCAGCCTTTAAGACAGAAAACAGGTATCTTACTTACTAAACCACGGACAATGAATAATAATAATAATAAAGACAATTTATATAGCGCTGTTTAACGACTTTCCTCAAGACACTTTACTCGTAACTCGGGATTAAAAACTATTATTGAAATATTAAAAATATAACTAAATGTAAAATAATTTGAGTGTTAGAATAGTAAATCTAAATGTACGGTACTTGTATAATTACTGCATAATTTTTAAAACGGGAAAGTAATGTGATTAATTTTTTCGTGGTTATATAAACCAGAGTAAAAATTACGAAAAAAATTAAACTCATTTTTACCAAAAACTAAAATGACGCAGCTTGCGCTTTGCATGGCAATATAAGAACCTTCGATGTTATTTCGACAAGAAATGAAATCAACGGGGGCTAAAACATATAGATATACTCGAACAGGGAACTTTCTAAATCTGCTAAGATCTTCAACAGTATTTTAGTTACAACTTTGTGTGTGGGAAGAAAATGTGATAATGAAAAAAGGCTAAAAAGAGATGAATGAATGCTGTAAAAAGGCGTACACATGTATAATAAATAGTGTGACAATGTATTATAGAATAAGATATGAAGTGATTAGAGATTAATGTGAACGTAAGGCTGATGTGTTATAGTAAGATGAAGAAGAGCACGTAAAATGGTTTGAGCATGTAGAACGAATGAAAGAAAAAGGACTCACGAAACAAATATATAATGTAAATTAAATGGAAGGCGTGTGAGAGAAATGTCAAAAAAAGTATGGTTGGATCAAGTGAATGATATTTTGAAAGAAGGAAACGTAGAAAGTCAGAGAAATCATAGAAGTTGTGTGGATGTAGAGGAGGCTAAGGATATGTGTTGATATAGGAAATTTGGATATCTTCTCTGCCTACCCATACAGGGAAACGGCGCGACGGTATGTATGTATGTACATACTCAAAAGTTCTTATTTTTTTCTCTCAGTTCCTTCTCTTTAATTTTTATTTATTTCTAAAGGACAATTTTGAAGTTCATTTCAATTTGTTCAGAAAACAAACTCTTCTCAACGGCGCTCTAACTCGAGATTTCAACCCATCGTCATTAAATAAACCACGCCTGTCAGCTATAGCAGCGCCCGAGCGAATCATGTATAACCTACATAAAGATTATTTACCACCATTTCAATGATATTGTGTAATAAATCATCATCGCAATAACACCGTGCCCTATTGAGGTAGGCTGAGAGAAGATATTTCTTCTTCATTCTATCCTGGTTCTACTTTTGCCATGTCCATACCTCGTTATGTATATTCTCATTTTATAAAAGTGTTTCACTCTTCCTTCCCTAAAAAATGTAAATATAGTCATACCATATTATTCGAGGTCTTCCCAAACTTCTTGTACTTTATTTTTATAAATAAGTCATCATTCATTATTTCTACGTGGCCAAACCATCTCAATGCTCATTTTTTCACCTTAAGCACTATTTTTTCTTTCAATTCGAATTATTTTCTAGATAAATTTTCTTTAAATTATTTTCTCCGACACTTAATTTGCAATTGTTCAGCATTCTAATTATATAAAACAGATTTTAGCTTACATTGTTGATAACAGATTACAATTTAATTTTGGTGCACATTGGGTGAGAAGTGTTACTTAATAGATGCTTTATATATTCAAAGATTTCTTTAGTTCGTATTAAATTCTTAGATAAGTTTACATTACAAATAATTTTCAATAGGTGGTAAATAATATAATTAAAAGTTACCACACCAATAAATAAAGCAAATATTTATATACGGTTGAATAAATATTTGATATGAGTTATATTCACATAGAAAATCTTGGTTAGTGGTATTTTTGAGAATTCATCAATTAAATCGTCAAATAAAATCATAAATCCTTTTTCCTGTAGTTAAAAATGTCCTTTAAATTACCAGTATATATGTGCCATCTGCCCAAAGATGGTTTGAAAATTGGCTACTGCAAGAGGACAATGACCCAAAACATCGGAGTCGTCTTTGTACTGCGTGGAAACAGAAAAAATGACGTGGACGTAATGAATTGGCCGTTGCAGTCACCAGATGCAAATCCCATAGAAAATGTTTGGGCACTCATGAAGTTCAAGCTCCGAGAGAAAAAGATCTGGAACGTCAAACAGTTATTTCGACAGATATGACGTATATGGGGGTTTATGCCCCTAGATTATGGTATAAAATTAGTAAAAAGTATGCCTCGAAGATGCCGGGCAACTATTACTAGTGGAGACGACTGGACAACTTACTAATAATAAAACATCGCGGTTTATATCATGTAGTAGGTAGGGGTGTATTTTTTTAATGCCTTAACATAATAGGTTTTCGGATTTTGCCGTACACGTTCTTGTCAAACAGACTGCATATATGTTATATTAATCTTTTTTCAAAGTGTTTACTTGCTTAAAACAACAAAGATATATTTCTACTAGTGTTAGTATGAAAAAATAGTTGCATTACTTATACTTGGGATTTGATTTGTCGATAGCCTATGTCTCAAATTATGACTATTTCAAGACATATCCCAATTTGAATTACTATATTTCGTTAAGTTTTAATCCGACTAACATAGGTAGAATTCCGCTAAATGTACATCCATGTAGATTAAAACTCAATAATCTACGAAAACTTAATGTACACAATACAAAATTAACAACTTCGTAGATGGAATTTTAATGGTTTGTTCATTATAATTTAGTGATTATTTCGTTTCAACTAAATAATCATTTGTCCTCATGGTTTATGGGTTCTTTAAACTATGTACAAACATCATGCATTTTGAGTGAGAACTCATTACAATAGAAAAATAAAATCCTAATTTGAGTGTAAATAGAATTCAAAATAAATGTCAAATAAAACCTCGAGAGTTTCCCAACATTTTTTTGTTTCATGTGGTGACGCTTCGAAAATTTTTAAGGTTTCATCTTCATGTGACTAACGACATAAAAAATTGTCTTAAATTGACCTTTATAAAAGTATTTTTTTATTGGTTTTTAATTAGGTGACACTGTTGAAAAAGTGAAAACAGTAAATGGGGTAGAGAACTATTGAATAAAAAAACAAATGAAATTTATCAAAACTTAAAAAATGTTTCATGTAACCATGATTCAATGTAAATATTTTTTTTAATTTAATATTTTTTATCCTAAATTTATGTATAATGTTAAAATTTTGTATAATACAAACTTTTTTATACTTATTGAATAATTCATTCAAATTGTGGCCTTCAATATATCCGAATTAGTGATTTAGACAACTCCAGAGCATGTTTAAACCTATTGAAGTAAATAGGAATTCGTTGGTCGTAATCACACGTGTTGCAACACTACCATACGGGAAGAACAACACTCGAACACTTCTAGTGTATGTGATAATTGTTATCAGTCGACCCCTTTTACGAAACTAGAAGCATTATTTTTTTTCGAGGACTATTGGGAATCGAACCCAAAACTTCCGGGTGGAAGTCAAGCATCTTACCAACAAGACTACGGAGGTTATCAATTAAGGAGAGTTTAATAAATACTAATGTGCCGAATGTAAATATGCAATATTTTATACATTATATGATGTACCATATAAAGAAGTGCATAAAGCAACTCTGAAAATAAATACTCCGAGATGAAAGTTTTGTAAAAAAAACATCATTTCTTTACTATTTTACTGTTTGTTAGAACGTCTTTTGCTTAAAAAGTTTAATTTTTTCATGAAAGCATCTACTTTTTGTACCTTTTATGTTGAAATACCTAATTAAAATTCTTAAAAGACTCTTCAAAATTAATCTTTTTTTCTCTCTCTGCGCTCTAGCCAACGAATATTTCTTAATTAGCTCACAAGTACCGATTTATAAGAAAGAACAAACATTTTAAAAGTCAACAAGTTCTTAGAAGTTTAATGTACAGAAAAGTTAAACAGAAATATTTTTTTAAATACATATTTTAAATATTTAAATTAAACTATGCCAGGGGTATTAAAAAAATCGAATAATGGAAGCTAAGTCGTTACGTTTTACATGGTTCATGTTTGATATGCGAAAGTAAGGTTTCTAACAGTTTAACGAATAATTTTTTTTTATTATGCTATATTACACTTTTTTTGCTGTTTTCCAATCTCTTCCAACTAATCAGAAAGGTGTTAATTTGATATATGAATCTCTTTTGTTTTTATAAGTATTCAAAAAATGTTATTTTGAAAATTATGAAATTAATACAACCTTAAAAACTGAAAATATCGTATTTAATCTAGGAAAAAAAAGGATAAACCATAAAGTTTAAGATATGATAACATTTTTCCACTGCATTGATATTAAAAAGAAAAACCAAAATAATACATATGATGAAAAAAGGAGATAACTTGAAAAATTACTTTGAGTAGAAACTTTTTCTTTCGCATATGCATCCTGAAAGCGAAATTTTATTGAAATGTTTTTTTTTTTAATTTATAAATGTTGATTTCATTCTTGTTAAGCTGAAAAATAATTTTGTAAGACAATTTTTTCTCGAATCTCCCGGCCACTGATTAAACAAAAAAATCTTACAATTATCTTGAAACAAATTTAGTATATTCTGGAGATAATTTTTCTGAATTTTCTTGCTTTGTACCCTTTATATTTTTTTTAAATACATTTGAAGTGATATAAATAAACAACAACTTTCCAAAACAATTCAATTTATTTTGTAAATCCAACAGTAAAGCAAAATGTTAAGAAAAAATCGTCCCTTTTTTGGCACAGTTAAACATTTAAGTACCCAATTTTATTTACAAATACGTTTCTTAATTTCTTTATAATGTATTATATTATACGATCTATCGAATTAAATAAAATTAATATTCATATAAATACTTTAATACAAAATTATTTTCGATAAAAATAATATTTGACTCAATATTATGAATGTCAATATTTTTTCTTCAGTTTTCCTTACTTCAGTTCAAATCGTTTTGGTCTAAATTATTCATAAAACACCTCATTCCACAGAAGATCACTTTAACTGGTCACATTTTCATAATAGTCACTGTTGAAAAAATTATCACTTCCAACGTCGTATTTAGATCCATAATTGGAATGTCTTTCCTTGTGTAACTTTTTATTTTCATCTTCCATGATCCTCTTCAAACTGGCGTGCTGGTGAAATTCATGCCTTATCGCGACATTTCTGCTTATATTTTTAAAAAGTATCTTCCACAACGCTTTGTCCTTATCTTTCCAAAGTAAACTTCTTGTCCTTTCTCTAACCCTTCTTATGTTATCTTCTAATCTTCTAGCTCTTATTTCCATAGCTATCAGAGTTCTGGTAGCATTAGACAAGAGATTGTAAACAACTTCGTTGTTTCTTCCTTTATGCTTCTTGAGGTGGGAATGATTCTTCTTGACTTCCTCCTTTGTTAGGGTATTCGTTCTTATCCTGTTTATAATCTCCGCATGCGTTTGAGAAGGGTAATAAATGGGGTGTTTGACGGAGAGAAGGATGCATATTGTGACAGCCAATGCAAGCAAAAGGGGTATAAACATTAACTTATAATTTGGATTAAAGTTGGTTGGGATGAAAGTCATGTCACTGATTATTTTCGGAATTTTTTTAATACAACTTTGACATATGGTTGTAAATAATCGCGGATTGATCCGAGATCGCACAATTGTTTTGATCGCGAGTAAGTCTCGATAGCATGTTGCGCGCTTTGGTTTTTACTGTCTAGCGATACGTCCGCCCGTTACGGCTCCGACTTTAATACTGAGGGTGTACTACCTCCACGAGGCTTTTCCACCCTGTTTTCCACCCCCAGCCGCTCCACTCCATCTAGTCTGTCTCTGCTAGGGCCGGCAATCTACACAAGTGTGTATTGATTCCCTTCAAGAAAAACATTTCGGTTTCCCTTAACTTTTTTACGTTTATTTACCTTTGGCAAGCACTCTTTATTTAAGCTTCCATCTTTCCGGTAATTGAATATTAAAGGGGAAAAATGAAGTCATTTTTTTATATAGAAATTAAAATCAGCTCATTATTTTTTTATTAATCATGAAACCCGATGCCAGACGGGTGTTTTCCTGTCCCCTTTAAATAATATGCTGATAATTAATTTTTAATAAAATTATTGAGGACTTGAAAGCTTTTCAATCAATACGAAACGGCAAGTAATACGAGATACAATTGAAGTCTGAACACTTTTAAGTTATTTAAATAAATGGCTTAGGAAAAACATTTTTTTATTAAATAATCGACAGATACATTCCCCTGGATACCATTAAACCATAACCCAATTGTAAAAATTATAAAATACACATCTGAAAAAAGATATCAGGGTTAATTTTTTTTTAAATTTTGGTGAAATGCACAATATTTTTCTATTTTAATCTGATAAACACAACTAAATCACGCTATATCACTAGGATTTTTTTCTTATTAAATATGATAAAATTTGATTCACAGTTAAAGTATTTATACACACTTTTTCATGGTGTTCTTTTCTTAGCTTTCTGCTTAAATCAGATATCGGGATAAGCAGAAAGTGAAGATATTGCCACATGGCAATAAGCCCGCCGGGCTGTACTGTATACAACGAAAGTGTAATACAATACAATAAATTAGTTTTTTTCAGATTTAATACCGATCTTTTCGTTTAAGGTTATGCTATATTTGAAAACAATATGTTTTTTTATTTCTTAAACCTTATTTATATTTCAAATTTTGAATTAAAATCTTTTATGTAATTTTTTTCTTAATTTTGTTATTTTGTCAACATATTACATTTAAGTTTTCTCTTAATTTTGTACTCTGTAACAATCACTAGAATTAAAACTTTATTTTGCTTGACGAATGATGCGATCCACAAAAACGGATTTTCATATTACCGATTACAGCCAACGTTGCCTTGTTTCAAATATACATGTCTTGCGTGCTGGATATTTAGGGTTGAACATCCGTTGCTACCCTATGTTTTTGAAGTCATTTTCACTTGTTACTTCTTGAAAATCTTCCTGGTAGGCTGAAAGAAATTGACACTTGTAATAAGAGATTGTCCCTTGTTGAACTTCATATAACTTAAGTGTAAAACAGTGCAATCCAGAAGCATTTACTTTTTTCATATCATAAAAAGTTTACTTTTTTCGATACACATGGAATTTTGCTAAAATACGAGTTCAAGATAAATCAACAAAAAAATTTTGAGTCAGGGATGCCATACTTAATAAATAAAATAGGACACTTGTAAATTTGGGACAAAATTACTTTTAAAGCATGTTTTTTGACATAAAAAACTATTTATGGGGTTGAACTGCTCTGATGACCCATAGAAAGGAGTCACACAGCGAATAACTCATGTTACTGATTTGCATTAAGGGTTCATTAGCAGTTATGTGTATGTTGAGAAGGCTTTCAGCCTTTCTTGTATTTTAGGATGATACATGTACTCACCAGCACTAAAAATGTTGATATTCCGATTGTGTGAAAAAAAATACACATGTGTATTTATTATGCTTTATTTTTGCTCAAAACGACATAGATATTCGATATAAACAGGTGTTTCTGTATGTATAGGAATAGTAGGTTATAAAAAATACATAAAACACAAAATAATACTAGTCTGGTATAAGAATTCGCCTTGTAACAATATTCACACAAGCGACTTGTGTAAATATAGTAAAGTTTCCAGCCTGAATAAGTAAGAACGTGTCAGGTGATATTACACTTATAATTTAATACCACTACACTCAGTAGTGTGTCGACTAGAGCTGATAAAAGACGTTTTATTTCGTTATATTCTGAAATTAAAAAAAATAAGCATCGTGCGGATATTTAAACGATGTTTAGAAGCCGTCTACGAAGAAAATTTTCTTCACAGTACATCTACGAATAAACGTCGTTTTATTTCTGCTGCTCTTTTCCCTTCCTTTGAAAGAAACTTTATGACTGCGTAATAATCAGTTATTGACATTTTAGAATATAACGAAACACGTCTTCTATCGACTTTAGTTGACATAATACTGATGGTAGAGTTATCAAAATTTAACTGTAACATCGCTTGACTAGTATCTTTTTATACACCCTCTAACTTATTCAGACCGGAAACTTTTTTGGACCTTAGTGGTATAGAGACAACAAAGCATTTTGCCCCTTGTTCTTCATTCATTCATTTATACTTTTTCAGGATATTGCTGATAATGCAGGTCCCCTTTCTGATCTCGGTGTCAGAAGCGAAACAGCAGTAACGAGTGCTTATTTATTCATCCAATTAGATGAGGCAGGTGTTTAAGGAGTATTAAAAAGGTTCATCCAGCCAGAGCAATAAATAATCTCCTGACGACAGCAGTGTGTCTCCGCGCGATAAATTACTCAGTCTCATTTGCCCTTTTGTACTCGGAACAACCCCATAAAAGCGTACGACAAATAAATTTTAATTATTTCTGTCCACCTGTAGCCATTCTCTCCTTTCTTTCGGTAAATAATCGGATGAAATATTGATAATTTGTATGTTTGTAATTTAGAACTAGTATAAAAGATGAATACCGTGTTGATTTGACACCTGCCTTCCTGCAGGTTCAATTCCTGTTCACAACCACATTTAAAAAAATAAGTTACATTCTGCTTTTATTTAACTGAAGGCGTTTTGGTGGAACATATTACCCGTCAAGTTGCACTGCATACAATTAAAAAGAACTTCTTTCGGATTAACTATCTCTTATAGATATCTTAATTCAGGTTTCGTATCCATGATCGTCGTCGTTATTGGGCCTCGTAGTCGAGAATCCTCTTTCCATTTCAATGTCAATTCAGTGGTAAAGCGTAACAGTGTCGTAATGTATTGTTTCTTTCTTTTTTCCTTTATCTCCCTCTAAGTGAGTGAGTTGTTGCACACGAGCAAACTCATCGACCACACTGTTGTACTGAATACGATAGCACACCTAAGTGAGACGATCAGAGTTCACCAGCATATTTTTTTGTTTTCGATTTGAAAGAATAAATATGACTGAAGTTAACAGTATTCTTATACCCCCGAATACAAGACGGAAAAAGGCCAGTGTCATTCGAGTGGAGTAACGAAGCAGGGAATTTAAACCGGTGACTTTCCACATGAAAGTAAAGTGTGTTACCGCACGGCCATGCACCTCAAGTAAATCATTAATGATACAGTCTAAAGAGTAGCCCGATGAATTTTCTTCGACCTTCCTGGAATAAATATATTGGACATTCTTCCACGCTATGACTGATAGCCTGAACCAATCCATATGAACACTATTATTTTCGTATTAATGTCGAATTGATCAAGTGAGGTGTGGGCGGCTAGCTACAGACGGCCAAGTGTCGTATGATCAGCTGCGTATATTGTTAAATTTTTATAATATTTTAATCATTTTGACTCATATACTTATTTACTTATGTATTATTTTAAATCTTATATTGAGGTTTGATATACCCAAACCATTTCCTTATATTCATCTTATTCAACACACCAGTCTTAAGTACAAATTCATCTCTAATCACTTCATTCCGCATTCTATCATACATTGCCACTCCACGTATTATTATCAATGCACGCATTTATTTAGCTATTTTTAGCCATGTTCCACGTTCACTTGTTTTATTTTATTAAATTTGATGAAGTTTAATTTACAGATATATTTTTCCTTAACTTCTCATGGTTTTCACTTTCTGCTTAGATCAATACTTTTTCATGTTGTTTATAAAAATAAATTACAAATACTTTTTCAGGTGTTATACCGATCTTTTCATTTCAGGCTCTACAATAATACAATCTTTGGAAACAGTTCTTCTTAAATTTTTTAACCCCAGTTTATATTTCAAAATTTCAATTGAAATCTTTTATTTGGCTTTTGGTCTATTATGTTATTTAATAGATTGAAGATTTCATTATATTAAAACCTTCTAACAATGTATTTCGTAACAATCGTTATATTATAAATTTTATTTACTTGAACGCTTTTATGTGATCCACAAAAAAAGTTAATATGTAGTACAGAGTACAACCAACGTAACCTTGTTGATAAGATACCTATTTCGCGTCCCAGGTATTTCGCGTCCCAGGTATTTCGCGTCCCACGTATTTCGCGTCCCAGGTATTTCGAGTTCAATTCCCATTGCTAACCTACGGTTTTTAAGTCGTTTCACTTCCATTTGCATTTCTACACGTTCTATTCGGCTTTTTTCAGTATTTTTCCAAGTCTACGTGTCACATCCATACATCAAAGTTGGCAAAAAAATACAATTGTGGACTTTTTATTCACAATTATAGAACCTTAAAAATTATTTTCAATATAACTGAAATTCAGGAAATTCAGGAGACAGAGATTGATGGAATACTAATTTAATGAGAGTAAGTATTGATGGAAACTGGGATAGGTTTTCGGTGAGATTTTGTTTGTTTGTGTATTTAGGCCAAACATAAATATACGATAAATGGTAAATAACCTTATTTTCGAAGCTACACTCACATAATGGACTATCCAAAACATGTATTCTGTAAAGATAAAAGTCTAAATAATATTCTAAAATTTTAGCAATTGTTTTTATTACCAAAAATAAAACGACGAGGATCATCCAGAGAGTAAGGTTACAACATTTATGTAGTATCGAAAAATGCTTGTATTTAATTAATTCACAGAATACTTCAAAAATATATTAAACTATTTTTCAATGTATTGCCCTCGAGATCGAGACATTTCTGTAGTCGGGGTACCAGCTTTCGTATGCCAGTGTCATAGACCTTCACAGCCAGTTCTTTCAGCCACTTTTTCACAGCTTCCTCGACCTCTTGATCGTTGGAAAATTGTTGGGGTAGAGTGACACACCCACGTCTCATTCCCCGTCATGATAGAGTTCAGAAAAGCTTCTCTCTCCTGTGCGAAACGATCCAAAAATTAACGCGTGACAGTCACGCGATTTTGACGGTGCTCCGGTGTGAGCATTCTGGGCACCCATCTCACACACAACTTCTTGTAACCAAGTTTTTCCGACACAATGTTACCAAGGAGACTTTGAGATATGTCAGGAAATTCTTTGTTAAGGTCGTTAAGCGTCACACGGCGGTCATTTCGAACTTGTTCTTCAATTTTTTGCACAAATTCGTCAGAAATCACTGGCTTGCCTCGTCGTATCAGTACGGCCTTCTCTGAACAACCTAACCTACTTTGTGACATGTTGTCGACTCATCACATTACTACCATAAACTTCCACGAGCTTCCGATGGATATTCGCGGCGGTATTGTTCTGCAAAGTCAAAAAACTGATGACCGCGTGGGTCTTGCCCGGACGAGAGTTGGTGGGAGCGCGCGACGACCTCTCCATTGGAAGAATTTACTGTGACTGAACAAAATGGCCGACAAACACGCGAGACCAAATAAACTGACCGTTAGGATCTCTCCTACGCGCCAGGTGCACCAAGTTTGAAACAAAAAAAATCCCCGGCCTCAGTAGCCCTTGTAACCTTAGTTTCTGGATGACCCTCGTATAAATTGATTTGAAAATATTTTTCGATTTTTAATATATTTTTGTTAGATTGATACAGACAATACAGATATTACAGGGGGATATTGATGATGAAACTGTAAAGAGATATATTTACGGTAAATATGTTATCTAAACAGATATTAATGGTAAATATGTTCAAGACAGATCATGACTTTGAAGATGTTAAAAAGAGATTTGGAAAGTATCGTTTTATATTACAATTTAATTTATAATATACAATTTGGTCGGTTTAGGTTTATTTCCATTTGGCAATCTAGTTTAACAAATTAGAAAGATACAACAGAGGCTTCAATTGAAACTAGACTGAGCCTTTTGTTTAAAAAAATCGATGAGAATTAAACCCACAACCGATGGGTTGAAAAACAGACGTTGCACCAACAAGACCACGCAGGTCATAAAGATGTCATAGACAGGTTTTGCCAGTGAAAATATCAAATATAGATATTGACGGCAAAGATGTTATATGCGTTATGTTAAACACAGATCTTAGCGGTGAAGATGTTCAAGAGAGATTTTGATGGTGAAGATTTTATAGACAGGTCTTGATGGTGAAAATGTTAAACAGTGGTACTCGGATTGACGGTGAAGATGTTCATAAGAGATCTTAATGGTGAATATATTATAGACAGATCTTGACCGTAAACATATTAAAGAGAGGTTTTGAAAATATTTTATTGCTATACAATGTCGTTTCTAAAGTACAATTTGGTTGGTTTATTACCATGTGGCTAATCTATTCCAACCAAGCAGATATATATGTTGAATTAGCTTTAAGTGGAAATTAGGCTGACACTCTTTTAAAAAAATCTTGAAAGACCGGCGTCTTACCAACTAGAACACAGAGGCCATAAGAATATTTTAAGCACATCTTAATGGTGAAGATGTTAAAAGTAGGTTTTAAAGGTGAATTTGTCAAAGAGAGATCTTGATGTTTGAGATTCTACAGAAAAAAATCTTAGAGTACGAAAGATGGTGCCTTTTTAACCCCCCTATGTTTCGGGTCGGGTTTGAAATATTGCGAAGAACCTAGATTAGGCCTAGTTTGATCCACTCATTCAACTGAAGTCTATCTCACTTTACTTGAACTTTACTCCCCTTGTTCCACATGAATTCTACTCGAAGGTTTTGACATGCGATAAACATGTCTAAGCCGCCAACATTGAGACTTGTTAATCCTCGAAAGAATAGCTTAAGAGTATTTACTTCAATGTAAAATTAAATTGTCAAATTTTAATTCTTAATACTTTTAAATGTAGTACTGTAAACGTTATACGATGCAGTCCAGTGCATTACCATATGGTCATGCGCCTCAACTCTCTCATTTTCACATACCATTCACTAGATCCAACCTTTTCTTGGTTTTTCTTCATACTCTGTCGTGTCTTCTTTCTTCATTCATTCATTCCACGTATGCAAACCATTTCAGAGTGTTTGTTTTTTCACCTTACTTAACACATCAGATTTAAGTACATATTCATTCCATATTCTGTGATTCATTGTCACCATATGTATTCTTCTAAGTGAACGGGTTTCTACAGAATTTATTCGACTATTTTCAATCATTTTCTACGTCCATCTTTCACTCTCATTCATCAAAATCTGTATAAAATACTGTTGTTAACTATCATCCATAAAAATAAATAAACATAAAATATGCGTTTCATAAAAGCGTTCAGGATATTCTCGAGGATATCCATGACTGTTTTCCAGTAGTTAAAAACTTTCCATGAGTACGAGTGGCCTAGTGGGTACTTCTTTAGGGCTTATCATATTTGGTAATCTATGTTGACATACTTTTATGAATGAAGACTTCAATGCCTTCGAAACGTTGGTCGTCATTTTAAACATTTTCAACACAGCAACAACTAACAAAGAAACACATTTTTAACCATTAAAAAACATTTGTAAAATATCCTCGATCATATCTATTATTTTCGAAAAAATACATTCCACTATTTTTCTAACTTTTTTTAAAAATAAATGTCACCCAGGTTCTTTTTTTTTTGGATTAAAGTTGATAGGCGAGAGAAGAGTTTAATGTTCTCACCAGTGACTGAAGGCTGTGATAAAATTGGGAGCGTTGATTACTTTTACCCCTTACTCATTCACGCCATAAATAATCTGATTTAAGACAGGCAAATTTACTACCCCTCTCCCGTTTCATAACGCCTTATCAATCTTTGATTAAGTTTCTTCAGGAAAAATAGGGAGAAAATATGCTTTTTAGTGGCTAACTTGGCGATAGCTTATATGTGCCATTTCACGCAAAAGTGAATACATACATATTTTTATTTAAAGACATATTTTAACGTGAGGGTTTTATTGCGTGGTAGTGTCTTCTATCTCTGTATTTTTATATATACATATTTACGATCAATTTTGACCAGTAATATTTTTTTTAATTCATAGTGCGAGTGAATACTGAAATACAGAATGTTACAATAAAATACATAAATATCAAAACTCATACAACTTAGTTAAAAAAAGTTCAACACATAAATACTACTGCATCAACAGGCCAGAGCTCAGAAAACCCAGGGTTGTATGCCGTGCAAGAAAACAATGTAATGTACCACTATGGTCCAAAAACTTCCTGCCTGAACAAATAAGAGTGTGTACGGATATATACCAATTTGACTGTCAATAGTGTCAAGTTGGTTCAAATCCCGAGTATGAGCGCTCTTGAAGAGAGTTTGCTCTCTAAACGGCGTTATATAAATTGTCCTTTTTATTATTATTATTATTATTATAAGGTACATGGAATAAATGTATGTAATCTATTAAAATGTGTGATAATCTTCTTTACATCCGATTCTAACCTTTTTTCTTGCCTCTCCAGACTACTCAAATATTCAATTAAATATCCCACGTCCATTTAGTTTTTTTTTTTAACCTGGCGAGTTTATTGGCATGTGGAAATCTCTTCCAACCAACCAGAAAGATGTTTTTATAGGCCCTAAGTGTTAATCAGACTGGAATCCTATTAAAAAAAATCTGGGTTCCAGCGGGGATCGAACCCGCAACCTTCGGATCGGCAGACAAGCGTCTTACCACCAAGCCACGGAGGTCGTTGTCCGATTAAAGAGAATGATATCCCCCTTTTAGATTGGAGCTCCGAGTATTCATGCATACTTTAATGATGCTTACGTGTTACAATATGTTCTTTCAAGAAACCAGCTTTAGTCTACAAAGATACGTAAATACTTCGAACCGTATTTTAACGGAGTAGACAGAGTCAAACAATTTTTTTATTGATTTTCAATAAAAAAAACTGTGTTACTTTAATCCAGTCAGGTGAAAATCTTTTTTATCTTTCTCTTAGATAAACACTTATTTTCAAATTTCAAGGATTGTCGTGCAATGACAAACCGCGAATTATTTGCTTACTCCCATATATAACGTTGCGGGCTCCCTTTACCGTTCCTTTCATAATAAATATTTAAGGGCAATCAAGTAGCCTTGATCAAAGAAAGAAGATTGAGGTGGCTGGGATACTACGAACGAATATATAGGAAAAGGACATCAAAGAGAACAAACAAACAATAAAACAAAAAAAATCAGGGGACAAACTGTACGACTTACGCATCAATGACGAGATAGTGGATGAGTGACTAAGAAACGTTGAATTTTATTCAATGGAGTGAAGCTCGTGAAGGATACAGAAGTCAAGCTTATGAGGCTAAAACTACTTATTAGTCATACTGATAGATGGAAGATGATGAATGGTCATGTTTCATCCTCACCCTCATCCTCTTTATAAGGCAGAATAAGTATTGAATGCCTACATAATTCTTCATCTCTCTTTTTTATCAGCAGTATTCAACAATGTTGTGGGTGTTTATTCATGTTGTGAGTCTTTATTCGTGTTTTTCAATATTCATACTTTCACTGCCAGCACTTGAAACTGTGAGACTCCTTTGAACATTGCGTAGTAAACCAAAAAACAGAAGATTAAAAAACTCTAATTGTGCTGTCCACGATTTTCATCTCAGCGCAACAACAAAGAGAAGATCTTCGTTGTTCCATTCAAGCAAAATAAAAACTCATCTGAGTTAAAAAAAAAACAATTTATACTATAATCTGGCGAGCGTTTTTTAACGATCCTAAAACCTCTTGGTTGGAAGTTAAGTGTTCTCATAACTAGGCCATAGACGTTGTCATAGAGTTTTTACGAGTGTATATTTGATTGGTTTCTATATCGTTTCATTTTTACCTTTTAAAAAAATGAATAAAATATTTTACAAATACTAAAGGGTCTTTCAAATTGATTGAGATGGCGTCGCAAACTTGCCTGGATCTTGTGACTTTTGAGAAGTGTAATGTTATGACATTTATAAAAATGGAGTCGTATACAATACAACAACGCGTTCAAATTATTGAATTATTTATTGTAATCTCCGGAAACGGTGATGTTATTTGGCCACCAAGATCATGTGATCTGACACCGTTGGACTATTTTCTGTGGAATTACGTGAAAAACCAGGTCTATAAGAATAACCCCCAATGAATTCCTGAGCTGAAAGACGAAATTATTCACGTTATTGGTGAATTAGAACCGCAATTATGACAAAATGTCATCGAAAATTTTTACAAAAGAGTAGACATCTGTGGAGCTGCAAGAGGTAGACATTTGGCTGATATTGTTTTTTGTGTTTAAATGGCATACATTATACTACAATGACCAATAAAAAAAAATTAAATCAAAGCAAGTTAAAAAAACCGCTCAAATGTAAATACCCTTCATCATTTAATAAAAATAAAAAAGTAGGGCGATATATGTTATAATAAATCAAAAATATCTAAATTATCGACAATTATCCCCTATTTGGGCAACATCTGTTTTTAGATTTGACAATTATTCTCAGAGCACGCATTTACTCAGCTCATTTCCTACGTCCACACTTCACTCTTATACACCAATTTACCTCGAGATCCTTGAACAATATTATCAGGACTGGAAGCATGTTCTCCCGCAAAGTCGGGGAAAGAGTGACATCGATGGCATTATTCATCGGTGGTTGCCTGGTCGAGTGGTGGAACGGGGTCAAATACCTCGGCCTACACCTCGACCGGCGACTGACGTGGAAAATCTATGTGAATACCATCAGACAGAAGGGTTCAAAGGGATATCGGAACAGTTTGATATTTAACCGAAGCAGCTTTCTTTCACCTAAAAATAAGCTAATCCTCTATAAAACCCTCATCCGTGCCATGTTGAGCTATGCATCACCCGTTTGGTTTGGAATAGTATGAACAACACAAATCACATGAAGTTTCAACAAGTGGAGAACACAGCATTCAATATCTGCTTCAACACCTATCCCAGAACATTTATGAATATTTGGTGTTCTTTTATTTTTGATAAAATAAATAAGATATTTTGGAACTTATAACATCTTCCGTTATAATGTCGTATTGTATCGTAGACATTGGCGAACTGTCAAATGCACGCCGCGGCGCCAAACTCTGATGTTAGCCGATGTTTTGTAAAACAGAATCAGTCCACATCTTGATACATTTTGCATGTTGAAACTTGTATACAATTCAATTTTATTAACAAATGGTTATGTTTTACTCATTAGATATTCCTTAACTGGATCTATTTTACATAATTTAACATCTAATTGCCTCTGTCAACATAAAACTATATATATTACTATGAATATAATTATAGTGAAACGATAAACTACAAAAAAGGTTTAACCCGAGCTTTCAACCTATTTTTTTTTGTGAAAATACGCTTGAATTCAATTCGTTAGCGTCAAATTTAATCAATAAAAATCAATAACATTAAAGAAAACAAAAACTTTGTGGCCTTGTTGGACGTTTTTGTTGACTTCTGTTGAGTAGTTGGTAGAAGGTTTGACTTTGAACTCAGGGTTTTCATGTTTAACATATTTCCTGATGGAATCTAATAGATGAATTGTGTACTAGTCTGATTTTTCACATACGTTCCTTTAACGTATCTCTTATTTGTTGGAAGATGGTATACTTGTATAAAACGTATACCATCTTCTAAAGTGTTATAAAATACAATTTTATACAAAGTTATTGTTGCAAAATTATTTTTTTTCAGCGAATTTTTTTTTCATTAATCCGAATTTACAGTCGGATGATAAACGAAAAGTCTTAACCCATGTATATAAATAATAATTTGAGATTCATTTAGTTTCAGTTTTATATACAGGGTCTTTCACTAGGGATGCTCGAAATTTGTTAGGTTATAGCGGCCATGTTGTTAAAGCAACATCTGTCAATTTTTTTGTGAATTGTTCAATAATGTATGGCAAATTACCATGGAAGGTTGTAGCGTTGAACAAAGTATGCAAATCATCAAATTTTATTTTCAAAATCAGTGCTCCGTTCGAGAAACGTTCTGCTACTTCAACTTAGTGAATTTTGCGTTGAGACTTGGGTCTGCACCCGTATAAAATCCAATTGACTCAGGAACTTAAGGTAAAAGACCATAGACAACGCCGTGTGTTCGCTGATTGGGCTCTGGAGCAGTTGGAAGTTGACCCAAATTTCGCCAAAAAAAATCATCTTCAGCGACGACGCCCATTTTTGGATAAATGGACGTGTAAACAAGCAAAATTGTCCGATTTGGGACGATAGCAATCCACACGAGATACACCAGCACTAAATGCATCCCGAGAAAGTCACTGTTTGGTGCGGATTTTGGTCTGTCGAAATCATCGGTCCGTACTTCTTCCAAAACGAAACTGGCATTGCAATAACCGTCAACGGCGAGTGCTACAGATCGATGATAAGCAACTTCTTGTGGCCTAAACTGGACGATATGGATACCGACGACATGTGATTCCAGCAGGATGGCGCTACGTGCCACACAGCGCATGCCACGATGGACATTCTGCACGAGCGATTTGAGAACATGGTTATCTCGCGCGGCGGTTACGTGAACTGACCACCAAGATCGTGCGATTTAACGCCTTTAGACTTCTTCCTTTGGAGTTATCTTAAATTGCAGGTCTATGCGTATAAACTGCAAACAATTGATGCCCTCAAACAATTGAAGTCAACATAACGAACGCCATTCAGCAAAGTCAGCCAGATTTATGCGACAAAGTCATCGAAAATCGGACGTCCTGAATACGTGCCACCAAGCAAAGCCGCAGCAGACATTTGAACGACGTTGTATTCCATACTTAATGCCATAAAATATTCTTTCAAATAAAAAAATTTAGTAGATATCTCACACAAAACTTGTTTTATTTACATTTAAAAATTGAGCGTTCTTATTGAAAGACCCTGTAACACATTGTATATTCATACAACTATGATTTCTCTGACCTTCTACGTTTCCTTCTTTCAGAATATTATTCATTTGATCCAACCATTCTTTCGTTGGTCTTTCTCTCATACGCCTTCCACTTAGATTTACAAGATATATCTGTGTTGTTAGTCTTCTTTCTTTCATTCGTTACACATGCTCAAACCATCTCAAAGTGCGCTTAATCTTACTTAATACATCTGCCTTAAGTTCACATCATCCTAAATCAATACATTTTGTATTCTGTCATACATTCGTGAATTTGTCTTAAAACACGCGTTCAATGGCGTTTATTCAGCTCCTCTCAGTCTTATTCCAAGTCCACGTATCACTTTCGTACAAAAAGTTTGTAGTATAATACTTTTGTGGACTATCATAAATCTTTTAGTGCCTCGTTGACTTTGTTTCCTATCACTGCACGCCATTCGATTCCCTTTTTACTGTTCCATTATTGTGAAAAACTTTGTTATATTATACTTTTTCTGAAAAAAAAAACTGCATTGTTTGTTTTTTCTTAATTTTACCTTCACAGCATGCAGCTTTTATTTTGAAAGAGTCTGCGACTGGTCTTAAGACATGAGAAAAAGAAAAAAAGGGAAGAAGATGACAGTTAAGGGTATGTAATACATTTTGCATCACAAACATTATTTGTTTAGAAAAATACATGGGGCTTACGCTTTCAGAACCCATTTTTGATGGTCAGAACTCCCCTCTTGCAACGAGTCGACATGATTGATGACTGCAATTATCGTCGCACTCGTTCCATAGGAAAATAGCCCAATTTTGGCTTCTTCAACGTGTATTAGAGAAAGAAGTATTGTATTATAACGGTTCATTGAACATTCCACTTAAATCAAATTAATGATAAAGGTTACCTTTACAATAAACTTGAAGGAGTCAAAAACATTGATCCTAAAAAAAAATACGAAAAGTAGACATAACATATGGTATACCTTTTAATAAAAACTAGAAGCTCTTGGCAATATCTTTAAGTCAAACAAAAACTAAAAGCTCTTGGCAATATCTTTAAGTCAAACAAAAACTAGAAGCTCTTGGCAATCTCTTTAAGTCAAACAAAAACTAGAAGCTCTTGGCAATCTCTTTAAGTCAAACAAAAACTAAAAGCTCTTGGCAATCTCTTTTTGTCCTGTCTTTTTGTCAATCCAAAGTTTTGAAAATATAGCTGCGTAAGAATGTTACAGACTTCACTGTTTGGTCAATATCGGGATTCGAATCGGCAATTTCTGGGTTGTAAGACAGGCTTCTATATTTTTTCTACAAGTATGAACTATAATATGACCGTAATCAGGCATTAAAGACCTTTTCCACACTTTTCCTTGTATAATATTGTAATGTATAATACTATGTGCGTATGTACTGCACTAAATTAACATATCAGGCAATCTCTTATATTTGACAACTAAGCTAGTATAGACGCTATAAGTAAAAACGAGAACGAAATCCTTTGGAAGGAATGTACCAGGAAATTCAACCCGCAATCTTTAGGGTATGCTTACCAACATTACTTATTTCTTTTAATATATTTATTAGAATTTCGTTAATTTCTTTTTGAATTTAGAATAAAATTTATGGTGACTTTTTATATGCAAAGTCATCAATGTATATCCGTGGTAGTTCACCAAAAGTCATTAATGTACGTATATCCGTGGTAGTTCGCCTCGTATATCCGTGGTAGTTCGCCAAAATGCATCATACCCAAAATTTGGCTATCATCGTAATTATAATAAAAGGACAATTTATGTAGCACCGTTTAGAGGGAAAACTCTCCTAAAGGGCTCTATAAGCCACTATTATTGGCCGATTCAAAGTATTACATAAAAAATAAAACAAGCTGAGTGCAGGGATAGAAAGGTAGTGGTTGCGGCCATTTGCTTAGGAACTGCCTGCATCTACAAATGCTTAGAAAAACATATTTGGTAATATAATCGCAGAAAATTTTCCAAGTGAAGACGAACTACAAAGAAATCATTGAGGACCTTCCTTTATTTGATAGTAACATATTCTTATGGAGTATAATATATGTATACAACCGTATTCTACCACAAATTTTTATAAGACTTCCCATTTTTGTATATTTTAGTGCTACCTCAAGTTGCACAGGTCGCCCATTTCCTTAAAACTTTGAGGCATACAAAATATTAAGTAAAATTACATCAATTCAATTTTTTTTTTATCATGAAAAATGTATCTACATTTTAATTTATTTATGTTTTAATTTTATTAATTATTTTACATAACAAGTACGCAATATGTATAGATATTATACGAAAATACAAGACAGACCCATGTGTTTTTCTAAACACATGCAGATGGGGGATTGTTCCTAATTTAATGGACGCAGCACCACATTTTTACCCTTACACCATACTTATTTATTTTGTGATATTTTTTATCTGTGAATAATAATTGGTTCGAATCCCGAGTGAGAGCGCCCTTGAGAAGAGTCTGTTCTTTTAACGCCGTTATATAAATTATATTTTTATTATTATTACTTTTAAAGAAAAAAAGTAATTGCAAGTGGACCCTCAAATTATATAGATATAGGTCTGTTGTCCTGTATTTTACTTGGAGATCGAAATATGAAAAAATACGTAATACTTTTTACCAATTATTAGTTACACTAGGGAACAACTTTGGAATTTTTTGCTTCTCAAACAAATTGACGTGATTATAATCGAACATACACTACGTTACAATAAAATGTGTTTTTTTATTATCCTGGCACGTCAGAAATCCGAGAAATACCCATAAAACTGTTTAAGGGAAAATTTATTTTTAAATTATATCTAATACTGGCAACACCGTAACCGTATTGCACAACTGCCATTTGCCATTCATTGCAAGTTATGTCAAAGTGGTGTTGTGTGGTTTAAGCGAGAAATGTTGTGATTTTGAGGGAAAAAACTTATTTTGAAAGGATAAATATGCCAAGGAAGTACATTAATAGCCCAAACTTTTTGATACGTTTGTGGGGGGTTTGCATTCAAGGAACAGCATAAAAATTTAACAACTTTAATACGGAAGGTGTATGAATTATATTTTGCCTGTAAAATCGGAGACCAGGATAAATCACGGGCGCCTCACATTTGCTGCGATACTTGTGCGGTAAATCTGCGAGCTTGGCTTAAAGGTGCCAGAAAATCATGGCCATTTGCTGTTTCCATGATATAGAGAGAGCAAAAAGATCACGCAACTGATTAATATTTTTGTTAAAGTAACGTGATGGGGTTCTCTTCCAAAAATGAAAATAATATTGAATACCCGAATATTCATTCCGCAATTCGACCTACCGCTCACAGTGATACGCTACCAATTCCAATACCGCCTTCATTTTGGACAATAGATGAAGAAGATGATGACACCCATGCAGCAAATTAACATTATAAGGATACCGAATACCACCTACCATTTTTTTCCTATTAACCTTGGTGCTATAAGCGACGAGCATGGAGAGCGATTTCATCAGAATATATCAGTGATGGAAAAACAATACATGGGAAAATGGAATCAAACCATGCTAGCGGACTACAAATAAAGACAATCCAAGAGCGCAATATAAAAGAAAATTTACAAAAAAATGTAAAATTGGTGACATGTAGATATATTTCCTTTGTACTATGTAGAGTATAAGTTTTATTTTCAAATATATGATCAATTAGAAACTATACGTAACATAGGCTTTTTAATGATATCAATAAAATCAGCATCCGAAACTGCATTCAAAATACTCGTATGTATCAGACTCCAGGAAACAAAAACGTTGTTCCCCAGCGTTTTTGTTTCATTTGTTTGTCAAACATCCGCATTATGTTGATATGATTTAAAACTTATTACGAGTATATACTACTTGCGTCAAACCTTGACATACTTCATAAAATCAAAGAAATTAAAAGCTCATGCCACAATCTTCTACATACCATATATTTAAAAAATATATTTTAGAAATCGGGTACGCTTAAAAAGTACCGCACTGTTAGAATGCTGAGAGTTACGAGTATATACATACATTTTATAGTATTGAAAAAAATGTCCTGCAGTAAAACGGTTAAATAAATTAATTTGACCCTGAGAGATCGGCGCACTGCTATAGCAGTGGAAGAAATTGGTTCTACCCTTGTATTCTAAATTAATATCATTCATTTAGAATACAAGGGTACATATTCTAAAATATATTTATGTTGTAAAAATATATATTTTTTGTTTTTTTGTTGTTTAAAATAAATATTTATCACGAACGTCCGAATCGTAAATATATCTCAGCACTAGATAGACAATTATATTTTTTTCTCGTAGCGCTCTCAGTGGATGACATTCGGGTGGTTGATTACAGTGGGTCAGTGTTGCGTTTGAACGGCCGTAGCGTCGAAAGGGTGGAGAAATTCAGATACCTCGGCAACATACTCACGCAGTCTCTCGACCCGGATGTGGAAATCAGGTGCAGAATTGAGGCAGCAAGAACTGCATTTAATAAAATGAAGTCGCTCTTCTGTGATGACAACTTAAATTTGAAACTCCGTCAGAGGATGATTAGATGCTATGTGTGGTCTGTTTTATTGTACGGTTGTGAAACATGGACCTTGAAAGTCCAGGCAATGAACAGACTGGAAGCATTTGAAATGTGGTTGCATCGTCGAATGCTCAAAATTCCCTGGACAGACATGGTGACAAATACCGAAGTCCTGAGGCGAGCTAGAGCTGACAGGGAGTTGTTGTCCACTATAAAAGTTAGAAAGATTTCATATCTGGGTCACGTGCTGCGTGGAAAGAAGTACCACTTGCTCCAGCTTATATTGAAGGGGAAAATCGAGGGACACCGGGGGCCCGGAAGAAGACAGATGTCCTGGCTGCGGAATGTGAGGGAGTGGACCGGCATTCGGAGTGCAGAGGAACTGTTCCGGGCGGCTCAGGACCGAGACGGATTCGCCGAAGTGATCGCCAACGTTGGGGGGACCCGACAGGGCACTTAGAAGAAGAAGAAGAAGCGCTCTCAGGGTTAAAAGTTATAGAAAAAAATCCGACATCAGCGAGATAATGTCAACATTCGACATTCAGCAAAGGAAATTAATAATTGTTTGGGCATGACCTTAACACGACACATTTTTATTTCAAATCTGGCAACTCTTCCGATTTCAGTACGGAAATTATTACGTTTCGTAGAATAAAAGAACGAGCATTATTTAATATTCAATCATATCGTTTTGTATTCGGTAAATTACATTCGGCATATCAATGGCGTTATTTCGAATAATCGTATTTCATACGGGGTGAAAAATAAATTACGAGGAGAGAGCAATTTTGAAATGAAAAAAAAAATCTGCACGGCTAATCAGTTTTGAAAAGCATATTTCAGTTTTATTCCGAACACCAACGCAGCTAACGAAGATTAAATGTGAAAAAATAACGACCATTAATAGCAGCAAAAAAATAATTGAGGGGGCTTTTATGAGAAATAAATTTTTTATCGTTATTATCACAATGCACCATTTATTTTTTTAATTATCTCTAAAGTATATGTATTCTTGGATGGTTATCAAAATTTGGATTTTTTTGTGATATGTGGTATTAAATATTGATTTTTTTTTTAAAGCGATAGAAAAAATATGGATTGAAAAACTAAAAGCATACTCCATTTTTGATGGAATAAATTGTCAAAACATCATTAAGTTTTTTTAATGTTACATTTATTTGCATGACAAGCATATATATTAGGTCCTTACATATGAAATTGGCGTTTTGTTTGGGAGGAACATAAAGTTGATTTTTTTTTAATATAATATATTTATTTAATCAAAGTATGTACCATTGCTATCTATGCACTTTTGCCATCTCATAGGTAGTTCATCGATCCCTTTACTAAAAAAACCATTCGGACGGGAATCAATAAAATCTTTGAAGTCGGTTTGGACTGCCCCATCGGAGTTGAATTTTTTCCCTTGCAAGAAGTTCTGAATATAGACAAGTTAATCCATATATTTTTTCACATTTATATCAAAGCTAATTTTTCCTTTTTCAATTCTATTGAATCAAATAAATAAGCTTATTTTGTGATTTGATATAGCCTGGGGGAAATATTCCGCTTTGGTTCTACAATAATTGTGACTTAAATATGGTAGACGGATTTTAGTTCTTCTGAGTATAGACAGGTTAATCCATATATTTTTTCACATTTATATAATAGCTAATTTTTGTTTTTCCAATTCTATTAAACCAGATAAATAAGCTTATTTTGTGACTTGAAATTACCTGAAGAAAATGTTCCGCCATGGTTCTAGAGAAAAAAAATCACTTTAAAACACTAAATAAATCACTGTATGCCCAACCAGGAGGATGAAGGTTTGATTCACAGTAGTGCCCATTTTTTTAAAACACAGTATCGATCAGATTTCTCATGATTTGTTGAGATTTGCACATGGCAATAAATCAGCCAGTTGTCTTCCTTTTTACGCTTCATCAAAGACTAAGATAGACTACCTGAAACATTTTTTCCAAATATCTTTCATATATTACTTCCGTCTCTTAATTTCTCTACCAATTGGGTGCCTTCCATGCGAATTTGTTTGAAGGAGATTACCAACAATAAACCTACCAGATTTATTGTTTACAACAAAAGTGAAACACAATACAATATAATATTTTGTATTATTAATATAGGTATGTTACATCATATCTAGGAAAAACCCGTAACCAGAATAAAACAGATATCACAACATATAATTCTAAAAGATTGTAAATTTTAAGTAACAAACACGATCGAAGAAAGAAAAATGTTTTGATCACATTGAATTTAGTCTTACTTTGGAACAAAAGATAAATATAAAATGAGTTTTCTTTCTTTCGAATGTGTTTTTCAATTATTAGTGGTTACTTTATTTTAACTGAAATAGTTTGATACAATGATTATAGCTTATTCAAACCATTACTTACTCAGGTTTCTCGCGAATATTTTTTTTCACTCAGTACCAATAATTCCATGAGCATTTTTCAATTCTTTCAATAATATTTCAATGCTTGAGCATTTTTTGTACTGTTTTATTCGTTGTACGATGTACGATTGTACGTTGTTATACGTGGTACAGCTGACAAGTCTATTCTACCAACCATTTAATATTTGATATATAAAGTTATTTCAATCCACGAAAGATTTTAAAATAGTTTTTAAAGTTCAAGAAAAAAATTATCTCGAAACAATAATGATAATAATAGATGAAAAGATTTCGTTCTAGGATAAAAAAAAGAAAAGAAGGATAATTATTTATTTATTTTGTATTCCAAAAATCATGTGATTGCATATTAATTCTGTTATTTTCATTACAACCTGGTAAACGTGGCTACTTCTCATAACTAATAAGAAAGATATTCAAAATCCCTGAGGGAAATAAACAGAACCTCGACCCAGAAACCGAAGTCAAGTGCAGAATACAATAATCTCGTGCGACTTTTAATAAAATGAGAAGCGTATTATGCGATGATAATCTAAACTTGAAACTTCGACAGCGGTTAGTCAAATGCTACGTTTGGTCAGTGTTATTATATGGAGTGGAATCATGGACCCTCAAAGTAAGTAGTATGAACCGACAGGAAGCATTCGAAATGTGGATGCACCGGAGAAAGCTACGGATACCCTGGACGGATATGGCCAGCAACAAAAGGGTTCTTCAAAGAGCCAAAGTTGATAGAGAGTTGCTGACTAATATTAAAATCCGAAAGGTGTCCTACTTGGGTCATGTACTTAGAGGAGCAAAGTAGAAATTACTGCACCTGATCATCCAAGGCAAAATAGAAGGCCGAAGAGGTGTTGGCAGGAGGCAAATCTCCTGGCTCCGCAATATACGTGATTGGACTGGCATAAGGGGCGTTAAAGATCTTTTTCAGGCTGCCGGGGACAAAGATGTCTACTCTCAAGTGATATTCAACGTTAAGGGGACCTGACATGACACTGAGAAGTAGAAGAAATAAACAGACGGAAAAACATTTTTAGTGCTAGCGGAAATCAATCCTGAAACCTTCCCTGGTACAATATAACAAACCACAAAGGTTGATATGTTTTTACTTCATACATTTGATACTTTTCCCTAACAAAACATCGATTACTTTTAAAAGTAAATAATTAGATTAACGCACGATAATGTTACTAGATACATTACTCTTAAATTAAATTTTCTAGGAACACGCCCAAATTCACGGGACAAGAGAAAACTAATGAACGAGCTGAAGTTGTAAACTGTCAGTATTATACAAGACACGTTTACTAATTATCCAAAACCGTTAAACATTTTTTTTATTTCTTCATTGGTGAACTATTGACACTAGACCTTCACATTAATTTATACAATGATATTCAAAAACTCTGTTCATGGCTGATAAATATTCTTATTAAAGTAATTATTAAATGTATTATAAAGGGTCTTTCAAATTGAGTGTTTTTTTTAATTCTTGGATAAAACACAGATGGCGTCAGAACTTGCCTAGGTCTTGTGGCATTTGAGAAGTGTAATGTATGACATTTATAAAAATGGAGTCGTATATAATACAACAATGCGTTCAAATTGTTGAATTATTTTATGTATTGTAATCTCCGTAAACGGTGATGTTAATTGGCCATCAAGGTCATGTGATCTGACACCGTTGGACTATTTTCTCTAGGGTAATGTGAAAAGCCAGGTCTATTAGAATGACCCCCAATCAATTTCTGAGCTGAAGGACGAAATTATTCGCGTTATTGGTGAGTTAGAACCGCAATTATGCCAAAATGTAATCGAAAATTTTGACAAAAGAGTGAACATCTGTGGAGCTGCAAGAGGGGAACATTTGGCGGATATTGTTTTTTTTTGTGTTGAAATGTCATACATTATACTTCAATGATCAATAAAAAGTGTTTATTGAAATCCTAAAGCAAGTTCCAGTAAACGGCACAGTGTAACATAAGTGTGTATACATTTTTGTGACTCCTATATATTTGATTGAGTTACTGAATTCTCTCGTTTGGTTAGTATTATCTCAGATAATGAAAGAGTTACGAGGGATAACGAACAGTGTGTAGCAACAGTAAACAAAGTCAATAGATTACTTAAACATTCGAATCGAACAATATCAAAGTTTGCTTAGGTGCTAGAGTCAGTATTCCAGAACCAAATTTAATGTATGGTGGACCCAAGTTTCTGATTGTTTCAACGAATCAAAACTTTATTAAGTATTAAAGAATTATTACTATGCATCAAAATGATAAGATGGCAGCACAAATAGCTCCAGATGCTAAAAAAGAAAACAAACATGATGACAATATGAATCAGCACAAAGACATGGAGAGCGTCATATTAAAAAATATATTTTCTTGCGTCATTATTGACGAGTTATCACAAGTTTATGTAATATTTTTTGTAGGAATATATCAAAACCGAGAAGTGGGAATATAACATATTAAAAGGGTATTACCCCAATATGCTCTGAACCACTAGAGCCAATTTCAATGCCGTCAAGCACGAGACATCAGACCGCACTATTTGGGCACATGGACCAACTGATTATCGGTGAATGAAAAATCGTTTCCAAAATTCACCCTTGGGGAAGGGTTCCGTGATTGACAGGTTTCCCTACCCCTCCATAGTCAGATATCATCATTCATCCCCAACTGAATGTGGACGTGGCAGGTACAAAAAATATACCAGTAATTCCTGAAAGCCTCGATACTTACTAGTTGGAAGTGTTCCTGATTCATTATCAACCAATTAATCAATTTTAGTATTAGTCGAGTAAAGTACTACTTTTATATATTACATTTACTTATTTTTAGTGACAAATTATAAGTACGTGTGCGCTACGCTATTTTGCAAAATGTATTTACATGAGTCTAAGTGCGTCTACGGTATTATGTAAAAAAAATCTAAATAAGTCCGAGTTACCTGCGTTACAATGTAAGATTTGTCTGTTTAATTCTAGCTGCGCCTACGTTATTATGTAAAAAAATCTACGTGAGTTTGAGTGCGTCTACTTTATTATGTAAAATTTCTATACTTAAGTCCGAGGGGCCTGTGTTACAATGTAAGATTTATCTAGGTATATACGTTCGGCTACACCTACGAGTACGTTATTATGTAAAATATTCTCAAGATACACTTAAGTGCGCCTAGGTTATCATGCAAAAAAATTCTAAATGAGTCTGAGTGCATCAACATTATTTTATATAATTTCTTTATAGAAGTCCGAGACACCTACAATGTAAGATTTATCTACATAAGTCCGATTGCGCCTACGTTATTTTGTAAACATTTCTCAAGATAAGTTCAAGTGCATCAATGCTATTATACTATATATTTTTATATCAATATCAATTCGTTTGTATTTTTCAGTAATGTTTATTTTTCTAATGTCTTTTTAATAAATACAACCATTTAATTATTATACTCGTATATTAATTTATCTGACTTTTTTTCCAATTTCAAGGGTTGATTTTAATGTTTCAATGTGTAATTGTATTCGGTGGTGATTATTTGACCGCTGTTCAACAATTCTGTGATAAATGAACCTAAAGTTGCTAACATCTGTCTTTTCGACATCTTCAATCTTTTATTTCATCCCTATCGATTTCTAACCCTCTTCCTTTCTTGTTATCAATTATTTGTTCACTTCGAAAGCTTTTATTTTAAATCAGTTCTGTTCCAATACGATAAATGGACGATTAATTTGTGACATTAATATGAATTGTATTTTTAAATATTGATCGTATTATTTTTGTATGGTTAAATATACAAAAAGTTATATTATTGTATTATACTTTATAAGACATCAGAATTTAATCAATTGATAAAAGTTTTAAATAAGAGAAAGAACTTGAAGAAGAAATAAGGTTTGAATCTGTGGAGAGACGAATGACTAAGTGAATGTAAAAGTCAGACAGGCAATGTATACGTGTAAGATATAAGCCAAAAATGACTGACCATAGGCATGAACAAATATACCAAATTGAAAAAGAAGTAAAATGATAAAAACGATTAATAGAAAAGGGTGCATTAGGATACGGAAAAGGCAAAATTGTGTGCTTGGATAGAAAAGTTTGGAGATTTTTACTGTCTGCCTAATCCACAAGGGACACGGCGTGATGATATATATTACACTTGTACTCATTTCAACCAGATCAATCTCTTCCAGCCAACTAATAAGATATTCAAACGTCTTAAGCGAAAACCAGGCAGAAATTATTATTAAAAATAAAATTTGGGTTCCAACACCACCTCGTGTTTGAGAAACAGGTAACGAAAGCTATCGTTATAGTAATTAACAAAAAATATAAAATAAAAAATATCAAGAATTTCGACTTTATCTTTGCGGAACTCCAAATTACAACATTTAAGTATTCCTATAATATTTTTTATTTTTCTCTATTACACTTTCAGTATATGCATGTATTATACGACACTTTTATTATATGCAGCACAACCTGGTATGAAACCTGGCTTGTGAAAAACTCTTCCATACAAGAAATAAATGTTTAGCATGACATATACATGTGTATGCCTCCCATTGACTTATGTAGTTTCTTCACAAATGAATCCATGAAATATTATCAAACCAGGGTAATATAACGCATCCTTGTTTTATCCCTTTTGAAATATTAAAGTTCTCAAAAAGAAGTAATAATTTTTCTTTCATACCGCATATACGAGTATATGCGGTATGAAAGAAAAATGATTACCTCTTTTTGAGAACTTTAATATTTCAAAAGGGATAAAACAAGGATGCGTTATATTACCCTGGTGTGATAATATTTCATGGATTCATTTGTGAAGAAACTACATAAGTCAATGGGAGGCATACAAATGTATATGTCATGCTATATAAGTAAGTCATCTACCTTGCATTATATACTAAAAAAATATAGTGCATGCTAGCTTCTTTTTTTCCCAAACCCTATTTCTAAGATTTCGAAAATTATTAGAATATGCTTCAGTGATAACACGTGTATTAATAAATAAAAAAACATTAACAACGTAATTGACTTCAATCCTTCCCCATCCTCCATCCCTTAACACTAACTACACAAGCCCTTAAACAAACTAATCATTAGTTTTATTTGGATTCCAGTAGTGCATGGCAGGCAACCTAAGTGCTCCATCATTATTTATATTGACATATTTACACCTAGCTTCACGAATCAGTCGCTCTATATTAGAATATTTGTACATCTTTTTTCTGTGATTTTTTAATGGCTATGTAATGTTAGCGGTCGGGGTCTAACGATTAGCATTTCCAGGTTCGATTGCTGGCATAATCACTTGCGGGCTTGTTTTATTCCTGAACCATTTTAAATTTTAATTTATGAATCCAAATGGCGATCTTGTTAACGACATTTGACTCTTTTAAACTTCCTTATTTATATAATAGTTTGAGCTTGCTGGGAAGCGTTTTTTAGATGATCGTAATGATCAGCAAACAGCACAACAAAAATTGGCGGCTTGAACAAGTTAGAGCGTGGATGGATCACGCCCGTCTTATGGTCAGGCCATTTATTACAGGTAAAATTTGATACTCTTATTCCCAGTAATATGTCAACTTAAGTAGATAGAATATGTGTTTCGTAATATTCTGAAATGTTCAAAATTGAATATCGTTAGGTTACCTAATTTCTTTCGAAAGAAGGGAAAGGCTCGTCCGAAATTAAACAACGTTTAAATACTAACGTCATTTAATTTCTACCGAGCTTTTTTCCTCCTTTGAAAGAAACATAATAACCGCGTGATATTCAATTCTTAATTTTTTTTTAATTTTAGTGTTGTATCCCAACATTATGAATAATAATTAACCATCAGATTAGTAAATGTCAGAAAATAAAAGTAACATATTTCGATAAATATATATTGTGTGTATTTATTTAAAGCTATAGTACATACAGCTAGGCTCTATTCAAAGGCCACATTACCTGATGTTAGGTATTTTTCTAGTAAACATTTCTTTTTTAATTAGTTATTGTATATTCTAATTAACAGATATTCGACTTTACATTTCATAACTCTAACATTTTTTATTTTGATATAATTTTTGTATTGAATTCTTAAACCATTAAATCCTTAAAACTCAAAGTTTTATTATACCTTTATGTTATTCTAAGAAAAATTATAATTTCTTATATCAATGGTTTGAATTATTGAAATTTACTACTATTGTGTGTTAACGTTTATAATGCATGGTTAAATGCACTATTGTGTCAACGACACGACGCTGTATAATTATATGGAAAACCATAACTGTTATATCCTTTGTCCAAACCATCATACCTGTATCAGAAACCCCCATAATCCATCTAAGCTGGACATTGCTATGGTCAAAAATTATCCCAATATCTCTGGTTTGACTGCTCTAGAAACCCTCTCGTCAAATCACCCCCAAGTCTACTTCACGGGAGTGAGGCCGATATGCTAGCTTCAGGAAGCAGTACAACTACGACAACGCTGACTGGAAAGGCTATAAATCCTACCTCCATAACCAGCTCTGTCTATCACCTGAAACCCTATTGAGCCCACAAGACACCTTTCCTATCTTCATCCATTATGCTCTTGATGAGAATATTCCCCTCAAATTATCACCTCACACCAAATAACTTTCACTCCTCTTATCAAACTCCTTATATCGCTAAAAAACAAATCATATTATAACTGACCTACAGACATACGCTAGACAAACGTGACAAAACACTATTAAACGTCTTCCAAGAAGATATTAAAAAAATACTTAAAAACCAACTATGGCAGAGAAATTTAGCGGCCCTGGAACCGGATAAAATTACTTGCTTACGAGTCTTCAAGAGTATTAAGTGCTCGTTTCAGAGCATTCCACCTCTGCGCACAGCCTAAGGGTTGGCTGTTTCTGACACAGACAAGACCTTGGCGGAAACTTACGAGCATACGTACACAATCACTTCCGACCTTGGAAATTTTGATTTCAACAAAGCTGTCAAGGACACTCTCATCAGCTTTGCTTACTTCCCGACCAACCAAGACGAGGTGCAACTTAGCATCCCATTCGAAATTGGTCGTTTCCTTGACAGACTCAAAACATGAAAAACCCCCCGGTCTCGACAATATGCACAATGTTCTTCTTAAACATTAACCACTTAAAGCGAGAGTTTTGCTTCCTAAAATATTAAATCCCTCATCCCAAAGATTATTTTTCGAATATTTGGAAAAAAACAACATCGTTTCTATTCAGAAGCCAAATAAACCTACCGATAATCCAAATAGCTACAAGCCCATCAGTTTCTTCAAGGTTTTGGCAAGATCTTTGAAAGGATGGTTGCCTCAAGGCTAGTGTTCCATAATGAATCCAATAATACAAGACACCACATGGTTCAGCAACTTACCCGCATCGTGGAAGACGTACCGGCATAGTGCTACCGATCTTGAGAAGGCTTTTGACACGGTCTGACACGATGACCTTCTCGACAAAATTCGATTATTTTATTCATCGGTGGTTGCCTAGTCGTGATGAGAGTAAGTCCAATCTACCTTTCCGTTTTAAGCACAGGCTCCTGAAGTATTATCTGTTGCCTGACTAATCAACCTTCAGTATTAGTTGGGAGGACCAAGATCCGAGTGAATGTGATGGTTAAGAAAGGTTATTTTATGCTATATTTTTTTTTAATAATAAGAAGCACTAGTTCGAGTTCGAGTTTTGTACAAGGTATGTTTAATGCTATATTTTTTTTAATAATAAGAAGCACTAGTTCGAGTTCGAGTTTTGTACAAGGTATGTTTAATGCTATATTTTTTTAATAATAAGAAGCACTAGTTTGAGTTTTGTACAAGGTATGTTTAATGCTATATTTTTTTAATAATAAGAAGCACTAGTTCGAGTTCGAGTTTTGTACAAGGTATATTTCATGCTATATTTTTTTTAAATGTGCCACGTTATTTTTTATTAAAATGATTTTAGTGAGTTTCTACTTAATAAAATTAAATTGAATACATTAATGAAAATGAATGCTTTAGAAATATTTGCAATTAGAAAAAAATGGGACTTGAAGATGTACTATAGAATTCGGTACCATGTTATTAATAGATTGGTGTAATATTAATTAATAAATTAGAATGATTAAATAGAAAGGATGATTGACGATAGAATGATTGGATAACGTGAATACAACTTTAGAAAAAGAAAGACTTGGAGTAACCGAAAGAGTTGTATGATATGTGTGGAAAAGAAACAAAGCTCGTTGATTGAAAAAAAATGCATTTAAGCAACAAATCTACCATCTGTACGTGAAAGTGTTAAAAATGTGGAATCGGAGAAGCCATATATGTAGTTCGTGATTGAAAAGCCTGGATATCAGTCGTCTGAGCCTATCCCGATAGGTGAACGACGTGAAGGTATGTAATGCAATAAGGGTTGAGGGGTATGTGATACTGTAATGCTCACAATATAATAATAAATTTACTTAAAGATTTTCAAAAGAAATTTCTATCAAAAGATTCACTCATTTATAAAGATCTACCATATAAGAATACAAAAATTATTTCAGCTTGCTTTCATCTTTTGTTTTCAAAACAAAGTTTCTCTTCAAAATAAAAGACAATCCATCTATCGTTAACACGAAAATTTATTAACCATACACAAGTAAGTGTCTTCAAATTATTTACTAAATTTGTTTGTAGGATCGTTTCCCATAGTTCGTTTGATCTTCTATGAAGAGGGTATGCCGTAAAGTATTTTGTCTTTTGTTGACACGCAATCCATTCAACACCCCAAATCAAAAGGCACAATGAACACATAGCAAACTGTATGGTTCTTGATTGCCTCCTTGCACGCAATGTTCCTTTTTATCATCTTCAGGAATGTTTTTTTCTTATAAACTTAATTTATTTTATCTTATTTCTCTATTGTACTACTATCAACAAGGCCTGTTGTTTTTACGTAAATTATGTTCATATTTAGACAACTTTATATAATTCTTTTAGACGTAATAAAGATTTGCTAGAAAATGAAATGGCAAAGGGCAGGATACGTAGCCAGAATGTCAGATTCCTGACGGACGTCCGAAATAATACAATGGTACCCAAAAGGCATAAATAAAGAGGCCCAGAAGAAGACCGATGTACGGTGGATAGATCAGGAAGCATAGGAGCATCACATGGCACCAACGAGCAAAAAACCGTACTATTTGGGGTCAACTTGGGGATACCTTCATCCAGCAGTGGATCGACCCTGGTTGACAATGATGATGATATAATTCTTTATTGTTTGTTTTGATAAATATCATTCATTGTTTGATTTGAGAAAAACTTATTTGTTGCATGTTCGATGCCTCTTTTAAAACCTTAAGATTCCTCTTGTTTTTGTCAATCAATATAACCTCCGTATCCCAACTTGTATGACGCCTGTTATTCAACCCTTTTACAGGTTTAATACACGTCGGTACTCAGATTTTTCAAGAAAGGGGTTTCAACTTGGTTTTCACCCAAGGATGTTTGACAACTTTCTGACTGGCTGAAAGAAATTGACATTTGGCAATAAAACCACCAGTGTTATTTTTGTAACGAAAATATGAAACAATAAATTACAATTCCTCTAAATATTAGAGAAATAGGAAGCGTGTTAAGTTTCAGGAGGCATTAAAGACTACCCTTCACAAGAAATAATCCCAAAAAGGGATGTTTTCAAGTGTTTTCTAAAGCTGCACACACCACCCAAGTCACTAACACTAAGATGTAGACCATTCAACTATTCAAGACTAACAACGACAAAAGCTCTATCAGAATACCCCACCCTATCAGATACATTTGACACAATCACCTTGTTAGATGAAGAATAAATCAACCTTCAACTTCTACTTATCTTCAAAGGAACAACTCTCAGGCATAGATTCGAAAGATACAATGGAGACATCCCATTAAGGGACTTGAATACAAAGAAACAAAGTTTGAAATCAATCAACCTCACATAGTACGTTCATCTGTCAATTCAACGTCATTCTTTGCATTTCAATCGAAAGGACATTCTTTTCAGGGTATGATTATCTAATACATATTTCAATAAAAAAATTAAATACAAAATTAAGAATTTTATTTTGATACCATTCATTTACATTTTACCGTTCATTTAACAAGTAAACGCGAGAAAACACTGACAGGGACGTAATGAAAAATCCTCAAAATTAACTTTTTCGCGGCAATGCAGCAAATTCCAGACTGCTATCCTAGCGTAGTTGCACTGGCCGTGGAGTGTAAAGTAGTTAGAACCCGGACATCCGTACACAGAGCGCATCGCGCAACAATTTGTTTTGAAAAATCCCTGTCTGCCGCACACGCATACAGATCGATACACACCCCTTCAGCGCTTCGCCCATTCACCCATACACCACTTGCATTCTCTCTACCCATTCCACCTCATTTTCACATGGAACCCCTGCAGCACACCGTATTTGAAAACTTCAGTTATTCCCGTTGCAATATATTATTTGATAATCATTTTAATTCATGATTATAGAAAAGTGTGAAAGGAAAATTAAATGCGATATATACAATATGTTAGGTGAGTAATGGAAGATTAGAACAAGTTGAAGAATTCTGCTATTTAAGCAGTATTTTCTCGTATGATAGAAGAGATATGAGAGATTTTGATAGGAAACAATCTCAATGGGATACTTAAACATATACGAATATAATCGAGACGGTTAATATCAAAATCTACTAATGTAATTTATTCTAAGCTGCAAAGGCATCTCGAAAATTTTACATTTTCAATGACTCATTAATAAAATATATTCTCTTGAAAATAAAGTTTATGTATTCTTATTCTATTTTTTTACACTTACGTCGTATACAGTAAATCTGACGTATTTCTATTTTTTTACACTTACGTCGTATACAGTAAATCTGACGTATTTCTATTTTTTTCACTTACGTCGTTTACAGTAAATCTGACGTATTTCTATTTTTTTACACTTACGTCGTATACAGTAAATCTGACGTATTTCTATTTTTTTACACTTACGTCGTATACAGTAAATCTGACGTATTTCACTTTCTCTACTACTATAGTACAAAAGTTTCCGGCCTGGACATGACGGAATGTGTAAGGACCACGTATTACAAATTTTAAAAGCTTTAGATTCTTCGTAAACATTATCTAAATGTCATTAAACTTCTGCCGAACTTTTCCTATCTTTTAAAAAATACCACACGATATTTTTTTTACATTTCAGAATATAGCAAAACAACAGGTCTTCTATCGGCTGTAGTGCACACTACTGAGGGTATAGATATTAAATTTTAATTACAAAATCGCCTGAGTATGCGTGGACGTGGCTGGCGTTGTATTTGTCAATAGGCCAAAAACTTTTAGAGCATTAGTGGTATACGAGTATATAGTATAACCTCGTTTATTGCTACATGGTAATTTATTTCAAACAACCATAAAGGTATTAAACACTCCTTAATTGAAAAGTAGGTTAAAATCTTTTTTGAAAAACCTGAATTCCAACGAAAATCGACCCTGCAACTTTTAGACTGGAAAACAGGCATCTTATCAACTAGGAAACGGAAGTCGATCTACTAGGATAGGCTCAATAGTCCCATAACCTTATGAAATGAGTATATTAAATAATTATCTTTTTTTTTTTAACCTGGCGAGTTTATTGCCATGTGGCAATCTCTTCCAACCAACCAGAAAGATGTTTTATAGGCTCTAAGTGCTAACCAGACTGGAATCCTATTTTAAAAAATCTGGGTTCCAGCGGGGATCGAACCCGCAACCTCCGGATCGGCAGACAGTGTCTTACCACCAGGCCACGGAGGTCGTCGTGGTTATTGAAAAATATGGTTTTGTATTTGCAATGTACGGTTGAACAATGAAAAATCAGGACATGTTCAGAAATTTCGCTATTTGGGGAAAGATACAAATATAAAAAAATATGACTAGGTTCGAGGAATCTCCGAAGCTCTCCTATTTCACATGCTCAATAATAAGGCGTATAGGAGCTACACAATCTAACGCCGGACGCTGACCTGGCTGGAGAAGAGATACGCTTGATGGATAAACGCTGAAGAATTCTTCTTCAACCGTCTACATTAATTTCGTTGAATTATATTTTTAATTTAACGATTTCCGTATTATAAAATATATTTCTATTAATATTGTGGCGTTCCATTTTGGATTAAGATTTTTTTTATTATTTCTATAACTATTGTAGAATTCAATTTTTGTCTTAATGATTCAGTTACGTTCGATCGTAGGATTCGATTTTTTAATTAACAATTTTCATATTATTTATATTAATTTCGTGGTATTCTATTTTCGAATTAAAGATTTCTGTGTTATTTATGATATATTATATTAATATCGTGGTATTCCAATTTGAACTTAGCATTTTTTATGATTTCTATAGTTATCACATTGTAGAATTCCATTTTTATCTAAACGATGTTTATTGATGACAGTTCAGTTTAGTTTAATCCCATTACCACCCGCGCCCCCATAGGATCAAAATGAGTTCCCATCCAGCGAGATCTACACTAGAATATTAGAATATTTAGCATATTTATATTAGAATATTTAACAATAAATTACTACGTTATTCCACTTAACATATTACTTTCGTGTTTCTACCTACACGTGTTTCTACCTCTTATCCCGGGGTTCTTTCAGGCGGAATGATCCCAGTTTGTTATGAGAGCAGCGTTTACATATCAGACTGGTGATCCATGTTACTTTGCTGTGGACTTCCAACAACAAATGTGTGTGAGGTATATTTACTGATTAATTTCAAGTATAATCAATTAATGAAAACATTTTCTTCGATAACTCTTATAATTTGATAATACAAATGCAGAGGTTAAATATTGAAAAGGTGGAAAATATTGTACTTTCTTTAGTCCTTTTTTTCTTTACTTTTGCTTATGGATTTGTAGTGAGAATTAATATAATTAATATAAGTATTCAAATAACTGTTACATATTCTTAGATAACATACATATATTTACAAGTTAAACCCCGTTAAATAGAAAGCTACAAGATAAATATATTCGTATACGGTATAAAGTAATCAAAACTCATATTACTAAGAAAACTCAATATGCTTTCTGAAAAAATATTCTCTGAAATGTTGAATTTGTTAATTACTGAGGCTCTATTAAAAAAATCTAGCCCACGAAACAAAGGAAAAACACTTCCAGCTTGAAAGATTTGAAATCCACAAACTTTATCTACATCACTTTACCGTAGTCATTGTGTGGGATTACGCATGCGAAGTTTTTGTGGGGTTTTAATGATCAAGACACAAATTTCAAAAAACATAGGATGATCATTATGAACCCCCCAAAATGTACATACATCATTTTTTTCTTCTCAAATGCGAATCAAAAATTGGCAAAAAATACGCATCATTGCTGTGCTTATAATGTATCCCTCCCCCTCTATTATAGAGCAGTTTCTAGTACGTGGTGGGGCGTCCGTTCCACCCCCATTAGGCGAGTATCATCCCCTGAATGCACTGAACAGTGGCGGGGCCGAGGAGGAGTCTAGTTGGGGGAAGTTCTAGTCGGCTCTGTTTATTGAAAACACCTCCATCGGCTTAATTAGAATATTAAATCTCTATGCCCGACAGACTTTGGGATGAGATCTCTTGAAAATGAAGAATATTTCGATTGGAGGGTGGATTATATACAGATTATTAACTTTTATTTGACGTTTGATTATTACTGAGACCAGTTTTGTTTAGAAAAATCGCAACCAAATTTATGTTTAGATTTATATAAAACTTTTTATACTTTATTTAAAGTGTGATATTGAAAGAAGAGTAGCAACAGGCAATATAGTAAATAAAGGTTTATACAAAGCTGGTTGCTTGTAAAAGAATCTTGATCCCAGAATTAGAATATACAAACGAAACTTGGACGTGACATGAAGACATTAAAATGAAAGAAAAGTGGTAGAAATAAAAGCGTTGAGTAGAGTGTGCAGAAAAACAATCTATCGTAGAATAAGGAATGAAGAGATTAAAAAAGAAAGCGGGTCGAAAGAAGATACAGTAGTTAAGTTCAAGAAAGGTGCATTGAGAAGGTTCGGCTTTGTAGAAAAAATGAATACAGAAAGAATTACAGATATAATCTTTGCACCAGTAAACAAGGTTTGGGAAAACCTAGAAAAACGTGTCATGGTCAAATTAATGAAATTGTGAAATGAAGAAGAAGCAAAGCATTTATAATACAAGAGTAAACATTAGATTTTTTTCTTTCGTTCCTCAGTCCTTATTTTGTTATATACATATTCTCATTTATTCCTAACTTCTACCTCGTTTAACTTATTTTCATCGTTTCTCTCATCACATACTAGTTTCGCTTGTTTATATTAAAATTTGGACGATGATTTCATTATGAACATATAAGCACCACTATGTTCAATTGTGTCAGTTTTGAAAACTTGGACACATTTTCAAAACAACTTATCTTAGGCTGTGTGATTGCGCTGCGAGTCATTTTCCTTCTCACTGACCTTAATTAAGTCCCATCGTTGCTACTATTATTTTCACACTATGGCGTATCGCCACCGGAGGAGAAGTCTCTTTCGATAGTTACTTATTCGTTTAAAGAAGATATTCTAGTGTAGACCTCGCTGGATGGGAACTGGTAGTGGAATCAAATAAAACTGAACTGTCATCAATAAAAATCGTTTAGACAAAAATGGAATTCTACAATGTGTATAGAAATTATAAAAAAAACTAATTTCAAATAGGTATACACGATATTAATATAAATAATACGAAAATCTTTAATTCGAATATAGAATACCACGAAATTAATATAAATAATATGACAATTGTTTATTCAAAAATGGAATCCTAAGATCGAACGTAACTGAACTGTCATCTGCAAAAATCGTTAAGACTAAAATGTTAATTCAAAAATGAAATCCTACGACCGGATGGAATTAAATTGTCATCTGTAAAAATCGTTTAAGACTACAATTGAATTCTACAATGTACGTAGAAATAATTAAAAAGAGTTTAGTTCAAAATGGAATGCCACAATCATAATACAAATAATACAGAAATCGTTTCAAAAGTTGAATACTACAAAATTTAAATTGTTAAGTCAAAAACGAAATCCTATTATACGAATATAAGATCAATAAATAACTTTAATTTATTCAGTATTCATTGCCCGCCACCAATGTTAACACGAGCATACGTGATATAGCCTCACGGTTTAGAGAAAACTCGACGCGCCAAGTAGTTACCGAGACTACCCACTGTCAACCCCCGTCCTCTACCCTCCCGAGTATATGTTCAGTTCTGAAAAGGCTTCACGTCCCATTGTGCCAACAACTGTGTGGCTATTGGGTAAACATCCAGCATTGCCAAGAACTTTCCCCCGAGGTATTCGAGCAGGGATATCGGGAGGGGTGTTTTTTGAAAATCGGGTGAATGGATTGTATGACATTTTACGTTTGAAGATAAATAGAGGGGCATAACTATCTAATTGTTTACATTATATTTTATCGTTCGTCATCTTTCAAAACATTTCGTTGCATTTTCTAACAATTTATTTTGTGAATTTTTAAAATTCTTTGCCTAATTATTATTTGCGAGACATTTTTTTTTCTAAATTTTGTTCAAAATGTAAAATTATATACAAACAAGAATTATGATAACAAAGCGTGCATAAGTGGAAATGTTTCTTTGAAATTGTGATTGAGGAATAAGATATCTCCGTCGCAAACCTTGTCTATAGTTAGTGGTTTGCCATATTCACAAAATGGAGACTTTTTGCTTTGGTATTTCTCGACGGTTAGCTTTTCTTTTAAAATGATTAATTTGTGAATGCTGTACAAACAAACCGTCCTTACCTCGTTCCAACATAAGTACACACACATACCATCACGCCATTTCCCTGTCGGGGTAGCCAGAGAGGATATAACGCCAGATTATTCTATCACGACACACATCCTTAGTCTCCCTCATATACATTCTACTTTTAATACAACTGCGGCAATCTCTCTGACATTCTACGTTTGCTTCTTTCAATTCACTTGATCTAACCATACTTTGGTCTATCTTCCACACGCATTTAACTTACATTTACATTGTATATTTGTTATATTATTCTTTCATTCGTTCACACGCCCAAACCATCTCATCATTATTTATTTCATCTACTCAATGTCTACGCCTCAAGTTCACATTTATCCCTAATCACTTCATTCCGTATTCTATCATACATTGTCACCCGGTGTATCATTCTCAATACACGCATTTTTGCAGCATTTATTTGGCTCTTATCGGTCATTTTCCACATAATCGTTACATTGTATGTTATAAACAAAATCACATGCCTGTTTCTGTTTTGTCACTATAGTATCTTGTTTTCAAGTATTGTTCAGGATCTTAAATCTTCTCAATCTTTTTATTCAATCATTTTTTGTCATTCGTCTTTGTCCCCATAAAAATAAAGACAAATTAATTATTTAAAAGGTTTCATGGAAATTTTTTTTTTTATAATACGAGTATGAGGGAAACACATTACAAAACAAAGGATTCATACTAGGGTCAAAGAGGAATCCCCGGATATCTTTTAAAGAATCTATGAATCAGTGCAAGAAGTGAATTGCAGCGCATTCGGTACAACCGGGAATCGTGTGACCACTTCCAGGGTAATCAAATTTCTTCTTATGTTTTGTTTGGAAGACAGGGAGGATCACGTGATTTAAACGGATAATGAAGCGGTAAAATTATCTGTCTTTAAGTATTGGAGATATGGATGGCGTGTGCAGTTTTAGAGATAAATTGAAAACATCCCTTTTTAGGAGGGATTGTTAAAATGTATGATTGTACATGAACCCTACACATATTTACTACACTACACCTCAAGCAAAATCTGTTACTATCACATATCTAAAAATCTACAAAGATTTATTTGTAGTTCGTCTTCCCTTAGTAAGTTTTCTACGATTTTCATACCAAATGTGTTATGAAAATACTGGAGGATACCTATTAAAGTAGCCACAGCCACCACCTTCCTTTCCTTATACTGAATACTGAACTCGAATCCCGAGTAACAAAACCCTTCAGGAGAGTCTGCTCTGTAAACGGTGTAGAAAAAAAATTATTAATATGAATGGCCTTCCACCAAGTAGACTTGAAGACTGTAAATTTGTTAGAATTCCAAGACCTTAATTGATGAAAGGTATAACTGAAGATGCAGGGATAACTGAGCATCTTTCTAGAGAAGTCGGGATCAGGATAAAATTGAGAAGAAAATGTAAATAGACTGTGATCCACCCAGTGCTGTCCATTCAACGCTTTTGATGATATCCCGCCAGTATTTAACGTAACAAATATTCTTAGAAAATTATTGTCACGGGGAATACAACCGAAACAAGATGCAAAAAATTTAATAATTGATAGCAATTATATTGAAAAATCCAGATAAAAAATACAAGTTTAGCACATTATTACTATCTGAAATTGCAAAGTCACACGTTCAAACCATTAATTCAACAAATAGAGAGATAACAATAGGTTTGAGTCCCGATTCAGAGCGCCCTTGAAGAGAGTTTACTCTCTAAATGACGCCATTTTACTCTCTAATTGACGTTATTATCAGGGATGGCGAACCTATGACACGCGTGTTACGAAGTGATACGCGGGAATTTTTTGTTGTCACGCGGTCAAAGTTTGAATTTTGGTTTGAAAAATGTATTCAACTCGAGTTTTTTTTTGCTCCATTCACTGAGCAAACAAAAACAACTAAATGAACTAATTAATTTTACTAAATGATCGAAAAAAGACTAGATCATCTTAGTGAACTATGCGGGCACGCCTAAGTGAGCGCATATGTGAGCGAGCGAGAAAGAGAAAGACTTTGGCCAAACGTGAGGTAAAGGGGTCTTGTGTCCTAGTATATTGTTGTCTTGGATTGTCGGCGTCCCCGAACAGATTTCGCGACGGCCTTAAAATAACGATTTTTCGATAAACCCTTTTCAAAAAATGTATTATCGAACCTAGAAAAAGTGGACGATTATACGAGTATCAGGAAGAATGGTTTCGTAAATTTGGTTTAATGAAAAATAATAAAAGTATTTTTTACCTTATTTGTTATGAAAGTGTCGCGGCACATACCTTCAATGTAAGACATCATTTGAAACGAGATATAAGAATCTATTGTTTAATAAAAGTCTTCGATTATAAACCGCGAAAAAACAAATAACAAAAATCTCACTGATTTGTTAATTTAAAAAACATATGGTAACTAATATTTTGAGAATATTTACAATAAACCTAATAACGTAAAAAAATATTTTTTATTGGAATTTCCGTATATTTATCTGAAAAACTCAAATTATTTTAAGACGGTATATTATTTGATACGCTTGTATAAATAGGTCGCCATGTCTGCCATATATTATATTACAATATACTCGTATATTATCCCAATCGATCTTCTGGTATGTGATATTAACACATTCGGCTTTAGGTGGAGTGAAGTGTAAGTATCTTTATAATATACATAATAAATATATTAACTTAAAATTTATTTTTCTTCTTACATACATTTCCTGTAATCCATTATAAATGAGACGACATGTCATTGAAGTTCAATTAGGTAAAATAGCCCTCTTGGAATCAGACTGAGGTCAGTGCAGCAGTTTAATGCCACACGAACGATTTATCGAGACAGCCGGGGATGGGAAAACAAATAAAGCAGGATAAATGGATCCTTATTTGTGGATCTGTTCCAGGAAAACGCCATTATTCTCTAGTTGCAACGAAAAAGGATATATTTAATGGATTTGCAACAAATCTTCAATACTTATTCGAATTCATTTCACGTATACCATAAGAAGCTGATTATTTAAATCACATAATTTTATTAAACATGGCTAACGTACCGACCTCAGAATGGCGTAAAATATTTAAAGAGCTTTATTCTCATACATAGATATTATCATGCCGGTTTCTTTGCGAGTACGCATAAAAAACATATCTGCACACTTTTCTATCCAACCATACTATCTCATTCACTTTCATAACATATATCGTAATGAATTTTCTTTCTATACTCATACTTCATTTACCTTGTTTCAAAATGTGTTCCATTTGATGTGTGTTCCAGCCATGTTTTCGCTTAGTCGTTCTTCGTCATCTATAATATCCACAGGTCCAAATCATATTAAATCTTACTTAAAACATTCATTTTATCCATATTTCATTTCTGATGTCTTCATTCCGCCTTCTTTCGAATATTGATAGTCACATTTTTTTCCTAGTCCACTCATCTCCACAGCTTTAGTCTAACTATCATGCTTCTTCTGCAAAGTGCAAGATTAACTTCCATACATCCAGGTTGGCACCTAGACACTATTATTAATTGTCAATTCTGCTACTGTTGATATACCGCAGTTGTTATTGTATATGACATTAAGTGATCCGTTTACCTTGTTCCCTGTCGCTACCCTTCTTTCATTACTTATTTTAACTTAATCACTACACATATTGCTCAAATTACAAAATTCATCAACTTACTTCAGTTTCTCTGAGTTAACCCAAATATTGCATACACTATTTTACCACACCTCTTTCTACCACAATAATATTTGATTTCATTACCTCTCCCCAGGAATCTTTCAACTTTAGCTTCCCCTACAATTTTTCTCCAAGTCAATCGATCACTCGCTGTCTCCTCCCAGTCTACCTGCACTCCCAGCATCTCAAGATCCTGTTGTAAGCTATCTAAAACTATCTGTCTTGATCTACTACGAGGCAGTCTTCTATATTGTTAAGCTTGTATAATGACCTACTTAAAAGCCTATCTATGCCATCTTACATGACCTTATTTTACTGATAATTAGTAGTTGTCTCCTCAATTTAGGAGTTTCTTTATTAGATCTCAATTTTCACTCTCCGGCAGCCTTTTTTAGAAAATCTACTACCATATGAACTTCCATATCAAAGATTGATGATGGTATTGAAAGAAAACATACTTATTCCACTTAGATGATGATTTTTTCTTTCAATGCAGCTATTGGCCCACTTAAAATTAAAGACTATCAGATTTTATTCTCACAACACACATATATCGTTCTTTCTACATCGATAGACCCTCTTGTACAACTCCTACAATTCTTTTTGTTTTCAAAATACCATTCACTTTCCCTAATCATACTTTTCTAAGTCTTCCTCTACAACGCCTTCCACCCACTTTTAAAAAATATTTTTCTTTCGTTAATATTTCTTCACTCATTCGTTTCAGGTGTATAAATCATGCTCTACTTTATTTTGCTCAACACATCAGTCTTAAGTACACATTCATATTTTATGACTTCTTTCCGTATTCTGTCATAAACGATAATTCCATATATTCTTCGAATATGTTGATTCCTTCTAAATTATTGTTGTGAAATTCAGGAGAGCTTTTTATTTTCAAATATCTCCAGAACAAAAAATATATATTTTTTGAAAGCTCACCGGTATCTAACAGACGTGTTATTTCAGTACATTAAAAAAATCTACTTCATTCAAAACACTGCACGGTTCCAAAAATTTCAGTTATTTTATTGTAACAAAGGCCACAATGGAATTCCAATTTTACTAACTTCGTTAAAAAAGCATTCGCACTGCGAACTGAGTCAAGTCAAAATGAGTTTTGAATAAAGAGGTCCATTTTTAACAATAGTCGTCCTCTATGGATAAAGGGCTATATGTTGGACCAATACAAATGTTACACTACGCTTTGTTTTCGGTTTTTTCTCTCTCTGGAACTGAAATAAAATTATTATCTCCGTTCGAAAAAATATTTTAAAATTTCCCATTGCAATACACGTGTATGCCAGCGCAATGAATTGATGATTGCGATTTTTTTACAATAACTTAAATCGGAATTATGTGATCTAAATTGGAACTTTGTGAACAGAATAAGTTCATGTATCAAAACTTATATATTCATATACATGTAAGTCAACCATGAAATTAGAATTTGTGGTGCCTGAATTTCAGAAATATGGAACACACCCTCCTACCTACTTTAGGCTGGCATATGATACAATTGCCCGGACAACTTTTCTCCAAGTTGATCGGTTACTCGAAGTCACTTCCGATTCTCCCTCTAATCCCAGTATCTTAAGATTCTGACGCATGTTATCTAAAAGCCTCTATCTCAGTCTACCAAGTCAACAGGTTGTATACAGTGAGACTCTGGAAACAGTAAGAAACCAATATTAGTCTGGCTCCATCCTTGGCATGATTTAAGAAGCAACTGGAAAACTCAGTAATATAACGTGTTTAATTCCTGAGATCGTCTTCACCATCCCTTCCCTTTCCTTTGATTAATGTTATCTCACTTTTACTGTTATTATGTATATTAATTGGTAGTAAACTTCACAAAGACGTATAATCATTTGAAAAATAAATGTGACCATGTAACTTTTTTCTTTACTTTTGTCTGGTTGGTTGTAAGAAATTGCCGTTGGGCAATAAACCCTCCAAATTATTTTTACAATGAAATGTTAAATAAACAAATAAATGGAAATGGTTCACATACTGGGACACATATCTATACATAAATATTGGCATAGATATATTAATATTGGCATAGATGTACCAAATATTTATGTCAATCTTTGTAACATTATATAGCTAATCACTAATAGTTGTCTTACTGATTAACTCATATTTATACTGCGAAATATAAGTTTCTTGAAATTCGTTCATGTTTTATTTTTTAAAGCCACCGGTTTTAGGACAGCCATACTATATACCTAGTAAGTTAGGAAAATGCTATTTAAATTTAATTATACAAATTGGGGGAATGGAGGAGAAGAGTTGAAATTGCTGCAAACCAGTCTTAGGACTGCAACCACGGAGGATACAAATTAAAAGGATAAATAAATAAAACTAAATATCAACCATAATTAATTTGTGTCAACCAAGAAGACTTACTTTTTTATTCGTAAACAAAAAAAAATTAACCATTGGCTTTGAATATTAAAAAAAAATGTAAAACGTGAGATCACAAAGAAAGGGTTAGAGTGAATGAAAAATACATTTTCTTTAATAAATTCAACTTTATATAATTAAATAGAATGTTATTTGAAGAAATTATTCAAAGAAGACAGAATGATTTGATGTGAGGGGGATAAGCAGAGATTGAATGAGGTAGAGCAGACAGGAGAGGAGATTTCATATTGGATGCTTAAATGGGATCCTAAAATACTTCGAAACGTCTGCAATAGAAGAGAGAGAGAGATAAGTACTTTCTTTTGTTGTAATAATTGAAGATTAAAGGGGAATTACTTTAATATAGACATTTATCTATTTATTGTTAAATAGAATTTAGATCGAGATACTCGTATACTAGAATTTTCGAAACGGTATAATGAATAACTTTTCAAAGTGTATTCTAGTGAAAGCTTTGAGTTTATGAGATTACAGACGCACCATTACGCCATTTCCCTATCGGGATTGACAAAGAAGACTGAGTGCCAGACTTTCATATCTCGACACAAACACACATCTCTCTCATATTATACGGACATACCCCTTCTCATACGACTTCTATGATTTATCTGACTGTTTACGTTTTCTCTTTCAAAATATCATTCACTTGATCCAACCACGATTTCCTTGGTCTTTCTTTACCTCGCCTTCCTCTCACATTTGCACTGTATATTTTTTGTCTATCTTTATATATGCATTCGTTTTATATGCGCAAACCATCTCAGAGTGAGCTTAATCTTACATAAAACATCAGCCTTAAGTTCACATTCATCCCTAATAACTTCAAATCGTATTCTGTCATACATTGTCACCCCATATAATTCTCTTAGTATACGCATTAACAGGGAAGAGGTGGGCTAGCGAAAGAATGAAAGGATATAATTTTGAGTAAGGGAAAAGTAAGACATGTATGAAACAGGAGAGAATGTATGACGAGATATATGAGTTTGAATGGTGCAAAAGCTATTTTTGTGATTAAGAAAGTGTGGAGATCTGTCTTTTCTGAATATAGGAGTATGGTGTGATCGTTTGTATGAATGTATACATAACGCCAGTAATCTTCAGGTTTAAAACTGAAAGGGTAAAATGAATATTTTTTCCAGTTTTTTTTTTTACAAAAAAATGTATTTTTTAAGTCATACTCCATAAATAATATGTTTAATATGTAGATTTTATACAACAAGTTAATTGTGTCTTTGTGTCTTTTCCTAAGTGAAAATTGAAAAAATATAACATCACTCAGAATATCTTTTCGTCCTAATTTACTTTTTGTTCCCCTCATTATCCTTGAATGTTTTTTTTTTGTTAAGTTCAACTATTATTGATTATGCTCGGGACCGTGGAAAGTGGAAAGCCATCTATGTTATTAACAGGCTAATGGCGTCTCAACAGCTAGACGTGTGAGAAACAGTCAGCGTGCTGGGAACATGCGTCAGCAATACCAGGCGGCTCAGCAGGATCCATCGAGAATTGGGGCTGTTTTCTCACAGGAGGTCACATGATCGACGGGGGGAAGCAGCTCAAATTCCTCGACTACGAGGCTTACCAATGAGGAGGACTATTATAGATAGAGATTTGTCATTTATTTGTTTTTTTTTTAACTAAATCTAAACGAATATTTTTTAAGTAAGTCATGGATATATTTTTATTTATTTATTTATTTAACGCTTTTATTGCAAATACAATCTGGCGGGATTATTGCCAGGCGGCAATCTCTTCCAGCCGACCAGAAAAAGTAAAATAAGCAAGTTACGTGGTCGCATAAATCATTCAAATGACTATCCATCCCCACAAAATCCATAAACACATACATGAGCATATACTCACGAACCCCACAAAGACGGACAATTATCCGAACATTATTTTTCATATAAAGTGAGATATCATCAATCAAAAAGAAAGGAAGGGATGGTGGAGAGGAAAGGAAAAGAAAAATCAGGAATGAAACACGTTATTTTACTGACTAGAAATTAAGAGTTTTTTCAGCCACTTCTTAAAGCATGCCAAGGACGGAGCGAGTCTTATATTGGTTTGTAACTGATTCCAGAGTCTCACTGCATGGACAGTAAAGGACGACGTAAAAAAAGAGGAGCGGTGAACTGGAAAGGCCAATAGACAATCTCTGCTTGAGCGTAGCAGTTATCCATGATTAGAAATACGCTGAAAATTTTCGGCGGGATAAGAGGGGGCGGCGGGACAGTTAAGGATATTATACAATAGTGACAGTTTGTGAGTTTGGAGTCTATTTCTAACATTCAACCAGCTCAATGCTTTCTGGTATGAAGTTATATGATCTTACTTTCGTATGATCTAAGATAAGCTGATTGGCTGGAAAACATGTACGTCGTTGCTGGGCCTCTTTATTGAGGAACCCCTCGCCACATTAACGTCAATCTTGAGCTGCTCTTCCACGTCGATCATGTGATCTTCTGTGAGAAAATGGCCCGTTCCTAGATGCACACTTCTTCTCGTAGATGTCACAGACATGTGGATTCTGCTGAGTCGCCTGGCAATGTTGACACATGGTCGCGGCACATTGACTATTTCTCACACATCTAGCCACTGAGACACAATCAGCCCGACAGTAGATGTCTCTCCACCCTCTATGGTCCTGACTCACCAGCTCACAATCCCCAGGCACCCCGCACAAAGTCAGCGACTCTCGCAGACTGTCTATGTAGTGCTTTTCCTGGTCACCAACCCTTCGCTATGGTGGCCCATACATATCACATGTCCGATCCATCGTCATTACACCTTTACAACCATATATATCCTCTATAGCTTTGCAGTTGGAACGTTGCAGGACCGAGACATTTGTGGCATGAACATTCCAGTGGATCTGAAAAATTCGACGAAAGAAACGTTGGTGGAACATTTCAAGACTTCGAATGTTCCTTATTTAGGGAACCCAAGTCCAGGAAACTATGTACACATAAGAAAGAAAAATTATTTTCATTCGGAAACAACATAACATAAATCACAAGTTGAAGCGTAAATCTGAATGTCTTTTGTAATTTCAACTAATCCTTTTTCTATTTTTAAAATCGGAAAATCGTTGGAGGTTTTCTTCGTAAGGGTTTAACGTTGTTAGTTCAGCATCTGCGCGAATGGAACGTGATTCGAAATCACTGAAGACCACCACTGCTGAATCTTTTTCAAAATGTACAAATTTCACGGTTTCAGGATATACAGACCGCTTCAAAAAACAGATTTTTATTAATTTTTATTTTTTTTTAATAAATGACCTCATATATTTGTTAGTCAGAATTTTACGATTTGTTTTATTTTTTATTCGGCATTTTTAACGTTTCATTTGGACGTGGAAAAAATTAAAAGTAAGCTAATAAATTCTGTAGAAATGCGTGCACTGAGAAGAATACTCAAGGTAAAAGAAGGTCAAGGTAAGTATAGTTGGATCGAGGGATTGGTATTTTGAGAACAGAAAATGTAGAAAGTCAGACAAATTGTAGAAGTCGTATGAGAAGGTGTATGGACTTAGAAGAGGTGAAGGATGTGTGAACGTAGAAACACTTACCAATTGATAGTAGGAAAGGCCAAGGAAAGTGTAGTTAAATTGTATTGCATTATACTTTCATTGAATACATTACTACCTGATCACTATCTGATCTTCATAAATAATATATAATAGTTTAAGCGGTCCTCATTGTCCGAATGTCCGAAGTCCACTGGTCGTCCGGAACGCTCCATGTCTTTCAGGTCGAAATTAACATCTTTGAAACGCAAAAACCATCGACGAGCTGTCCTGTCATTTAAAGCATCTTCACCGTACACTTCGCAAATGTCGCGAGCAGCTTTGGCAGATTTATTCCATCGATTGAACGCGAACGGAAGGAGGTGTCCAAAATGCTCACTTTCATCTACTGGACATTCCATTTTGAAGGCTTGTAATCAAATAAAATAATATGTGTAACGTAAAAGTAAATACAATATCTTGTAGAGCAGAAAATTTTCTTTCGAATGACGTATAATCTTTACCATTTTTTTTACTTTTGGTGCTCATTTTGAAATTGGGAAAAAACGGACACAACTTATGTTAAACCTAATACTAATTTTATAACTGATGCAATAATACCATAAACTCGTTAAAATTACGAAAAATGTGCTTTTATTGAATAGAACCAAACAAGAAATATAATATAAGTATAATGGCAGTACTGTGCACGGCTACAGAAATACCCAAATAGGTAAAAACTAGAAAATCAGAATTTGTTTTCAACATTTTAACAATGAAGAACAAATCACACCTAGTAACTACAGCAGCGCCTGAGGTTTATCAAAAATATCAAAGATAATTTTTTTTAAACTTAAGCAAGAACTGTATAACAGATAATATATGTATATCCGAAAAAGAATTAAATGATGGCTCTAAAATGTTCTAAAGGATTTTTTAAATATACAAAAAGACGTGTCGTATATTACAAATACGGTACAATAAAATATAATGAGCAAAAACCTGTAAGAGATATCTAATGTCTTAAGAAAGTAAACGTATTTTAATCTAATAGCGCTATGTTTCCATATTAAGAAGCACCATAAAGATTTCTGTGCTGTCAGAATATTGGCACTCCAGATGAAGTATCTTCTATAATATCCACTCGGTAACTACTTGTCTATGGATTTCTTGCTCAATCTGCCTCAACAACGCATTAAACTGATTTAAAATGTTTCAATAGAAAATATTTAAAAAATCAATCACCCTATTTATAAGATCCTTAACAAGAATCAAGTCAAGAAAGAAGGATCGAAATCGAAATATTTTAGCTATTTCAATGGTGATATTATCTATTTACTCAACTAAAATCACCTTTTTAACAGCAACGCAGTTTACTAAAACTATGTTTTGTTGTTAAGAAGCGAGTTTAACTACTACAGGCAAATTTCTACTTACGAAAGTTCCGAGTTTACTTCTAAAGTTAATTAGTATCGACTTTGATTAAAGCATCGGCCTAATCACCTCACTAATTCAGTGTAAAGTTGTGTAACGCAGAAAGTTTTAGGTATAGATTTTTTTGATGGACAATTGCCGACAAAGTTTAAGAAACATGTAAAAATTATAAGTCACCTGACTCAAGTTTAAATTTTTAATAATAAATGACTTTGTTATTCCACTTATTAAATTGATCATCGCGGTGGTTTCTACCTTATATAGTATCTCAAGGCACTCTTCAGGCAGAATAATCCGGTATATTACAAGAGCAATACTTAGAATCAATTGACGTCATGTTTCTTCAGGAGTATGTATGACATGTATTATATATTGACCCAAAGAATTTTTTTTATTCCGAGATGATTTTTTTGCATTCTTTGGTTATTTATTTACTGTTTTTTTTCCTTGTGATTTTATGAATCTCTAATATTTCTAAAGTCATTATTTTATATACCTTTTGTGATGCATGTAAAATTTTAACTCATTAATTATGAACAGTTAAAATTAATTATGAACAGTTAAAATTAATTATGAACAGTTAAAATTAATTATGAAGAGTTAAAATTAATTATGAACAGTTAAAATTAATTATGAGCAGTTAAAATTAATTATGAACAGTTAAAATTAATTATGAACAGTTAAAATTTAATATATGTAACAAAAGCTATTTAAAACAATCAATATAGAAACATTAGATATACTCGTAGATAAAGTTGTAAGCAAAAATGAAACAGGAATAAATAATCAAAGATTTAAATTAACGCCTGTCCTTGGTTTTTTTTTTTCGTTGAGTCAATAGACCACACATATAGTATGTTCTTTAGAAAAAATATGACACCAACTGAACCTAAAAAATGCACTCATAATAAACAGGGAACATTCCGCAATAAGAAATCCTCGACATAATAACGAAGAATAACAAATTTTCAATTTTCATAACATTTTTACACGGAGTTCCGTCAAGTTATAGCTTCGGCTGAAGCTTTTGATAAATTACCTGACTTGTGTAAAAACTATTAGAGGCTTTTAAAATCAATTTGCTGTATGTACTAAGTAGATAAGGAAAATATAATATAGTATTTATCAATCAAGGAATATATGTGGACTTTATAAAAAAAATCTTACAATATATGCAATATGTCATATTGTATAAAGTAACATGCAATATGACATATTATACACATCATCAGTTCCAATTATTAATATGTTGTTGTAAACTCTTTTTTTTCATATGGTACCCTTCAATGAATCCGAATTAGAGTTTCGGACATATTGAAGAGCGTGGCAGAGAAACCCTATCTGAACCTTCGGGTTTACAACCTCTGGAGTATCCACGGATCTCGCAGTTCATTATTGAACGTGTTGACAACACTACCGCTAGGTACGTACGTGCAAGTATGATTACCGTACTGTATATTATTAAATGCAACAAGTTATATGAAAAATTAACACAAATTTAACCAAAATGTTTGTTGATATATTTTTTTAAATCATGAACTTTTACGGTCACTATATCTGAACTACAAGTATAATTACAAAAAGAGGAAAAAATATTAGTTATTTCATGAATACCTTAGCGAAGCCTTAAAACTCAGAAGTTAATTATACATTGTATCAATACTATTATATATTCGTATTTGTGATTTAAATTTCTAAAATTTCTTAATTTGACGAAATTTTCATATGTATTCATTCAATATTTTTGAACTACGAGGGTCATCCAGAAACTAAAGTTACAAGGGCAACTGAGACCGGGGGAAATTTTTTGTTTTAAAGTTGGCGCACCTGGCGTGTAGGGGGGATCCTAACGGTCAGTTTGTTTGATCCCGCGTGTTTGTCAGTCATTTTGTTCAGTCACAGTAAATTCTTCCGATGGAGAGGTCGTCGCGGACTCCCGTCACCTCCCATCCATGCGAGACCCACGCGGTCATCCGTTTTTTGGCTTTGCAGAACAATACCGCCGCGAATATTCATCGGAAGCTCGTGGAAATTTATGATAGTGATGTGATGAGTCGACAACATGTCACGAAGTGGGTTAGATTGTTCAGAGAAGGCCGTACTGATACTCACGACGAGGCAAGGCAGTGATTTCTGACGAATTTGTACAAAACATTGAAGAACAAGTGCGAAATGACCGCCGTGTAACGCTTAAAGACTTTCACGAAGAATTTCCTGACATTTTTCGAAGTTTCCTTGGTAATATTGTGTCGAAAAAACTTGGTTACAAGAAGTTGTGTGCGAGATGGGTGCCCAGAATGCTCACACCGGAGCACCGTCAAAATCGCGTGACCGCCGCGCGTGAATTTTTGGATCGTTTAGCACAGGAGGGAAAATTTTTTGTGGACTCTATCGTGACGGAGGATGAGACGTGGGTGTGTCACTACAACCCAACAATTTTTCAACGATGAGGAGGTCGAGGAATATGTGAAGAAGTGGCTGAAAGAGCTGGTGGCGGAGGTCTATGACACTGGCGTACAAAAGCTGGTGCCTCGACTACATAAATGTCTCGATCTCGACGGTGATTACGTTGAAAAATAGTTTAATATATTTGTGAAGTATTCTGTGAATTTCAATTAAATATAAGCATTTTTCGATCCTACATATATGTTGTAACCTTACTTTCTGGATGACCCTCGTAGAACGTGTCATGTTAATTAAAATACGAAGTGAGTCAACTCACTTCAACGACGCTTTAATTAATCTAGAGATTTACTTAATTGGAAATCAAACCCATGACTCAAATTTAAAAAAAGTTAAATATTACAAAGTAATTTTTTACTTTAATTCATTTTACTGTTCTTGGCCCCTTCATTTTTGGTCGGGTTTGAAACATTGCTAGGGAACTCTTTAACACCAGCCTGTCCGATGCCCCCGCCCTTAAACTGTTCACCGCGTTAAAAATCAAATTCCACGAATCCTGTGCGCGGCACAATTTCAGCGTTTTTTAATTTCTAAGTTTAAACACATATTTTGTTTAGAACCACTGATATTTGATTACAACACCAAGTAAACATGACACTTAAGTAATTTTCTGATAATAAATAATAGTCATTACTCTTAAGGAGACTCATTAAATAAAGGAGATTACCTTAACATTACGTAAAATAAACAAAGGAATGCTACGATCAAATCAATGCTTCATGACACTCACCCAATCAAATACATATAGCACTAGTAATGTTTATTTACGTAAGAGAGACTTAGTAATGTTTATTTACGTAAGAGAGACTCATCGCAGGACTCGATCCGCGCGACAGGTCGTTAATGCTGGAAATATTGAGAAACCAAAAAAATTCGGCGCTCTGTTTATTCAACAATATCTCATAAACTAATATATTATTTGACAAGGTTTTCAGAGATGTCGCTAGAATAAAGATTATTTTAAATTTTAGTTCAATTTTTATTCCGGTTTTGTGTCATTTTTTTTAAGTATTTGTGATTTGAAACTTGGATTGTCGTCAGATCACAGGCGTTTGTGCTCCCCGCGGGGAACACGTTAACATACATTGGTCTACTACAGATAAAGTGTATTGGCACAGGGTCTCTTTGTAGGTCGTCTCCTCTTGCTAAGTTTCCTGTGATTTTCTTATCAAATATGTTTTTATGAACATATGCGGAGAAGAACCTTTCTAATGGTAGCAATTTTTTCTACCTTTAATCTCAATTTATATTTATTTTGTTATATTTTTAATCTGTCAATAATCTGTCAATAGTGCGTCCTGAGTTAGAGCGCTCTTGAAAAGAAGTTGCTCTGTAATCGGCGCTATATAAATTATTATCTTATTATTATGATCTCCTCTAACATATAAAATTATTTACTATTTTCCATTCTGAATCGGTTCTTACATTAAAGTTTGAGTGTAGCCATTCCGAATCAGAAAACCAAGTATTAGCTAGGTGAACGGATATTGGAATTATTCCAAGTATTGGGTTTCGCAGCATCACATACGAGTATTCGCATGTAGCCAAGGAAATACTCATGCTCACCCTTCCATGTCAGGTCTGGTAACTCGTTTAGAATTGAACGTTGTCGACAGTTCCCGTTAATATTTCAATTTCCTTGTTAACATTCCAATTATTTCGCTTTAATTGAATATCAGCGATGGTGAGATTAATGTATGGATTAAACCTTAATAAATTGGCTTGTCTAAAGATCTTGTTATTTGAAAATTAATAGGAATAGCATGAAGAATTAACTTAGAAATTTAAACCTTTTTGTTTATTTATTAAAAACAAACTCTTGGTCCCATTTTAAGATCCCAATGTTCTAGTCTGAAGAATGAATGTACTATTCCCGTTGCTTCCCATTATTGGAAAAGAACGTGTCTTTAGAAAACGTGCATTGAAAGGAAAATATGAATGCTAGGATATCCAACAAGACAGGTGACACATTTGTGTAGAGTGTTGGATCCTTAACATATATTTTGTAGAACCATATTTCACATACATAAGAAAACCATTATACTATTTTGTAGCACCATGTATATTTGTATGAATATATAACTGTATATTATATATTGTGTTGTATCACACTTACACTGTACAACTTTAAAAGCTTATTTTCATGCAGCAATATCTACCAACCCACTAGATTTAAAAAGGCCTTAAGTTTAAAGCTGATTAGAACCTTTTTTGTTAAAAAAATGTTAGCCATTGGGAATTAAATCCGCAGTTTCTGGGTTTTAAGACATCCGTCTTACTAACTGGACTACGATAAATACAATAAAAACTGTATGATAAGAAACATATATTTTTTTTTACTTTTTTATCATTGCGAATCAATCCAAAAATTTCAGGAGGAAGTCAAGCGTACTAGAACATCGCTAAATTATAATTAAAACGTTATTTAATTTATTTTCAACTGTCATTATTCTTCGACTATGAAAATCTTAAAAGAAAGTCAAAGAATTTGTATAAAAGTATTATACAAAAATAAATCACATTGACTGAACCAGGTGAAAATTGTTATTTTGGTGGACCGAAGAGGAGCTGAAGAAAATCGGGATCTTCATGAATACTATGGTTTAAGCGGTCCTCGTCGAAGTCCACTGGTCGTCCGGAACGCTCCATGTCTTTCAGGTCGAAATTATCGTCTTTGAAACGCAAAAACCATCGACGAGCTGTCCTTTCATTCATAGCATCTTCACCGTATACTTCGCAAATATTGCGAGCAGCTTTGGCAGCTTTATTCCCTCGATTGAACGCGAACAGAAAGAGGTGTCGAAAATGCTCACTTTCGTCTACTTGACATTCCATTTTGAAGGCTTGTAATCAAATAAAATAATATATGTACCGTAAAAGCAAACACAATATCTTGTAGAGCAGAAAATTTTATTTCGAATGATGCATAACCTTAACCATTTTAATTTACTTTTTGTGCTCATTTTTTAATTTGAAAAAAAAAACGGACACAACTTATTGTATGTTAACACGTAATATAAACAGATATGGGAGAGAGTAAAGAGATGAACGGGAGAAAGAGATAATTATGGACATAAATGTAAGATTTTAACAATACGATTTGGATAAAAAGTAAACGTGTTTCAAATCAACGCTGAGTTAGACGAAATTTTCGAGGAAATAAAACAATAACAATCATTTTTCGAGTGTATAAAAATAATTTAAATTTTATATATTATCTTTCATTCTATATAATATATTTTTAGATAGAAACACCCAAATTTCATTATAAATCATACTGCTGACGCCAAATATGGGTTACCAACACGATAACCATGAAACCATGAACGTCGGCCAATATTGGAGTATTAGGTCAACCTCCATACACCTAGTTCAATATTATGCAAATCTTGGCTAAGAAATAAGTAACTACACGCCTTGCCGTGAAACCCAATTACCCGAACTCGGTGCCAAAGGACATTACAGAAATACATAAACTCAATGAGCAAAACTTAAGTTATTCACAGACTCAGCCTCGTTTGTGGGAAATTAGTGCGTCTGACGAAGGTGACCTGATTTAAGATATTTGAAAATGTTGTCAACTCGTTTCGAGCAATTATTGAATTAATAAGTTTTACTATAAAATAATTAAGTTTACGTTATCAGTTGTACGAGAAGTCGAAAAAAGTTAGCGACAGGGAACAAAGTAGATGAAGCACTTAATACACAACTCATTGAAATTATGTTCTTAACATACTTTATTGTTTAGTGAGTGAACAAGGTCAAATTTTGTCATACAATATCAGCGCTTTACAGTCGATGTTTTAACTTCAAATGTAGCACTTGATAGCATATATGTAACGGATACCCCAACAAGACCGCGAGATTAAATTTTTAAATAAAATGCATAATTTATTCGAAAGGGGCTGATATTTTATTTCAGTATAAAATGCACATTGCGATTAACTATGAAACACAATAACCGACAAATGTACCTCACGACTTTGCTGGCACACTCTTGTTCTGTTGACGAAATTTTTTATTACATTTTCGAATAATTGCGGCTCAATTTCGACAATAACGTGTCGAATCTCCTTGAGCTCAGGAATTGTTATTGATATGCTGGCGTAGATTCGAAATTTCACAAAACTCAATGAAATATGTCTCACGGTGTCATATCGCAAGATCTTGATGGCCAATTCTAGTCACTATTGCGTGAGATGACATGGCGATGAAATTTCTCATGTTACAGCTTAATTGTTTCGCAGGCCATGTGACAGGTTGCGCCGTCCTGCTGGAACCATATATCTTCCAGATACTTACCGTATGTTGTGATAATGTACGCTATTTACGTATGCATTGTCGGCCACATTTTAGAAGAGCATTGCCAGCCATTCACAGTGCATTGCCGGCCACATTTTCTAAGAAGTACGACCCAATCACTTCGCCAGTCCAAAATCTGCACGTAACTCGCGGTGCATGCATTGGCTTTTCAAAAATCTCTGGAGGATTCTCTTTGCATCTAATCCTAGAGTTTTATTTATTCACGTACCCATTCAGTTGAAAATGTCCCTCGTCTATCGAAATATTAACAAAAGCAATTAAGATCTGGTGCCTTTCATATCTCAAAAATACACATACCATGATTCTACGTATGTTTAATGGTATCCCTATTCCTCACAAAGGTCCTGGTTGTCAAATCCATTTCAGCCACAGAAAGTGTAGTGTCCTAACAATATGTAAATTTATACCTAAATTCAAATGCCGAACCGCCTCAACTTTTTGTCCGTCGGATAAGTCAGCTTACCTCTTGGCGAAACAAGGGTCTGTAATCCTACAACATTCCTCAATTATCCCAGCAGGGAAACCAGCGTGCTTGACCTTCCAGCATACGGACAGCTTTGGCTGAGCCCAGGACCTCTGGGAAGGATTACCAATAAGACAGGACCTACGAAAGGAGCTGTCCGCCAATGGATGGCAATTGAAAATATCATATATTTTTAAGAAAGAAACGTTAAAGGTTTGATATCTACAAATACAAATTACACTGTAGTTACCGATAGAAGCCGATGTCTATATTATTATATCCAAATACACAACTTTCATCTATTTAACATTCATATTTCTCATAATTCTAATATAACCTTCTTTCAAAATCTGATCAAATTGATCCAGTCATATTTTACTCTTCCATGCACACCTTGCACTTCTTACTTGTAAACTCGCTAAGCCATTATTTTATCATTCATTCTCTATACAAGTTCAATCTACCTTAACTTAATTTATTTTTAAATTTGATTCAAGTTTAGCCCAGAAACATCAAATAACAGGAAACAAAAATAAATTACAAAAGCTTAAATGTGATGTAATCATAACTGGAACACTGGTACTTGTGTTTTCCTGTAAATTGGCTTGGTTATGCCTATAAAGTTTATCATGAAATATAATCCTCAATTTATTCACTGAGATATGAAAGATATCGATATCGGAAAAGTCATTCCATTTGCGACTGGGGAAGCTCTTAACAGCAATACGGCACCAAGAATAATATTTATTGATGATGGTGTAAATAATTGTCCAGTACATTAAATAAAAGTTTATTCGTCAACAAAAGGTTTGCTAATTTTTGTGTTAAAAATTTATATATGTATAAACAAGTGCATATCATATATAATATCTCTTCTAAAGCTTAAAGAATAATATGGAAATATATCTATTAAAAATGTGAGAGAGGTATGAATAAATTTCATATTATTTGCAATATAAGTATCGCAGAAATGCCTTTTTCTCAATTATTAGAGATACCTAGATTCCTCGAATATTTCATTTGCTTGAGCCTCAATCCAATATATTGCGAATCAATGAAATATTAAAATATCTCATAACAAGGCCTCCACCAATTATCATAGAAGCTCTTATTACAAATCTCAGAATTTTATTGACAGATTAACACATACTTATACTATGAGAACCAAATATAACTTTACTGTTGAACATGTGGCTTGGTGGTAAGGCACTTGTCTGCTGATCCGGAGGTTGTGGGTTCGATCCCCGCTGGAACCCAGATTTTTTAAAATAGGATTCTAGTCTGGTTAACACTTAGGGCCTATAAAAACGTCTTTCTGGTTGGTTGGAAGAGATTGCCACATGTCAATAAACTCGCCAGATTAAAAAAAAAAACATGATGGCAAGGATTTTGATAGTGTTGACGCGCACGATGGCCTAATCATCGGTCCTAAGACTCAGGAATACCTTTAGTAGTGTAACCCAAGACTCAGGAATACCTTAAGTAGTGAGTCCCAGGACTCTTAAAAAGTCATGAACTTACAAAATGAGGTATTATAGGCCAGCTTATTGGTGGCAGTCCAATTCCAGATAATATACAAATAGAGCTGAAGTTGCCTATAATCTTGGAGAGAATTATGTTTGTATAGAAATTTTAACCATTGGCAAACATTGTATATTTTGAATGTCTGTTGACTCGACAGATATCATTGATGAAAATTGAAAACACTGTCGGGCCGAAATGTAAACCCTGCAAAACACCTGACTATGTGGGGAAAGGTTCAGATCCGAGTATATCACACAATTAGAAACAAATTGGTATACGTTAAACAAACAAAAAATAAGAGTTATAAAAAACCATTTGGAATACCAAACGAATACATTTTAAAAAGTAAATTTGATGATTTACTGTACCAAATTATTTGATGATTTACTGTACCAAATGATTTGATGATTTACTGTACCAAATTTTTTTGCCAAGTTCTGATAAGACTAATATTATGTTCTATATACTGACAAGCCTATAAACATTTTTTTAAATAACTTGCGATACAGCCCCTTGAATCGCTTAATAGATGTGAAATTATTGCTTCTTAAGAAAGTGACGTAGATTATCTAAGAACACAAAGGGAAAAAAATAAATGATTTTAATAACAATCATCAAGGTTCTACGCTTTTCATTTCATTTAATACATTTATTTTATTATGTTCTTATATAAAAACAAAATAAAAACATTTTGCATTGTACTACAAATTTGTTAAACATAACAACCTAGTGGGCTTATTTCCATGATGCAATATCTTCCAACTAACTAAAAAGTTGTTTAACATATACTAAGTGAAAACCACACTGTAACCTTTATTATAAAACGGAAATCAAACCCAGAACCTATGGGTCAGAGGACAGGCGTCTTACCTAATTAGCCACAAAAACGAATCTTCAATTTATCTTTAATGTAATTTTTACATGAGTTATAGAACGGTAGAGTTCGAATATCTACTAAAATGATAAATTGAGTACAACTCACATATCAAATATGCGGACGGTAGAGTTCGAATATCTACTAAAATGATAAATTGAGTACAACTCACATATCAAATATGCGGACGGTAGAGTTCGAATATCTACTAAAATGATAAATTGAGTACAACTCACATATCAAATATGCGGACGAAGCGGCCCTGGATACTAAATACATTTGTTAACCTAAATCCGACGAATATATTTATTATGAATTACGTAAACTACACTGGACGTAAATTGACAGACTGTTTCATGGAAATTCTAATTTGTTTTTCTAACCATTCTGAGTATCCTACACCAAATTATTTTCAAAAATATTCAAGGACAACGATACGGTTCATTTTGACCTAAAGGAAAACTTCCCTTCCCTGTTCCTTCGATTTGATCATAGCAGAATCATTTGTATATCAACGTACCACATATCATTCTACAAACCATATTTATTTATTTAACTTTGGAAAGATCTATTCTACTCAATCAAAAGTGGTCCATGCTTATCGATGCTAACGATAAAACTAAAGAAACGTTATTCATTTCAAAATATTTGAAGTCTTCTTATTTAATTATTTATTTTATAAACTTTATAGGTGTGGATTAAACTCAATTATGTACAAAGCTCAATAAATACATATATAAATTATTAATTTAAAAGATTAAACGACAAACTCTCATAACTAGTAAAGTTCACACTTCTTTGGAAATGGTGTGGATATCAATTTCTAAAATGATGTAGATATGTACACGTACCCGAGGCCCCATCCACCAAATGTGAATCATGGTCTAGAAGTAGTTACTGATTGTATTTACTTAGACTCTAGTATTACCTACAATAGGAGGATGTGAGGATAAGGTAAAAATAAGAACTTGAAGGGCAAAAAAATGCGATATCAAAGTTGAAAAAATATGGAAGAGCGGAACGACAAAATTACGCCTATTAAAGTCTCTCGTCTTCGTAATATTCATGTATGGCAAGAAGGCATATACTCTGAAAGCAAACGAAAGACGTAGAATAGAGGCATTTGAAATGTGGTGCTGGATAAGGATGTTATGAATACCATGGACATCACGGCGAACTTATACCTCTGTAGCGACCATGCATGCGGTCACTGAACCCATTGAGGCGACCCTTGGCCGCTCGGTCATTGAACTCGCACTGTAGGGAATGCGAGACAAGCACTGGGCGAAGGTCACCCGCGCGGTCATTGAACTCACTAGTAGCGAACAGCGAGAGTGAGACACCGATATATCTCTTGCCTCTCCTGCAGACCGTAGTATGAAATGTATATGGAACGCGTGACAATAACCGTGTGTCCGGCGAAGCGAGACGGCGACATGTTCTGCGCCGTTCTATACATTATAAATACAGACGCTCTCAATAAACTTTCTCTTTTTGCTTATCTGGATCTCGACGACTTTTATTCAAACAACCTCATCCTTCTATGCGAAACACAAGTCCCTAAACCTCCATCCTCGAAGATCTGAGAATCACCTACAGATTGTCGACAAAATACTTTCGACGAGTCCTCTGATTATTTGGGAACATTGCTTGTGGCCAAGTAGACAGTTTGGAGAGGGTTGTGGTTACTGGAGACGTGGAAGGACGACGCACAAAATAATGAATCTCAATGCGTTTGACTGACCAAGTGAAAGACGCAACTGGACTAATTAGCCTTCGAGCCGCGGAGTGAAGGGATGAATGGAGAAGAGTAGTCAAAGTCTATCATGGGAGTCAAAGTCTATCAATACTCAGTCGTGAGCTGTACAACAGGATGATGATTCAAAAGTGGCAGTCCTCGTAACAAAGTAAATTGTAACTCGAATAGTTGTCAGTCATTTTGCATCATAGTTAGATTAGATGTTGTTCCTGCCAACTACTTAAAGATATAAGAAGAGACATTCACACTTAGAAGATCGAGTCCCAACATACCAAGAAGAAATCTTATAGGATAGAGACACGGATAGAAACTGCAATCATATAAGTAGAAGTATCTCATTTTTTAATTATTAACCCGTTTTAAAAACAATAAGTTTAACTTCATCAATGTAAATGGACCTACAAATAACGTGTAACCCAGCAAGTAAAATTGTTTGCCAGATGGACTGGATCTATAAGGAACGTGTAGCCCAGCAAGTAAAATTAGTTCCGGATTGTTAAAATGTGAGTAGAGAATTTTAAAACATGCATACATACGTTTCCCTGTTGAGGTAGGCAGAGAGGAAAAAGCGCCAGGTTTTCCTATCTCGACACACATCCTAAACCTCTTTGACATCCATGCACCTTCTCAAATAACGTCAACGATTTCTCTGACTTTCTACGTTTCCTTTTTCCAGAATATCAATCAATGATTCAACCATACTTTCCTTGATCTTTCTCTTACATGGTAGATTAGAGTTTATCCCAATTTTTTTTTGGTATACGCCTTCCACTCAAATTTGCACTGTATAGCTGTTTTACAATTCTTTCTTCATTCATTTCTTCTACATACCCAAACCATCTCAGCGAGTTCTTCATCTTACTCAACACATCAACATTGAGTTCACATTCATCCCTAATCACTTCATTCCGTATTCTGTCATACAGTGCCACTCCATGTATTCGTCTCAAAGCACGCATTTCTACAACATTTATTCACCTTTTTTCAGTATTTTTCCACATTTCTTTCCCATACAATAAAGTTGGCACCAAAATACTATTGTGGACTATCATCTTAGCAGATTTTGATATCTAAAACAAACAATAACAATCAACGATTTTCATCTTTACCTGTAAAAATCTTGTACCTTACATATTTTTTATTTTATCTTATGCTACTTATCCATGTACTCATACATTGTCAGTAAAAATGCTAACGATCTAGTAAAAAGAAACTGAAGTGCACTGAAACAGCGTGTTAAGTGTCGTAGGGCCCTTGCTTTGAATTAGGGTATCATTACTTACACGTGCGAAATAAAAATGTCAATTTGCCAAAACGAGAAGTGCCAATGTTAAAATACAATTTAATTTTTATATCCGAGTCTCACCCCTCGCGATATTTCCTTTGCATGAATGCACATTTCATTGCGTTGACTTTTTTCTTTTGCTTCAAGTTAACTTCGTTTACAGAGAACGTTAAAGAAGACTCTTGAATTATCTCCAAGAATTTTTTTTATTTCATTATTTGAACTCAATATTAGAAAAGGTATTTGACATTTAACACTGCATTTTATAAAAATAGGTATAAAATATTTCGATAATACTCCTGTACGTAAAATGTTTAATTTACTTAGTGTCATATCTTTGCACACATCCAATTAATGTTACATGTCTTGTTTCTTCGGAGAACCTTTTCAACTAGTAGATTGATTGCTTTTTTTAGTTTAAGCTTAAAATTGTTGAAAATTAATTTTTTTTGTAAGTCCCGTTCATTGTGTTGACTCATTGTAGTATTGGTTTTGATGTGGGGACACAAATCATCCTAGTATGAGAAGATTGTACTTTTAAAAATAAAAGAAAATGGATCGTGAGCTGTAGCGATGCTACACTAATTAATGCACTCTCAAGTCTTGTCGAAGAACAGCAAACTAAGAATATACAACTCGATCATCTAACCCGTAGTTAAACAATATATGCATCCAATATATGGTATTGTATTACACTTTCCTTGTAAAAGTGTATTTCTACTGTCCTTGTGAATGTGTATTTCTATTGTCGTAAGTGATCGTTCTAGAACAGGGATCGCTAAACTACTAGGCCCGCGGGCCAAATCCGGACCGCCGCCTTTTTTTGTACGGCCTGCGAGCTAAGAATAAATTTAAAAATTTCAAATACTTAAAAATTTTAAAGTACACGCTATAACGGAAAGACCAACTGCAAAGCAGAAGAGTTGCGCTTCGCATTTGGTGGCCTCAACTGTAACGCCACGCAGTTATAATTCGGCGATGCCATGTGTATCGCTGTTCTGCGACATTTTGTTCTCATTTAATTTTCCGTGATAAATCTAGATTATTTTAAAAAAATAGCCCGTGGGCGCATTTGTCTACTTATTATTAAAACGTTATATTTTGTTATATAAATTTCGTTTGTTTTTTTTGTTATCTAAGTAGACCTGCCTACATAAATATCCTAGAGTTTGTCTCTTGACCAACAAATTCTAAAATATTTACTCTGTGGGTCTTTACAAAAAATGTTTGAGGACGTTCTAGAATATGAATATCCATGCCCAGCTGCAGTGGCACTCTTCAGGCGACATTATCCTTGTTTGTTATGAGGCACTCTTCAGGCGACATTATCGTAGTTTGTTATGAGACCAGTGCTTATATAAGATTGGTGTCATGTTATTATGGATGACCCACATTGAAAATATGTTTGTGATATAATAACGACAAGATTTCAATTCAAATAAATAAATAAAAATATTTAATGTAAATATATCTAAGGATTCCACAGTATTAATGAAAGGAAAATTTAACATTCTTTGGTTATTTATTACTTTTTTGGCTTTATGTATCTCTTATAATTCGAACAAAATTTTTGTGATGTAACATACGTAAATATTAAACCTGTTTACGAGTATATTTGACAACAATATGATATACAAGCACTGCTTTTATAACAATCCGGGATAATTTCGCCTGAAGAGATTTTCTAGATAGAAGGTAGAAACATGTGTAGCATGAATTAATGTAAACCTTCCCTTCCTGTGCTAAAAAAACATCCACGCGTTACGGTGCTATGTATTCAATACATATCAATACACTTGTCAAAATGAGCGATTTAAAATCGAAAAAATAATATTCATAGCCAATCGCTTAAATTAATTAAATTTGAAGTCAAAAGTGATAATAATTGAAATTTAATTTCTGAAAACATGAAAAAAATATCAGCCGACGTTCACAAAATGGCCGAAGCGACCACTCAAACGAATGCCCGAGAGCTACTGAAGCGAGAGAAGTGAGCGAACTGAGATTCTATTGCTTGTGTTCCCATATATCGAAGTAGTGAGAGTGAGACGTGAAAAGCGTTGCTTCCTCACCCATAGCGGTTTTTTAGAATGAATATACCTACGTCACACACTGGCACACGTTTGATTGTATTGTTGAATTTATTCCCGATTTTCACAAAATATCTCTGATGTGGCCGATAAGTGCTAAGTATTATTAATTTTATTTTTTTCATTCAATGCGTAAATGTATTACGGAGGAATACCTAAAATCTGAACCCAGTATTTATTATATTTATAGAGATATTAAAGTTTTTAGAAGCAATGTGTACTAGTTACACATCACAGGGAAGGAAGGGTTAACGGCGTTTTATAAATTGTTGTTTTATTATAATATATATTGTAGATAAAAAAACCGATAGAATTTCTATTTCAACTCTTACTCGTAGAAGAATATTTCCATTTATAAGAAATTCATTCCCGATTAAGTGTTCAAAAAATATGTTTTTGAGCCTCGCCCTCGTTAGCAAGATCGTATCTCAGCAAGGCGGGTTACCTGATATGGTTCAAAAACAATTTCAGATCTTGATAAAGAGAAACGAACATAAAGAAATTTAATACCGCATTAGGATATTTGGCTCAACACGCTATGCACAGTAAAGGTTTAAAAATTAAAGTCTAAAATAAAGTCGATAAAAAAATCGTTATGAATAAGTAAAGAAATAATTAAATCACATGCAGAGCTGATGAAGTGATGATTATGTACTGTACTATTTTTTACACATTAATTTTAAATTGGTGTGGTGAGGTGCGTGCAGCTAACTCGAGACAGTCCCATATCGTGTGATTAACTGTATATATTGGGATTTTTTATATGTTTTAAATCATTTTAACTCGTGTACTTACTTACTTCTTTATTATTTTTATTGTTGAGATGTTTCTTTTTATTTGTTTTTTCAATACAATTCAAAAGACTATTTTATATAGCGCTGTTTAGAGAGCAAACTTTCTTTAAGGGTGATCTAACTCAGGTCTCAAATTCACAATTATTAAACAAATCCTGTCTGGGAGCTATAGCAACGCCCGAGAGAATCACGTATAACACTTTCTTTGTATGCGAGAAAAGTACAACCTTTTGAGATTATTGCCGTGTGGCCATTTTTTCCAATAAACCATAAAGACGTTTCTGATGCCTAAGTGAAAACTAGACTAATTTTTTTTTAATTTAGATCTGGGTTTCAGCAGGAATCGAACCCACAATATCCGAGTCAGAAGACAGGCGTCTTACCAACAAGACCACGGAGGTCATCAAATCAAATCCAGAATTGTTGATTATTTTATAAATTTGTAAAAGAAGTACATCTGTTACATTTTTTTTAATAATTTTATAAGATAGATTTCACCAGTCTAGCTGATGTTTTATAAAGATTATGTCGATATACGGGTCAAAACTAGTCTAGTATAAAAAATTACTAGCATGCGATAAAAATCGTATGTTTCCAATTATTATAAACATTTGCTCAATTATAAGCTAAGTAATTTAAAAAAAACGCAAGAATTTTAATACTAATTATAGTTCATCTGAGATAAATTTTTGATCTGAGGAAGTACAACCTTGTCAGTTCGTATCGGAAGGAACTGAACTGGTTGAACGTAAAAAATAGACGCAAAATGCGCATATAGTCACTATTGCATAATATATTTAACTGTCCCACCACTCCCTCTTATCTCACCGAGAATATTCAGCGCCTTTCCGATCATGGATTTGTACCACGCTCAAGTATAGATAATTTATTGGCTTTCCCAGTTACCCACTCTTCTTTTGACATTGACTTTTACTGTCCGTGCATTGAGACTCTGGAACAAATAACCAACTAATGTTTGACTCGCTTGTCACTGGCATATTTAAAAAAAACTCGTAATTTTGAAGTCAGTAATGTAACGTGTTTCATTTCCGATTTTCCTTACCTCTCCGCCATCCTTTTTATTTCCTTTGATTTATGATATCTCACTTTTATTTTTATTATGTTTACTATTTGTAAATTTTGCGATTATGTTATTTCATTTATTTATTTTTGACTGGTTGGCTTGATGAGGCAATTAGCCTGCTAGAATGTATAACAATGAAATATTAAAATAAATAATTGTTACCTAACAAATTATCATTAAGTGAGAGTACTAGTGTAAGGCGGCAATAATGTCAATATTCTGTTTACTTTGATTTTGAAACAATGTATTATACATTAATAGCCATTTTCCTTTTGCAACATAAATTAATTGCATGTTGGCGCCGGGCGTTTAGTTTATTACCCAGTTACATAAATTAATCATACTATGTGTGTGTACCTATGCCAACATCTTTCGCCATATATTTCATCGTTCAGAGCATAAATTAGGTTAACTTCCCTTCAATTATGAATGCATTATTAAATAATAGGTCCCTTAAGTAAAATATCCTGCTGAATCTGTCTTTGACAACAAATGGAAAATTTAATATAAGGTTAATATTAGTATAACATGCAGTAATAACTTATTCTGAAATAAATAAAAAATCTTAACCTCAGTCAAATTTATTACAGTTGAACTGTGTATATACGAGTACGTATTATTCTGAGCAAGATTGTAGTTGAACTGTGTATATACATATTATTCTGAGCAAGATTGCAGTTGAACTGTGTATATACGTATTATTCTGAGCAAGATTGCAGTTGAACTGTGTATATACGTATAATTCTGAGCAAGATTGTCAAATTACAGATAGTCATAAATATAGTGAAGACGTCTTTTAAATTGCTGTAATTCCTAAAGAGAATTACTAGATCATTGAAGAATTTGTGATCATTGATGATATTGTATAAGACCTTGGTAAGAAAGAAACTGGCTAGGGTCTGTGCTGTATGGAGCCGTAGTTAAAAGGAAGTACGAGTATATTGACTTAATTTAAGTTGCCATTCTTTCGGTGTCTGTTTCATAAGAAAGGGTTGCTCAATGTTCTTGCATCTTACAGTGATATATTGTATTTTTTTCGATCTTCAATTGCCTGAGGCTTGTAAGCGTATCTTTGGACCGATCTGCGACTCTGGGATGAATTCATTTAAGTGTTTTTTCTCGCTCTCTTAGAAGAACTGTATGTTCAAGTGTTGCTACATTTAGGAATAATATAAGCTTCCATTACCCAAGAACGAACATTTGTACTGTACAATTAGGTAGGTGATTCGGTTTGAACAAATTTATTTCAACGTTATCAGGGTTTACGAGGGTGACTCTGACGTAAAAATTTGTTATTTTTTCTCTCCATGAACATAGTACATCATTTTTCTGACCCATCAACATGACTAAACGTTGCAGGTGTTGAATATTGGTAATTTGTGTCTTCAGTACATGCATTTCCATCGCATTTACTCGACTACTTTTATTAATTTTCCACATCCACGTTTCACTTTCACATATCAGTATTAGCACTAACATAATATTGTTGATCATCATTTTAGCAGATTTAAATATTGCTTGTTTTGAGTAAACGTTTATTAGTGCTCTATTGATTTTGTTTCCTATTACAACTCTCCGGATATTTGGAAAAGTATGTTCTCAGACAAGGACAAGTTGGAAAGAGATATTGTTGGTGCTATTATATTATTCATATTTTTATTATTTTTTAAAGTACACTCGTTGAGTTTGAACGACTATACACTGAACTGAAACATTAATTTCTCGTCTTTTGTTAATTTTTCCCCTCTTGAATTATAAGTTTTTTTTTTGTTAGAAATAAGAAACAAAAAAACAAGTCGGAATCTTTTCACATGAAAGAGTAACTTTTATTTCCTTCTGTACTTTCCTGGCTGAAAAGCACTTATTTAAATATGAATTGAACGGTTGACATATCAACAGTGGTATCTGATATTTTATTCAAATTCATATTGTTGTAACATATTAAAGCATTTCTGGTATTGAAAATAAATAATGCTAAAATTCGTTACATTTTACGAACCATATATTATTTTTAATTTGGCTTGTTTCCTCAATTGAAGAATAATTAAAATGATAAAAGTTTAAAGTCTCCGTGGCCTAGTTGGTAAGACAAAAGAGTCTCCGTGGTCTAGTTGGTAAGACACCTGTCTCCGGATCCGAAAGTTGTGGATTCGATTCCCATTGATATCCTTTTTTTTTTTCAAATAAGTTTCCTATCTGTTTTTCTCTTAAAGCATTTTTTTGGTTGGCTGACTATTTATTTATTAATTTATATAAGACAAGATTTTTTTTTATACCTTGTTTGTGAAAAAAATCACAAGGTAATTTAATGTGGACGCAATTTTTTTAAGGATCTGGATTTCTTGCCTTTCATTTGTCTTTTCCTCAATAAACTAGGCTTTGTCCTATATCCTTCTGAGGACATATAACTTGGAAAATTAATTGATATTTCTTTCCGATTGTTGGATATACAATAGCCCGTTGCATACTCTTATTAACTCGATAAACAAATACTCGTGCATATCCATATATCACACGAATCAAACCTCTCACACTTCATCACTCCAGACAGAACAAAAAGTCCATCACATAACGTGCCGCACATAATCACCAAAAGCCCATCATACTCAAAAGTTCACACAAACCTTTGCGACAAATCATTTATCTTGCAAGCTAAAGTATTCAAACTCCTGTCGCGATCACAATCACACTCCGATCGATCGCATATTTTTTGCCCCTTTTGTCTTTATTGAATTCGGCACTCTATTATATGTAATTGAAGAGAAGCAAAATGCCTTGCAGCGCAGTAAATATACTTTTAAAGATTTCATAGGTATGGAGTTCAAACAACCTTGCAAGTTGCCAGTACGTTCACAAGAAACTTTGAATGGGGCAAAACTATTATTTGATACCATTAGATCAGAGTAATCAACAGGCCTGATAATGTATTTATGTAAAGCTAAATGGAGATCCCTTCGGAAATTATCGACTAAATGATTTCGCTGTATCACCAAATAAAGTCTACGGACTTATTTAAATGGCGGTGGGACAAGATTGAAGCTAAACATTTTGCCATTAATGCTCTCATTATCAGAAAGAAATTGGGTAGTTCAATAGCTTGAGTATATCCACATATATCCGAGGCGCACCCTGATGCATGGAAAAAATTTTAATGTCAGCCTTTTCACAGATGATAACGATTATCTATGTTGCCAAATTGACAACTGGTGTTTCTTGGAGAAAAATCACCATGTAGCCGCTTTTAAGTCATATTAGTTTATTCATTTGTGTGATACTCATTTTTTATATCCAATGTTTTATGCGATATGAATCCATTGAAGAGTGTACCTGTAAATAATATTATTAGGACCTATTAATAAATACCTCAGATTTAGAACCATTTAAGTAGGCACACGGAAAGGTAACCATAATATCGTAAGCGACCAAACGTCTTACCAACTAAGCCACGGAATTTTGGTGTTAAATTATAAAGTTCGAAATAAAAATATAAGAAGGTAAAACAATATGAAGACAAATGAAAATACGCACAAGACATATGTCAAAAATATAAGTATATTTAACATCACATTCTATGACATGACAAAAAGTTTAATATATGCATAGACAAAGTTATAAGGAAAAATATTTGCATCTCTCGCTCGCTGGGAGATGTCAGTAAATATGCTGGTGTGAAGTGTTTCAGGTCGGGAACTTTAACGTTCGCCTCGATATTCAAATTTTGCTCTCAGCCTAACTTCATCCATATGTTAAAAGTACTGAAAACCGACTCGCGGTTTGTGAGGTAGATGCGGTCCAAATACACATAGTTAATGACCAGTAACTTGTTGGTTTGGGTTCATGAATAAAAATTTGCGTATTGCTTTTATTTTAGTGTTTATTTAATTGGACTTGAATAAAAAAATATAAGATATCCAGGTGGAAGAATCAGCACATGGAAAAATTAATTAAATTGGCTGATGGAGTGAAGAAAGATGTCAGTGGGGGGGGGGGGGAATCTGGTAGGGAGCAGCGTAATTCCATCTACCAGAAGGTGGCAATTGGAAAAGACCAATGTCTAACTTGAACTCCACGATGAATCTGATAAACGATCACAAACCAAATCGATCCAATAGGACGGGGTATTTTGATAAAGCTTTCGTCTTTGCTAATCCTAAAACGTAGAATGGTCTACCTCTTAGTATTAGATATATGGGTAGCGTGTGCAGATTTAGGGAGCTTTTTTGGGAAGTCTCATCAAAATTTGTGATTTTTTATGAACACTACAAAATACATTACATTTTATCTTAAACCAAATGTGTTACTGTAACATATCGGAGGATATATAAAGGTTTCATTGTGTAGTTCGTCTTCCTATGGTAATTACGATCATATAACTTCATACCAGAAGGCATTGAACTGGTCGAATACTAGAAATAGACGCCAAATTCACATACTGTCTCTATTGTGTAACATCCTTTACTGTCCCGCCGGCCCCTGTTATCTCGCCGAAAATTTTCATTGTCTTTCCAATCATGGATTAGCGCTACGCTCAAACAGAGATTGTCTATTGGCCATCCCAGTTCACCGGTCCTCTTTTTTTACGTCGTCTTTTACTGTCCAAGCAGTGAGACTCTGGAATCAGTTATAAACCAATATAAGACTCGCTCCGTCCTTGGCATGCTTTAAGACACGACTAAAAAAACTCTTAATTTCTAGTCAGTAAAATAACGTGTTTCATTCCTGATTTTTTCTTTTCCTTTCCTCTCCACCATCCCTTCCTTTCTTTTTATTGGTGATATCTCACGTGGGCATGTGCTCACGTATGTGTTTATGGATTTCGTGGTGATGGATAGTCATTTGAATAATTTATGCGACCATGTAACTTGCTTCATTTAATTTTGTCTGGTTGGTTGGAAGAGATTACCGCCTGGCAATAAGCCCTCCAGATTGTATTTGCAATAAAAGTGTTAAATAAACAACAATAAATAAGTTCTGCGGATTTCTAGCTAAATATGTTTTTCTGAACATATGCAGATGCAGGGGAAGTACCTTATCTAATAGCTGCAGCCATTACCATTCTATCTTTACCTTTAACTTATAAGAGTAAATATTCATTTTGTAATATATTTAATGTAAATAATAGTCGGTTCCAATCTTAAGTTTGCTCTCTAAACGGTGCTACATAAATTGTCCTTTTATTTTTATTATTAAACTAAGTAAATAAGTTTAAGACAAGCAATTTACAAATAGACTGTAGATAATTGCACTCCGATAATTTTAATATCTGCTCTTTACTTTGAGCTTTACACTTTGGAACTTCTTCAAATATTCACAGGTCGTTTAATGTGAATATGTTTTTTTAATACCACTTCAGAAAACTTTTCTGACAAAAGTACAAATGATAGTCCCATTATATTGACTTTAATTGGTTCCCATAATTGTTCAAGAAACACACGAAACCTTTAATAATTCAAATATACGAGTATCAATAGTAATTTACTAATGATAGTTGTACGTTTTAATTCAGCAATCGTAAGAATGCAACAGCTAGGGAACTCCATGTCTGGTGGGATTTGTTTTTTTTAATAAAGATGTTGAATTAAAGGAGCTCAATCTTAGGTCATGACTAGAAGACTTGATATTACTCGTATATTATCATTTTCTTTTATTTTTTGTAATTTGATTCTTTGTACTTTTATTGATTGTATTTGAGTATTTTTTTCTTTCAGTGTTGTACTCGTACGATACATTAGTGATTTCATTCGCCGTTTGTGTGTTCTAAAATGTACTGATTTTTTTTTTGTAATTTGATTCACTTTGTATTTTCATTGATTGAACTTGAGTACTTTTTTCTTTCAGTGTTGTACTATTAAGTTAGTGATTTCATGCGCCGTATGTGTGTTATGAAATGTACTGATTTTTTGCAATTTGATTCACTTTGTGTTTTTATTTACTGTATTTGAGAACTTTTTCTTTCAGTATTGCACTATACGAGTACTCGTACAGAAGTGATTTCATGCGCCGTATGTGTATTACGAAATGTACTGATTTTTTTTTGTAATTTGATTCACTTTGTATTTTCATTGACTGAACTTGAGTACTTTTTTCTTTCAGTGTTGTACTATTATATAAGTGATTTCATGCGCCGTATTTGTGTTATGAAATGTACTGATTTTTTTGAAATTTGATTCACTTTGTGTTTTTATTTACTGTATTTGAGTACTTTTTCTTTCAGTGTTGTACTATATGTTACATTAGTGATTTCATGCGCCGTATGTGTGTCATGAAATGTACTGATTTTTTTGTAATTTGATTCACTTTTTATTTTCATTGATTGTATTTGAGTACTTTTTTCTTTCAGTGTTGTACTATATGTTACATTAGTGATTTCATGCGCCCCGTGTTTATTATGAAATGTACTGATTTTTTTGAAATTTGATTCACTTTGTGTTTTTATTTACTGTATTTGAGTACTTTTTCTTTCAGTGTTGTACTATATGTTACATTAGTGATTTCATGCGCCGTATGTGTGTCATGAAATGTACTGATTTTTTTGAAATTTGATTCACTTTGTGTTTTTATTTACTGTATTTGAGTACTTTTTCTTTCAGTGTTGTACTATATGTTACATTAGTGATTTCATGCGCCGTATGTGTGTCATGAAATGTACTGATTTTTTTGAAATTTGATTCACTTTGTGTTTTTATTTACTATATTTGAGTACTTTTTCTTTCAGTGTTGTACTATATGTTACATTAGTGATTTCATGCGCCGTATGTGAGTCATGAAATGTACTGATTTTTTTGTAATTTGATTCACTTTTTATTTTCATTGATTGTATTTGAGTACTTTTTTCTTTCAGTGTTGTACTATATGTTACATTAGTGATTTCATGCGCCCCGTGTATATTATGAAATGTACTGATTTTTTTTGTAATTTGATTCACTTTTTATTTTCGTTGATTGTATTTGAGTACTTTTTTCTTTCAGTGTTGTACTATATGTTACATTAGTGATTTCATGCGCCCCGTGTATATTATGAAATGTACTGATTTTTTTTGTAATTTGATTCACTTTTTATTTTCATTGATTGTATTTGAGTACTTTTTTCTTTCAGTGTTGTACTATATGTTACATTAATGATTTCATGCGCCCCGTGTATATTATGAAATGTACTGATTTTTTTTGTAATTTGATTCACTTTTTATTTTCATTGATTGTATTTGAGTACTTTTTTCTTTCAGTGTTGTACTATATGTTACATTAGTGATTTCATGCGCCGCATGTGTGTCATGAAACGTAGTGATTTTTTTTGTAATTTGACTCCCTTTGTATTTTTATTGATTATATTTGAGTACTTTTTTCTTTCAGTTTTGTACTATACATTACTCTTTTATGAAATCTACTGAAAACTTTAATGTTCTAAAGGCTATCATATACATACAAACAATATATTACTCAAGAACTAATTTAATTTCTATGTTATAGCTGTAAGCTAACTTTAGTTTAGTTTTATTTTTAATAATCTTACTATTCAATTTCTTAAAAATATATAATATATAGTTAAGGCATTAACATTGTAGAGGTTTCAAGACATTGTAATTTGTTTTATCAAACACTGTTTATTACACTTTATGTAACGGCATAGCCCTACCAGTTTCAAGGTTTTCACCTCATCATCAGGAAAGTAACAAACCAGACTTGTTTGTGCTCCTTGAAGTCGGTAAAGTTATACCGTTGCATAAAGTGGAATAAACAGTGTTTTCTTAGAAATTGTTAACACCTACATACTAACTTACAACTAGATAACAATGCTTACAGCTTATTTATTTTTTTATTTCTTTTTATACACACGTTCATGTTCGATCGTTCGGACTACTTGCATTTCATCATATTCACGTTTGATATTTCATATTTTATGTAGTAAATTTGGCTTTGGTGTGTAAATTGTACTAAATTGTAAACTATCCAATAAATAAACATCGAAAATTTTGAAAACCGTTTTCCCAATCAAATTCTATACATATTACTCAAAACAAAAAAAATACTACACATATTACACAAAACAAAAAAATACTACACGTATTACACAAAACAAAAAAATACTACATATATTACACAAAATAAAAAAAAATACTACACATATTACACAACGAAAAAAATATAAATCCATTAAGTACTTCAATTTATCCTCTATTCCCCTATCCCCTGTAAGACCATAAACAACATTTGGTTTAAATTCAAGTGTAAGCAACACGTAATTTTGTTTAATTAATCAACTCACTTGAGAAAGAAACAGTTTGTAATGAAATGAGCATACTATAGTTATATGGTTAAAGATATATAGGTAGTAGACTGAAACAAAGTTAATTGTATTATTTTGATTCCATTAATATTGGTCAACCCTTTCTTTTTAACATCAAAGTAATTTATTTCGTAGAACTCGTGGTTTTTTTCTGAGGGTCCTTCACAGTTTTGACACATTTCTCACTATAAAAGCATGTATGTCAAATTTAATATATCTTGGTTCATATTGTAGAGAAGCGAAATACGAGACTTTTCAGTTCTCATTTTTTTAACACGTTCATTATTTTTTTTAATTTAACTTAACTTCTTTTGGTTGGAGTATGTTCGAAAAAGTTATGAGATCGGTAAATTGGGATAAATAATCTTTTACTTAAAAAATATATCAAATCTTTGCGATTTCTGTATCCAAATCCATGATACATTCACACGTCATCTCCCTATTGGGATAATCTGAGAGGGCAGATAGCTAAACTTTTATATTACTACATACTTTCTTCGCCTCCTCCATATCTATGCATCATCGTATTCAGCTCTTTGTGTTTACCTTATACCTTGACGTTTCTTCTTTCAAAAGCATAAGCTTGCATTCTTTTTCATCGCATGCTCTTTACTAAGCGTCGTGGTCCTCCGTTATGTCTCTATCCCTTCCAGTCCTGGACCCTTTTGAATTCAGAAGTTAAGAGGATCCTACTTACTTATTTATGTGATTCGTTCATCTCATATGATAGGTTACCTTTCTCTTGTTTGCCTTCTCTCAACTGCCCCGGTGCGCGCCAGCTTCTCTAAACTTTCTTTCTTTCAAACAACATGCCCAATGTACTTTAGTATCATTTTTCTATATATAACATATTGTCAAAAGTCTTTCTATAATCTCCAATTAATAAATAAAAGAGACGTACGTGCGGACCATGGAATACAAAACATCCGCCTCAAAATTTCTCCAAATACTTGCATTTTAAATTTGGTTTTTATCTGAGATTGATGAAAACGGATAACCGATTCTTGGATACCGTCTAAAAATTAACCCGAAACCCTGGTGGAAGACAATCATCTATCCAACATAGACCATGGAGATCACCTTTTTTGGACAAATGACTTTTTTTGGTTAATTTTGATACAGGCAGTTTTTTAAGTGTTTACGAATTAACTCTTAAAATATAAGTTTAAATATTTAGCCAAATCGAAAACCTTTGAATAATATTCCAAGTATACTTTATTTATATTTTTATGCCAGCCCTGTGTGAAATTTGATGATCTATTTTACTGGCAAATCATTTGAAATCACAGAATATTTTACTATAAAATATTCATACATAATAAATTTGATATCTCATAAACGGTGCGATATATTTTTTTCTATATCCATCGCAGTGCATTTTGTAAAAATAAAATATTTAGACGGTCAGTCATAAAACGGATTTATTTATATGAATCCAATCGATAACCTCGAATGCTAAAAATCATAATATTTCTGTCAACTTTGTGTATAAATATGATCTATTTTCATAAAAACATAATATAATTTTTTTTTCATCTAATCTATTTGTCATATGTACATATCAACCAGACATGTAACATATGTATGATAAATAGGTTAAAGTAGGTGGGAAAACATAGTACCAGATTTTTTTTCTAGGTACAAATTATTGACCTCTTCTGCAATACATCCGTACACTTTCTTATACAACTCTTTCAATTTCGTACAGTTTAGACTTCATTCTTTCAAAATATAATTTACTTGATCTCACCACACTTTCCTTGGCCTTCCTCTACAACGCCTTTCACTCACATTCACACTGTATATATTTGCTTTGTTAGTTTTTCCTTCATTCATTCGTTTTACATTTCCAAACCATATCAGAGTGCTCTTCGTCATCTTACTTAATACATCAACTTACTTATTAAGTAGAAATGATTCAAGAGGCTGCAATGGTATGGACACGTCAGCAGAAGACCGCCAGAGTATATAGGAAACAGGGCGCAGACACTTAATGTCCCTGGTAAGAGGTCCCGAGAAAAACCCAAACGCAGGTGGCGCGAGGTGGTTGGGCAGGACATGAGGGGCGCCGATATCGCTCCGGAAGATGCACAGGATCGGACGAAGTGTCGGCGAATGATTGGAAGAGCAGACCCCACCACCATGTGGGAATAATAATGCCAAGGAAGAGAGAGAGACTAATTAAATAGAAATGGGTTTCTTATCATTTCGTTTTACATTTATGGATAAATTTTATGAACTAAATAAAAACTGTGTTATATCTTTAAGCAAGAGAAAACATCGCATAAATTCCTCGACCAACTCGACAAAATTGTATTCTATATGATCACCTCCACCTCCTGTGACCTCGGTTGATTGATTTGTAAGACATCTGTCTTCCAAACTTGAGGTTACGAGATCGATTTCCGCTGGTGTCTTTTTTTTAAGATTTCCAGTCTTGTTGTCCCACAAGGCCTCTTCAAAATCATTCTTATTGATAAGAAGAGATTTCCACCTGGAAATAAACCTGTCAGATTGTATTATTTTCAGCAAACGAACAATACAGCATAGTACAATACGGCTTGAAAGAATTTATTTGCATATTATTTTAACAGATCATTACTAAGATACAGAGTTGATGGTCTCGATTCCCGTAGGTATCCTTTTTTAAGACATGGTATCAATCTAAAAAAACCTTCAGACTTCTAAAATATTTCTGTAAGAGATTGCCACATGGTAATAAACTGACCAGGTTATACTTTATTTAAATTAAATAAGTATAATACAAATAAGATGAAACAAACTTAAATAGTCGATTTTACAGGATTGTATTGTATTGTATGACAATCTCACTGTATACAGTACAACCTGGTGGCTTTATTGCCATGTGGCAATCTTTTCAAACCAACTATAAAAACCATCGGGAATTAAGCCAGAAATCCTAGGATGAAAGTCAAACGTCTCACCAGCTAGACCAGAAAGGGCGTCATTTTTTTTTTTATGTATAATGTAATCAATAAAATAAACAACTACTCGTATTAACTCTTTCAAAACCAGAAATAAATTTGTTTTTATGATATTTGGACATAGACTCTTATAATACTGATACACAGTAGTATATTGCGAGTGATGTCTTATTTTAAAGCCTTTTTTATCAACAAATAAATTTTGTATCACGTTTAATCGTCCTGCGAGGTAATCGTATATTTTCCGCAGATCAATCAATCTGGTTTCATCAGGATACGATACATTAATCCCGACGGGTGGCAAAGCGACTGTTTATATCCTTTCAGCCTGAAACCACGATGCTGAAAGCCTTTGCGTACGCTAACTGATGGGAAAGGACTGTATAGTCTGGCGTATTGAAAAGAGCCTATTTCAGGGGCTCTAGCTAACGGAATTGCAAAATAACAGTTTTCATACTTTTCCTTCTGTTTAAAGATATAATCTAAGATATATTTTTTTATATGTGATCGACAATGTGTGACAAAATACGGGCTGAAGTGATAAGGGATGAATGTAAACTTAACACTGATGTATTGAGTAAGATGAAGAAGAGCACGCTGAGATGGTTTGGGCATGAAAGTACGAAGAAAGATTTATTAAGAAGATTAAGTAAGTATGGTTGAATCAAGTGAACGATATTCTGTTAAAAGGAAACGTAGAAAGTTAGAGAAATCGTAGAAGTTTTATGGCAAGGTGCATAGATATAAAAGAGACTAAGAATGTGTGTCGAGGTAGGAAAATCTGGTGTACTTTCCTCTCTGCCTACCCCGACAGGAAGATGTTGTGGTTTGTACGTTTTTTTTATCTTAGTTAAAATATATTTTCAGCCCATCATAAAAGCGATGAAATCAAAATAAGAATAATTTATACAAATCAATGTTTCTTCGACTGCAAAAGATCTGAAAACGCCATTAAGTAAGACAATTCACCTAGATGGTGCTCCTAGCATAATATGCCTCATCTCAACTAAAAGTGAAATCAGTTTGTCAATGATGTTTTTTTATTTTATTGTGCTGTGTTGTGCTGTGCTGTGCCTTGACGTGTCGTGCCTTGCAGTGTGATGTGATATTTATTCTGTGTTGTGCTAGTCTGTACTGTACTATTCTTAACTGAACTGTACTATTTGCATTATTTTGAATTTATAATTTGTTTTATCAAACACTGTTTATTTCACTTTATGTAACGGTAAACCCCTACTGGTTTCAAAGCTTTCATCTCATCATCAGGGGAGCACAAACAAGACTTCTTTGTGCTCCCCTGATGATGGTGTGAAAACCTTGAAACCGGTAGGGTTATACCATTACATAAAGGGGAATAAGCAATGTTTGATAAAACAAATTACAATGTCTTGAAACCTTCACAATGTCAATGCCTTAACTATAAATAATTTATCTTGAATTGTAATGTATTATTTTATATTATACTATTACGGTACACAGTACCACTTGACGAGTTTGGTAAGATGTGGCAATTTCTTCCTACCAACTAGAAATATGTTTTAAGGCTTAAATGAAAACCAAAATGGCAACCTTTCGAAAATTATGACTACCAACCGGAATATAAATCAAAATCTTAGGTTTAAAAAATTATTTATGAACTAAAACTACGGAAGTTGACAATGCTCAAAGTTGGAATGTGATCAAATCATGGACTATCCCCAGGATATTGTCTCTGGTGTTTGGTTAGATATTAAAATTATAACAACATAGTAACGGTGTACCCTCTGCCAGCAGTTGACCTATATAGTAACATAAGATAAAGAGTTTATTAAAATTTAGATCTGTTAAAGAAACTATGAAAAAATAACACTGTTACAACTACTTTTAAATCTAAAGTAGCATGCTACTCAAGAATTTTATATAGAAAGTAGTTACAGCGTAACTTTGTAGCTTTCGTTAGGGTAAAGTGCGATACCTTTAACTCGCTACTTAACAACACTGTTTAAATTAAGGTTTCATAAACATACGACAAGAATATAAATATAATTTTAAAAAGTCGTGCTGTTAAAGTAACTTTTTAATCTATAGCATCGTGCTATTCAAGAATTCTGTGTAAAAGTAGTAACGACATAATTTTATAATTTCTCTGAGAATGAAGTACGTTAATTTTAACCCGTTACTTAAAAACTTGATAAACATTTAACAGGAATCAAAATATCATAAAACAAAAAAAAGCACTGTAACAGTTACTTTTAAATCTAAAGTAGTATGCTACTTAAGAATTGTAAAGTAACAATTGCACAATTGTATAGCTTCTCTTAGAATGAAGTGCTATACTTTTAACCCGCTACTTAACAACACTGTTTTAGGTAAGGTTTAAAAAATAACAAGACTCTAAATATAATAATACAAAAAGTAGCACTGTTACAGCTACTTCAAATCTAAAGTCACATGCTACTAAAGAATTCTATGTAAAAAGTAGTAACGGTGTAATTTGATAGCTTCCATTAGAATGAAGTTTGATACTTTCAACCCGTTATTTAACAACACTAATGAAAGTTTCTTAAATATTTAACAGAAATCTAAATAAAATAATACAAAAAGTAGTAATATTACAGCTATTTTCAAATCTAGAGTAGCATGTTAATCAAGAATTCTATATGAAAAGTAGCAACGATACAAGTTTATAGCTTATCTTAGGATGAAGTGTGTTACTTTTAAACCGCTACTAGCAATATTGTTTAAAGTAAGGTTTCATAAACACGTTGCAGGGATCTTAATACAAAAATATATTTTCGTCACTAGATCTGCCTTTGAATATTTCAAAAATGGTTATATAAATATAGAGAGCTTTCTATAAAACCCATTTTGCATGCCCTAGCTTTGCCACGCAGCCTCCCTCGTTTATCCCAAAGGATAAAACTTGCATCATCCCTATCCCACAACCCCTCCGGAATTGCTGTGTGTGTGGGGAACATATTCATTTTCACCTCGTCATATTTTATCATCCTTTTAAATGTTAAAAGCCTTCCCCGAAAAAAAATCTCAAAGAAAAACGATACTTCTTAGACTTTTTAGTAACGCTCACGTTTTAAAGAAGCATGATATACCTATTTTTTTAGGAATAAAGTATTAATAAAAAATGAAAATAAAGCTTTCAACAAAGGCATACTAAAATATATGTATGATTTTAATTTCAATAACACTACGAGTATAATATTAACTTTACCTAATGCATAAATATACTTGTAAAGCAAAGGTGACGTCCATGTTTCACACTTGTTCAGCATTCAGACATTATTCCGTCAGTTTTTAATATTTTCTTTAGCTTACTGCCGTAGCTAAGTTGGTGGGATATTTATCTTACCTCGGAAATCTTCAGTTTCATTTATTGATGAAAAATAAAAAGTATCCTTCTTATTTTTTGTAATTTGTTTTGACAAACACTGTTTATTCCACTTTTTGTAACGGTATAACCCTACCAGTTTCAAGGCTTTCACCTCATCATTAGGGGAGCACAAACTCTTGTTTGTGCTCCCTTGATGATGAGATGAAAGCCTTGAAACCGGTAGGATTATACCGTTATAAAAAGTGGAATAAACAGTGTTAGATAAAACAAATAACAAGTATCCGGCGGTAAGTAATACACATTGGGCTTAAGAAAGAGAAAGTCCAATATCCATTTTCCGATCAAAAGCTGGAATGAGTTATCCGATTTTCTCAGAATATTTATGGTTTTCCAAAGATAATTAAATATTACGCCTGACTTCACAAGTTCAACTAAAATTCCCAGTTCAAGCCCATTATTTGAAAATCTAGTACGTTCTAGAGACCCTGTCCCAATTGTCTGCATGATAGTTGCATCAGTCCCTTCACAACCCCTAAGTAGTATAAAATATAGAAGTCTCGGTACATTAGCTCGGGGGTGGAATGGCATTCATCAATTACCCTCACCCACACGCCTCCAACCCTCGGGGGATGCCCTGACATAAAGGGCTGGTCTCCGACACTAGTTCTATCTCCCTGTGACCGTACTCTCCTATGTCTAGACATCACGGATCGTTGAGAGAGTACTTTGCCAAGCGCCGTTTAATCTTCACAAAGCACATTTAAGAAACTAATACTGATTCACAGACAGAAATGTTGACCTTTACTTTAATTTGTACTATGTACGTGAGATTAAGCGTCAGTTTATTTTTTATCTCGAACTTGAATTAGAGAGACGAATAGAATTCTTAGTGAACTGTCCACTAAAAACGTTTCAAAATATTAGTTTAAATTTATTTTGTATGGTTTTCCAAAATCTAATTAACTGATAATGAATGATAAGAGATAAGCGATGAGAAATATTGAATGAACATATGATGTATATAAATAAATACGTGGTATTGCGTCATTACACCCCGAAAGTAGAGCATTTACTTGTTAATGGTGCCTTAACTGAGTGGTTCAGTATTTCAAGAGGGGTAACACAAGGATGCATTAGGTCACCCTGGTTGTATAATATTTACAAAGATTCATGTGTTAAGGAACAACATATGCCTATGGCTGGCATACAAATATCAAATGAGAAGATATGTTGATTATTGTGTGCTAATGACATGATAGTGTTAGCGAAGAATGAAGGTGATACAAAGAGAAAGAAGCGAAGATTTAAGACAGAATACTGAATTTAGTGATTAGGGATGAACGTGAACTTAAGGTTGATGTATTGAATTCGATGAACAGAGTACTCCGAAATGGTTTGAGCATTTAGGACGAATAAATAAAGAAAGACAAATAAAACAAATATATAGTGCAAATTTAAGTGAAAGGCGTAGCGTAGATAAAGACCGAAGAAAAAATGGTTGAATCAAATGAATGATATTTTGAAAGTAGGAAACGTAGGTCAGAGATATTGTAAGAGCTATATGAGAAATTATGAGTGTGTAAAAAGCAAAGGGTGTTTGTCAAGACATGAAAATCTTGTACTCTGTCTTTTCTACCTACCCCGACATGGAAACGGCGTGGTATTATGTATGTATGAGATGATTATCTAATAATGATGAAATATTTTATAAGAGATTTCACAATACCTAAAAAGCTTTATTTTTTTTAAATGTACAGGATAAAACTTAAAATAAGTATCATATTGGTTTTGCTCTATTAAATAGTTTTCAAATAATTTGAAGTGCTAGAGATGTTTTGGCCAAATTATTTAACAATCACACTCGATCACGAGGGATTGATTGCTTATCGACTGAGCATCGTGACTCCCACGATAGTCTTCGACGACTCCTCTCCATCCATTCCTACAATCTACAATTCGAAGAACAGCCTCCAAGGGCACTACTGTTGCGTCTCTCACAAAATAAGTCCAACAAATTTGGGCTTTTCCTCTTGAGCGTCGTTCTTCCACATTTCCAGTGATTACTAGCCCTTCTAAATTGTTTTCTTACTCACGAGCAATGTGTCCAAATAATCGGATGTCTTGTTATTAAGATTTTATCGATGATCTGTCAGTGACTATCAGTTATTCGAGAATGAAGGCATTCATCTTGCCTTCCATGGAATTCGTAACAAAAAACATATTATTTGTGTTAAAATAAATTTTAATTACATTTAATAACTAGCTAGCGAATTTCTATCAAGTTCACAAAACTCAAACAAGCTTAGAAAATTAGAAAACAAATCTTACACCACACGACAACTCGTCAAACTTCTGATTGCCCTTCCTCGGAGTAGGCACAGCCTCATAAACATTATTAAAGATAGGCGAACGAAAGCCGAGAGGGATTTATGGAGTCAACTCTTCAAATTACATCCCGGAATAGTGTGTTTTAATACCGCCAGCGGATGTATAAATCTTACCACAAATGATCCTTTCGCGCCTCGACGCTGTGACTCTGAAACGTTTCAAAAGTCCAATTTCTTCTTTTGGTTATAATTATAAAATGACAATTCGTAAAGCGCTATTTAGATATGAGACTCTCTTTGAAAGCGCTCTAGCTAGGGACTCAAACCCACTATTATTGGCAGATTAGAAATATTACAAAATAAACATAAATAAATTGAGGTTAAAGATTGGAAGGTAGTGGCTGTGACCATTAGACTTAATACTTTCCCACATCTAGATATGTTTTTATAAACAAGTTTGGTAAGAAAATCGCAAAAAACTCACCAAGGGTAGACGAACTACAAAGAAACCTTAGTAGATCTTCCGATATGTGATAGTAACACATTCAGCTTTAGGTGGAGTGTAATGCATGTGCGTAGTATTCATATGCACTTATAAATTTTGATAAGATCTCCTAAAAAGTGTTTTCAAAATCTGCATTACACACCACAGGACCAGCAACGACAAAAGCTCTCTGTCGTCCCCCCCCCCCTCCCCCCCCATTGATGTAGACGATTTTGTCATCAACCGAAGAATTAATTCATTTAATGACGAAGAAATCGTTCATAGACTTCTACTTCTCTCCAAAAGAATACATCTCAAACACAAATGCAAACACTAAACATCCTTCAAGATCTATTTTATCTATTTTTTCTCCTTTTGAACTGTTTTTAGTTCCATTTTTTAAATAGTATTATTGACAGTCAAAACAAAAATAAAGTGGAAACAACAGACATTGATATTTATACGAGTACGTACATGAAACACTATGTATATATTGGCTCTTTGATATTCAATAATGACGGGTGTGAAGCGGAAATATAAAATGAAAAGCGTCACCACGCAGTCAACTATACTATAGATATGCTAAAGAACATATTGAGAGACAGGAACATTACAAAGTCTAGCAAAGTTAAACTTGTAAGAATGTTGTTTTTTCCAGTCTTTCTGTATGATACCGAAGCATGGGCATCATCATCATCCTGTCGTGTAGTTAATAACTGAACATCGAGATTCCCATGATAGCCTCTAACTACTCTTCTTCAACCATCTTTATACTCCGCAGCTCAAAAAAAAAGTTGTTATGGGTAGTCATGTTACGTCTCTCACTCAGCACTTCTTCTTGTGCGTCGTCCTTCCACGCCTCCAATTACCACAAACTTCTATTAATTGTCTCTTTGGCCAGAAGCAATGTGCCCAAAAAAATAAGCAAAAAAAAAAAAGAAACAAACGTCGATGGACACCTTAGAGATGTGATTCTAGTATCGTTCATATATTGAGTTTAACAGCATGCAGAACAAATTCATAAATTCTGGAAGGACAACAAAATGAACAGCGTTTGTCTTCAATCCTTTCAGCCTTTTTATCCTTCGATCGTTATTTATTCCCTTTATGAATCATATTCTCTGGTCCCTTCATAATTATTTAAAGAGTTGTCATTTTATTCATATTTTAATAAGGCCCACATAAATACATACCATTACATTTCATTTTAGGTGAATCAAGACCAAAAGAGGATACGGTATAATTTTCCGCAACATTATATTTACGCACAAATCTTTGGCCTTGTTCAAATCCATACATCTCGTCAAACATGTACTTTTTCATACTTTTCACATTACAATTTTGTTAAAACTTCTGCTTTTAAATGTTTGTAAAAAAATTGTTTATATTCTTAAATGCGATAAACAATAAAAAAGACAGTAGTGAGAAAACAATACATAAAAAAGAACAGTGTATATTACAAAATTAAAAAATAATTACAAAGAAACAGGCATATAAATAAATAAATAAATATAGTGTTATTTATAGCAACAATGTATGTACATATAAACACATATCCTGAAATTACATACGTGTATATATTGCAGGATGAAGTCGAAGAAAATACATTTATGAGAGAAACTAATAGATTTGGACTCATCTCATAACATTCCCTTAGTTGAGATACACCCTCACCAATAGAAGTCGAGCCCGAATGCAAGGACATCAGATGTGTTTCAGCCCACACCCTACAAGAGCACAAACTAAATGTCACCAGCATAATACAGGCCTAAGACGTGCAGCATGCACGGTGCCAAACCGGGCGTCACTCTTGACATCAGTCCAAAAACAAAATACAAATGCGAACAACCAAAAAATCAATACCTCAAACACAATCAAACTCAATATCTCAAGACGCTAATATATAACCTTCAAACCAGTTGAACATAAAAATAAAAAAATACAGATGCAAAAATCAACCAATCATTAAATAACAAATTGATAACAATATATAAAGGATGGTATCAGACAGGCGCTATTTCCTAAAGGGGGGGGGGGGGAGGGAATATAACATAACATACGAGTATACAATAACAATTTGCTGATTACAAAAGTGACAAATAAGCAAAATATAATATTACAGATACATGTAAGCATGTAGATAAAACGTTAAAAATAGATAATAGTTGACTTAAAACAAACACATACGCGGTATTGTTACAAACAGCCTATAACAGGCATCTCACTAGGTTTATTTCCTGTTTTGAAACAGCTGTCTTCCATATGAAAAATTCACACATTAACATCATGAAATATTAGTATGATTCCTGTGCCGCGACTCAGTTAATTTAAAGTCTGTACTCACCTGTCCTACATATTTTAAATTACCTGTGCAGTTACAAATATTGACGCATTTCACAGATATACAATAAACTAAGTGGTATCAAATAATAGTTTTACTGTGTTTGAAATTTTATGTGAAAGTACTGGCAACTAGCTAAGTAGCTTGAACTCGACCTCTTAAGCCGCTTTCTGCGTATATTTACTGTGATGCGAGTAATTTTATATATCATGACGTGATGTCGGACCTTGAGTACGCTGTTACTGACATTTTTTCACACTCAAATGTTTCGCCACTGGAGAACGATTTCCTTTTTTATTCATCGTCACTACGTAAGTTCATCGTCATCATCATCTAGTGTAGATTGCGCTGGATGGAGACATATTTTGTATCAGCGTGGGTAGTGATGGGATCGAATTGAACTGTATTGAAATTATAAACTAAGGTTACACAAAACCTAAAAACTATAAGACGATGGGGGGTAATATATGATAACTCTATTTCTTGGAACTATGGCAATGTAACGGACAACAATAATTATGTTTATTGTGGCACATTCTATTTTTTTTCAACCTACAGTAGCCACAACTCATCTTAAGACCTGAATTAATTCTGTGGTTTAAATATTACTCCAGATAAAGATCATCAATTCATTGAATATTACACAATATGGTTGTTTCAATTACAAAACAAGTACGTTAAAATGACGAAAAATACACTAGTCTAGACTTAAAGCAATAAGAAAATAGATTACAAATCTAATAAAATAGTGTGTACAGTTTCATTAATATCCAAATAGTCATAAATTTATATAAAGTATTTGAAAAAATATTAAACATAAAACTACAAACTGTATGAAGTCCTTGATTTGGAGTTATTACAATAGTCTAGAAACCTAATAGACAAGATAAACTTATGATATGCCTTTTTAGTAAGAAACTAAAAATTTGTCCAATGTAAAAAAGATCGCTTAAATCAACGGAGTATAAAAGTTCAGTATCATCAAAGGCTCAAAGGTTTTATCACGGAATTTAAAGGTTCTATTTCTTATATAAGAAATAATTATTTAACTTTCTAAAAGAGTCATAAATCGATACACTTTCCTTATCTTTTTATCTCTTAATTTCCGCGTTCACACGATCTCGATACTGAACCACTTCGATAACAAAATGTACCTAAGAGCCAAACTGAAAATTGCTTCCTCATTCCCTCTCGCGGATGTGTTATTAGCACATGCTAGTGAAAGTTCGCGAATAAAGTTTAAGCGAAATTAATTTGAGTGCGGGATAATCTCAAACTTTGTATATCGTCTCGAATTCGCCTGTCAACCTTTAGTCAGAGATCATAAACCATCTTGCGGACAGAATATGTGTTTTCAGATGATTTTTCTGTCATCTTAATACAAACACAAAATTATCAGTCGCACATCTGCTGAAGATGATTCAGCAGAGTTATGACTCTTAGACATATATTATTATCCGTATAATACGTATTTATGACCACTTCAATATCATAGTAGTATATACCACTTAGGTCCAAAAGTTTCCGAGTTGATGCGTATATAGACAGATACTATTCCATCCACGACCAATGCATGGTTAAATAATGTAACAGTTCAAATTAAATACCTTTTCTCAAAGAATTTCAAAAAGAGCGGATAGATGTGTTATTAATTTGTGTCATTAATATAAAAAATAAAGGATGTCATAAAAACAAAACATCAAGGAAAACTGTCACGAGGCGTGAGATTATTTCATGACAATGGTCCAAGGCACACTTCTGTAGCTACAAAAGATGGCATTCAACAGTGTGGTTTCCAAGAATTAAATCCCCCAACTTATAGTCCCGATTATGTTCCTAGTGTTAATTCTTTATTTTCAAAACTGAAATGACACTTGCGTGGATCATTTTATAAAAGGGATGAAAACTGTATCTCAAGAGAGTAACCAAAAAAAGTATTAAGCTACAGGGAGTCTGGATACATTGAAAAAAAAGTTATTGCATTCGATCACCGTTATTATATTCAAGGGCAAAAAGCTTTTGCATTATAATTTGTTATTTGGAAAATAGGTTCATAGGTTTTTACGGTTATTATTATCGATAGCTTAAGATTTCTCGGAATTTATGTACGTTTTTGTAGCTCAAAGTACAGACAAACGTTGCAGCTACAATCTTCAAAGCTTATTGCTTAATAGCTTCGTTGGATAAATGAGATGTGCCCGAAATTCCACTTGGCCAAAAGCTGAGTGCCAGCCATATATTAATCATCCTGGTTTGCAACTGTAACGTGAACTAACTACGTATGTCGATGGAAGCACTATCATGCGGTTTGCGCGGAAGCTGAAATAATTAATTTGACAAAGCAGCATTCGGCACTCATATCCTCCGGTAGTAAGTTGATAGCCAAAATCACCTTAAATAAGAGATGCAACGTTCTCAAAACTTCAGCAGTTTGAGGTACAAAAACGTGGCTTAGACTGCGAAATACATTTAATGTCGGCTTTAGCCGTGGATGTAATAAAAAAATAAATACCAGCACGAACTAAGGAAAAATGACATGCAATGTTTGGATCTCGTCCAGCAGCCGTTAATTTTGGGTTTTGAACTTAAAAAAAATAGAAATAAAATATTTAAATAAAAACAATACAAATTCTATTTATTTATAACCGATTCAACAAACTTTTTAGTCATAAACCGCCATTTATTTTACTTGACAAAATGAAAAAAATTAGCACTTGAATTTTCTTCAAAATCAAAAAGTCATTTACTCCTATTTGAAAAACTTGTAAAATTTTGGATTCTACTTACACAATAATAGATTTTTTGTCATAAACACAGATACCATCACGCCAGTTCCCTATCAGGGTAGGCAGAGAAGACAGAACGTCATACATTCATATCTCGACACACTTTTTTAGCCTTTTCTACATCCATACACCTTCTCATACTAGATTTCTCTAACTTTCTACGTTACATTCTTTCAGAATATCATTTACTTGATCCAACTATACTTTCCATAGTCATCGTATTACACGCCTTCCCTTTACATTTGTACTGTACACATATACATATCTTTGTTTTGTTAGTCTTTGTTCATTCATTCGTTCCACATGCCTAAACCATCTCAGCGTGTTCATTTTCATCTTACTTAACAAATCAGCCTTTAATTGACATTCATCCTTTCTATCTTTTGTGAATTTTCAAATTCCCATTTAAATAAAAAATTAAATAAAAAATATTTGAACAATGTCGTGGATCGCTTGTTTGATACCTGCGCTTTAACACAAGATTTCGTCTTCATATCACAGATTCGTAAGTAATTTAATTTTATTGTGGAAAGATCCCTACCACAAACACAACACTCTTCTTCGTTCTTTATCTTCCATCGGTCCTTTCTGCTCTTAAATAAATTTCTGAAACTGGATTTTTCAGAAATTGGTTAAGCTATAAACTATTGTAGATTATATTCCGTTTGCTTTGAAGTGTAGAACTTGTAAATGCCGAAATTAGTCACTCTGTAACACATTCTCAGATACTTGTTGTAGGAGAAAGCCAAAGTTAAAATTTAATCACAATTCCTTCACGAAGACCAAAAATTCTTCCCTCTTCTCTCGCACATTTTAGCTCCACCTCAAAATGTTTAAATTTTCTAAGGAAATGCTATTCTTGTATAAGAATTTTATCTCTTCGCAAACATTTCATATACATTTTGCAGGCGAAAAGGATTCAAAAGTTTATTTATTCATATCAGAAGACAGAGAATCTCAACTTTTTTACAGCGCACTTTAAAGAGGGTTAATATTCCTTCTCGGAAAAATTTTGGGATCATCAAAGGAGCGATATTCCTTCAGCTTTCTCAAAATAAGGGAATTTTCCAGTCGTCGCTTCGCATTAAATTATTTTCGTCCCTTTATGATAATTTTTTTTTAAATATTGAAAGATTTTCTTTTGTAGGAAGGTAAATTACTGCGCTTTCCTTATATACAGTACAGCTTGATGGATTAACTGTCATGTGGCAATATCTTCCAATCGACCAAAACATGTTTTATAGGCTGAAAAGTAAAACCAGGCTGGAATTCTTTCTTAAAAAATCTGGGCTGCAAAAGGAATCGAAACCTTAATCTCCGGGCTGGAAAACAGGCCATGGAGCCACGTACTACCAATTAGGTCACGGAAGTTACACTGGAAAAGTGAAATTTGAATAGTATATTTTGATGTTCAGAGCCCTGAAAGTTTTGGCGCCACAATAATGGTAGAATGATGCATTTGAAATTAATCACAGAGTGTAAATCGTATGGTTCAGGCAAACAGGTTGAGCTACCTTTAGAGTGGATGACCATAAAGCATTAAAAATATTTCCTCAAGAGTTCACAATATTTAAGAAGTGTTACATTGAAATATTGAAGCTCTTAGCGAGATATTTATCATACTTGGCTGGAACAAATTGTGAGAAATGACGGGGATTATGTGTGATAGAAGGCTATCAGTAAAGCTTAAGAGCAAGATCTACAAGACAGTAATCAGGCTCGCTATACTACTCGTACATGGAACCGAGTGTTAGCCTCTAAAGATAAAGGAGGAGGAAATGCTTCATGTCGCGGAAACGTGTATGTCGCGGAAAGGAAATGCTTCATGTCGCGGAAACGGTCACTGGGCGTCACTTGATTAGATAAAATCCGAAATGAACGAATTCGTGGAACAATTAAAGTGGTGCCAATAGTAGATAAGGCCCGCGAAACACTACTACGCTGGTATGGTCACGTACAGAAGCGGCATGAAGGGTTTAAGCTTAATACAGTCACGTATTGGGAACACTAAATAGACGGAGAAGGAGACCGAAGAAAAGTATGTTTAAAAAATGGAGGAGGACATGATGAGGCTCAGACTATCCCCGGGGGATTGGCGAGATCGAGAAAAATGGAGGAACAGGTCCAAGCAGCCGACTCAATGAATATGCCAGCCCAATGTGGAACACGCTGCCCAGGCAAAGCAGATTGATTGCGTTAAACAAAACCTAATAACTAGATATCACATCACTTCATGCAAAAAGGAGATGGACTTGTTGAACGTGAGAAATAGACACAAAATTCCCTTACTGTTAGTATTCTATAATGTCCTTAACTGTCCCACCGCCACTTATTATCTTGCCGAGAATATTCAGCGTCTTTCCGATAATGGATCTGCGCTACGCTCAAGCTTGGATTGTTTATTGGCTTTTCCAGTTCACCACTTTTCATTTTTTACTGGTCATGCAGTGAGACTCTAGAACCAGTTACAAACTAACGTTAAACTCGCTTCGTCATTGACATGTTTTAAATAGCGACTAAAAAAACTTAAAATTACAAGTCAGTAATATGACGTGCTTCATTCCTGGTTTTACTTTCCTCTCCACCATCCATTCCTTTTTCTTAGATTGATGGTATCTCATTTATATTTTTCTATGTGTATTTTTCATGAATTTCGAAAGGTGAATATTTTTTTCTAACATGTAACTTATTTTATTAACATTTAATATGATTGATTAGAAGAAATTGCTGCTTGGCAATAAGCCCCCCAAATTGTTTTTACAATAAATTGTTAAATAAATATAAATGGTTTACACATTTAGATACCTCCTACAGATATCCGACGCAATATTGCATACAGATGTTAGCAAACAAATAACTTGATGATCTCATGCACATTTAGACAGTCGATCGGAGCGTGGTTGTTATTGCGACAGGATTTTGAGTACTTGGGCTTTCAGGATGAATGACGAGTGGAAAGGATTTATGTGAGCTCGTGAGTGTGGGTCTCTTCTTGTTTTTTTAATTTTGGTTGTTTTTGTATTTGTGTTTCTGTGTATTTTTTTGTTTTAAATTTGTTTTAATTTTTATTCTTATGATTGTGTGCGGTTTATTGTGGGATGAATATTTTTGGTCTTTCTGGAGTGATAATGTGTGAGGAGTTGAATTTTGCAAGATGTTTCCAGTTGTAGTTGAGTGTCACTGTTTGTCAGGTTGATGAGAGCGTGCAACGGGGTTTTTTTGTGTAATCAAAAATCGGAAAGAAGTATCGATTTATTTTTTCATGCTAAATATCCTCAGTGAGATACAGGCAAAAGCCTAGTTTACTGGGGATACGACAAATGAAAGGCAACAAACCCAGATCCATTAAAATTATATGTCCAAATCAAATTACCTGTTGTTTTTCCTCAAATTGTGTATATTTCTTGTCATGTGTAATAATAAATAAATAAAATAAATAAACATTATGTTTGGCCAAGTACTCCTAAAATTTGACATACGATGATATTTTTTATATTAAAAATAAACTTAATACAAAAACCTCTCCAGTCTTTCTAATAACTCCTTCCTAGTACCATGATAACAACCTTTTACATGGTCAATTAAGGTGAGATCAGACTTAGGGCCAGCAAGATTCTGCTTTAAATAGGGAAAAATGCGCAATTTGTTGAAATAATGTTTGAAGATTTTGTGGCTTAACTCGGATATGTGAGCGCTAACTCAAAAATTAATCGACAAGGATTCCTAGATGCTTTACATATCGCGAATTCAGAATCACACAGTCATTAATTAAATAGATGAAATATTTAATTTCTTAATCCTCAAAATAATACGACTCAATATTATGATAGTTGGTAATTTTATAGGATTAACGAGTTAGCCGTTTTCTTTAGACCACTGTGTGATACCGCTGGTGTCATTCTGTGCTGACAGGGTATAGTTATTGTGTTGTTGACACAATTGAAAAAGAAAACTATTTTCTCAAATAAAAATTATAAATTTGCATAAATTCATTAGTAAAAGAATAACCATAAAAATAATTGTACGTTTTCTTAGCCGAAAAGCTCTGACAAGTAAATTGAAATATGAAAAACAAATACCAGTGGTATCCTTCCTTGAGTTTACATAAAACACAGCATCATTTTATTTGCTCAGTTCCATTGCACAAAGCAAAACAGAAAAGACACTAATGATCTACTCTAGGGAAATTTTAAATCAACTCGTACATAACATATACACAAAGTTTACTCAAGTATGTTCAAATTTACACGGCATATGTGAGTAAACAGATATGTGGCCTGTGCAGAAACTCACTTCTGGTTCTGTTTATGGCTCGGTAACCAAGCAATTTATTGTTGGTAATTACGTCAACTTATCTACGAGTAAGATAATGCACAATGCTGAATGCTTTGTGGTTAAACTTCGAAACCTTAGTAAAGAACATTAAGTCTTTATGCATTAATTCAATTTAAACTTATCTCTTATAAGAAGATGTACAATATAAAATGATATATTCGACCACGTAGAAAGAATGAAATATTAAAGATTCTCAAAAATAATATATACAAGTAGTATGAAAGGTAGAAGAGCTTTGGGAAGACCTAGAAAAAACGTGGAACGACCAAACGATACGATACCATTGGTATTTTCTCTGTCATAGTCAGCCATCTTGTGAATGCAAGATGCCTGTGTCTTTATGGGTGTATATTTGTGAACTATATTATGTTGCACTTCACAAAGCGCACACTCTTGATTGGTCAAATACGAAATTCCGATAGCAAAAGGATTATTATTCCAAAACGATCGACAATTTTAATCTATTGCTACTGCCTTTAATCGGGTAGAATTTTTTATAATGATATTTGTGTAGATTTTTTTAAGTTATATGAGTATTTATGGAAGAATTAATATGACCAAATGAATCTAATTCTTAAAATAAAAATGAAGAACGAGGTTATGGACGGGGCAGAAGCCAAAGATGTTTGCCAGAATAAAAATAAGTGCTGAAATGTACCGAAAAATATTTATTCATTAGCTTTCAACTTGAAGACATTTTTGCATTCAATAGATTTGTTTGTTGTTATCTTCCAATATTCTTGATTGTAATTGCACACTGAATTTATTTTAAAATAGTAAAAATACTTTTAATAAATGCTGGCCATTAAATCTAATACATCTTTTGAAAATCACTATGTGAAAGTCATCATTGCATCTTACTAGACAACAACCTTCATAGCCTAGTTGGTAAGACTTATGTGTCTTCCAAACTGTTCCTTAGTCTCAGCAGGGTGAATTGCCTAAACCAAATAAAAACTTTCTACTTACGAGTATTGATTGCTACTGAATTTACTTCACCTTGATAGGGAAGAAAATTTAAAGATTTTCTGTATATTGTTTCAGTAAAACAACTACTTCAGTGGTTCGACGAGTATCTTAACCTGGTAGCTGACAACTTTTGACCTCAAGGCTTTGGATGATTTTATAATAGAACATAGCCTAGTTACTCTCATTAAGGGATGAACTTCAACTTTGCACTTAGTAAACTTCCCAGAAGTACTGTTTCTGATACTTAGAGCTCTACGGCAACTCTTTTGATGTCAGCTAAACCCAGAAGTTTTTATTTGAAAATCTTAACCGTAAGTTCCATACTTACTCCAGTTGTTATATTGTCTCAATATTGTCTCCCTGCCATGATTTTCAATATTCCCGAATTACTAATTAAGGTATGTTGAAGGGTACTATACGAAAGAAAAAGAATTTGTTAACAGTGGTGTTCAAGAATATAAATAAAACGATATAAAATTTCAGAATAATTAATTTTAATTGAACAATAATACGCATCATTCGAACAATCTATCCCTTGGAAACGCGGTTTAATATTATACAGTAAGAATTAACAAGATAAAAATGTCTGTCATGTATCGTTTGCGGACGGGCCACTGCGTAAAATGGGTATTGTGAAGAACCTCGGTTGTGAGTGTGGTCTGGATGAGGAAATGATTTTTTTTTTTTTTCGGTTATCCTTTGTGAGACAGATTTGCTTTAATAAAAACCATATCTTTACTGCGTCCAATGAATGGTGCGTTTCTTCTTTCTTCATGGATCTTTTCCACTTATAAGTCGATTGTTAAATTTTTGAAGCTTAATCAGTTTCAACTTTAAATTATCTAGATTTGTAATGTTTATATATTGACATACGATTGCATAATTACTTTAATTTGGTAACACAAATCATCCTAATTTGGGTGGATTGCCTATTAAAAAAATACGCAATAAAACAGCAATTATCCAGATCTATCCGCAACGCTCTTAAGTTGGTCCGAAGGGAAAATCTAAAAACATCTACACATTATTATGGATCAAGTTCAGATAGTTCTGATTTACAATAACAGATGTCATACTATTTTCCCTTATAAAAATAAAATGGGGCATACGCATTAATAATTCAATTATAAAATTGAAATCATTTTTTTTTTATTTGCTTTAAGTTTGTGGAACTCCATATTAGAATATTTAACAATAAATAATTTTGTTATTCCAGTAATTACGATTCCCGCTACATATGTTCCTCTGAAGAGGAGAGCCTTAGGATGATCCAACCTGAAGAGAACCTTGGGATACGAGGTAGAAACAGTGTAGCAGAAATGTATGTGGAATGAATAACGGAGAAATTTATTGTTGAATATTCATTTATTTGTATGTCCTGATATAAACATTTGTTAAATAAATAATAGTTGCGAGGGAAGAGTTTTGTATATTTTGACATTAAAATATTACTTGATGTGTCGGGGCGGCATTGTTGTTCATATAAAATGTAAATTTAGAAGTGGTTAGTAGTTAACCTCGTGAATATTTTATAACAACACAGTTTTATAAAATTCCAACAACATTATAAAAAAAATCTAAAACCATGTTTGGCATTAGTTATAATTGTCTAGTTTATTCATAATTATTCAGTATTGAGAAATTCACGTATTTAATACGGAAACAAATTCAACTAAAAATAATGAGTTTATTCTTAAATGTAGAAAAAACTAAAATTAAAGTGACAGATCTGTTTCGATTCACAAAAACGTTGTCAAACTGAACATCCGTTTTAAAAGGAGTTCTACAATACGTATATCATACATATACTAAATCATTTATTTCTTAAGTTTTTCGGATAAGGTGTTGAAAAGTATCCTGATTAAATTGACAAGGCTAACTACATTTTATTTTAATACAAATATAAAAAAACTAATAAGTTACACACGGACAATCATTTCGCCCAGGCTGCCACGTGCACTTCATTATTGAAGCTTTGTGCTTTCGGATTATTTGCTTACAATTATCCTTATCCAATATAGACACATCCATTTTCCCGGAAGTGCCGAATAATCAACGAGGAATAAAGGGGAAATGTGAATTAAATCACCTGCATTGCATTCTACTGTATTATTAGTCGACTATAAATATATTTCAGATCACAGGTGGTTCTACTTTTACGCGTTTATTCGTTTGTTAAAGGGAAATAATTTTAAAATCGTTGTATGGGGTGCCATAATATCGTAGGAGAATTTTTATAAGCCCCTTGGGCGACTCTTACACAATATCAGGGTAATATAAACAGGGACTAAACTAGGTGTTTTAGCGCCAAGAGCACGGAATAAAAAAAATGCACTCCTTATCTTATACAAATATGTAATACAGCGTCTTTAAAATGTTTGTCTAAGATTTATTTGTAACCTAAAAAAATACGATCATATCACTTCATACCAGAAGGCACTGAACTGGTTGAACGTTAGAAATAGAGGCCAAATTAACATACTGTCTCTATTGTTTAATATTCTTTACTGTCCCGTCACTCCCTTTTATCTCGCCGAAAATGTTCAGCGACTTTCCGATCATGGACTAGCGCTACGCTCAAACAGAGATTGTTTATTGACCTTTCCAGTTCACCGCTCTTCTTTTTTTAGGTCGTGCTTTACTGTCCATGCAGTGAGACTCTGGAATCAGTAACAAACAAATGTCAAACTCGCTCCGTCCTTTGCATGCTTTAAGAAGTGACGGAAAAACTCTTAATTTCTAGTCAATAATATAACGCGTTTCATTGCTGGCTTTTATATTGCTTCTCCACCATCCCTTCCTTTTCCTTTGATTGATGATATCTCACTTTATATGAAAAGGAATGTTCGGGTGATTGTCTGTCTTTGTGGAGTTTGTGGACGTATGTATTCATGGATTTCGTGGAGGTGGATGATCAGTTTAATTTGATCCCACCTTCACCCACGCTGTTATGGGGGGCAAAATAAACCCCCATCCAGCGCGATCTACACTAGAAGATCGAAATCTTCTTTATCTTTTTATGAACGTAACGTCATATAGTGACGAAGAAGGAAATGCCCAAAGGAACTCCTTCGGTGGCGACACGATTGCTTATTCTTCAAAAAAGTTTTTATTCATTTTTTCTCTTAGCAGTATAGACAGACTTTGTTTGTGCTGCTTCTGTAGCTTCAGAAAATATCAACTTTAAATAGGTACCTGTAGGATTTTGTAATCTTTCACGGAGTCCTTCAATAATCTTTAGAGCTTTATCAAGGAATAAATAAAGTTTTCATTTGAAGTGCGAGATTCACTCGAGTTATAAAATATGATATATTGTCTCAAAATATTAGCATGCTGATAACCTCATAATCGATCTCTGCAACGAGGTCTACAGCAACAGAAATAGTGTGAATATGCGAAAAAAAATCTGTATTTTCTTTAAATGAAATCTGTGCATCGCCAAAATGAAATCCTGTCATAAAGAAATTTATTAGTTTTAATTACTTACCACGCAATGTCACATTTGTCCTTCACGTCGCTCTTTCTTTGATATTTTCGAAAGTTAAAAAATTGTAAAACATTCGGTTTCTAATATACTCAAAAAAATTCATTAACGAGTAGTTTTGAAATATTTAATTGTCACTGGTTCTCAACATAAGAAAATTACAATGTTTACTTTTTGTAGATCCAACTAATCCCAAGATCTGCGCCCCAATCTAGGGTGCGTCCGGGGCAGCTGTCCCTCTAGCTCACACATTGTTTCACTCCTGAATATATACAATAGCTTCAATGGTTTTTGCACAGTTGCTGAAGTGGCAACCACGTTTTTTTTTTAATATTTAACTCTAATTAAAATTTATACACTTGTCATGTATTGTTGTATTACTATCATTCAAAACAGATGGGTTGGGAATAATACACAGATATTTAGAATACTAGGCGATCGAAAAATATTTATTGTTAAAACTCGTTTTCAATTTACGTTAAGTGACTTCTATGGCCTACTTAGTAAGTCGTCTGTTTTCCAACTTAGAAGTTACGGGTTCGATACACGTCGGTACCCACATTTAACAAAAGGCTTCTTTTACAAGTTTCTGGTTGGTTGTAACATCTTTTACATGTTTCTGGTTGGTTATAACATATTTTACATGTTTTTGGTTGGTTGTAACACCTTTTACATGTTTTTGGTTGGTTGTAACATCTTTTACATGTTTCTGGTTCGTTGTAACATCTTTTACATGTTTCTGGTTGGTTGTAACATCTTTTACATGTTTCTGGTTAGTCTAGTTGTTCTAAATGGCGATAAATCCGCCAGATTGTACTGTATTCAACGAAAGTTAAATATAATACATTCCGTTCAAACATATATTTTGTGTCCCTTACTAAAACTTTAGATTGAATAATTTATATAAAACATGGCAAAACAAATCTTTGAATGGTTACAAGAGATTGTCACTTGCAAAAACCTCATCACAATGTACATTTACAATTTAGTATTAAAAATATTAATACAAAATATTTTATTATTTATTTCAACGATGCAGTTTGTAAAAACCAGTCTTGTATAAAGTATTTGGATATAATAATTTTAGCCTCAATATAATAGCGTTATGAGTTATATTTAAGGCTATTTACATTTAATAAATTGAAATAAAAACAAACCCAGATTAAAATGCAATTAAAAAAACTTTACAATAAAAAAATACATAGGGGTTGAAGAAAAGAAAAGATGGGGCCAAGCATGGAAGCAAAGTGGACAGAACGTATTTATTTAATTTTATCAATGTATCATTCACTTGATCCAAGAATATTTTTTCGATCTTCATCTACGACACTTGCTACATACATTTGCGCTGTATATTAATTCTGTTAAATTTTCTTCCTACATTCGTTCCACTTGCACAAAAAATTTAGAGTTCTTTATTTCACCTAATTCAACAAATCAGCTTTAAGTTCATATTCATCGCTAATCACTTCATTCTGTATTATGTCATACATTGCCACCCCAAATATTCTTCTCAGTGCACACATTTCTACAGCATTTATTCAGTTTTTTTAAACACGTTTTACTACTACTTTTTCTACGTCCACGTTCCACTTCCATACATCAAAGATGGTATTAAAATACTGTCGTGGGTTATCTATTATCTTAGCATATTTGATGCTCTCCGATTTGACTGTATTTGTTTTAGTGTCTTATTGACGAAGTTTCTTTTCTTTAACCAATTCTATGTTCTCAATATTTGTTATTCGATTTTAAGAGCGTGGTTGAAAAACTACAAATTCGTTCATAAATATCGTGTTAAATATAAAGAACGAAAATTACCCCAATTGCATAACTGAAACAAAAATAATCGTCCTGATCAAAGAATTATCTGGGTAAAATAAAACTGAATCAATATTAATGTATGCATAGGGTATTACTGTCATTTTAAAGGCTGTAAGTAAATTAAGGGTAAAATGAATATAAAGCCACATCCACCCCTCGGCCATTAGCACCTCGTGAAAGGGAAATAGGCTGAATATTAATTCATTTATATTGCAGCGTACAATGTATTAAAAGCATAGAGACAAAATTAATGTCCATCCCTGCGTAGAAATACAGGTTCCCTTGGAAAACAACATGTGTAGGTATAGTATATACAAACATAACATACTCACATGTGTCCCCTCACATGTAGATATGTATGTTTGTGCATATGTTTGAAGCACAGATTCTTAAACTCAATACTTATTAGTTTTTCTAGCATTTGTGAGGAACGCACTTGTAATATAATATAAGAGAAAGAAGTATACAATTTAGAAATGGAAGGTGTGCGCGGAAAAGGTAAAATGAGGGTAGCGTGACTAGATCAAATAGGCTGGATTTCAAAAGAACGTAAAGGGAAAGTGTGAATAATAGAATATTGTGAATGAGGAGATGTATGAATGTGGAGGAGACTGAAGTTGTGTGCTTTGGAGGCAAAAGTTGTGGACACGGTTTTATAATTTATGGTATGTACTTGAAGTTTGGGATGGTGGGATTGATATTGGTGAAGAAAGCTCTCAAATCAAATGACACGATGTTATTTGACACATCAGAAGAATAAATGTCCACGCTCCTTAAAAAGGTGGAACACAAGAGAAGCTCTTGGTCCTGGAAATCAAACGGTCAAAACCTAAGTAAATTATAATAGACTGCAGTAACAAACTTCCACCAAATAATGTGAATCGTGGTTTAGAGGTGGTTACTAATTGTTATTTGTTTTATCAAACACGGTTTATTCCACTTTTTGTAACGATATAACCCTACCAGTTTCAAGGCTTTCTCCTCATCAACAGGGGAGCACAAACAAGACTCAACTCAAACCAAAACAAGTGGTTACTAACTCTATTTACTTGGAGTCTAGTATTATCAGCAATGGATGATGCAAGAGTGAGTTGAAAAGAAGAAATTTAATGGCAAAAATACGATGTTAAAGCATGAACATATATGATAGACCAGAAGTAACATATCACCATCACGACGAAAATGCGCCTAGTAGAGTCTCTCGTCTTCGCAATATTCATGTATGCCATATAGATTTAGACTCTAAGAGCAAGCGAGAGACGCAGAATAGATGCATTTGAAATGTGGTGCTAGAGAAGGGTGTTACGAATTACATGGACAGTAGGGCGAACTAACGCCTCCACTCTAAGAACTGAAAATCACCGGTAGGTTGTTGACAATATATCTTCGACGAGTCCTCCGACTCTTTGGGCGCATTGCTCGTAGCCATGAAGACAGTTTGAAGAGGTTTGTGATTACTGGAAGCGTGCAAGGACGACGCACAAGAGGAAAAATTCCAATGCGTTAGACTGACCAAGGGAGAGATGCAACTGGAACACTCTTAACAACTGCCCTTCGAGCCACGGAGTGCAAGGACGGATGGAGAGGAGCCGTCAAAAGCTATCATGGGAGTCACGATGCTCAGCTACATGACAGGATGATGATGATGATGTATACAGAAAATTTACCCCCATTTCTTCACATTGAAAAGACGATGCACTTTATCTGTAGGTGGGATATAAACCCTTCACATATTCTATTCCCCTTTAAAGAAAATCACCGAACTAACTTTGTTTTTTAAAGACATGCGACGTACCATTAAGTCTTAAGATCCCATGTAGCTGTATTATTTTACGCTCCTATTATATAAAGTACAATCTGGTGAGTGTGCTGACATGTGGCAATCTCTCCCAACGAACTAGAAAGGTGATAAAAGAACTTGAAACGATAACCAGGCATTAAAAAAATGTCATTAATGGGAATTGAAACCGCAACCTGGGTCTGAAGATAGATGTTTTGACAATTAGGCTATGTAAAAAGTATCAAAAAGAGGTAAAGATGAAGTTTACATTGAGCTGTTAAACCTTATTTTTATCTTAATATTTTTTAATGAATTACAAACAACCCTGTGTAAGTCGCTATTTTTGCTGTATGTGTATATTTTTTCATATTAATGTAAACAATTCAATTGTAATTTAAGTCAAAAACATTTATTGGATTTCTATAGGATGTAAAGTGAGTCAGTCGAAATTGAACCTTATTAAATTCAAAATTGGACATAAATTAAGGAAAATAGATGTTTTGCTGTAATCGCTTAAAAACCTGAAAAATGCTATTCTTACGTATTAATTAAGAAACATTATAATTTATTTTTATCAAACACTGTTTATTCCACTTTTTTGTAACGGTATAACCCTACCGGTTTCAAGGCTTTCACCTCATCTTCAGGGGAGCACAAACAAGACTAAATTCTGTTCGAACTGGCACCGATATACACGCTTCAACGGTTGGGGGTTGAGGGGTGAGGGAGGCATGGGACGATTTCGGCCAAGAGCGGAGAGATTTTTGGGATATAACTGTTCACCAGATGTTCGGATCGACGTACTGACTTAGAAATTTCTAGGAACTCTATAAACAACTTAAGAAACATTTTTTTATCAACTTGTATTTTTATCAATTTAATTGGTTTATTTGTACCATACTATATATGATCAATTTCGATAGTTAAAAAACCTTTGAAAAGACATCCATTTCCAATTTAAACTCAAATCGTTTTTATTACTTCTTGTTTAAATTAAGTGTAGAATAGGAAGGCATAGGCTGCGGCCATTAGATAAGGTACTTCTCCGCATCAGTGATGTTAAAAAACATATTTAGTAAGAAAACCACTGAAAACTTGTCGAGGGAAGACGAACTACAAATAAACCTTTGTAGTTCTTCCAGTACGTGATAGTCACCCCTTTAGTTGTAGTGCAGTGTATGTTTGTATTGTTCATAAATAACCATAAATTTGGTGTAATCCATGGAGTCAAAAAAAATGTTGTCTCTCGACCACGTTCTTTGATATGTACTCATCGCTAATTAAGGTATGTTAAAGGGTGCTAAATAAATGTACGACTTCTAACCAATATTGTGTTTGCTTAATACCCCTTCTATATTCTTGCCAATCTACTTCTTTATCTAAAATGTCAAATGTGAAGAGAAAATGTCGAATATCATTAGAGTTACCTGAAAAGTTGAGAAACTTTTATTCTACAGAGAGGGGACGTGACTCGGCATATGAGAGTAAATTTGAATATACTACGGGCTGAAACGTAATATGTGTACATGCATTAATGGATTGAAATTTTTCTATTACGGATTGTTTTTGGCAGCGTAACATTTTTCTAAAGTAATAAAAAAAAATTGACTGAAATTTTCGTTCGAATTTTACACTCCGATTGTCTTGAAAAATATAAAAAGCGAATCGATAGCAACATTTTAATATATAAGACCTGTATCAGTCAAACCGATCATGACTTAAATTGTTGGTACCAGAGTCGAGTAAATCATTGTACAACAATAAGTCTTTTTCGCAGGAAAATCTCTCAGAGATAGGGTTAGAAACTCTCACAGTCGACAGACCTACACCACAGAGGATATCGTCAGATAGATAATGAAGAGAAGGCAGTAGTGGTGCGACCGTGTGGATGGATGAGCAGAGACGGAATCTCATATATAGCGGCAGACGAGATCCCGCAGGATATCGCGTGCCAGGAGGTCGCTTAAAAGGTGGAAAGACAACGGGTAATCTTCCTACCAATAATGATTTTCGCAACAACAGATCCAAAATCTACATCAAGAAGAATAAATATACTAATACTCTCAGATTCAACACTGGTATGTACAATAATTCACTATTTCAACACCCGTATTGAACAAATTCCTTCCACAATAACGATACGTACGACTTCCGTCGTGTTTATGTTTAAGAAAAATCTCCTGAAGATAAGGATAAATTAAAAAAATTAGTGTCACATATTTTCCGTTCATAAATATATATATTTTTATAATATTCTTATATAGATTATACATTGAAATTAAAAAAAGGGATTCTAGTCTGGTTTCTAGTAAGTAAGAAGAGATTGTTATATGGCAATAAGATAAGTCAGTTTATTGCATACAATAAAAATAGAATAGAATACTTCTAAGTATTATATGTTATTACCGAATAATTTTACTATTGAAGCGTTTTAAAAAAATATATATTTTGATCTACATCACGTTAACTATTTAATATTTTCATTTTTTTATAGGTTAACTATAATCTATAGTGTGTACATTTAAAAAAAAATTATTTATAGGAAAGGATACGGTGCTTAAGTAGAAAGAATAAACTATGAAACATGTACAAAAATTATCTATACCAATAAAATAGAAGATAGAAATCCTTCTTTCAGGATTTGATGACACCATCAAATCCTGAAAGAAGGAAGAATGAGAAGTATGTTTTTATATTATTTTTAATTGAAAGAACATCTAAAAAAAAATTCATGAACTAGTTGCAGCCCGTGAAATATTCACGGAAGTAAAACCAATTCTACATTTCTGAAAATATATATGGAGTCGAGTGTTGACCTCTAAACAAAAAATAGGAACAGATGCTTCATGTCACTGAGATGCGCATACTGCAGTGGCTACTGAGTGTCACTAAATTGGACAAGATCCGAATTGAACGAATTCGCGGAACAATTAAGGTGGTGGTAAAAGTAGATAAAGCCCGAGAAGCACAACTATGCTGCTATGAGTACGTGCAACGGCGACATGAAGAGACTGCGCTATAGATAGCCATGAATTAAGAACTCCCAAAAAGACGCAGAGGAAGTCCTACGAAGATCTTACATAAGATAGTGTAAGTAGATATGATGAGACTCGGATAATCCCCGAGTGGTTGTCGAGATAGAGAGAGGTGGAGGTAGAAAGTCCATGTAACGGATCACTCCCTAAAAAATACAAACTCCTCGGCACAACTTCGCTTACCAACTGAATTGACAATTGAAAGGCGATGGGATCCTCGACTACGAGGCCCAGCAACGATGACGATGTAACATGTATATAAAATTTCTTCTCAAGTATAAACAAATAATTATATAATACAATAGTTTATTATATGATATATAAAAAATATTTTATATCTCACAGGCTTTTAGGTTATATCAGTGAACTCTTGTATTGTGATTATATTCTTGATTATGCATATCCTTCTCTTTATTCTGAGATTCAAATTATGTAAATACTCTATTTGAGCCCCTTTCTCTCTCCTACTTCCTTTCTAACAAGCCCGATTAGCATATCTAAATTCTGTAAAACATAATATCAAGTTTATTTGCAAACATAATTCCAGCTCACTGACATAATATTATTTTACGCTATATATTATTCTACTGTCATGTATGAAGGGGTTCATCTTTTCATAAGAAATTATTCTTTAATTAGAATTTATTTAGGGTTTAGTACGCACAGTTTTTTTTTTTTTAAATTTATTCCGTGAACTGAAAAAAACCGGTCATTGAGTGAATTGAGTGACTCAAAGAGATTTACACTTAAATTTCATCAATTCCATGGTTCCTGGGGAAGCTCTAAGGAAAAAGGTTTTGGATTTTTTTTTTCAGTATTTTTTTTCAGTATCTGGTCAAAATGAAACTACAACTCAGCTGTAATACATGTTTTTGATAGTCTGGTATTGAGATTGAGACACCGTGTCATGTTTTTTTGGATACGTTTAATAAGGACTGTCGTAAGAGGTAGAGCCACGTGTGTGCGAAAACTGAAAATGCCGCCCTTATCTCTAATTAAATTAAAATATTTTTCTGCCTATATAACACATACATCAGTTTTAGATTATTATTCTACGAAATATAAATAAAGATTCCTACCTTTTTTCAATTATGTTACAGTCAAAAACGGTGAGTAATTATAATTTAAATTTAAGGACAATTTTAATATAGCGCCGTTTAGAGAACAAACTCACCTAAAGGGCGCTATAACTCGGGGCTCGAAAACAATATTACTAAATAAATCACGTCTGGCAGCTATGACTTCTATTTGACTCAACCAAGCTTATTTTTGCTAAGGAAGCTCTAGTGCACACTGAACAGAATTAGATGCATATTTGTTTCCACATGTGCATGCGGAAACTTAAAAATTTCCGACCATATTGTCAACTGGTATTTTCGTTACTTTTTCGACAGATATGGTACCACTAAGGTCCCAAAGTTTGCGGCATGAACTAGTTAAAAACGGGTATAGATGGATACTGCAATGTTACATAATTTTGAACAATATTTCAAAATATTCTTTAGTAATGTTAAAAAAATCACGAAACGTTCTAAAAATGTATTGAATATCAGGGATTATATTGAAAAATGTCTTTTTTTGTTTTATTATATCGTCTATTTTATTTATTTATTTCATACGTCATTATAAAAACAATCTGGTGGGCTTATTTCCAGGCGGCAATCTCTTCTAATGAACCACACAAAAGTAAATAAAGGAAGTTACATAATCGCAAAAAATATTCAAATGATTATTCATGTTCATTAAATTTATGAGCATACACATAATTAAATGAATAGTGAGATATCATCAATCAAAGGAAAAGGGAGATGGTGGAGAGGATAGAAACATCAGGAATGAAACACGTTATATTAATGACTAGAAATTAAGAGTTTTTTGGACGCTTTTTAAAGCATGCCAAGGACAGAGCGGGTCTGACATTGGTCTGTAACTGGTTTCAGAGTTCATTGCATGGACAGTCAAGTATGACGTAAAAAAAGAAGAGCGACGAATTGGGAAGGTTAATTAGCAATTTCTGTTTAAGCCTAGCACAAGTCTATGATCGGAAAGACGTTGAAATTTTTCAGCGAGATAAGAGTGGGCGGCGGGACAGTTTTTTTTGTATCCTTAGACCGAAAACTTTTCGACAATACTACTTATGTACGATGAATCATCTAAATGAAAAGTAACATTTAAGCTGGCCAATACGTTTTTAATACATACAAAATATTCTAACACGTAAAAATAATCTTGTTAGAAAATATATTTATTCAATAAAGTCACATATTCCCGAATTCTCGTTAAACACACCGCACGCTCGTTGTTCCCCTCTCCCATATCTCATAGCTCTTGATAGTGGAAATGGGGGGAAATCGCAGCTCCAACTGTGACAGTTTTATGTGTTAATATTTCTACATCAATCGGTAACAGGCGTGAATATCTTTATTGGGAAAAAAGAGATACGTGAATTGTAAGAATGCACAGAAATAAAATATCTAGGAAGAGAAAAAAAAACTGACATATATTTTTTTTTAAACTGAAAAAAATTATAACTAATTCAATCAAAATAGGTAATGTACGAGTACTTTTCAATTTACTGTTGTTAACAATTTTGAAAAACAAAAACTAATGCGTGGCTCAAAAAAATACAATTATTGTATTAAATTTTACAAGTTTTATTTGTTAAACAAACCATAAGAAAAAAAACTTAGCCTTGAAGTTTTCAAAAGAAAATCTATACATCAATTTCAAAATATATGTAGCTGATGATTTTAAAAAAAATACAACTCTAAATTAGTAATTCATATTTATATTTTTTACTCATTTTAAGTTAAATAATTTATAGAAAATCGATAAAACACTACTGTAAAATTATATAATTTATAGAAAACCGATAAAACACTGCTGTAAAATTATATAATTTATAGAAAATCGATAAAACACTACTGTAAAATTATATAATTTATAGAAAATCGATAAAACACTACTGTAAAATTATATAATTTATAGAAAATCGATAAAACGCTACTGTAAAATTATATAATTTATAGAAAATCGATAAAACACTACTGTAAAATTATATAATTTATAGAAAATCGATAAAACGCTACTGTAAAATTATAAAATTTATAGAAAATCGATAAAACACTACTGTAAAATTATATAATTTATAGAAAATCGATAAAACACTACTGTAAAATTATATAATTTATAGAAAATCGATAAAACACTACTGTAAAATTATATAATTTATAGAAAATCGATAAAACACTACTGTAAAATTATATAATTTATAGAAAATCGATAAAACACTACTGTAAAATTATATAATTTATAGAAAACCGATAAAATACTGTTGTAAAATTGTATAAAATGAATTATCATATGTTGCGCTTTGCTATAATCTAGAAACCTATACAATGAGGAATCAGATACATTTTACATATGAGGTTTGAAATGTAAATCGTCGGAGCCCTTGCAGGCAAAACACTTCGAAATAGAGTTTGAAACTTCCGTATCGGAGAATTATTTGTGAAGTGGAAGATATTATGAGATAGAAACCGTAAAAAACACTAGCAAGGCCATATTCTATAGAAAGGATTTATAACAAAGAAATGTATAAAATAACCACTGGCAATCGACTCCCAGGAAGACCTCCAAAATGAAGGATAACTGGGAGTCAACATCTCAAAAAAAACATTCCTGATGATAAGATAAAAACATTGTAACTTTTTTATTTTTTTTTATATTAGATAAAAACTTAAATGAAAGAAGAAACAGATATAAGAAGCTTGAACATGTCTTGTAAATAAGGTAATTGTGATCATTTTTTAAAATGATTTTCCTTTTTAAATTTTCTCTGTAATCTTATGTAGAACATTTATATTCCATTCACGAGCTTGGGGTACGATTACTAATGGTGACGAAAATAGTATTTCACATACACGTATATAGCATTCAATAGTTGGTCGGATTTGAACATGTGTTTAAGTATGAAAGTAAGAGTTCATATTTGAACACATCGAATTCATAGCAAACTATTTCGTTTAGTAAAAAAGCTAACACGATATATTTAAAGATAAAAATTGAGCCGTGGTACTGTAAGAGTCATTACTCCGACGTGTCGGCCCTTGTAAATTTGTGTATCGGCGTTGCCCATCTGTCTACGCAAAGCACCCCTTTACAAATGGCACTCGGTGCGACCGCACACTTTTCACTGCTTCCCTCCGCCGCTCCTGACCACACGCTTGCCTTTAGATATCTAGCGTCACTCTAGGCTCACCGACACAAATGTATAGATATTTTCAGCCCTGTGAAATACTTACATTATTCTAAATTATATATTATCACTACCATAAACTACATCAATATCTTAAAAGCCTAACTCCGGGAGTTAAATTATCGTTTCAATCAAAAGCTGGCGATCTCTGTGACCTAGTAGGTAAGATATTTATCTGACTTCTAGGGGTGGGTTTTAAGTTTAATTTCTGATGGTTATCAAAAAATATGGTCTGATTTGAAAGTTCGTAAGCACTGGAAGTGTGCGAGTGTTATAGATGTGAGGGTGTGGGCTGAAAAACAGGGTATCGACTGAAAAACATTTGACGTCCTCGCAACCGGGCTAGCCCTCTATTAGTGGGGTGTATCTCGACTGGGGAGACGTTATGAGATGAGCTTAGACCTCTTGTTATATTCTCTCATAAGTGTATTTTCTCCGACATTTTCTTGAAACAAGAATATGTGAGTAATAGTGTGCAGTTCCCGGCAGTAAGTAATACACATCGGGCTTAAGAAAGAGACTGTCGCTTCGTAGAGCGTCGTCTCGGTCGCACGGGCTGTTAGCGCATCGTGCAACAGAGACGACGCTCCACAAAGCGACAGTCTCTTTCTTAATTCCGATGTATATTACTTACCACCGGGTACTATACATAGCATTTTCCTATCAATAAATCTACATTTATTGATTATTGTTTCCGCAATGCAATATTATTTGCAATGCGTACAACGACGAACTGTGCACCACACTTGTGGTTGTTGGACCAAAAGGTATGGTTATTGAGACCGAAAACTACATCCGACGACCTCCGTGGCTGAATTGGTAAGACGCCTGTTTTTCGACAAAGGGGTTGCGGGATTTTAGTTTTTTTACACATATGCAAATGCGGAGAAGTAATTAATGTAATGTATGTAGCTACCACCTTCCTACCTTTACATTCAACTTATTTTATTTTTTGTACAATAATATATTTAATCTGCCACCAACAGAGATTTCGATTCCCGAGATTAATCGCATTTGAAAAAAAAATTGACTCTAAACGGCGCTATATTTATCAATTATTTTTTATATTATTATCAATTCCCGTTGTTACCCAATTTGAACAAAATAGGCTCCATCTCATCTAAGATATTTATGGTTGGCTGGAAGCAATTATCAAGGGGCGATCAATGATCGGACTGTATTATATACAACAAAAGTATAATAAAAAAAACGTTGTTGTCTCCCGATAACTATCCTCAATATATTTTCATCAACAATTCAAAGACGTTAAGGTGTAATTTATGATTAAATTGTTGACAAAAAGCTATCACGAATCGATTTTGAAAAAATCAAACATTACTCTGTTATTTAATTATATCGATATTTATTAATTACAACAAAACAGTTATTTACAGCTGGAAAACTATTGAACAAGTAAAATATTAGGTCCTTACATATGAAATTGGCGTTTTGCCGTACTGGCAACTTTGATCTCAAATATCTTCTCTTTGGTTAGGAATTCCAAATTAAAATTTATACAGCTATTTACTTAAGTATTTGTGTTTCGAAAATTATAATTTATTTGTTTTTTCCTCAATTGTTTTATTTCTTTGCGTCACTCAGTTTACAAAATGGAAAACTTGAAATATCGCGTTATTTACGAGTACGAGTTCCACCGTGGCACCAGTGCTGCAGAAACGGCTCGAAGGATTAATGATGTGTATGACGACGGTGCCGCAAAAGAAAACACATTGCGTTTTTGGTTCCAACGTTTTCGTTCTGGAAATTTCGACCTGCAGAACAAGCCCCGTGGACGGCCGGAGACCAAAGTTGATAATGAAGAATTGAAGGCTATTGTGGAAGCGGATCCATCGCAAACCACGTCCGAGTTAGCTGCAGGCTGCGGTGTTAGTGATAAAACTGTTTTAATCCACTTGAAGCAAATTGGGAAGGTGAAAAAGCTTGAAAGGTGGGTACCTCACGAATTGAGTGAAGCAAATCAACAAACGCGCGTTGACTGCTGCATTGCATTACTCAACCGGCACAATAATGAAGGGATTTTGAATCGAATCATTACTTGTGATGAAAAGTGGATCCTGTATGATAATCGGAAGCGCTCATTGCAATGGCTGAACCCTGCCGAACCAGCCAAACCATGCCCCAAGCGAAAATTGACTCCAAAAAAGTTACTTGCGAGCGTTTGGTGGACTAGTGCTGGTGTCGTTCACTACAGCTTTCTTAAATCTGACCAGACGATTACGGCAGATGTCTATTGTCAGCAACTGCAAACCATGATGGAAAAGCTAGCTGCTAAACAACCGAGGCTGGTTAATCGCTCTAGGCCACTGCTGCTTCATGATAACGCTAGACCACACACTGCACAACAGACGGCTACCAAATTAGAAGAGCTTCAATTGGAATGTCTAAGACATCCACCGTACTCTCCGGACCTTGCCCCAACAGATTACAATTTTTTTCGAAATTTGGATAACTTCTTGCAAGGGAAAAAATTCAACTCCGATGGGGCAGTCCAAACCGACTTCAAAGATTTTATTGATTCCCGTCCGAATGGTTTTTTTTGGAAAGGGATCGATGAACTACCTATGAGATGGCAAAAGTGCATAGATAGCAATGGTACATACTTTGATTAAATAAATATATTATATTAAAAAAAAACAACTTTATGTTCCTCCCAAACAAAACGCCAATTTCATATGTAAGGACCTAATATACTCAGTTGAATTGTGCCATAACACATATAGCATTAAACACGATTCTTACAGTTTTGTCGAGACATAAAGCATGTTTACTCTGGCTCATATATCCCAAGTATAACGAGAGATGTTCAACGTTCTACGATCCATTAATGCCTCGAGCAGATCAAAGCAACGATTCAGCAATCCAAGTAAATATCTTTATTTTCCTGCGATCCATTAATTCTACCGATGACCTTTTATGTTTATTTATTTTTAATCGAAAATGGAATACAATGTCTTGTGTAATCTATTAAAAAACACTTGTTATTTGACGACATATTTTTTATCATTTTAAAGCGTTTCTTGACATCAACCAGAAAGATATTAAAAGGCCTAAGTCTTATATTATTTTGTTTATAGTTAAGGCATTAACATTGTGGAGGTTTAAAGACATTATAATTTGTTTTATCAAACACTGTTTATTTCACTTTTTGTAACGGTATAACCCTACCGGTTTCAAGGTTTTCCCCTCATCATCAGGGGAGCACAAACAAGAATTGAGTCTTGTTTGTGCTCCTCTGATGATGAGGTGAAAGCCTTGAAACCGGTAGGCTTATACCGTTACAAAAAGTGGAATAAACAGTGTTTGATAAAACAAATTACAATGCCTAAGTCTTAGTTCGTTTTATTTTTAGTTCGTTTTATTTTTCGTAACAAGACCTTTTGATACATTTCAGTTGTCTTCGGACTAACCAGAAAAATGTAAAAATGACTTAAAGTTATTTTTTCTTACTCAGACTATTAAATATTAAAAGGCCGTCCAGTTGCACTTTATACAAAATAAGTGTGATAGACATCAAAAGACCTTAAGTCTAAGTTTGGTTTTTTTTTCATAATAAGGCATTCTGATATTTTTCTATTTTCTTTCGATCAACCTAAAAAATATTAAAATGCCTTAATACAAAGTTGTTTTTTCGATCCTCGCTTTAATAATGAAAATTGGCCAGGTTGTACTCTTAACAAAGGAAGCGTAATAAATATTAAAATTATAGATATTTGTTTTCACTAGAAGAGATAAAAACCACAATGAATGGATTCCATCTCAAACTAAGGTCAAATAGTTATTGAGACCATAAAACGATTGAAATGAGTATGGTTAGGGTAGGTATATATAGGTACAATTGTTGGATGTATATTATAGTCAACCAATAGTATCCGAGAATAATTAAAATATCTAGAAAGCAATCGAAGACAAGCTGGTAGGATAGTATACCTAAAATTGAAGGCATCATATGACAAAACACAGCCAGGGATGAATGATTTTCAATGAAGATTTGGAGAAGGTTATAAAAATGTTTATATTATTTATCTTATGTAAAGATCTATAAAACTAGTTCACTTTTAATACCTTGAAATGTAATCAGTCAATATAATATTGGGTTCGAGTCCCGAGTTGGAGCCGTAGAGGAAGGAGAGTCTGTTCCATAATCGACGCTATACAAATGGTCCTTTCAATGTTACTATTATAATCGACATATTTAGGATAATATACCTAAAATTGAAGGCATCACATCGCTACCCTAATTTGTAAATTTGCTAACTCCATAAATACAAACTTTATAGGGCGGCAATAAAACTGCATAACTATTCTAAATTAAATCTTATTAGTATTTTTTTTTGTACTTAAATATCAAGACGACCAAGAGATACACTCCGAGTAAAAAAAAAGCTAAATATCATTATTACATCATGATTTTATGGACAATTATTGGAGTTAGCCATTTTGCGATGGTGAATATTTAAAAATTATTGTAGGAGTTAGCAAAATTGCATCTTAATATGAGTTTTTACTGTGGAGGTCTCTTAATATTGAAAAACAAATAACTTGAAGTATTTTATTTGGATATAAATAATGCAAGAGTGATGATAAAATACACAAATCAAACAATATAAAAGAAGTTATAAAAATATAAATTATAAAAACAAAGGTTATGTGTGCACAATTTTGTTTTATAATATAATTTTGAAACATTAGATTTCGGGGCCAGGACAGCTTATTATTATGGATCCATGGTGAACACATCATTTTGTTCTTCTTTGTCTTTGTTTTTTTTTTTCATTTCTGGCTTCTTCTTTCTTCCGTTGGTGTAGTTCGTACTCAGTGGCCGAAAAATGATTTTGTTCATAAGTAGTACATACATTTGTCACATGCATCTTTTTTAGGCTGGAAGCCCCCTAAATTAGCCCTTTCAAAATGTTTGTGAAAAAAAGTAGACAAGAGAGATGTTGTAATATCTCTTGTTGTGCACCATTCAACATTAAAATATCGTTCTATAAAACTACCTTACGAAAGGCTGCAGAGTAAACTTACCAATCAACTTGAAAGTTTAATATTCTAGCTATCGGAATTTCAGTTTTGACCTGTCAAGATTTTGTAATTACTGAAGTGCAACAGCATGCACACAATAAACTAACACGCGCACATGCATATTTCCCCCACATGATGGTTGACAACCATACTTAATCACGAGGAATATCGTATGTTGATATAAAAACGTTACTTTTTAAACAGTCGTATTATCCTTACCAATCATTATGTAGATCCTCGTATAGTGGTACGCGTTAATAATATTAATAAAACTTTAAGAATGATATAAGCATTATATTGTGTTATAATTTGAAAAGTTATCAAAATAAAATTCAATAATCTCTGAAATTCGAAACAGAGTTTATCGCCCTCGATTTTCTCCTCATGATTTTCGTATGAATAATGGCTTTCGGTGTATTGCTTTTCTCTCTTTCAAATATAATATGGACAAAACAATCTAATCATAGATAATAAATCGTGTCATAATTGATTTCTCATATCTAGGAAATCCGCATCAGTTGTCACATATAATTTCATCATCGTATGTATTATATATATTGGATCATAAAATTTTCAATTTTATTATAGGAAGAAATGAAAGAATTTTATATAGAAAGATAAAACTGAAATGGTGCATTCACAGCACTAGTCAATAAAATATAGCATTTTCCCTCAAACTTCACAAGAATAAAACTTCTTTAAAGAAATACAAATATTATTTTAAGTAAATTGTGAATGTAAAAATAACAATCCAAAAAAAATAATTGAGAACTATTTTTGTTATGCATTTAGTAAAAATTACGTATATGCTATTATATATTCCCAAAATAGAAGACTTCTTAGTATCCAAAAAAGTATCAGGCCTCGGCCACACAGGTAGGAGCTTCGCTTGGTGCGTAGAGCTACGCTACTAGGTGACTATAATAGTCACGTATTGTGGCGCGAAGTGTGCAGTGTGGCCATTGTGATAATACGGAGTGCGTTGGTTCGCTAGGATATGTCACTTAGCTCGCAACGTAGCTCTAAGCACCAAGCGAGGCTCCTACCTGTGTGGCCGAGGCCTTAGGGTAATTTTCAAGTTAAAAAGGAAACTATTTATTTGTGCAAGTTTGGTACACAGTTCACAGGACTAGAGGAGTTATGTGAATCTTTATTGCATAAATCTTTTTTTTCAGTATGCTGATGACGAACTACCAACAAATAAATTAAATATCTTCCTCATTGCGTCCTCTATGCTGAGCGTGGTGGTCCACTACTACCATATATCTGGAACTCGGCGCACCACATGTCTTTATCTCTCAGAGTCATGTTGGATGCAGCGCTTAGAGAGGATCCTGTTAACTCCTTTATTTGATGCCTTTCTCTTGTTCGCGTTTCTTCAACTGTGCCAGCGATCACCAGTTTCCCCAGACTTTCATCATTTTATCTGACGTTTACAATGTATGTAATGATTATTTTTCTTTACGCAGAAATTTTATTAAATGCTTTGAAAAGCAATAAAAAATAATGTAATCAAATTCAAGAACAGTTTCAACAGGCAAAATAATAATAAAGACAATTTATATACCACCATTTACAGAGCACACTCTCCTCAAGGACACTTGAACTCGGGTTGTGAACTCACTTCTATTGACAGATTAGAAATATTTTTAAAAAATATATCGAAGTTAATTGTAAGGATAGGAAAGTGGTGACTGCGGCCATTAGATTAGGCACTTCTCCGCATCTGCATGTGATTAGAAAATATTATTTGGTAAGAAAACCGCTGAAAATTTTCCATGAAAAATAAACTACAAAGAAAGCTTTGTAGTTCTTCCGATGTGTGATAGAAACACGATCGGCTTTAGGTATAGTGAAGTGTATGTGTGTAATATTAATTTAAAATGTATGATGGAAACTCCTTACCATTAAGTCAGAAGATGCAGTATTCTCTGCTTGATATCTGCATCCAGCCTATTTTGCTGTACAGTTCAGAAACTTAGGATATTACCTAAGTCTAAGAAAGAAGACTTCCCAGTTATGAAAACGAATACATTAGGAGGATTATGATTGTCAGGTAGTACGAACAAATTAGATTGTTTGTCTTTAAGTACAGCAGCATGGTACAGCAAATGGACATCACAACAATGGTGAAGCGCTTGAGGAGTTCAGATCACATATTGAGGATACCCTCTGGTAACTGGCCATGTTTCATCATTCATCAAGACTCAACAAATCTCACGTTTATCCTACGCCCAACCTACACTCATCGTATGCCCATCCCATGCCCATCTTACGCCTATCCTTTTAAGAGACTGAGGACGTGGAGTACCAATATGTAGATAAACCTGATTGGAAGCGTTTTATTGTGTGAAAGTGTTCCTAGTGGAATATATAGGACAGCAAAAAGATAGATATAATCATTTATACTTAAGGCATTAACATTGTGGAGGTTTAAAGACGTTGTAATTTGTTTTATCAAACACTGTTTATTCCATTTTTTGTAACGGTATAACTCTACCGGTTTCAAGGTTTTCCCCTCATCATCAGGGAAGCACAAACAAGACGTCTTGTTTGTGCTCCCTGATGATATAATCAGTTTTTTTCTTCTTCTCCTTTACGTATTTCCTTCATATGTAAGATGGTACTCGTACCTTCCATGTTCCGTCACGATTCTTGTGTAGTGTGAAAGATTTCTTACTTAGTGTTAAATCTTTTAGAATGTACGCCCTGTTTCTCTCTTTACCTGTTCAATCCTTCGGATTGATATCCGGCTACTACTACTTCTGCAATTTATACTTATAGTGAATGTGTCAAAACAACGCCATGTTTTTAAAATATCTCTCAAAATTTGATTCAATACTGCGCAATGAGATACGTTTCTATCCCGCACAAAGATATGCATTTTTCCGTACAGAGAGATTTATTTCTAACCTAAGTTATTCAATAATTAATTGAATAGTTATTCATTTATATCTAACTTTAACTATATTCAATTAAGAAGGCAGTATGCTTAACCTAAAACATATATTAAATTATTTCTGTAGTTTTAGAGTTTTTATGCGGGAAATTGTTTGCATTGTTTTTTGTTAAACAATTTTATTCAAGGAAATAAGTAACAAAGGAATAAATAAAAAGCTGGAACTCAAGAAGAATAGAGTACAGCTGGAATGGACACGCGTGGCTGGCCATGACACGTATCTAGTCATTAAGCCAAGAAGAGATAGGTGGAAGTGGAGGGTTAGGAAATATAATTATTTATTATAATTAACGAAGTCCATAATCCCTAATGACGAAATAACGGTAAACTTAAAGCTGTTGTTGAATAGAATGAAAAAGAGCACTTTAAGATTATTTAGGCATGAAGAAAGAATAATTGAAGAAATACTAACCAAAACAAATAAACAGAGCAAATTTGAGTGGAAGACCAAATAGAGTATGGTTGTATCAAGTGAATTATATTTTGAAAGAAGGAAACGTAAAAATTCAGTTATTGCTGAAGTTATTTGAGTAGATATATGGTTGTGGAAGAGGTGAAGGATGTGTGATATGAAGATCTGGTGCTCTAAATTCTCTGCTTATTGGAACAGGGAAATGGCGTGATGGTATGCATGTCTGTATTATAATTCAAAACAAATATTTATAAACAAACTTTCATTCATAAATGAACATGTATTATGCGTATTATTTATAGGCAAGGCATTAACATTATGGAGGTTTAAAGACATTGTAATTTGTTTTATCAAACACTGTTTATTCCACTTTATGTAACGTTATAACCCTACCGATTTCAAGGTTTTCACCTCATCATCAAGGGAGCACAAACAAGACTGAATTATGTTCGAACTGGTACCGACATACACTTCCAACGGTTAAAAATTGGATTGAGGATTGTGGGTGGAGAGAGACAGAAGACAACTTCAGCGAGCAGCGACGAAATCTTGGGAATATATGTGTTTGCCTCGTTCACCCCGATACACTTACTTGGATATTTCTAGGGTTTCTAATCTGCCCGATTTATTTCCGTTACTATTGATATGTTAGAATTTGGCATAATCGATAGAAAATGTGTGATTTTCACGGTGACGATGATTAGCCATTTCAGAATAAATTAGAAGATTTGTTTAGGCGGGTTTTTATTCACGAAATCCCTTTTCAAATTATCTTCCTATCTTTCCTAGATAGAAATTATCACAGTCAGTACGTAAAAGTTTATACACACCACTGTTGCCAAGTATTAATTTTTTGCCTTTCTCATTAAATATTATTCCCGTTTGAAGTATGTATGTTGGTACCAATTTGAACATAATTCAGTCTTGTTGTGCTTCCCTGATGATAAAGTGAAAACCTTGAAACCGGTAGGGTTATACCGTCACATAAAGTGGAATAAAAAGTGTTTGATAAAAAAAAACAAATTAAAAAATTTGTAATTTGTTTTATCAAACACTGTTTATTCCACTTTATGTAACGGTATAACCCTACCTGTTTCAAGGTTTTCATCTTTTCATCAGGGGAGCACAAATAAGAGTTGTTTGTGCTCCCCTGATGAAAAGATGAAAACCTTGAAACCGGTAGGGTTGTACCGTTACATAAATTGGAATAAACAGTGATTGATTAAACATATTACAATGTATTATATTTAAAAACGTACACTCTTTAAATGTTACTTTGTCTTTGACCATCCAATAAGCAGAAAAAATGTTCACACAATACTTGGAATCGACAAATAGTTGTTTCAATAAGACAAAATAACGAAACAATGCAAAAAAAGAACATGAGAACTGTAAGCCACACAAAAGAAGATTGGTCTAAGAAGTTTCTCTGCCAATAATCCCAATCGAGGAGACAAAGACTATCCGGTGTCTGCTGCAGGCCACTCTTCGAGAACAATTGGTGTCAGAGAAGATGGCAAGTGTTGTTTGTGCTCCGGATACTATAATAACATCTCACTTACAGGGTGGTGTCACTTCATATTTTTCACATCATAAATTTTATTCAGGATAGTCACAATTAGATTTTTTCGTAATAAAGTTTAACTCATTTTTTAATATACATTTTTTTATTCCGTACAAAAAGTTGAATTAAAAATCTCTCTCGCGACAGTAATTCAAACAACATAATAGACTCAAGGACGTCCTATTCCAAAATGTTACAGTATAAACATACTTGGGTTGATAAAAAATTAACGAGATTTTTTTAATTTCGCGAGCTATTTGTTTTTGATTGAGCCCGTCTTTTTGTCTCACGTTGGCGATACCGTATGTGATGTATATTTCAAATTTCCGTCATATTCACACACAAGTGATGAATATCTCGTTCGGAGTCTCGGTCCAATGGTAGGACGCCTTACTCCTTCATCGGATAATTTCTGACTGATATGATATTTAATTGGATATTTTGGTTCCTGTTTTAGGAGACGGGGAGGGATAGTTTTATGTAATTTGTTTGATGAATGATTATGAGAAATAATAAGACGTTAAATACTTGTATACATGTGATGTTATATAAATGATATTACATACGAATATACATATATTTGTGGATGTGCGATGTCACACACGCTTATATATATTAGATGGGTGGTGAGAAAGAAATGGAGGTGAGATGATGGTGAGTAAATCATAGGATGTTGTATATAAATATGGGTATTTGGGGAGACGTGTGTGACTTTTAAAAATATATTAATACATAAATATGGGAAATACGCGATTGACTATGGTGGGAGGCTGTCGTCTGCCGCTTGAGGAGTCGGTGTCGGTGTATAAATAGGTGTAGAAAATGGTGTAGAGAAAGGTGTAGAAAATGGTGTAGAAAATGGTGTAGAAGACGGGGGGGTATTCAGAGTGACGGGGTCATTTGCAGTTGGGGGGGCGTTTGCGGGTGGGCGGGTGCGGAGAATAGATTTTGGACGTGGGTGCTTGTAGTTGGTGTTCGCGTTGTAGTTTCCGAGATTTTGTATGACGGGGTTGGGATGTCTTGATATTGAACTGTAAAACCTTTCGGCCAGAGCTCGCATGTGATCGGGGATAGTTTCGAGTGCGGTGTCCGCGTGGAGTCTAGAGTTACGAACTATGTAGGGCGCGTTTAATATCATGCGGAGGGCTTTGTTTTGAACGATTTGAATGTGATTTATCGTGGTTACCGGCGCGTAGCCCCATACCGGAAGGGCGTATGTCAATTGCGGTCTGATGATCGATTTATAAAGATGGAGTTTAGTGCGCGGACTTAATTTACTGAATTTACCGACCAATGGGAATAATGATTTTAAAGTTCCGAGAGCTTTTGCTTTTACAATGAGGGCGTGTTTGCGCCACGTGAGTCTACTGTCTAAGGTGAGGCCTAAGTATTTCACGTGGTCGGTCCATGGGACGCTCTGGCCGAAGAGTTTTAGAGTTCTGACGGGTTCGATGTATTTGCGTGAGAAGCGGACTGCTGTGCTTTTGGAGGGATTAATTTTGATCTTCCATTCTGTGCACCATTGCTCCAGAATGGGAATGAAGTCTTGCAGTCGGTTGTGGGAGTCGGACTCGTATTTGGATGATGAGAGGAATGCTGTGTCGTCGGCGTATTGCGCGGTGATACAGTGTGCGTTAGAAAATTGGGGCATATCGCTCGTATATATATTGTACAGGATGGGGGACAGGAGTGCACCTTGGGGCACACCTGCCAGAATGGGGCGCGGGGAGGAGTTTATTCCGTCTATTTTGACGGAGAAGGAGCGATTTTCTAGAAAGGAGGCGATGATTTGCACTAGTCTAAGTGGAATACCCGTCTTGTGTAGCTTGTATACGAGTCCGTTGTGCCAGACGGTGTCGAAGGCTTTGGCCACGTCTAGCGAAAGGAGGGTCGTGAGCCCTTTGGCTCTGAAGGATTTGATAATTTGCTCTACAACGCGAAGAAGTTGATGGTTGGTCGAGTGCATCGGCATAAATCCGTGTTGCGATTCTGGAATGACGTTGCGCGCGTATATTTCAGTCGAGAGACGGTCGAGGATTAATCTCTCGAGCACTTTACCTAGGGTGGAGAGCAGACTGATCGGTCTGTGATTTTCGGGGATGGCGTGGCTTTTGCCCGGTTTGGGGAACATAATGACATCGGCGTTTTTGAACGGGGTCGGGAAGAATTTGTGTCGAAGGCAGGCGTTGAAGATGGCTGTAATGGTGCAGATGGCTTTTTTAGGGAGTTTTTTGAGAGTGAAATTGTTGATTTTATCGGGGCCGGGGGCTTTTTTATTGATTAGATTTTTTATGATTGTTTGAATTTCTCGCGGTGAGAAGAAGTCTGAGGTGGGGGGGGTTTGTTCGTTGAGTATGTTGACAACTGCATTGTCGACCATTGTTGTGTGAGTGGGGTCTGAGAGATCTGTATTTGGCGAGAAGATATTCGCTAGAGAGTCGGCGAAGGTCTCTGCGCGGTCGCGAGCAGAGAAGACGGTGCCGTTTGGCCCTTGGAGAGAGCTGGGGCGGGGGGGCGTATTTCGGAGGCAACGTGTGAGTTTCCATTTGAGTCCTTCGTTGTATTCGAGGGACTCGACGAAGTCAGACCATTTATCGTTTCGGATCTGTTGTAAGTGGAATTTTATTTTTTTTACTAGTCTGTTATATTCTGCTTTATACGAGGGGACAGCTGTGCGTTGCCACAGCTTTCGGATTTTATTTTTCTCCACAATCAGCGTTTTGATGTGTGGAGGAAGGGGGAGTTCGGGTTTGTCGGCGGGTCTCACTTTTGAAGCGGACGTGAGAGCGGATTTTATGGTGGTTGTGAAGTCGTATATAGCAGTATCGATGGAATTCGTGTCTGGAAAAGTTGTTGGAATTTTAATGCAGTTGTCTACGTAGGTGGCGAAGTCACCCCACGAGGTGATGTGCCGCGGTGGGGGTGAGGGTGAGAAGGGCGGAAAGCCATCCGTCAAGTGAAGTAGTACCGGGTAGTGGTCGGATTGAAGCTGGTGAACAGTCGTGAGATCTGTTTGATAGGGGATGTCATTATGCACGATGATGTCTATGACGTCAGGGCGATGGTTGGGGTTTAGTGGATAGAGTGTGGGGGACGTAGGTCCGACCACGAAGTATCTCTTACGAGAAGAGATTTCGTCGAGCGTTTTGCCGTGCGCGTTGGGAGTGTGGCTGTACCAGAAGGGGTGTTTGGCGTTGAGATCTCCTGCTATGATGGTGGGGATGTTATCGGCAAAGAATGAGTCCAGTTCGGTCTCGACAAGTGGGGAAGATGGGGAGAGATATGTTGCGCACAGTTTGAGGGGGCCGTGGTTGGTAGTGTTTACTATGACGCATGAAGCTTCTAAGTTATCGGTGATAGGGGAGGAGATGCGGCAGTGGTCTATGGTGCTTTTTATGAGAATCGCAGTGCCGCCCTTTCGGGCGGTAAGGCGGTCGTCTCTGTAGCAAAAGTAGTTCTTGATGCTGTAACGGTAGCTCGGTTTGAGGTGTGATTCCGTTATCAGCATCACGTCCAGGTTGTGCTCGAGAAGGAAATCCTCGATCTCGTTTTTGTGCGTTCTGAGGGAACCGTTTGCATTCCAGAACGCGGCGGATATATGAGAGGGCTTATAAGTGCGAGCCATTTTGTTGAAGGGTGTTGAGGAAATTTATGGCTTCAGTGATAGCTGATCTTATATTATTGATTATGAAGTCGCAGTTTTGGGGGGGGGAGGGCAATGTGTGTTGTTGTGGAGTATATGAGGATAACAGGGGGCGTGGGGCTGCCATATTGGCGTAAGAAACGCTAGAAGTGACTGGTCTCGATGCACTCTGGGGGGCGAAAGATCGGTGGGTGGTGGTATTGTGTGCGAGGGGGGCGGTGGGGGATGTTGGTTGGTAGGGGTTGCGTTTAGGGAAGCGCGGGCAGCCTCTATAGTTGGCCGTGTGTGGGCCACCACAGTTGCAGCAGGTGGCTGGTGTGTCTATTGGCTTCCGGCATTCGGAAGTGTGGTGCGCTCTGCCACATTTCACGCATGTGGCGGGAGCGTGGCAGTTGCAAGCTGAATGGGCAAAACCTTGGCATCGATGACATTGCCCCATTCCTTTTCTTTTATGGAGTTCCTCTACCGTGACTCGAATATCTAGGACACCGCGGAGTTCGGTAAAGATCTTTTTGCCTGCTGGGTCTCTGGATAGTTTTGCTATGACCATTGGGAGTTCGACTCTGTTCCGGTTTTTCATCCGGTAGATGTTTAATACTGGATACTCCAGTGATTTGAGTTCCTCCGCGATGTCTTCGACGCTAATGGAGGTAGGAATTCCGCGTATGACGGCCAACAGTGGCTTCTCGTTCTCGAGGTGGAATGAGTGGTAGGGGATGGCGAGGGAGTCTGTTATGTGGACGAGGGCGCGGTAGGCTTCGACGGTTTCCGTCGAGATTTTTAAGTCTCCGTTTGGCATGACCTTGGAGGAGAATGCGATCTTCTGAGACCTGAGTTGTGTTCTCAGGTCTCCATATCGGTCCGTTTTGTGGAGGATAATAGGGGGAATGCGGTCCCTTCTGATCGGGAGTAGGGTCGGTGTGGTTTCTGGTAATGATGGTTCGGGGAGTGTGGGAAGGGGAGGACTGGGTGGACCTCTCATTCTCTTGTTTATCGGAGTGACGATGGGCTGAGGGTTTACCGGGGGGTGGGCGGGGGGGGGACTTTCAGGGGATTTGAGAGTCCGTTTGCGGCTGGTGGTGGCTGTTTGCCATTCCATGTCCGGAATATCCGGGGTGGAAGGTTCTGGCGGGGGGGGTGGGACATTGGGAGTGGGGGTGAGGTTTTGTGATGTTGTCGGGACTGACGGAGCAGGCGAGGCGGTGGGTGGGTCCGCTGGCTGATTCTTTAGGATGAGTTCGAGATGTCCTTTGCGGCAGAGATCTCGGAAAAGCCTTCCCAATTTCAGAGTCACTTCCCTTGAGATTGACTCTGACTGGATGAAGTCAATAGCCTCCTTGAACGAGATGTTCGGTTCAGGAGATTGCGAGCGGTCAGGTGACTTGGCGCGGGCGGTAGGCGGCGTGGTTTCGGGGATGGGCGTCAGCGTCTCCTTTTTCCGAGGAGTAGACGTTCGGCTTGGGGGGGGGCATGGCGAGGGTGGTGGACGGCGAGGAGCGGGCACTGGAGTGGACGAGCGTGACTCCTTTATGATAATGGTACGAGGAGTTTTAATAATAAAGTCCGACTTAGTGGGCTTCATTTTTCCTTTTTTAGTTATATTTTAATTATATTTGGCGAGGGTAAGATATGGGTTGTACGAGTGCGGTCGAAACAATAACAATAACAATGATAATAGTAAAGAAAATAATAAATGATAAATGATAAATGTCGCAAAAGTGGGTGAGAAAATGGTGAAAATGAGTGGGTGAAAGTGCAGACGGGATGGGAAGAGCCGTCGACCTTATCCAGGTCTTCAACCCCGCCCCGAGGAAGTGAAAGTGTGAGAAAGGACAATATCAGTCAGTAGCTTACCAAAATGAAGTAGCGGGCGGCTGTCATCGACCGGCACTCAGAACGGATATGTCACTCGAATATGATTAGTGGAGGCCAACTCCATATACGCGTGAAGTACCGAATACCGAGTAACGAGCTGGACAATGGCGGTGGGCGTGCGTGGCGGTGTCAGTGAGTGAAACTTATGCGCGAGATAGATGCGCGATCACAAACTTGGTAGAACTGTATTTGTTTGTTTGTGAAATTTATTTCGCGAACTGTACTGCGGGCGAAATTTGTTTTGCTAACTGTACTGCGGGCGAAATTTGTTTTGTGAACTGTACGGACTGGAGAGCGACTGTGTAAGCGATGATAATACGTGTGCACTGTAGCGCGTCCATGACGGTTCTCTCCGTCATATTGAATGGGCAGTATTTATAAAGCGTTTTAGCACGTTTTACGCCGTTTGCGTTAGGTAATCCGAAGAAAACGATGTGAATTGTTGGCGAACAACTCCTGGATGCTATAAAATATACATATTAATATTCAATATTTTTAAACAATGGCTTTGTCATTATCACTTATGCTTTTTTGTATCAATAATACATGCTAGATTAAAATGAAGTTTTATATATTTGTCAATAATTTTAAGTACTTGTGTTATCTTGTCATATGTGCATTTGTATACAAAAGGCACTGTTGTGTTGTATTTTAAATTATATAAATAAACAAAGAAACAAATATGATTTCTCTCGATCGATAGATTATCCATCATGATCGAGTAGGATTGTCAGCAATTATGTCGATGTTGAAAAACGCCTGTGCACGTATGAGCTGCAAACCGTTGTACATCAACATGCTCAAATTATTGACAGATTTAATTAACCCAGAGTTTCGATAACATGGAAATTTTCAAGACCATCGGCAGGTCTAATCTACTTGCAGCTTATCGTTAGACAGTTTTATATTTTGCAATTTTTGTGTAGCTTCACACCACAATAAGAATTAATGATAATTAGCAAACAAGCTACAGTAAAGCACAAATGATCTAAGAGTAGAATTATACCGGAATTGAATCTGCTAGAAATCAAACCAGGAGCGCACGCTTGCTTATCATGAATCCTAACCGTAAGCTAGATCAAGGTCGTCGATAGATTTCTCTAAATCTACAGACGAACAGCACTATTTTTTTTTAATTTTCGACATACCCTTTTCTCTACTCATTTATAAATATATCATATATATTATTAATGGGTGGGTATAGCTAATGTGCGATAGACGAAGTAAGAGAAAAAATGGACCATAGAAGAGGCGTCAAAATTCACGATCAAAAAGTGGATATGATAAGATTTGCAGACGACATTGCCTTGATCGCCGATAGCGAAGAACTAAAGGAGACCTTGGAAACTATGGAGAATGTCCTAAATACCAAGTTCAACATGAAAATAAATAAGGACAAAACAGAGACGAACACCAAATGAATATACTAATGTCAGGAGCTGCACTTAAGAACGTAAAAGAGTTTGTCTATCTTGGAAGCAAAATCACATGGGATGGCCGTACAAAAAGAGAGGTTGACAGTCGCATCCACCGAGCAAAACCCGCCTTTAATAAGAAATCAAAGATTTTCGAATCCAACAACATGGACCTAAAGCTCCGCAAGCAATTGGTCAAAACATATGTGTGGAGTATTTTGATGCATGGTTGCGAGACATGGTGCATAGGGATCGAAAAAGATTGGAGGCCTTCGAGATGTGGACCTATAGACGAATCCTATGGATTTTCTGGAGAGACCACATTACAAATGACGAGGTTCGCAGCAGGATCGAAGAAACCAGGCACCTGTCAAACACCATATTGGAATGGTGTGCAGAATGGATGCTGCGACATGAAAATCTCCTGCACAAAATATTGGAGGGAATGATTGGCAGAGGGCGTCCTCGCCGAGATTATCTGGAGCAGATATGCCACGATATGGACTGCACCTCCTATACAGAGCTCTTGAGGATTGCTGAGGACCGAGCGGAGTGAAAGAGGAGATGCAGGGCTTTGCTGCTAACCAATCCCCAGGATTGAAACTGAAGAAGATGAATATGATCCACATATCTTCTTCCACCTTAAAAGAAAATATTTACACCCCCTTCTTTCTTCTTAGTCTATTAAATTGTATTTGAAAATAGTTTAAAATGTTTTTTAGTGTTTTTTGCCGTATTGAACTGGCTTAAATAATGACCGACGTCTTGGAGTGGATTTCATCCTCAAGACAAAGTTAAAAAACATTACCAAATAAAATTATGCTTTAAGGCAATGTTTTTGGTATCGCCCTGAGTATGAAAGTTGCAACGCCTTTAAAACATGATTTAAGCCAACTCAATACAACAACAAATCCAAAATATTAAAAAATAGCCGTTAAAATCCGAACTTCCTTAGTTAATTTAATAAATTAAAAGAAAAAATCTACATTTTTTAATATCGATAAATCTTAGAATTTTATTTTTGACAAGAAACTCCAATATAATAAGCGTTAAGATCATCTTTTTTTCTGCCTCATTTTCTCTATATTCTTAGAAAAAAAAAAGCAAAAACTTTTGGCAACGAAGAAATATTAACTTTAAAATATATTTAAATCCGGTAGCGACACACTTTTTCTTAAGACAAAATTTCTTATATTATTTAGCATTTTGATGAAAATCCTGAACTAAATTCGCAAAATAAAGTCTGAAAAATGAAGGATTTTTTACGAGTTTCCTTCATAAGGCTTTACTTAAACAAAGAGTTCGTGTTTATCAAAAGCTATTAACATTTTTATAAGACAGAGGTGCGAAACTTGAATTAAAATTCCTTTTGTTCGAGCGAATCCTTTGTAAAGAGGAATTTTTTATTTTCAATCAAAATACCTGAACAAAGACGTCTTAAATTTCTCTTCTTATAGAACTGTTCAGTAGAAATTGAAGTTGTTTAACAGAGGTGGTAATCTTTTATAAACATACAAATAAAAGCACTGGGCGTAAAACTAAACCGTAGTAAAATAGCCTACAATAAAGAAATTATTTTGATTATTTACGAGTATATTGATTATTTAATTACTTTATAGTACAGTATACAAATGACTAGTTTGTTGCCATAGAGTAAAATCTTTCAACCCGACAAGAGTTATATAGATCAGTGTCAACTGCTGGGGAAAGGTTACAACGCTATTTTCAAAAAGAAAAGAAAATTTAGACATACTTAAAGTAATAAAAAAAACCAGTAACACAATATATTTGTAAATTTCCCCAAAAACCGGAAAAAGGAGGAGAAAAAAGATTAACGGAGGAACATTTTTCACTATTGAAGAAAGACGTAAAATGTTTTCAAGTTGTTTAAAGTAAGCCAATGGGGATGAGATTTTCTCAGTGGCCTGTAACTGGTTCCAGAGTCTAACAGCATGCACAATAAACTTGTTAGTGCAAAGGAATGTATAATTAAAATTGGAACTTACTCATTTTCATAAAGTCATTGAAGTTATGTGAAGTGATGTTATTTATTTAGCAGTAGATTTTTTTTGCGTGATCACCTAGGCATACATTGAATTTAGCTCCCTGCGAGTGATTGTATAAAGAACAAACTATTCTTCGAACTGCAGAGAAACGTGTATTGTTTTTATTGTGTTATATGTCAAGAAATGAATGAATGCCGATTACCCATAAAGAGTAGAATATAGTATAAAGTTGGTGATCAAGGTAGCTGACGTCGGTGCCACCGGAGATGAGTATGTAAGCCAATTGAAGATACTATATGCATATCCTTTTCTCGTGAAGCTCCTTGCTCTTTATGTTGCATAAAGAGCGAGGACCTTCAGTACTTGCAATTTGTCTGCGTATTTTTTCTCTACTGAGTGCTTGATAACTAGCAACAGTTCCACGCCATTTGGCTATATCTACTGCTGTTTGCTCTCAGTTGTGCAGAGCATTAATGTTTTTAAATATATCATGCAGTACGTCCTTATTTCTTGCGCTGACCAGCATACTTATTTCTGCCGTCCGTCACATCATATTCACAAAGTTCAATACATTTTATTTCAATTTTCCAAATAAATACCGTATTAAACACAATAATATAGCCCTAAAACATTAACTAACAGCTGAATGTCAAAATAATAAAATCTTCACTCGCGACTATTATGTATTCAACATTAAATTGGGGCGTGGATAAAAATTAATTATTTTGATTTTATAATTGAATTATTACTGCGGGCTTCTCATTTTACTTAAAAAAGTGAAAAAAAATAGTGCGTTGTCCGTTTTTACAAATCAAAACTATTATCGACAATAATGTGATATTTAGGTGACATCTGTTTTTATATTAAACCTTTTTTTCATTTCTGAAAAAAAATTGCGAGTATTCCGGATAGATCTTATGTAGGTATATCATATTACTATTATAACATACCAAATGATTCATTTTTTTAATTATCATATTTATCGCCAATACATGTGTTTCTACCATCTATCGCGAGGTTCTCTTCAAACAGAATAAAGTGATCATGGTGTACCGACTCAATGAGCACACTCTTTGGTTATTTTCGTTTAAATAACGTTGTCAAACTAATAATTCAAAGCAAAGTAATCATAAACCACATGTGCATTGTGGCCTGATATTCTTATTTTTTTTAATTGATGGAATATCTAAAAACATTCTTATTAAGTATTTTAATAAGCAATCCCACTGAGTTAAAGTTTCTTAGTAAGTATTTTAATATACAATCATACTGAGTTAATGTTTCTTATTAAGTATTTTAATATGCAATCCCATTGAGTTAAAGTTTCTTATTAAGTATTTTAATATGCAATCCTATTGAGTTAAAGTTTCTTATTAAGTATTTTTATATGCAATCCCATTGAGTTAAAGTTTCTTATTAAGTATTTTAATATGCAATCCGACTGAGTCAAAGTTTCTTAGTAAGTATTTTAATATACAATCCCACTGAGTTCAAGTTTCTTATTAAGTATTATAATATGCAATCCCATTGAGTTAAAGTTTCTTATTAAGTATTTTAATATGCAATCTCATCGAGTTAAAGTTTCTTATTAAGTATTTTAATATACAATCCCATTGAGTTCAAGTTTCTTATTAAGTATTTTAATATGCAATCCTATTGAGTTAAAGTTTCTTATTAAGTATTTTTATATGCAATCCCATTGAGTTAAAGTTTCTTATTAAGTATTTTAATATGCAATCCGACTGAGTCAAAGTTTCTTAGTAAGTATTTTAATATACAATCCCACTGAGTTCAAGTTTCTTATTAAGTATTATAATATGCAATCCCATTGAGTTAAAGTTTCTTATTAAGTATTTTAATATGCAATCTCATCGAGTTAAAGTTTCTTATTAAGTATTTTAATATACAATCCCATTGAGTTCAAGTTTCTTATTAAGTATTTTAATATGCAAACCTATTGAGTTAAAGTTTCTTATTAAGTATTTTTATATGCAATCCCATTGAGTTAAAGTTTCTTATTAAGTATTTTAATATGCAATCCGACTGAGTCAAAGTTTCTTAGTAAGTATTTTAATATACAATCCCACTGAGTTCAAGTTTCTTATTAAGTATTATAATATGCAATCCCATTGAGTTTAAGTTTCTTATTAAGTATTTTAATATGCAATCCCACTGAGTTAAAGTTTCTTATTAAGTATTTTAATATGTAATCCCATTGAGTTAAAGTTTCTTATTAAGTATTTTAATATGCGATCCCACTGAGTTAATGACAACCCCTATTATAAATTCAAACATTTTAAGAATTGTTTTCAAGTTATCACATTGTTTGAAAATTAATCTTAAATACTTGAGAACCTCTTACTACGATCACTGTTTTAACACAGGCGACAAACTAAAAGTGGTTACTTTATTAAAGAGAAAATACCTTTTCATATCAGCAGGTTAACCTTGAGTCTATTTCTTTATGCTGAAATCACTGAAAGTAGAAATCTGAGTAGGTACGTAGCTACATTTTATCGTTTACTTAGTTAACTCACTTGAAAAACAGGTTTATCAAAAATAATTTTCTTATTTTACGAAGCACAAAGTTTACGCCATACGCTACAAAGTATGGTCAGATGCCAGCTATTTTGTTGGCTTATTTACACCATAGTTGACGTATTTCCCCATTGTTGGCATCTTCAAAGTAACCTCACTCCTTACGTTGGAAAGAGGAAATGGAATTGTAAGAGTATGTTTGTTGGTGCTAAAAAGTCATATTTTTCTGTCATTTTATTTGGGCACTTCCCTTTTTACTAAAATTCATTTCAATTTTTTCAAGTTTCATTTACGTTTTGCGTCATTTTTCATACATTACATTTTAGATTAGTAACCATTATCAAATTATATGGAAATGTTTCACTTCTATTGTAAAATGATGTATTACACTTCAATTGGTTATAAAGGTTGGTGGGTTCATAATCATGTGACAATCCTTTCCAAACAACCAGAGAGACTTTAAAAAAGCTTTAATTGGAAACCAAACTCTAACCGTTTTTAAAAATGAATTGTGTTTAAGCGGAAATTGAAACCAAAATCCTCGAGCTGGAACGTCGGCATATTTTTATTATAAATAAGCCACGAAAATCGGGCATTCGTTTTGTATTGTATTACACTTTGGTTGTAAACAGTACAACCAGGCTGTCCATCTCTTTCAACCAACCAGAAAAATGTAAACGAGTTCTTAAATGATAACCAGACCAGAACACTTCGAAAATAAATTGGGATCAACAGGAATAGAACCCGCAACCCCCGAGTTGGAATACAGGTGTCTTAACAACTAAACTACTGAGATATTGTATTTTATAATTGTAATAATATAACATAACTTTTACTGTGCTATTAACCCTTCCTTCCCTGTGGTGTGTAACTAGTACACATTGCTTCTAAAAATGTTAATATCTCTATATCATAAATATTATATAATAAATACTGGGTACAGATTTTAGACATTCCTTCGTAATACATTTACACATTGAATGAACAAAATAGTATTAATAATAATTAGCACTTATCGGTCACATCAGAAATATTTTGTGAAAATCGGGAATAAATCCACCAATACAATCAAACGTGTGACGAAGGTATATTCATTCTAAAAGAACCGCTATGGGTGAGGAAGTGACGCTATTCACGTCTCACTCTCACTCTACTTCGGTATATGGGAACGCAAGAAATAGAATCTCAGTTCGCTCGCTTCAGTAGCTCGCGGGCATTCGTTTGAGGTGGTCTGTTCGCCCATTTTGTGAACGTCGGCCGATGTTTTTTTCATGTTTTCAGCAATCAAATTTCAAATATTATCACTTTTGACTTCAAATTTCATTAATTTAAGCGATTGGCTAGGAATATCCTTATTTTTTCGATTTTAAACGCACATTTGCAAGCAAGCGGATGCTCCAGGTTCGATTCCTGACATATTTATTAACGGACTAGTTTTACTTTTGCACCATTTTATATCGGAGTTTCATATTTATTGTAGCTCATATACTGCTTATAATAAGTTCTTATAGTAATATTATTTGTTCGTGTATTTATTACAATAACTTACTCGTATGTATACACATACAGACATAACTTCACGCCATTTTGCTGTCGGGGTAGACAAAAAGTATAACCCTCCTGGCTTTTCTATCTCGATAGACAACCTTCGCCTCTTCTACATCCATACGCATTTGCATAACTTTTACCAGGATTATTTTACCTTAAAATACTGAAAGAAACCTAATAAATATTGTTCGATATCCACTTAACTCTTCCAACATCTGAGAAAATACTACCCAAATTACAAGTTTACTGAATTTTCTCCAAATTTTCATTGCTCCTCCATATATCATATTTACTTTTTTTTTCATAGTTTTGTATCACCATCTATAGTTTTGAATTTCTCTACATTTATTTTCAGATCTATATCTTCGCTACTTTTATAGAATGTATTTATTGAACTCTGTAAAATCATCTCCGATTATGTATGGAAATCATTATAAAATATTTTTTTCCATCTGATACTTCTAATGAAAAAAAAACGATCTCCCCTAATCCTGATTACATTCTTGTTCACATTGTTATGAACTATTTCCTCGTATGCAAATAGGAAATGAAGCCTTAAATCCCCGCCCTGCCATTCGCCCAACGGCAGCTAACAAACGAGGCAACACTGTCCGCTGATATATTCCCTGCCATTCCTCCCTACACCTCCCTCGTGCAGTAGGTTCGGTGCAAAATCTGCGCTACCTCCCCCCTTGAAATCTTCCATTTCGGTGTAACGCCCATGCACTTGCTCGACTTGAATATATGACTTTCGTATCAGGGAATCAAACCATTAAATAATTTATTAAAACCCAAAAGATATAATCAAGATAAGATAAGATTTTTTATTCGTATCTAATAGAAAAAAGTGTTGTTTTTTTTTGCAAACGCGGAAAACAAAAAAAAACCTAAAAAGTTTATGAATCTTCAGCTTGAAATATGTAAGAGACAAAGGAAGTGCGATACCCAACAAACATTTTAATGACATAAAAGATGTGAAAGTACTTATTTATAAATTTATTTATTGAAAATATATACGACACTAAATTATCTATGTAAAAAATTCCTAATTCCAAAAAAAAAGGAAGCGCGGGGTATTCAATGCGATCTATTTATACGTCCAATCCATCTGTTCGGCCAATTTTCACTAAGGTAAGATATTTTCATTAAGATATTACGATAGTAATGGAGAGGTCTTACTGAAAATTAATATCCTCTTCTCCAAAACATCCCTATATTTGTCATTATGATACATTTGCTGTATGGAAAAACCTGCCAAGTAGTGTTAGTTCTATCAAGTAAACTGTTTGTATTTCCTGAATAATAATGAATCTTTAATTTTAGAATCTCCAAGTAGCTGTTGCACTTAAACTAGTATTAATGTATTTAAAGAAAAAAATAACATTCTGAGATATACAAATACGTAATTTTTATTTCTATCTGATAAAATAATAAATATTTCTCTCTGACACAACAATAAATATTTCATGACATCGTTTAAAACTATTAATAGAAACGCAGAAATTCAGTTCGATTCTTAAACCATTTCGAGTCACACAAGGTCCAATCTGCTATTACTCGGTTCTGGACAGCGTCCAAATCCCCTGTTGACAAAACTTCACAGGAGAACTTTTGCAAGAACCAAAAAAAAGGATTCTTTTGTCACGCCGCAAATATGAGACTCAGGTCCGTGCAGTTCTGAAAATGTGAAGGGTTCAACTTGAACTCGATTTAAACTCAACTTTATCTTAGCTTTTTCTGTTAACTTGCAATTTCGAGGCATGTAAGATCATTTTTTTTTCTCACAGTAATACAGTTTTTGAACTCAAATCGATCTCCTAATTTTAGAATATTGACTGGGGATTATTTAAGCTATAGATATAAACGATGGAGCAAAAATAACCCCGCTATAAAAAGTTACAATACGGTGCTTATTGTTGTTTAAAATATCAATAGATCTTTTTTTTTATGAATATGAACAAACATCTGTCGAAAATTATCGACAAAACTGGTAAAAATCATCGACAAATAATTCGACTTTTTAATGCTGCAAATTGAAGAACAGAGTCTGAACAATATAAGTTTTAACAGCGTGGCGTCCACCGCATACTGAATTGGGGAGTTAATTTTGGTCCACTATGTATAAAAATAGTATTTAAATCAAACGCTAGAAATGCTGTCAGAGTATTCCCTCCTCTTCTATTAAAAATATTGTGTGCTGGAAGGTTCACTATGAAATATCGTATTCAGGTGAAAATATATTGAGAAAAATTATGATAATAGAGGTACACCTCTATACCATCGGTCACCTATTTGAAAACGTACTTTTCGGTATTTTTTTATCCCCCTATACGTTCCTTCAAAAGCATTGAGATGTCATGCCTCTTCGAGAATGGTGTGTCCATAGTCTGGCACCTCATTCTCTTCAAATTTGTGACTGAACCAGCTCCTAGATGACCTATCGCTATTGTAATAGTTTAACTTAGATGAATGGGAGTATTAACTTAGATGTATGGGAGTGACACGTAGATATGGGAAAGTCTGAAAAGAGTTAACTAAATGGTGGAGGAAATTAGTGCACTGAGAATATATGGTGTGACAATGTATGACAGAATAATGTTATAATAAGGGATAGAAGTTAATTAAAGCTGGTGTGTTGAGTAAGATAGCACTCTAAGATGGTTTGGGCATGTTGAACGAAAAATTGAAGAAATACTAACAAAACAAATACATAGTGCAATTGTGAGTGAAATGTGTGGTAAAGTAAGCCCAAGGAAAGTATGGTTGGATCAAATTAATGATACTTCGAAAGAAGGAAACTTCTTTTAAATTATAATTTACTTCATCCAACCATAGTCTGAACATTCGTGAGAGTTGTACGAGACAGTGTATGGGTGTAAAAGAAACGAAGGATGTGAGTTAAAATATGATAGTCTGGCGCTCTGTCATATCTACCTACCTCGATAGGTAAATGGCGTGATGGTTTTTATCTCTGAATGGTTTCCTTGAATACGTTTACAGAAGGGTAGTTTAAAAAATAAAAGGCGTTGTCCAAAAATATATAAAATCTGAAAATCCTCTCAATTATTTCCTAAAATCGGGTAAAATATATGATTCTTGACACATTAAAAGGATTTCTCCTCCCTCTTGGCTAAACATTGGCGACGTGACTTAAGTAAATAACCTACCATAATGCTGAAATGCGCTGACTGCATTAGGGACACCTCAGCATCCATTCGGACCCCAAGCACAAACAGAAATCGGAGTCCACGACTCGTGATCCCCCTCCCCTAGTTACGTGAGGGTGCATTCTCACACTATCACCTCGACTAACGACTTTTTTTATGATTTTTCTTTAACATCTGGATAAAGAACTTATACTTAAGATTATTTAAGGGAAATAAAAAAGTATATCTAGTAATATTCATTTATTTTTTTAAATTTCAGACTTTTTAGCAAATAGCGCAATCATAATTTACGGCGATGTTTGTTATGGTTCGTACATCGCAGTATTGATCATTGAACTTGATTTTGCGAGCAATTTGACCGCACTACAAAAAAATTATGCGCCTCTCTTTCTCATGGCCAGTAGCATTGTTATCTCTTCAACTGACTTGCATTCCGTACCAGGTGCATCCATCTCATTGGTGATCCGCCTAGTGATCGGGACCTTTCTATTTTCCCTTGGATCAACAGTTTTTCCAACGTGTCACTCCATATGATAGTATGATAGGTAATATGTATAAAGTGCCTAATGATCCGCAGTTATATTTTTACAGACAAACGCTTTTCACAATATATAAATATAAGTTCCTTCAGAATTCATTAATTTATCTTACCTGATGAACATACGTCATCAGAACCACGTCTCCTAGGTGTCAATCTTCTTGCGTTTCTTTTCTCTCAATGCTCACATTTTGGCAATATACAAAAAGAAAAGATGGCACTATATAAAAAGAAGTTTTAAATTATGCATATTTTTTGTGTGTGTTATAATGGAGAATGCAGTTTTGTTCCCAACTGAGATTCATTGATCAACCTTTCAACAGAAAGGTAAGTTTCCATTTCCATATCAAAGAGTTTGTATTTTCTTTTACTTTGTGTATTTTTGTTGGAAACTATTCTCTTCCTCGCAGCGCATTGACACTTCTAGGCATAACTAAGTTCTTTAAAATTATTTTTTTCTATAAAGAAAAATAATATACGAGTTGCCATTTATGGGCAGGAAGAAATATATGAAAGATAACTGCAAATAAATTATGCAGTTATATTTCATATATTATACAGTTAGAGCGTGTCTATGCCTTCGAAGGGGTGTAGGGAGAACATGTATTGTATTGTATTACGGGTTCACTGTCATTGTGCAATGTCTTACAACCAACCGAAAATATGTCAAAGAGGCCTAAAGTGAAATCATGACTAATAAATGTTTAAAAAAAATTGGCTCCAACGGGAATACGCACAGCCAGGTCTGAATACAAGTGTATTTCGTAGTAGGTCACGGAGATGGTCAAGGTATGAACATGTAACACAGTCTTTAACCAGATGCCAAGTGATGAATATCTCGTTCGGAGTCTCGGTCCAATGGTAGGACGCCTTACTCCTTCATCGGATAAGTTCTGACTGGTATGATATTTTATTTGGATATTTTGGTTCCTGTTTTTAGGAGACGGGGAAGGATAGTTTTATGAAATTTTGATGAATGATTATGAGAAATAATAAGACGTTAAATACTTGTATACATGTGATGATATGATATCATGCATTTTTATAGAACAAAAATATGAAGAGAAAGGTAGAGAGAGAGAGAGAGAAAACTCTGTAACAAAGTGTCGGTCTTGAAAATCAACAAGATACCAAACTCAAACCGAGCTTTCCAATCTTTAGTCACATCCAGTCACCCGTTAAAGTCAGCTAATCGAAGTTGTACTGAAAGTTTGCGCTGCATGAAAAACTTTACACTTTAACAAATCCAGACCATCCCCTGCCCCCGCCGTCTGATTTACAGCCACGAAATGGCCTGTTTTATTGGAAAACAACCCTTCGAGGAAGGAAGCAGAAATACGAGTTTTATCGACAAGCAATCGTGAAAAACGGCCTCCGTTATTCGAGTAACTCGCAAATTTAAGTCTCGATTTAGCAGTAAAGTACGCTTTGCAGAATCGGCCATGTACAATTTCACTTGTATTTATATATTTTCTTGCACAATAAATTTTTACATTATTGGATTATTTGTTCCGGTCTTGACAAAACGGTTGAATATATTGAACCTTTTTTCCCGATTGTTGTTAATTTGAAAGTTCGCTTTGTGTTTTTAACAAATTAAGATTTTTAAAGTAGAAATTCCAAATCAACACATAATTTTTTTTCAGCACGATAATTATTATGGCGGTATAAAATGTTTATACTTTTTAAACAAATTATTTATTATTCAAAACATTTTATGGGTATTAATAATGTTTGCTTTATTATTGTGTAGTTTTTTGTGAAACGATTAATATTAATGTCAATGGGTTTTCCTGGTTTTTAACGTTATGTTTTCAAATCTCTCTTTTCGTGGGCATCGATGATCTAAAAAAAATTATATTTGTTTTTTTTTTGTTGCATGATTTTTCTCTTTGTCAAAAAATCTAAATCCTTCACCTTTACTCAAAACTTTGTAAAATAACGATATTTCGATTGAAAGAGATTGACAATTGACATTAAATCCAATATATTATTCCCCATACAATAAAGTATTAAAAAGATAGATATATGTTTCGATATTTTTTTAATGTAATTTTAACACTGATAAATTTCATTAGTAATGAAAATAGTTGTGACATACTCGTATAGTAAACCTTTGTGGTTTACTTAGTTAGACTACTATAAATCAACCCGGAGGTTTTGGGTTCGATTCCCGTTTAAATTCAATTTATTTTTAATGGCGTTTTTATATGGTTTTCAATTTCAGCCTTTGTGTGTTCGTAATATTTGTAATCTATTAAAAATAATAATGGGTCCAAATCTCAAGTAAGAGCACTGTTAAGAAGAGTCTTTTATTTAAATGGCATTATATAAATTATCATTTTTTTATTGTCATAATTGGAAGAGATTGCTAAATGGAAATAAACTCGCAAAGTCAAACTGTTAGTGATGAAAGTGTTATATAATAAAATATCGAACTACATTTGAATGTTTGTCAAAATCTCAATCGCGAAATCTTGTTAGATTAATTAACGATCACTACTTCGTAAATACGAGTAAGTCAATTTAATCCTTGTCATTTAAATAAATCACAATTTCCACAAGAAAAACAAATTCCTTCAACAATAAATCTATTCAAATTGCAAAAACAAACTTAAATCTTTCTTTCAAAAAAAAAAAAAAACTTGTCCAAGAACTTTTTTAATCAATTGAAAGAGTTTCAAATTAACTTACTTGGCTTTGTAAAACCCTTTTTGGCCCGGAGCGAGAAAAGGGGAGAAAAATCTTAGTTTCTGCAGACTAAACAAGTTAGAAGCAAAAGAGTCTCATTACATAGTTTAAGTTAATTTAACACTACGCAAAGTGCGACGCTGACAAAGTGTCCCCGAGTAACAAATCTGGCCCCAGTAAGAAAGCCAAACCATGTTAGTTCAAGTCAAGCCAAGCTCGTGTTAAGCGAGATAAGTCACCCCGTGTGCCGGTTGGTTAAATAAATTATTGAACTTGTAAACTTGTTTGCGGCGGCCGTGATTAAAAAACTTGTTTTTTAAAAATCACTTGAGAGAATTTATCATTACTTGCACCTCGAAGAACATTTATAATAAAACTCATTACCAGCTTAACGAAGCATTTGAAAACAAACCTTTATGACAGGTTTCATCAAAGTTTATTATTACAACTATACGTAAATTACAACGTATTATTACAACTATACGTAAATTGCAACGTATTATTACAACTATACAAACTTTATTATTACAACTATGTGAACACTACACACATATTTTACACCTCCCTCCACCTTAAAACGAATGTTTTACCATAACATATCGGAAGAACTACAAAAGTTTCTTTGTAGTTTGCCTTATCTTATCAAGTTTTCTGCTGTGTTTTTCTAAACTAATGGACCGAGCAACCAGCTTCGTAGTGGATACGAATCCCGAATAAGAGCGCCCTTGAGGAGAGTCTGCTCTCTTAACGGCGCTTTATTAATCGTCCTTTTATTATTAGTTTGTTTAAACTGTAGCAAAATGCCTAATTACTTTGTATTTCGATGAGTTGTTCTTGCACATTTATAACGTGTCATATTTTATTATTAAAAAATATTAAAATGTTGTTTTTATTGAAAATAATTCATGACCCATTCAAAATGCCAATAGACCCAATTTTGTGTCGCGACCCATAGGTTAAGAAACGATATAGCAAATAAAGTCGTATAGCAACTGAATGGTATATTTATATGGCATCTATTTACTTTCAGGGTATAGTGTAGATAAGATATGAAATACCATAGATCATTGGAAATGCATTCTACTATAGACTTTCCTCTATCTACAGAAATATAATATTTGAAGAACTGACAGAAGAAAGCACGGTTGGTAGCGCTGGACACATACGGACTTATTGCATTAGACACTCAAAAATATTAATTCCTAGTACAACTTGAACCAAACAACAGCAGATAGAGCCAAATGGCGTAAAATTGTTGTAAGTTATCAAGGATCAGGGAAAAATTAAACGCAGACAAGTCACAAATGCTTAAACTCCATGCCCTATATGCAATTGGATATGCTTCTTCTCAGTTTATTATGTGCCTTCTACTATACTCGTGTCACGGGTAATGAGCATTCAATATTGGTACGAGGTTATTACATTATTTTTTAGCAGTAGTAAACGGACAGTATCAAACAATAAAAGCGGATAGTATCCAACAATAAAAGTGGATAGTATCAAACAATAAAAGTGGATAGTATCAAACAATAAAAGTGGATAGTATCAAACAATAAAAGTGGATAGTATCAAACAATAAAAGTGGATAGTATCAAATCAGTGTATTATTATACTAATTTTGATGTATGGGAATGAAACGTGGAAGGAAAAAAATAATGAAAAAAGCGAAATAAATTCTGTAAAGCTGTGTACTTATAATAATGGATGACGTTACAATGTATGATACAATACGGATTAAATGAATTAGTGATGCATATGAACTTAAGGCTGATGTGCTGAGTAAAATGAAGAGCAGTCTGAGGGGGAATGTAGAATGAATGAATGAAGAAAGATAAACAAAAAATATATTTAGTGCAAATGTGAAAAGAAGACGTGGTATAGAAAGACCAAGGAAAGAATGCATGGATCTAGTGAATAATATTTTGAAAGAAAAGTAAGAAGGGAAATAAATTATAGGTGCTGCATGAGAAGGTAAATGGATGTAGAAGAAGCAAAATGTTTGTGTGTCGAGAAAAGAGAAAAGTTTGGCACTCTGTCGTCTTTGCCTACGTCAACCAGGTTACTTTTGGGGGCATTTAGTGGCCAAATATTACTCCAGAGGCATCTAGGTGTCAATATCTTTCTCCGTGGTTGCAGTCCTAAGACTGGTTTGCAGCAATTTCAACTCTTCTCCTCCATTCCCCCCTGTCCTGTGCGGCTCTTTTTAAATCTGTATATGTTGAGCAGCGCACGTCCACCAACAGGTCCTCCAGGTACTCTCGGCGTGGGCGTCCCCTAGAGTTTGTCCCCTCGGTCATACCCTCCATTATGGCATGCAAGAGGCCCTCTTGTCGTATTATATGACCGATCCTTCTTGCACGCCTTTCGGACAGGATCCTGAGCAGGTGCCTTCCTCCTTCGATTCGTTGGAGAACCTCTTCATTTGTGATGCGGTCTCTCCAGGAAATTCCTAATAGTCTTCTATAGGACCACATCTCAAAAGCCTCTAGTCTTCGTCTATCTCTTTCGGATAGGCACCATGTCTCGCAGCCGTACATCAAGATACTCCATACATAGGTCTTGATGAGGAGTATTCTCAGTTTTAGGTCTATATTATTTGATTCTATTATTTTCGACCTTTTATTAAATGCAAGTCTAGCCTGATGTATACGGCTGTCGACCTCGCTCTTGGACCGACCGTCCCATGTTATTTTGCTCCCGAGGTAGACAAACTCCTCGGTGTTCTTTAGTGGTTTACCCGACATCACTATTCTCATCTGGTGTTGCGCTCGGCCTACAGTCAGCAGCTTTGTTTTGTCTTTATTTATCTTCATACTGTAGTTATTTTGAAGAATGTTTTCCATAGTTGTTAAGGCCTCTTGTAGTTCCTCTTCATTTTCAGCAACCATAGCAATATCGTCAGCGAACCTTATCATATCCACCTTTTGCCCATGTATCTTTACACCTTTTCTGTGACTCATTGTCTCTCTCAAGTCGTCAATCGCGCTCTGTATATAGGCGTTAAAAAGAACAGGTGACAGAGAGCATCCCTGCCTTACCCCTTGTCTTATATTGGCTTCCTTTGTGTCCTCGTCACATCTGATTATAGCGGCCTCATTCTTGTATAGCGCCTGGATTTTACGTCTATCTCTGTATTTGATATCAATTCTCTTCAAAATCTCGAAGAGTCTTTTCCATTCTACTTTGTCAAAAGCTTTCTCCAGGTCTATGAATGCGATGTATGTGTTTTGGTTTCTTCTTATTCTATTTTCTAGTAGTATTCGTAGAGACAGTACTGCTTTTCTGGTTCCCACACCTCTTCTGAAGCCATACTGGTCTCTGGAAAGGATGTTCTCTACTTTTGGTTCAATTCTCTTTAGAATGATATTAGTCAGTATTTTTGAGGCATGGAATATTAGGCTAAGAGTTCTGTGTTGCTCACATTTTGTCGTACCTGCCTTCTTTGGTAATGTGACAATTAGGCATTTCTCGAAGTCCTCTGGTATCTTTCCGGTCTTATATATTGTCTGTATAATTTTAAACAGGGCATCTGTGATTCCTTTTCCTGCTGCCTTAATTAGTTCGGCCGGAACGTCATCGATTCCGGGTGCTTTCCCGTTTTTGAGGTTTTTCAGTGCGAGGTCGAACTCTTCTCTAATGATTGGGTCTCCCAGATCATCCGCGTCTACCTCATTTTCTCTCTCTATCAATGCTTCACTGTCAGTATTTCCCTTGTCATTGTACAGCATTTCGAGATATCTTTTCCATCTCTCTCCTATTTGGTCATTTTCGAATAGTATTTTGCCGTCTTCTCCTTCTATTGCATTGCTCTTTCCGATTCTCATCCAAAAGAAGTCCTTCACCGCAGCGTGAGCTCTTTCTACATTTCCTCTCTTGAGGTCGTCATTTATCTCAACGCATTTATTCTGATAGTATGTTTCTTTTGCTATTCTTGACTCTCTATTTATTTTGTTTCTTAGCATTTTGTATTTCTCTTGTGATTCATCTCTTTTATCATTTTTGAGCTCTCTTCTTTCTTTTATCATATTGAGAATTTCATCGGTAATCCATTCCTTCCTTGCTTGGGGTCTTTCCTTACCTATAATTTCCTCTGCCGTAGTTTTTATCTTCGACTTTATCTCTCCCCACATAGCATTCACGTTCTCCTCTTCCATTAGGTTACACTCTTGTGTCCCTAAAATTGTCACTGACCTTTTTTATCTTTAATACCTTTGTGTCAATATAACATATCTGAAATACCGTGAACTTAAGAATACTCTTGAAATACTTAAATTCAATAGTCTTCCTACACTCCAAAACAAGTATAATATTTTCCATGATGTAGGGCTGTATATTCCATGATGCACTCAAAAAGATTGATCTAGTTAAGTGACAACAATGACGTCGTACAATAAATCCAATTGCACCAATTTATAAAACCCCCTTGACAATTCATCAAGACTGTTATTGGCTCTGGTTACATATATACGTGTCGTCACGCTGTTCCTGTCGGGGAAGACAGAGTGAACATGGTGCCAGACTTTCTCATCTCAACAAACATTCTTCGCCTCTTCTACATACATACACCTCATACAACTCCTACGATTTCTCTGAATTTTTCCTTCTTTCAAAATATCATTCACTTAATCCAACCATACATTTCTTGGTTTTTCTCTCATACGCGTTCCACTTATATTTGCACTATATATTTTTTAGCAGCCTTTCTTCATTCGTTTGTTCTACATATCCAAACCCTCTCAGAGTACATTTCTTCATCTTACTCAACACATCCGCCTCAAATTCTCATTCATCCTTAATCACTTCATTCCTTATTCTGTCACACATTTTCTTCCATCTATTTTTCTCATTGCACGCATTTCCACAGCTCCATTCGGCTTCATTAAGAATTTTTATGCGTCCACGTTTTACCCCTATACATTAAAGTTGGTAGAAAAATACATACTATTGTAGCTTGTAATCACAACAGATTTTGATACTGTCCTGTTCGAGTGTACTATATCATATATCGCCTCATTGACTATGTTTCCTACTGATATACGTTATTCGATATCTCGAGTAACTCTTCCATCATCTGAGAAAATTCCTACCTAAATAGCAGCGTTCTTCAACTTTCTCCAAAATTTTATTACTCACCCAGATATTGTATTTATTTTTCCTTTCACACTTTGCTTTCACCATGACTTTGAATTTCGTAACATTTCTATCACCATGACTTGGAATTTCGAAACATTGTTTCTAGTTAACGGCCAAAATTAAATAAACGATAAAGAACTGTGGAAAGAAATGTAATATTGAATTCAAAACTAACGAATGTAACTTGATTTTTACTATGATAAATCAAAATATATTTATATTATTCATAGTTAAGGCATTAACATTATGAAGGTTTAAAGGCATTGTAATTTGTTTTATCAAACACTGTTTATTCCACTTTATGTAACGGTATACCCCTACCAGTTTCAAGGCTTTCACCTAATCATGAGGGGGGCACAAACAATACTTGTTTGTGAAACTGGTAGGGTTATACCGTTACAAAAACGTGGAATAAACAGTGTTTGATAAAACAAATTACAACATTTATTTATTCTAAATGTTTGTTGTTTTTTTTTTACTTTAAATCTTACCTATCTCATTTTTTTTACTTTAAATCTTACCTATCTCATTTTTTTTACTTTAAATCTTACCTATCTCATTTTTTTTTATCCGGGCTTTAGGGGCCTAGTTGATTCCCTTTGGTACCCAGGTTTTGTTTTTAAATTGATTCAGTCGCAAGGTATTTTGTTTAGGACGGAAGTACTTTATAATATAATATATTAATAGACAATTATTTTGTATAGGACGGAAGTGCAATGTAATATATTAATAGGCAATTATTTTGTATAGGACGGAAGTGTAATATAATATATTAATAGACAATTATTTTTGTATAGGACGGAAGTGTAATATAATATATTAATAGAAAATTATTTTGTATAGGACGGAAGTGTAATATAATATATTAATAGACAACTATTTTGTATAGGACGGAAGTGTAATATAATATATTAAAAGACAATTATTTTGAATACACATTTAAATTTAGAGTGAAGTTTTTTGATGCTTCATAATATTTTTAAATATGTGCATAATACTGTTTTAAAGATTATTTTTATTATGATATTTTATTGAGTTTTGTTTTTAATCCATTTCCTTCTAATTTAAACAACTTTTATTACTATTTTTCGCAACTTCTAAATTTTCGAATATTTAACGATAAATTATTTTTTTGTTTCACGTATTACAATAACCACCACTACATTCCACCTGAAGAGAGCCTTGCAATAGGCAGTAGAAATACGTGTAGCGGGAATTTATGTTATTAGTTAAATGATAAAAATATTGTTTCATATTATACGAAGTTTCACAAAGAGGAAGCCGAAACTTTTGATAAATTCAAAATTTTCATTCACCAGCTGCCATTGCCTAAAAACATTTTTACATTTTTATACATGTTTCCATACATTTACAGGAAAATATCAACTGAAAAAAAAATTACAATTTTTTTTTATATAAACCAAATGAAAAATATTTTTATATTCCTATTATTTTTCGTCCCAAAAAAATTTACATTTAAAAATAAACAATTTTCCCAGAAATTGCAAATTTTCTTGAGTGCTTTGACAAATATAATATTTCGATTTCGTAAACGTGCTTTGCGTCAAGCAAAATTACATAGAGTAAAAAATAATTCTCATTCAATTTAAGACCTTAAAGGCTTTCCAAACATTTTTATAAAGTGTAACAAATAACTTTACCCTTAATTTGATTTCTTTTATTCGATACATTAACGAACTTTTCTTCGTTATGAACAAGTTATACGGAAAGCAAAAAGGCACTTAGTAAAAGTAAAACGCATTTTTCGTTCCAATTCGAACAAGATTTGTGAACATTTTTGTAAAGTCTAGTCACATAAGTTGTAACTCAAGTTATTTCCTTTTATTTAATACACAGGCGCACTTTTTCTTCGCCCTTTTCCATAATGAATTTTAAGTGAAAAATTATACAGAAAATAAGAGAATCTTTTGCACTGAAGAGTCCATTGGAATTTATAAGGCCATTTTGTTTCATCCCTTCTCAAAAACATATAAATAATCAATGAATAATTTATGTCCATTCCTGTTATGGGGGGAAATCGCGGCAACGTTAACAAAAGATTCAATTTATGGAATGTTTACAACGAAAATATAAAATTTCGTAGCGAAAAAACATCATAAATGGTATTAATTTTTATGATGGCGCTTACGAGGAAAGTACAAATACGGAAAATATTACATTTCTGAGCGAAAATCATTTCATAAGCGCGCGATAAGGCCTTGATAAATAAACATTTTAGCGAGAAATACCAATGGCGGGAAAAGGGTTGACAACTGGCAGAATTTATTTATTTTTTATATCAACACATTGGGTAAAATGTATGGCAATGTTGACAATTCATTGAATTTTATTTTTGCTGGTAATAAAAATTTCTATATTTCGAGTGAAATACAAAATGTGCGTTGGGGAAATGACTGACACATGAAAAAAGTGAAATAAAACGACCCGCATAGTCTAGATGTAGAACAATTTTCTTCCTTCTACAGTAGTTCAAGATTCAATTTCTTCGTATCAGTTTGATTTTTTCACATACAGGGTTCCTGAAAATGTGTGCGAATGTTGAATGTTCGAAAGTAAAGGGATGTAAAAAAAAACAATCGAAAATTCTTTTTTTAAATATATCTAATGGGTAATAGGGCTACGATGGAGTATACTTTGCTGGAAAGTGTACCTCTACAAAATATCGTAATGCGCCATGTTGCAATACCACCAGCAACACTACTACCAAGTCCAATTCATTAGCGTCCTCGAGTGGTCTTTTGGCTCCGCGAACCCTGGGCAATGTGGCCACTGACATTAACATCAGTGTCATAGCAGATAATGAATGGGCGAATGGCGAGTCTCCGGCGCCACAAAACCGGATCCCCCCAGCTAAGGGAAGGTGACCCCTACAGAAAAACCCATCAGAGAAGGCAACGGGAAACCACTCTGATTATCTTTTCCCAGGAAATTCACTATGGCGAGGAACACAACAATGGCCCCTAGTTCCGGGCAGCCCTTCAGCCGGAGTGCAGAGGAACTGTTCCGGGCGGCTCAGGACCGAGACGGATTCGCCGAAGTGATCGCCAACGTTGGGGGGACCCGACAGGGCACTTAGAAGAAGAAGAAATATATATTTATCAATAATACATTAAAAATATTTATTTATCAATAAACATATGGTAATTAAGTTACCGAGGCGTATATAAGTGCTTTCAGATGTTTTCTTTATAAACTTGTTAAGAGTTAGTAGAATACCACCCTTTTTTTTCTTTTCTTGATATAGAGTTCTATAACATGATGTGTCTTTCTCAGTCGCCCTACGTACTTTACTATAGATATACGTTCTCCATTGGGATCACATTCTTCCATGATAGTAAAAAAATTGTCAAGATGCATGAAGGATTCATTCACATTTTTTATTGTCAAAGTCTTGACGATTTTATCAGCTTCTTCTTCCTCACTTTCATTGTGTATTTCATTTAACTCTTGTTGCTCAATTAAGTATTCATTTGACAGATGTTCTGAGTGAGATTCAATCAACTCATTAACATCTTCGTTGTTGACGTCCAAGTTTAGTTCATTAATTAGTCTCCAATATTGTTTATTGCATTCCATATATTACGTTCGTCCAAAAAAGTGGCAGCGACTGCATGAAACAGAACAATTTTTGCATTATCGACAAAAATCTTTAAAAAATGTGCGAAATAGCGAATTGTGCTAAAGTAGAATGTGCGAAAGTCGAGGGCCGCTTGTATAGTAATAATCTTATTTGTTGATAGCAAAGACGGTATTGGTTTTACATGCTTCACAAAAAACAGTTAAAATTAGATACTATCAAATCGTCTAGGGTCCTCCCTCACGACCTTCCTCGTAAACAGTAGAAACCCGACCGGGTGCATCACAAATATTTTTAACCCATATCTGGTTGGTTTTGTTTTCATTATTTAAAATAAACTGGTTTTTTTAACTTACCTCAAGGCTAATTTTAAACAACAGCACCACCTGATTTTAAATAACGGCGATTATCAGTTCTTGATATGATATTTTATTACGAGGCAGCGTTATAAATGTTATATTTTATTAATACCTTTGAATTGTGACATATTTGTCCCGTTTTCTTATCATTTTTTTGTAGATATATTTGTAAATTCTAAGATGCGTTCAATTAATTGTGTACTCATATCTGCTATTTTGATCAATGTCCTTATTTTATTTTCTGGTAGCCGAAGGATTTTTCTCTTGTAGAATTCCTAAAATTGATTCAATTGCTTTTGGAAGATGTTTAAATTTGGTAAATTTACACTTTTAAGACAATTGTGCAAGATCCGGACACTAAACATCCCCGCCAAACTGCAACGATTTTTTTCCGAGTGACCATAGAAACATGTGATCAAGCGTTGTCACGCTGGAACACAACGCTTTTTCTATTAGCCAACCCAGACTTATTATTGTCAATTGCTTGATTGAATTTGGCCAATTGTTAACAGAACCTATTGGAATCAATTGGTTTGGTGGTAACAGCTCATAGTCCACGATACCCTTCCAATGCCACCAGATTGTTGCAATCATATATGCTGGCTCATCTCTCTGTTATCATAATATTTTTCAACTAAAGTTGTTAAAAATAATCTACTTTTATCGCAAATGATGACTCAGTTGATTCAGCATCCGAGTATTACATACCATACATACGTGTAAATGTTGCGAAACAGTAGTGGCAGTAATGTTTAGAGCCTAACAGAAAAACAATACATTTTTTTTATACTATAAGCACTAAAATGTATTGTATTTGCCTGGAAATGTATTTATCTCGTTTTTTTTTCATTTTGATAAATAAAAATGAAATATTAAAATTTGCAATCGAATTGAATGTACGAGTATGTTAAGCAAATAAGAAAAAAATTAACGATGTTCGTAAGAATCAGGAATTATGTGCGTTAAGATAAAACACTTATACTCGTATTACTGACCTTAAACTTTAAAAAAAGAACCTTAAATTATTCAAAACATATTTCAGCGTTAAGAGACAAAAATAACAGAGAAAGGAAAATATATTCTCGCCGTTATTGTGTTTGCATCATAAAAATATTAGCTACACATTTTAAGCAGAGTGCGTGCTACCATAAAAAGGTCTATAAATTCTACTTAATATGTCTCCGGACTTTTACGGACTCCTTTCTCGTCCTTTCAATCTTAATTTCGCTTCTAAACGTTACTTCTTCCTTCTAATCCTAACATTAACCCAGGCCAAGGTTCGCAACTTTGGTTTACGTGGGAAGGTGTTATTAAAAGATTTCGGAGATTTCGTGTAATAATTTATTTGATTTCAGCTTCCTTCTTTTTTCAATTTTATATGCAATTCTAGCAATTAAGCTTAACATTTTAATTTAAGGGAAGGGGGTTGATGGTTATGGGAAAGGTATCCAGGGTTATCTACTCGATTGAATCTCTCAGCACTGGTTTTAATGTCTCCCCTGACTTTGTGGGGCAATGCCGCACAAGACGTACACCTTACTTATTAGATTAAGTTTGAAGCAGTCCATAATCACGTGACGTTTTTCATTCAGGGTTAAGCCCCCTATCCCAATATAACTTGCAATTTCCTCAGATATGGACATGTGGATGATACTTATTTTGAATTATATTACCAGCTGAGTCCATAGCGCTCTAAAAGGGCTGGAAGGGCTCAGAAAAGGCATGGGAAGAATCAAGCAGAATATGTTAAAATAGGGTATCCTACACGTTGCTCTATTTATCTTTATTTGTGGTGGTGAGAAGTCCACGTGATTCTTGAAGGCAAACTCGATTAGTGGAACGATCAGTGTTATCCATGTGGTAGAATTCAGAGTGGAAATAATTTAGTACTATTGGCAATATAACAATTATCGTACGAGTAAATACGCATGACAAATGTCTTTCCATGAGTGGTAAAAAAGCCAACAAGTACAGTGACGAACTGTAAATGATGGAATGAGATTGGATACTTTGTCTTCCTTAGAAAACTAGAACTACGGTTACCAAAACATACAATATCTACGCATTGAATACATCAAGTGACCGATCAATTGATCTGAACAGGATTTATGACTTCTCCCTACACCAAGCGGAGTAAGTAATAATATTTGTAAGAAAAAAACTTCATACTGACCCAAACCATGATTCGCCACCTTAGTTTACACACTCTAGAAGATAAAAAGAAAGCAATAAAACACACGTTTTGTATTCTGACGCTTTAAGGAGATAAATAAATTATACGTCATTGGATTTTCTTTCAAACTTTTATAAAAAACAACAAATTACCAAGTTCATATTTGAGATGAAATATATATACAATTTTTGCTTTTATTGTACTCCTAGTAAAGTTATTTAAACTTAGATACGAGTATATGTTACTACGTGGACAAGTGTGAACGGCAGTTTAGTTCCATTTTTCACGATTTTTTTAGTAAATGCGATTAAAAAATAATAACCTATGTTGCATAATATCAATACATCAATTTAAGACGAAATAATTTATGAGCCACTTGGGATAAATCGATGCACATTTTATTGATGACAAACTATAGTATTTTTAATACTTTTTTGCATCAAATTAATGTTTTAAAGATATGCGTTTGTTCAAGTAACGTAAATAAGTAGTATGTAGTAACGTAAATACCACTGCAGAGACAAAAGCGCCTTTTAACATATGAGCAAAAACCAATTTTTAAATATATGTAGAGCTTTTATTAAACTTTTCAAGTTAGGTGTTATAGCCATTAAGTGTTGCTTTCTTAACCAGTTAAAGATTTTTTTTAGAAATAATGCTTTTTTTCATTTTATTTTATTTAACAAAATAATCTATAACACAAAAATTTGCCAAAAGCTATTTATATCTTAAAAAAACTAATCTAATTTTTATATTATATCTATGAACTAATTAAATTTTAATTTCTAAAATCTTAATATTTCATTTCTTAGAAATGTTAACACCTACATACTACTGATAACTAGATAACAATTCTTACAACTAAATATGCTAACAATAATTATTAAGCACGTACTTTTTCACTCGTTCAGGTTACATGCAATCCATTACATTCACACAGACCTTGGTCCTCCCAGCTAATACTGTAGGTAGACTAGTCAGGTGACAGATGATGCTTCGGGAGTCTCTGATTAAAACGGAAAGGTACGAGTGGGTCGGACTTACTCTCGTAAGCCCCCAGGGTAGCTTGAATGCTTGTTCACATTGGATGGACACACAAAGTACAGTATTTTATGAAAAGTAGCAGCAGATAATAGAGTGAATGATGAGTTGTACCAATGCAGTATTTCAAGAGAGTAAAACTGACTGCTCGTAATGGAGTCGTGTTCCCAAAATTAGAATATTTTAACGAAACTTGAACGTGGCAAAAAATAAATTAAGACAAATGTGATATAAATTAGAACGTTGCGTAGAATGTGTAGAAAAACAATGTTTATAGAATAATGAATCAGGTTATTCTTAATGAATGCACATTTAAAGAGGGTGCAGTGCTTAATATGAAGACAGTGGTATTAATCTGATTCGTCCACGCAAAAAGAATGAATGACAAAAAGTTTACTAAATATAATTACAATAGCAATGTAGAATGTACAAGAAGTTCGTAAATATTTAAAAAGAATGAATGACAAAAAGTTTACTAAATATAATTACAATAGCAATGTAGAATGTACAAGAAGTTCGTAAATATTTAAAAAGAATGAATGACAAAAAGTTTACTAAATATAATTACAATAGCAATGTAGAATGTACAGGAAGTTCGTAAATATTTAAAAAGAATGAATGACAAAAAGTTTACTAAATATAATTACAATAGCAATGTAGAATGTACAAGAAGTTCGTAAATATTTAAAAAGAATGAATGACAAAAACTTTACTAAATATAATTACAATAGCAATGTAGAATGTACAAGAAGTTCGTAAATATTTAAAAAAACATGGCACTACTAAATTTATCGAAATATGGAAAAGTAGAAGCCTTTATAATTACGTATATTCCGAATTTTATCGATACTTTTATCAATACTACCGTTCTAAAACTAGTTTTCGAAATTGTTTCCCTGAAACCTTTCCCACCCTAACATTTTCCAGATTTATTTAGTTCAGTATATCATAATAAACTCTAAAGTATCTAAGGTAATAAAACAAGGATTTTCATCATTAAACCTGGCTCAGCAAGAGAGATACTTTTAATCGGCTTTAGTACTTTTATCGTCATTAAGGCATTATGTTACTGGACCTATAGTTACAATGCTATTCCGTCAAAGATCGCCAATTTTAAACGAATCGGGACTTAGACAGACAATACTCTTTAATTTTTCCGTCAGTTTATAAAAAAACACAGTGATTTTAGACGATAAGGTTTTTAAAAGTATATTTTTATTCTCAAATCGATTTTAATTATTGTAACGCAGTACGATAAATTTCTTGTAGGAAAATAGTTTAATAATTTAAGTTTAATTTCATATATGTATTCGTTTTATGTAACATGGCTGATAAGAAAAAATAAATATAAGTTAGTTGATTGCAACATGTTATGTATATATCATATATGTACATATAATCCTGAATTTTCACACATACACTTATATGTACACATATTTCACGATAATGTCGAAAAAATACATTAAAGAGAGAGGCTATCAAAAGGTCTAGGTTCATCTTATAACATCCTCCCAGTCGAGATACATTTGTATGTATATAAATTAGAGTATATTTTTTCCCTTCACAAACTAAAAAAATGTAAAATATTTTATAAATGTACAAAAATCATAATATTATTATGTTTCATATCAATTTACCAAAATAAATATATCCATACTACTTTAAACAACAGACCTGGAATTAAAAGGCTCATGGCCGTATGATTAGTAATAAAAAACAAATAACGTTATAATATACTAAATTAACACCTTTCAATGAACACTCCTATATACCTCAATATTGTAGAGGTGTTTGTACACACATTAATTTACTCAGTTCTCAATTTCATTTCTTAACATTCTCCTTTTTTCACATATCTTCATTTTTTTAGTAAAAAACGAAACATCTCGTTGATAACCCATAAATATTCAAAATTATTTGATCACTTTCCTGATCAAAATTCTCGATACTACAAAAAAAATACTGATGGCAAACCAGTATTAGAGTACAGTGCTCTTTACAAAACTCTTTTCGTGCAAATAGATAACTTTTTTTAACAACCAATCTTTACATTATTATAAGAATTAAAGTATACTATAAAAATAATTATGTTACCATTCAGTCGACCTCCGTAGCCTAGTGGGTAAGATGCCTGACTTCCAGCCCGAAGGTTGCGAGCTCGATTCTCGATTGAATACAGATTTTTTTTAAATTAAAAAGTGTTAGGTTTTATGTTAAGGCCTCACTGACATTTTTTTGATTGATTGAAAGAAATTACCACAAGATAATAAATCTACCAGATTATACTGTATACAGCGAAAGTATTATAACAATGGTTTTCTATTACAACTTTTTCAAAACTGATATTTTATTTTCCAAGATTTTATGAGAAAATATACCATTATCACACCTTTTCCCTGTCAGAGTAGGAAAAAATTATATTTTCATAAAAATTTAAAACATTTCCCAATGCGAACTAATGGAAACATCGTTAATAATACTTAAATAATATTATTTTTATTCGTACGGCATTGTTTAAGTTACAGTATATAAGTCTTGTATTTTTTGGTATTTTTGTTGTGTCTTGATTTATTGTTCCATCATATCTTAAAAGACAAATGTACCACTAATTGTATAATAATATTTTTGGAGGATATTTATGCGTTATCTTTTGATTTTAAGTTTTACTGTGTTATGTAAAGTACGTTTAAGTGTCGTTTATTGTATCAATAAATAAATAAAGCTAAGACGTCCAAGTGTTGAAAAGTCAATGCTCGTAAATAAGAAACATATCAATTATGTATTACAGTAGATCTTGCCGATAGTACTTCTTTTGACTTCTTAGCCACAAAAATAAAAATGTATCACATCCCTCGAGAAAGAACCCTAAAATTTGCCACCGAGCCAGTGGGGTGAGCTCGGCTGTCGTATCCCGCTGAATTTATTGCCTAGTCCGAAATATTTGAGATAGGTAAGTGAGCTAAATGAATATTTAAAGTATCTCCAACCCTCTGGATAAAAAATTCGCCAAGACCGCAGAGGGGTGACGAATATCTCCTAATTCAAAACCCCTCCAGGAATTTCCAACAAAAATATTAAACTGGCGCATTGCAATTCTGGTGAAAGCGAAACACAGATGTACTCGTATAAGTATATCATCGTTACGTGGTTCATTATCCACAACATTTATTGTCTTACTGTTATTTTTTATTTTATTACATTACCCGCCATTTCCCATTTCACAAAATTGTGTTTAAATTGAACAAAAAAATATAAACTGAGAACTTCAATGTCACCGTATCGACTGTGTAAACCACACTCATTACATATCCAAGGGAGGAGAAAGAGGAATAGGTAGGATAATTCAAATTGTTATCTTCTTTAATAATAATTAATTATCATATTCATACACATATTTATATTAATTATCTTATAAAGATAATTATTTTATTTTATTTCGATTGTTGATAGTTTACGACACAGATTATGTAAGACCAAAAAAAGTGAATTTCTGGAAATAAAAATCAAAAGTTTATTTCAGTGACACGTTAAAAGCAAAGAAATTATAAATTCGAAAAATTTATTGCTGTATCATTTACATATGTTTTAATCGTTGAAATGAAAACATGTTTAAAACAATAAAATTGTTTTTGCTTCGAGGTTTTTTTTTTACGAGAACATACAAAGTATGGATTTTTAGGTTGGATATGCAATATTATCATCACCCTGAAAATTTTGCGCGAAGCGCATTTATTATTTGATAACATTTAAATATATTTATTCAATTTAATAAAATTATTTTTTGTACATCTCTAGTCTGGGAAAGCCCACCCTATGAAATAATACCGTCGGTCAATGGAAATCGATATCGTGCCATGATTCAAACTTTTTTTGGCATCAATTAAACGATTTGGACTTGGAAAATATGTGGTTCCAGCAGGGTGGGGACACTTATTGAACATTTTGCTCAAAGAGTCGTCATCTGTAACAAGATCCGTCATCTGTAACGAGGTGGCCATTTGGCCGATATCATTTTTACACATAATTCCCATGTATATTAATTACATTGATACAAATAAACATGAGAATTTAATTTTATTTTTTATTATTTAAAATTGCAGCTCTTGTTGCGGTATCCTATATATAGAACAACTACACTATGTCAAAGGTAACAAAAAAAATACATTATAGTTTGTTGATAGCCTTTTGGATTTATAGCCTAGACTTATGGATCTGAATTTGGACTTGGCAAAAGAACATAAGTAAAATTAATGTTATGTAGATACGTGCACTTAGAAATTGTAGAGTCAACGTATGAATGAAGACATCAAAAATGAATAAAATGGGTGTCCTAAGTAAGATGATAAAATGAGCTTTAAGATGGTATGAACATATGAAGAAAGTTAATAACGAAATTATAACTAAGCGAATATACAAGTCAGAAGATTAAAGTTTACTTAAAAGAGGTAGATCGAAGAAAACAATGAATAATAGAATATTGTGTATAACGAGCTGTATGAATAATAGAATATTGTGTATAACGAGCTGGATAAAAGAGTTTAGAGAAGTGTCTTTCTGCCTATCTCGCAGCGGCGGAGATAAGTGTGTATTAATAAATTTTGGTACAATTTTTACACAAAAGAGAGTTAGAGTCCACGCAGCGTAAGGACAGAATCTGTGACTGTATTGTATTGTACTATAGTAAGGAAGTAATCTGTGATTGTATTATACTAAAAAAATCCAAATCTGTATTTTTAAATAAATAATAAAACTAAATAATCTGAATATATTATATAATAAATAAAAAAATATGGTCACCCTTCTACACTATTCTTTATTTACGGCGCGTGGACTCTAATAGTGTTGGAAATCAATAATATCCAAGAATTTTAACTCTCTTTAACACCTAGTGTGAAACATTCCAAAGGGTGAAAAAATCTTCACCTTTCCTTATAAATAAAATATTTTGTTTTGAATAACAAAAAAATACGTATCTTTCTAAATCAATTTCCTCGTGTTTTGTTTGTTTAATCTCCCTCCTATTTCTCCGTCCTTCCTCTACTGCTCTCGGCTACATCAGAAATAAATCAACATTGACGTGGAAGTCGGCCAACTGAAGAGATCCTGCCAGAAACAAATAAAGGGAATCCTTTATGAGAAAGAGCAGACCGCAGACAGGACCGCTGCTATCTAATGTATAATTTGTATGACGCACGCAGGCAGTCAACCCAAGAGGTGGCTGTTGTTATCTCTATAACATAGTTCGATAGAGAAAATTCCATCAATTTATATCTAATAGACTGCAACTAAAAAAAAACTTTTATTGCACTTGTGGTGTTTTTTACTTCCCAATTAGTCTAAAAATATTGCTTAGATTGTTACGTCCTTCGAATAAACTGAAAATATATCTCTATTTCATGTGACCTTCAAGATCCGACATCAACATGAAAAGTGTTCTAGTCCTATGTAGTCTCTCTCCACGGTGAAGTTCAAAACATTCACGTATACTCAATATATTATACATTTTCTTTTCCCTCGCCTTACTCCATTCATTTGGTGTTGACTATTTGGACATTTTTCTTCCATCTCTCTCGATCTCACCAATGACTCAAGAATATCCTCCTTCACTTTCTTATACAGGTTCTTCTTAGATCTACCTCTACGTCTATTTAAGAGTTCCCCGTTTTCATAATAATATTTATCGTAGATCTTTCATCCCACCGTTGCACGTACCCATACCAGTTTTACTATTCGCACCACTTTGATTGTTCCTCGAATTCGTTCATTTCGGTTTTTGTCTAATCTAGCGACGTCCAGTGATCAGTGTAGCATGCACATTTCCGCGACATGAAGCAGTGGTTTCTCTTTTTTCTTTCAATGCCATCAGTCAGTTGCATATAGTATAGCGAGCCTGATCACTGTCTTGTAGACCATGCTCTTAAGCTTTACTTGTATCCTTTTGTAGCAAATAAATCCCGACATTTTTTTTTATTTGTTCCAGTATGTATACATACTACTATGTATTAAAAAGTGGGTTTCAAGCCCCTTTTTCATTGAGATATCTGGTGTTTTTAATAGTACGCTAGTAGTACCGCACTTTGTTATGTAAAGTGACATATCAATCAATATCTTTAATATCGTTATGTATCCCATGTCTCTGTTGTTTGAATCCGAGGACCTTACATCATTCAACAATAATGATTTGTCTCGTATAAAATGTTGACAAAAAAATATGTACAATTTTTTTAATTGGCAGAACCTTGTGTACTAACCAGTCTAAGGTCGCCTAAAAAACACTCAGCTCCTGATTCGCTGATATCTCAATCTCTTCACATTTGACTCCATGCAGTTGTCAGTACACAGGCAGCGGCCACACTCTGGAAAGTATATGGGCTCGCAGGCTAAACTGAGGAGAGTGGCACAGAGGCTGGTCATATCTGTTTCCCTATCGTATTTCCTAATTTTTCAAACTTCTATCCCTATTGGCATATCCTAAAACATATATATAATACTACTGCTCCCACTTAACATCCATAAGTGAACATATCATCTGAGACCTAGTATTACACCCAAAAACACTATGTGTTGGAAGCAGTGGTCACAATATATACACAACATGTATACAACATCTACTACGGTGTAAAGGTAATTGAAAACCACCGCATTATTTTTCCTAAGAAAACCAAATGAATATTCTAAAGAATTTGTGGGTCACGTTCCTCAGCATTGAGGTCCCGACGAAGAAAAATAATTTTGTTTCAAACATTATTCTAGAGCACTATATCTTATTATTATGTGCAGCCATTTAAGACTGTTGTTTAACATTAAAACCCATATTATTTATTCCTTGTCTAAAGTTTTTGAATTCCACCCACAAGCCGCACTACGCGTTCCGGCGGCCCTGACAGCAGACCCTCCATAGACCAAGAGGTGGGATTTAGTGTAATCTGACTGCAAGCAAGCAGGTAAGTAATCTACTTAATTCGGTTCATTTATTTTACTGAATCAAATATAATTGGCATATGGATTAAGAGTTGTGGATTTAGTTCGAAGAATAACGATGTGTTATATATTAGGTTGTACGAACGAAAATGTCGTTTTTTTTTAAATGAAAAATGTAATCGAAAAAAAAATTATATTCTTATTACATCCATACAATATATATTCTCCATCGGTAGACACAGCCTTCTTCCATCTATTTGACAATTTTTTAATACCGTCAGTTAGTAAATTTGCATGCAAAATATTAATCGATGCCTTTTTTCACTTCTTAAATGCGAATTTTTTTTCAGCTAAATAGTATACGTCGTTAGTTCGAACATAGCACCCACTTTTCGTCTCCAGTCCCTAAATGGTGTAAAAACGAAGTTTTTGTCTCTTTTTCGATTAAATTTTCACATATGCGCTTGTGTGCCGCTTTGGTCTCATCCGTTAAATCGTGCGGTATCCATAACTCACGTTCAAAAAAAAATTATCACTAAAATAACGTTCTTCAGATGTCAACTGATGAATAGAACATAAAACACGTCTTGTAGAACAAAAGAGTGGAACACAACTGATGGTCAAAAATGACCATGCTAAATACGTATTCGGCCTTCTATTTTGCCTTGGCCGAAGAGGTTTTGGCTGGAGGCAAATCTCCTAGCTCCGCAATATACGTGATTGGACTGGCATAGGGGGGGTTGGAGATCTTTTTGGGGCTACCGGGGACAAATATATCTACTCTCAAGTGATATTCAACGTTGGGGGGACCTGACATGACACTGAGAAGAAGAAGAAAAAAGACGTAATTTTCGTCCGGACAACCTAATATATTTACTGTACAGAAAGAGTGTGTCTATGTTACGCTTTTATAAAATAATCTGGTGGGATTATTGCCAGGCGGCAATCTCTACCAGCAAACCAGACAATAGTAAATAAATAATGATACATGATCGCAAAAAAATATTCAAATAATTATTCATCTTTATGATATTTATGAACAGTATAAAGTAAGAATGAGGTATCATCAATCAAGGAGAGAAAATAAAAATCAGGAATGATACAAGTTATAACATATTACTGTCTTGAAAATAACAGTATTTTCAGTTGCTTCTTAAAACATACCTAGGACGAAGTTAATATAATATTGATTTGTAACGTATTCCAGAGTGTCACTGCATGGACAGTAAAGGACGACGTAAAAAAAGAAGAATGGTGAACTGGGAAGGCCAATAAACAACATCTATCTGTTTGAGCGTAACGCAAGTCCATGATCGAAAAGACGCTGAAAATTTTCAGCGAGATAAATAGGGGTGGCGAGTCAGTTAAGGATGGTATACAATAGACATGTGTGAATTTGGCGTCTATTTCTCACGTTCATTTTACCAGTTCAGCACCTTCTGGCATAAAGTGATATAATCGTAAGCACTTGGCACTTCTAGACCTAGGATATGAAGTTACATAGGAATGACAATAAAATTGCACTAACACTGAAATTTTAATAAAAATGGCATTGATATTCCTCGAGAAGGTACGTTCTGGAAAATTTATTCAAACTACGAAGTTTATTCAAACTACGAAGTATATTCAAACTAGGAAGTATATTCAAACTACGAAGTTACCACCGTGGTCTTGTTGCTAAGATGCAAAGGTTACGAGTTCCATTTCATGTATTGTTCTCAGTACACGCATTTCTACAGCATTTATTTGACTCTTTTCAGTCTTATTGAGAATATAATATAAGCATTATTTAATTGATGAATTCAAAATCTACCCAGAAATAAATCAAAATCAAACGCGGGTCACCAAAATGCAAGCGTGTTAATTCTTAGTACACCGTAGTCGCCGAATAAGATGTTAGTACAATATTAATACGGCCAAAAAGATTTTCTAAAGGAAGTTAATACAGTGGTTTCCCGTTGTCTTCTGTACCGCAAACCTCTAAGCTGGCAGAGCTTATATTGCCTCTTTCAGGAGCTATTATTGCCTGTTTTACAAAGCGCAAGTGAGACCCCCTTCTGCGCCCTAGGTTTGGTACAGGCAGTAACTGCTGCCTTACTACGAGTACAAATTAATTTATACCCCTTGATGGGAGTATCAAGTCTAAAATAATGAAATTTTCCTTCTACCTCGGCTGTTTTTGCTATTGAGTAAAAATTTAACACATTATATATGATTTAGAAAAAACATCAAGTATAAATAAATTGAAAAAAAAATAGCTAAAGTATTCAAGGAATCATCCCAGTTATAAGATTTTAGGTCAAAAGCCTACATGTTTACAGGGAATTATGTCTTCAGTTGGATCAAATCATTACTCTCTCATAACAAACAATGATTGATCTGCCTGAATACGGTGAGAGAGCCGACATACTCGTAAACACACGTCGTGGTAATTGAGTATTGAAAGTGAAATAAGAGTTATGTCTAGTAATCATTTAAACATAACCTCCCATGGCCTAGTTGGTAAGACGCCCGTCTTCCGATCTGAAGATTGCGGGCTGGTTTCCCGTTGGAACCCAGATTTATATTTAAAGGATTCCTGTTCAATTTTCACATAAGGCCACTTTAACATCTTTCTGATTGGTTGGAAGTATCCGATGTTGGCGTAGCAACAAGCCCACCAAGCTAAACTGTGCACAGCGAAAGTGTAATAAGAATAATAAAGTATTTTATATTCATAAATACATTTCGATGAAATTTTGAAACAATTAATAATCCGGTCTAAATACGAAATAATATATTATAACTATTTTTTCGTGTAATTGTATTATTTTGTAATTTCGTTAATCAATAATAAATTGAATTGTTTTCTACTTTTGTTGTATACAGCACAACCTTTATTATTATATGGCAAGGTATTCTAACCAACCAGAATTATGTAAATAAATATTTATTTAAAACAAGCCTAGAACTTTTTAAAAAAAAATCTGGACGTCAACGGGAATTGAACTTACGAGCTGGAAAACAGGCGTCTTATCTTTAAATGCCTGCAAGATCCAGATCACAGAAGAAGGGCGTTATGCTGCAGAAAGAGAAAAAAACAAAACGATGGCTATGGCAACAAACTATAAACGCTGATAACAAAGACAATCTACTTAGTGACGATGGAAGATCACGAATCTCTAACGAAAATCGGCATAACCAAAACTAAAGACGTCGGCAAGCGAAGGCAAATAATATGATGATTGATACAACAATGGCAGAGCAGGGATGATAAGGGGGATGGCGTGGTGGGATAAAATGTAAGAAAGTGTAACAATCAACAAGTATTTTATTTATACTTAAGGCATTAACATTGTGGAGGTTAAAGACATTGTAATTTGTTTTAAGTGTTTGATTAAACAAATTAAAATCAATAACAAGTGTTTATTAATTGTTTTCGCACATCTTTGGATGGCCTTTTTAACTAGTAAGAAAATAAATATCTAAATAAATAAATGTATATATTATTCTTCTGGAGTCGATCCAAAAATCGTAAGTGATTTTTGGATCAACTCCAGAAGAAACTAATTTAGTGAAGTACCCACTAGTACATTTATATTGTTTCTTGTGATAAATTGTTGACATCGCCATTATTTTTATGTACATCTGGCTCCAGGAAAATAACTCTTCAGTGGCTCTTAAGATACAGTAAATTTACTTTTTCTCCGCTAAAAGTGCGTACAAACACTGAAAATCCATTAGTTTTATTTCACTTAGCACCTAAAAGACCTTTATTCTTATTTCGTAAGCGAAAAAATCCGAAACAGATGTTAGTTTTGGACCAAAAGTGCGCCAACTATTGTGGCACAAAAAACGAAGTAGAGTTGAACGTTTATACGCAATCAGAACCCAATCAACATTTTGAGATAAACGGGAAAACATAGCAAAGTTTTAGATGGGTTTCAATTATAAAATAACATTTTGCTGGCTTGATATTTTCACAAATATTAGATTGAGAAATGCTTACTCGATATTTTAAATAAACTGAAAACAATGTTTTATGAGTTGGGTCTTGTTTGCATATTTAAGAAAAGTTTAGAAGATAAACCTTCAAACTTGTGTTTTTCAAAGTGTGGTGTGCTAGAATTCATTTTTTTGTATTTTTTTAAAGTTATTTAACGTGCCTATCAAACGATTTTTTTATGCATTTTAACTGGAATTCGATGTTCTCCGTGCCCAAATTGATACAACTCTAGATTAGAGCTCAATTCCTAATGGTATCCAATACCAACTATCAACTATAATTAAATAACCCAAGTCCGTTTCAGAAGGAGTAAGGTGTTATTAAATCGGACCGATACTCCGAGTATAAATTATCAACAGTACAATACTCGCATGCACTAGACGTGTGAGAGTTTTGTTGTCTAGCTTTTTTGCTCGGCTTTGCTCCAGCATTGATTGAATTTCCAACACTTATAATGGTAAACTGTGAGTTACTTGTATACACTAGTTATTCTTAACCAGAAAGCTCAATTACTGGTGTTTGAGACAATGTTGTCTCCCAGCCACGCTGGAACATGTCCACATAATTTAATCGGTTATGTTGAAAGGCACTTTAAGAATAAAAATAAACTTTAACATAAAGCTAGCAATGGAAACACCCAAAAGACAACCTTTAAATAGAGCTACTGTTATCGGATCTCTGAACCAATGGTATACAGATAGTGGTCGATGGATCGGTAGGTGGTCCGGCGGTTGTTGGTCCTCGGACCGACGGTAGCCGTACACTTTAACCTTAGTAATGTTGAGGTATCAACATATTGTATTTCTCTAAATTCAACAAAACTACTTCTCAAAACCTTTTTCAATTCCCATCATATGTTAAAAAATGAAGACTGTCTCTAAGTGACACCGAAATATATATATATAGTATACAGGTCCACCCCACGGAGAAAAATTTAGGTACTGCTTTAAACGACCATTTATGGGAAAAAACAGAACAGACAACAACGTAGGATTTATAAAGAACGTGTGAAACTCCATAAATGCATATATAATCAAAAGCAGATAAGAAACAAAGAAAATCAAAGCATGTTCCGAACCTTAGAGATGAATCCTTCAAGAGTATTGCCAACAACTCGTTGAGAGACGGTATAAGAAACTCCAACAAAAGGTAACGTGTGAAGTACAAGGCGTCATCAGATGTAGAATTCAAAGAAACATTAATAGCATACACTGGGGGAGAGAATGGTGAAGACCATATTCGTCATCGTCGTTGCTGGGCCTCGTAGTTGCTGGGCGAGTCCCAACATCAATTCAGTTGGAAAGTGTAGCTGTGCCGTGGAGTTTTTATTTCTTTCTTCTTTTCTCTTCTCTAAGTAAGTGAGTCGTTGCACACCAGCAAATTCTCCGGCCTCACCGCTATACTAGATCCGATGGCACACCAAAATGAGACGATCGGAGCACACTGGCATGTTTTTATTTTCTTCCTTTTTTTTGAAAAAATAGATATGACCGAAGTCATAGTCTTATACTCCCGAAAACTGGACGGCAAAAACACTTATGTCATTCGAAGGGAGTAACACAGCGCGGGGTTTGAACCGGTGACCTTCCGCAAGGAAGTCCAGTACATTACCCAGCGATCTTGCGCCTCAGTACATAACACGGCTATAATACCACACACGGTAATGCATGGAATCCATATTGTCTCCCAGAATTACCTGTGAAAAGAAGAGAGACTATCATATTTGGGAGACTACATCTAAAAAGAGGATAATCCGATGCAGTAATAGGTCAAATGACCTAAAAGAACGAGTGTGTAACATTGCAACAATGTATCTATAAGACTTCGTGACCTGATTGGTAAAACACCTGCCTGTCTTATGACCCGGAGTTTGCAGGTTCGATTCATTTTGGTACTCATTTTTTAAGGGGATCTAGTTCTTGAGCATCTATGTTTAAAGGGTTTTCCTGTCTGGCTCTCACATTGGTTTTCTTTTATATTTTTCGGGTCAATTGTAAGCGATTGTCACATGGCTAAAATATAACCTAATTTGACTAACAGGTTAATGTTATCAAGATCCCAGAGTTTAAACAGTCTAAGATTGATTTTTGAAAGAAACTGACACTTGATAATATACGAGTACCAGCCAGATTTTACTGATATCACTGTAAGTATTATTGAACATAATACAAAGTTATTGTGCACCTGAAAAATAAGATGGTTGACGTATTTTTTTAATTATTCAACAAATAATACCGTTATAATACATTCATAAACCAAAATATTAATAAATCTTTAGATGTACAATATATTCCAATAAAGACGGCGAAAAATAAATCAAATGAATCCGTAAAATTTCAAAATCTTCTTAATGAAGTGTATTATATTTCATTCGTTTCTTAATAATCTTAATACTTCTTTAGTTCCCATTCTTTACATCATTAAGTCATAAGGTTTCAGAAATTTTCTTATTCGACATAAAGCTATTTTTTTTAATGTAAGCGTGTTCACAGTCAGCTTAACTTTTTGCAATCGATAATTAATTAACTGTAGATTTTCTCTTTCCAAATATGATTTCATCTTTGCTAAAATTAATTGGTAACTGATAACTAGGGAATAAGATGCTTAACTTCCACTCGACTTGATTCTCGGTGGTACCCGAAAATGTTTTTTTTAAATCCCCACTTTTAAAAGAAGTGTAGTGTATTATATTGTATTACACTTCCGTTGTAAACAGTTCAATTCGATCACACCACCACTTATACAGTTATCAGGGATAAAGTAAGCCCCTATTCATCGCGATCTAATCTGGAAGATCGTAATCTTGATTTATTATGAACGCGATGTTACTTAGTGACGAAAAAGAACTGAGTAACGTATAAAAGTACTTAGCGTATAAAAAATAGCAACGACGACAGACTTGAGGTTCAACGTTGAAAGAAAATATCTTATAGTGCAGTAAAATACTTGTAAAGTAGCTTAAAGCCAGGAATTCAAACGACCAACAAGTTAACAGAACTTTTGCAGAAAGCTTTAAATGCAGCAAAACTTCCTTGACACATTACAGGTTTCTCTTATTCGTACAAGGACCAAACATAACAAATACAAAAAAAAGGATTAAATTCAGAATTTTGAGACTTATTTGATAAAACAATATAAAAAATGTACGTGTTACACTAAAACATTACGACGAAATATAACATATTAAATAATATAAAAAAAAAATTTCAAGTATTACACTGAATTCAAGATTTTTTTGAAGGAGCTGAGCGTCCCGTTAAAAGTGTGATTGCTCTACCTACCGGCATTTTTAAAGGTAGATTGGTTCGACTTAAAGATCGATAGAACAATATATAGGTGGTGTTGATCATTCAAGAGCATTGATATAAACAATCTGTGTTGATCATTCAAGAGCATTGCTATAAACAATATGTGTTGATCATCCAAGAGCATTGCTATAAACAATCTGTGTTGATCATCCAAGAGCATTGCTATAAACAATCTGTGTTGATCATCCAAGAGCATAGGTATAAACAATCTGTGTTGATCAGCCAAAAGCATCGGTAAAAGCAGTTGTTGTTGTTGCCTAACGAAAACCGAGAAAATAATTGAGAACTTCGCACGTCATAGGAAACTTTGAGAATAGCTTTCTTCAAATCGAGAAAAGTGAAAAAAAGTCGAGGTTGTAAATAAAGTGGCTTTTTCTTTGAAATATACTGCGTTCCCGGACCGAGTATTCTTTGTTTATGTTCGCGGCAAATGGATTCATTAGCGTTTTGTGGATTTTCCTTATGCTTGGGAACTTTTATTTTTATTGCGAGCCGCTTAACTACACGTAATTTATACGTATAGTTTAAGGGCTTTTAGTATTTCTCTATTTGTGTTAAATTTTATCGTAAACACTTTTATTGCTTTAAAACGTCAAAATGAAATGGGATGTTAAGTTTTTATTAGTTTTATTTCACATTACACGATTGAATATAGCTTCACGTTTATTCAAAGTCCTGATAATATAATTCTTGTTTGGCCACTCCCGTTGCTTACTGGTAGGACGCTTGTTTTCTATCTCGGGGTTTGGAGCGATATTTCCTATAGTCTTAGTATGATTAAGGCTTCATATACGAGAATATTGTTCCCAATCGACATATGAGGTCAAACAAGGATGCTTTATGTCACCCTGGTTGATTTAATATTTACGAAGGTTCATTGGAATATTTTAATTTGTTTTCTTTCACATGGTGCCCTTCTACATATCTGTACTAGGAAATCGAACATATTGAAAAGTGTGGCCTGATGATAACATTGTTTTTGGTCATATTAATTTAATATTCGGCCTTCAAACCAATTAAATAGGCACCAAACTCACAGTTCGGTATCGCATGTATTAGAAATACTTCGTCACGTGAGAAGGCAACAGTACTCTCACGTGTCTAGCGCGTACAAATGTTGTTGACGGACGAACTCATTCTGCAAACTGGGGTTTTTTGGGTACCATCGAGAATCGCAGTAAAAACTCTCCTGTGGAAGTCAAACGCCTTGCTATCTTACCAACTAAGCCATGTCCCCGATAATAACAACCATGCAAGAAATTATCATCTTTGTCATATGTACCAACTTGCATTACCAATATGATGACGTAACACTGAATAACGCGTGGTTTGGATATATTGAACCATTTGAGTGACACATAGTATTCTTTTTTTTTTTAACCTGGCGAGTTTATTGGCACGTGGCAATCTCTTCCAACCAACAAGAAAGCTGTTTTTATAGGCCCTAAGTGTTAACCAGACTGGAATCCCATTTAAAAAAATCTGGGTTCCAACGGGTATCGAACCCGCAACCTCCGGATCGGCAGACAAGTGTCTTACCTCCTGTCTTATTCTTATATTGAAATAAAAATTGATCAACCCCATATTAACATATGTTAGAAGAAAAATCTGTATAATATACATTTTAAATTTAAATATTTACATATTCTAATCAAAACAAACGGCCTAACATATATCCAAGCTTTAAACGTAGTTAGAACAGACCACGAGTCTAGTTAGACGACCTATAGCCGTCTAACTAGGCTCATACCCTGTTCTGAAACGGCTGACTTACACCCGAAAAAGACACACGTAACATAACTACCTAACTTTTTTTGGCAACACATAAAAATATACTGACACTATTTTATTTAAATATTAGTGGCTGTTCTACAAAAATGTGTTTCATTACACTTTCGGTGTGTACTTGGCGGGCGTATTGCCATGTGGCAATCTCTTACAACCAACCAGAACGATGTTTAAGAAACCTAAAGAGAAAAAGCATGTAATATAAATATTTTTAAATGGGGCTTCAAAAGGGATTGAGCCCGCAACTCCCGGGCTGGGAGGCCAGTGTTTTATCCACTGGGTCGCGGAGGTCGTCATTTAATTTTTATTTAAAAAATAAAATATGATTTTTGAATCATGTCTAGCAGTCGTTAGAATAATTCCTTCCTGGAATTTTACAAACATGACATTACGGCGTTAATACGATTTGGAGATTTCAGCTGAATATTTAACGTATCGTTTTGTTTTTATCCCACAGAGCCTCATTGAGAGGGGTATAATACAGAATACACCCTCTAATCGCCTGTTACACTGAATTGTTATGAATATTCAAGATAACTGTAAAATCTTTGTATTCTTGTTAGCCTCTGCTGTATATATGACACTTTTAAAATTACTTAAATAAAGATAAAATGTATTATTTATAGTTAAGGCATTAACATTGTGGAGGTTTAAAGACATTGTACTTGTAATTTGTTTTATCAAACACTGTTTATTCCATTTTTTATATCGGTATAACCCCACCGGTTTCAAGGCTTTCACCTCATCATCAGGGGAGCACAAACAAGACTGAATTATGTTCGAACTGGTACCTAGATACACGCTTTCAGCGAGGTGAACATGTGGCAAACACATATATATACCAAGAATCTCTCCGCTGCTCGCCGAGGTTGTCCCATGCCTCATTCAGCCCCCAGTCCCCAACCCGAATGTTTACCGTTAAAAGCGTGTATTTCGGTACCAGTTTGAACATAATTCAGTCTTGTTTGTGCTCCCCTGATGATAAGGTTAAAACCTTGAAACCGGTGGGTTATACCGTTACAAAAAGTGGAATATACAGTGTTTGATAAAACAAATTACAATAGATAAAATAATTGATTTTGTTGAGTGCACTAAACACATTTCATCACTCATTTTGTCATCCTCAAGAGAATAAGTTAAATTAAATTACATGTTACATACACTATCAAATAATCTGTGGAGAATAGCTAAGTAGTGAATCTTCTAGTGTCATTTATTTATTTAAAACTTTCATACAAATACGTCTAGCGAATTTGTTGCTTCAAAGCAATTTCTTCTAGCCAACCAAAATTTTTGTTTCATAATTATTATTGGTATCCATGGTCGTATCTTTAACGTTGTGTATTTTATTTTATTTTTTAGTTTTATTATTTATTTTACGCATGACAAGAAATATATATAATTTGCGGAAAAACAAGAGGCAATTTAATTTGGACACACAATTTTAATAGATCTGGGTTTGTTACCTTTCATTTGTCGTGTCCCCAGTAAACTAGGTTTTTGCCTGTATCTCACTGAAGGCATATAGGATGAAAAAAAAATCGATACTTCTTTCCGATTTTTTATTATATAAAACCCCGTTGCACATTCTCACCAACCTGACAAACAGTGACACTCAATTACATATGTATACATCACGCGAAATCAAACCCCACACAATATTTGCTAAAAACTAACTAAAAATAAAATAAAAGATAAGTCTCTAATAAAATATGAATGAGAATGGGAATTGAATAACGGTTAAGGAAGGGAAATATTTTGACATAAATAATATTACTTAAGTTTATTCCTAAATATTAATGACGATGTAGCATATCTGATTGGGCCAGAAAAATCGTTTCAAAGTCAAGCCGAGTGAACCAACAAGATGTTATATATTTTAATTTGGGTAATAGAGTAAGAAGAAGTGAAGGGGATAAATTTAATTCACTATAATTTCTACTCTAGGAGGTTATTCTTTCATTTTAATACTGGATCTAGCTATTTGAAAGGAATCGAATTCAAAACCACAATATGGAAAACCGTTACCGGAAGGATTTTACTTGAAAACCTTTTTCATTAGTATTTATTATCCTACTGCCCTCTTGTGATAACTAGTGTATTGTAACTTTTTTTATTCGGACATATTGAAAAGCGTGACATGAAGACAATATTTTATTTCGCTCCATTAATCGAGCCTTCGAGTGTACAACCACTTAACTAGGCCCAGAATTCGCAATTGGTTGTCGCACGTGTAGAAAATAACTACCGCACGTTAAGCGCCTAGCGTATGAGAGTATTGTCGTAATACGAATTAATTTATCACACTGGGGGGATTCCTTTTATTTTTTTTCTGGTACCATCGAGAATTAAACCTCGGGTCAAAGTCAATCATACTACCAACTAGGTCATCGTAATAACTAAAGAACCATTTACAATAAATTCATAGTTATATCGGCTTACGAAGTTAAACAACTTGTGTTAATTAATTGTCCTTCCTCAAAATAAAGTAATATTAATAATTGTTTCGTATTTTATCGTAAATGTGTTAAAAATAATTAAAACAAATAAGACACATCTCTTACACTGGGTAATCAATGCGCGATTACTTATTAATTTCAGCTACCTGCTTAGTCTCCCCAACAACTTATCCTGTAGGGGAAACTCCACCCTCCTTCCAACTTACATGAATTATAAATTTATCCCAGATTTAATCACATATAAATTTCCACTCATACATCTTGTAACGATGACAACTTGAGAAAACGCCATCTTAACCCTCTTAAACACAATATTATACATGTGATATAATCACTGAAAAAATCACGATCCGTACCAACTCAGTTGTCTCTTGGCTCGACTAAGCAGAGTGCTACCATAAAAAAATCTGCTGCAGTCTTAATTTCAGCCTCGCTATGTAACATATATTCTTCCGTCAACACTTATTTATAAGTTTCTTTGGACTTATACACTCTTTGCGAGTCACGTGACCAAAGATCTGAAGAATCTCTTCTTGATCGCATGCTCAATGCTGAGCATCGTAGTCATCTCCATGTCTGGAATTCAACGGATTTGTGTCCAGTCCTGGGTCATGTTGAATGCAACGTTTAAAGAGGTTCCTATTTACTCCTTTATTTGACTCGTCCATCATATAAGAAACCTTCATCTTGCACGTTTTTCCTCAACTGTACAGCTTTTTAAGACTTTCGTTGTCTTTTCTGGCAACATGCCTAAAGTATGTTAGGATCCTTTTACTGCATGTTGTCGAAAGTCTTTCTGTAATTGCTAATTCTTATAACACAACATCTTGAAGGTTTCTATCTTATTTATGTTCTTTCTCACCCTCCATGTTTCTATTATATACAGTGCTATGGAGAATACTTAAGATTTCTGAGTACAGACTGGTTTATCCATATCTTGCAATGTCAGACTTTTTATAGGTGGAGAACACGCCTTTATTGGTCGCGAGTCTTCAATATTAGATGAATTTCTAACTGTCTTTCTAAAGCCAATACACACCAATGATCATCATTTTAAATTGAAATCATTCGTTCACTTATTGCATATATTATTTTCATTTCATTGTAAATATTCATTAAGTTTAAAATCATGTAGTTTAGTTGTAAAATATTTTCACTCCACAGTATCTCACTAGATTACGGTAGTCTTATGTTACGTTGTTTTAGTTTTACTCAAAACCCCAACTACGGACACAACAATGCAATTGTACTGATACGACGTCAATGTGAACAGAACTAACGAAATCCTAAGCAGTGATTCCATTTGACACTGGCGTGTACTCCGTATATAGGAATTAATTATCATTATTTGAGAAGAGGAAAGATTAAATTGATTTGTATATCTATGGTTAATGCGTTGTTTACCTTTCAAATATCAATTTCTATCTATCACTGGAAGAAAAATTAGGAAAATATTAAAAGCACTCCAAAATAGCTCATTTTGTATTTATCAGAACATCATCGTTTGTTGCAAACCTTTTTGGATGGACTAATAAAGAAAAACTTATTTTGTCCGATTTTGATCCTTCGAACAGGTAATAATGACAGTGGCAGGAGGTGGATATAAGTAATAAACATCTCGGAAACATCCTGGATTTTAGCTCCTTAAAAAATATGGAGCTACATCAACTGAGTCCGATTCCGTCAATCTCATTATGCTAACAATGTGCATACGTGGAGTGCTCGCTTCTTGGCGAGTATGGAGAAGTAAAGAAAACCGAGCACACAGCAGAAACACGCCTCGTTTACGTCATTTTTAAAGTGCATCAATCTACTCCAAATGCATCGACCGGACTGAGGAGTCTATTTGTGCCACTTTTCGCCATACGAAACAAGAAACCGGACTGAGGAGTCTATTTGTGCCACTCTTTCGTCATACGAAACAAGAAAACGAATAAAAGTCTTATTTCATCAATTTCAATGGCAATTTAAGTCGACATCCTTGACTAAACTTAAATTTTCGAAACAGATAATAAAACCTATTTTAAACATACATACCATCACGTCATTTCCCAGTCGGGGTAAGCAGAGAGGACAGAGTGTCAAATTTTCCTATCTCGACACATATCTTTCGTCTCTAGCACACTTTTCATACAACTCCTTAGAATTCTCGGAATCTTTACGTTTCCTTCATTCAAAATATCGTCAATTTAGTACAAACATACTTTCCTTGGTATTACTATTTCACGCCTTCTTTCCGTTTTGTGAGTTTTTTTTCATTCGTTCAACATACCCAAATCATCTCAGAATCCTCTTACTCAATATAGTATATCAGTCAAAAGTTCTCATTCATCCCTTATCACTTTATTCTGTATTGTACCATACATTAAAACCCCATGGATTCTCAGTGCACGCATTATTGCAGCATTTATTTGGCTCCTATCTGTATTTTTTCCATGTTTACGTTTCACTTCCATACATCAAAGTTGGCATTAAAACATTGATGTGCACCATCATCTAAGCAGATTTTGATACTGTGAAAATCAACATTGAAAAGTGAAGAAATTGGGTTTTGTTGTTTTTTTAATGTGTAATTGAACGATACTGTACTGGTGAGAGGGTTAAATACCATTTACTGACTCTTGAATTTCACAAAATTACATTTCATGTTCACAGCTTCTAAACTACTACACGACGACGTTACAACGCAATAAAGTTTTAATTTAATCTCTGTCGCCTCAGCCCAGATAATCAGCATCCTATATCATCCCCAATCCAGCGATCTCTGCTGGCTTTATCCTCGCTCTTTAGTTCTGCATAAGTTACTAAGAAATTTACATTTCACCTCCATCTGTCTTACTTGACTCTTCGACTTGTCTCGATACGAATGTCTCAGTTATTCAATGATAATTCAAGTATCTACAAGCAAAATCATGAATTATGAGATTAACCCAATTTTTCAACATTCATTAAACTCATTTGGAAGGTTATTTTAATGACTGTCATCAGAAATGTGAACCAACCTAGATTGAGTAGCGAATTTTTTTCATTCTCTTAAAGCATCTTTTTCTGTTTATAACAAAATAAGTCTTTAATAGACCAAAATAGACACATAAAAACGACAGACATGATGATTTACTCCAAATAATTTTTAATGGTTTAAGTTGGCATCGAACTGTTACGTTCCCAATTATTCAGAAGAATAAAGAGAACGGTTGAAGATCAATCAGTACGAAGTTATTAAGTATATGGACGTCTCCTATACGAAGTTCCTTTCGAAGAATGATCCTCGTAGAGGGCTATCGGTAGATAGAACTCTGTTGTGAATAACTCGTCAGGTAGTTATTCGTTTTAGGGATGCAGTGATGACCAAAGGTAGCGATGATACTTGATTCAAAGTGAAAGATTGAAGTTTCAATGTAAAGATGTTTTATTGATTTCAAAACGAACACACAGTATAGTACAGTATTAACAGTAGTGAAGACAAAGTTATAAGACAGGGAACTGAAGGAGGTACCCGTATATATACCCGAAAGCAATGTCGTAACAGGATGTTCACACGGACATGTGGTTTTATATCTTATCAGGATGATGTTTTTTAGGGGGAGATACGTTTTAAAATAGTGACGCATTGGTCTAGAAATAGATTCTAAATAATTGGTATTTCCAGTGGTGTAACAGAACGTCAATGAATTAAACAAATTAATAAATACTCGAATTAGCTCCAATAAAAAAAAACTCGAATAAATTCTACAAAACATACTTACAGTAATTTATTCACGTTTCTACGGAAAACGTTAAGTTTTAAATGGGATCCTACAAAATTAATATTAGTTGAATAAATAATGGAAGATCGTTGATGCTTTGCTATGTAGTCATGGAGTAATTTTTTTATGATTTCTACAGACCGAAAGATGTACAATTGACAAAATACTCTCCTGTGCATGTCTGTAAATAACTGATCTAATTGATGCAAATCTGATTCATCGATTACCCGAATCCGAACAGAACATTGATCACACAATCCGAACAGACCATTGATCTCACAATACGAACAAAACATTGATCACACAATTCAAACAGAACATCGATCACACGATCCGAAGAGAACATCGGTCACTCTATTCGAACAAAATATTGATCACACAACTCGTATATAAGATCGATTACACAATCCGAACAAAAGGAAAGTATTGAAAAACTTATGATGTTCAGCAGTGTGCATCGCCAAAGAAGCAAAAATTTTCACCAAAGAGATGACGCGACCAGGTAAAGGAGGATGCTGTAACAAGTTTCAGATCTGCGGTCAGTAAGATAGACGATATATAGTAGTCCAGTGGGGAAAAGATATCTATCGTAAGTAGCAACCGCGAACACAGGATATTACGACTTACAAAAATTTAAAGGAATTCGGAAGAAAATTAAAAAAATATATACTGTTTTGTGCTGGAAAAAGAAAGTAACGCTCCCTTAGCAATATGTAATACCAATGTCTCCGTAGTATAGAAATGCGATTCCAGGATAGACTATCATATACATTTTCTGTCTCAAACGTATCCACGTATTCTTTGAACGTATATTCGCAAAATGAATATAATTCATAGGTTAGTTTAAAGCCAAAAGGTATGACGGAGGAAAGAAAATGGTAGTCTACGGCTAGATGGACCGAAGGGATGAAGAATATTTTTGGCTTTCCCTACTGCTTATGCACTTAACACAGTAAAAAGTTTTGAAAGAATGTCGGAAATGTCTCTGCCAGCACACTACAAGAAGTTGTGACCCTCAGTTGTAAGCTAAGTAATTTCGAAAAAAAAAAAAAATGTTTTATATTCATTTAATTTACTAATTAAGGAACGACACTATGAGGAACAAAAACATTAAAATTCTGAGGGTCATTCTTTGTTGTCGACGTTTTTCAAGATAGAAAGCATATTTTAACCAATAAACTCGTATATTAAACATGATTATAAACATGATTGTGAATTCATAGTCGACTATATTTTGACTAACATTGAATGGTTAAGGCTCGCTCCGTCCTTGGCATGCTTTAAGAAGCGACTGAAAAAACTCTTAATTTCTAGTCAGTAAAATAACGTGTTTCATTCCTGATTTTCCTTTTCCTTTCCTCTCCACCATTCCTTCCTTTCCTTTTGATTGATGATATCTCACTTTATATGAAAAAGAATGTTCGGGTGACTGTCCGTCTTTGTGGCGTCGTGGGCATGTGCTCACCTATTTGTTTATGGATTTCATGGGGATGGATAGTCATCTGATTGATTTATGTGACCACGTAACTTGCTTAATTTACTTTTGTCTGGTCGGTTGGAAGAGATTGCCGCCTGGCAATAAGCTCGCCAGGTTGTATTTGCAATAAAAGTGTTAAATAAATAAATGGTTGAGGTCGCAGTATTGATTGAAAATACTTAAAAAATCTTATATTCTTTTGTATTACACTTTCGTCGTATACAATACCACCTAGCAGGCTTATTTCCATGTACCAATATCTTCCCACCAACCAGAAAGATGTTAAAAAGACCTTAAGTGAAAACTAGACTGGAATCCTTTCTTTTTTATCTGGATTCCAACGGGAATCGAACCCGCAACCTTCGGGCTGGGAAACTAACGTCTTACCAACTAAGTAGTTAATGTTGTCGAAAGTGTAATATTTTATTGCCCTTACGTTGTATATAGTACAACGTATTGCCACGTGGCAATCTCTTCCAGTCTGTCAGAAATTTGTATATTAGGTTATAAGTGAAAACTAGACTGAAACCCTTTTTAAAATAAATTTGATTCCAGCTTGGGTAGAAGACAGGCGACTTACCAACTAAGACATGGCGTGTCTCTTTTTAAATAAATTTAAAATACACAATCAATATATGACGAGAAAAAATGTATCTATCTGAATAAAAAATTCCGGTCTGAAAGGGTTAAATTGTTTCTTTCCCAAATAACAAAGTAGAAAGAAAAATGTTTGACCCTAAATTAATTTACGTATCAAAAAAATATAATAATTACATTATGTCCTTGCTCTTACTCAACGTTTTTTTAATAAACTTAATTTTATTTTGTTTATCTTTTCATTTTAATTGTACGTAGATTGCGTATATTTTAAAAATAATTTAATAGGCCTTTACATTTTCAGCGAACTTCTTAACATGTTTTATTTGTGTCCTATTTTAATAATTTAAGATAAATTTGACCTTTCTACTAGACTTTAACCTAGACCACTGCCGCATCTCCTCCCCTATCACCGATAACTTAGAAGCTTCATGCGTCATAGTAAACACTACCAATCACGGCCCCCTCAAACTGTGCGCAACATATCTCTCCCCATCTTCCCCACTTGTCGAGACCGAACTGGACTCATTCTTTGCCGATAACATCCCCACCATCATAGCAGGAGATCTCAACGCCAAACACCCCTTCTGGTACAGCCACACTCCCAACGCGCACGGCAAAACGCTCGACGAAATCTCTTCTCGTAAGAGATACTTCGTGGTCGGACCTACGTCCCCCACACTCTATCCACTAAACCCCAACCATCGCCCTGACGTCATAGACATCATCGTGCATAATGACATCCCCTATCAAACAGATCTCACGACTGTTCACCAGCTTCAATCCGACCACTACCCGGTACTACTTCACTTGACGGATGGCTTTCCGCCCTTCTCACCCTCACCCCCACCGCGGCACATCACCTCGTGGGGTGACTTCGCCACCTACGTAGACAACTGCATTAAAATTCCAACAACTTTTCCAGACACGAATTCCATCGATACTGCTATATACGACTTCACAACCACCATAAAATCCGCTCTCACGTCCGCTTCAAAAGTGAGACCCGCCGACAAACCCGAACTCCCCCTTCCTCCACACATCAAAACGCTGATTGTGGAGAAAAATAAAATCCGAAAGCTGTGGCAACGCACAGCTGTCCCCTCGTATAAAGCAGAATATAACAGATTAGTAAAAAAAATAAAATTCCACTTACAACAGATCCGAAACGATAAATGGTCTGACTTCGTCGAGTCCCTCGAATACAACGAAGGACTCAAATGGAAACTCACACGTTGCCTCCGAAATACGCCCCCCCGCCCCAGCTCTCTCCAAGGGCCAAACGGCACCGTCTTCTCTGCTCGCGACCGCGCAGAGACCTTCGCCGACTCTCTAGCGAATATCTTCTCGCCAAATACAGATCTCTCAGACCCCACTCACACAACAATGGTCGACAATGCAGTTGTCAACATACTCAACGAACAAACCCCCCCCACCTCAGACTTCTTCTCACCGCGAGAAATTCAAACAATCATAAAAAATCTAATCAATAAAAAAGCCCCCGGCCCCGATAAAATCAACAATTTCACTCTCAAAAAACTCCCTAAAAAAGCCATCTGCACCATTACAGCCATCTTCAACGCCTGCCTTCGACACAAATTCTTCCCGACCCCGTTCAAAAACGCCGATGTCATTATGTTCCCCAAACCGGGCAAAAGCCACGCCATCCCCGAAAATCACAGACCGATCAGTCTGCTCTCCACCCTAGGTAAAGTGCTCGAGAGATTAATCCTCGACCGTCTCTCGACTGAAATATACGCGCGCAACGTCATTCCAGAATCGCAACACGGATTTATGCCGATGCACTCGACCAACCATCAACTTCTTCGCGTTGTAGAGCAAATTATCAAATCCTTCAGAGCCAAAGGGCTCACGACCCTCCTTTCGCTAGACGTGGCCAAAGCCTTCGACACCGTCTGGCACAACGGACTCGTATACAAGCTACACAAGACGGGTATTCCACTTAGACTAGTGCAAATCATCGCCTCCTTTCTAGAAAATCGCTCCTTCTCCGTCAAAATAGACGGAATAAACTCCTCCCCGCGCCCCATTCTGGCAGGTGTGCCCCAAGGTGCACTCCTGTCCCCCATCCTGTACAATATATATACGAGCGATATGCCCCAATTTTCTAACGCACACTGTATCACCGCGCAATACGCCGACGACACAGCATTCCTCTCATCATCCAAATACGAGTCCGACTCCCACAACCGACTGCAAGACTTCATTCCCATTCTGGAGCAATGGTGCACAGAATGGAAGATCAAAATTAATCCCTCCAAAAGCACAGCAGTCCGCTTCTCACGCAAATACATCGAACCCGTCAGAACTCTAAAACTCTTCGGCCAGAGCGTCCCATGGACCGACCACGTGAAATACTTAGGCCTCACCTTAGACAGTAGACTCACGTGGCGCAAACACGCCCTCATTGTAAAAGCAAAAGCTCTCGGAACTTTAAAATCATTATTCCCATTGGTCGGTAAATTCAGTAAATTAAGTCCGCGCACTAAACTCCATCTTTATAAAGCGATCATCAGACCGCAATTGACATACGCCCTTCCGGTATGGGGCTACGCGCCGGTAACCACGATAAATCACATTCAAATCGTTCAAAACAAAGCCCTCCGCATGATATTAAACGCGCCCTACATAGTTCGTAACTCTAGACTCCACGCGGACACCGCACTCGAAACTATCCCCGATCACATGCGAGCTCTGGCCGAAAGGTTTTACAGTTCAATATCAAGACATCCCAACCCCGTCATACAAAATCTCGGAAACTACAACGCGAACACCAACTACAAGCACCCACGTCCAAAATCTATTCTCCGCACCCGCCCACCCGCAAACGCCCCCCCAACTGCAAATGACCCCGTCACTCTGAATACCCCTCCGTCTTCTACACCATTTTCTACACCTTTCTCTACACCATTTTCTACACCTATTTATACACCGACACCGACTCCTCAAGCGGCAGACGACAGCCTCCCACCATAGTCAATCGCGTATTTCCCATATTTATGTATTAATATATTTTTAAAAGTCACACACGTCTCCCCAAATACCCATATTTATATACAACATCCTATGATTTACTCACCATCATCTCACCTCCATTTCTTTCTCACCACCCATCTAATATATATAAGCGTGTGTGACATCGCACATCCACAAATATATGTATATTCGTATGTAATATCATTTATATAACATCACATGTATACAAGTATTTAACGTCTTATTATTTCTCATAATCATTCATCAAACAAATTACATAAAACTATCCCTCCCCGTCTCCTAAAACAGGAACCAAAATATCCAATTAAATATCATATCAGTCAGAAATTATCCGATGAAGGAGTAAGGCGTCCTACCATTGGACCGAGACTCCGAACGAGATATTCATCACTTGTGTAGACTTTAACCCATTAAATGCTTCCCCTTTGTAATTAACTCATTTCTTAATCTTCAATTAAATCACTAATTGTTTGCGTTAGAAAATACTTCAGAAGTTTATTTTTTTGTTGCGGTGTGCGTGCTTACGAAAAATTAAGTTGGGGAATTTCTCAAATAGAGTACAGAGTTAAAAAAGTATATTATTGATGCAATTTTTATTGAATCTTTGGAATTTGTTGAACTGTTAAAATATTTCAGATTGTTAGGAAAACATGGACAAAATAAATAACTCCCTATAATTATCAAAGTTTTGATTGCTTTTATTTCAGAAAAATTCCGGGTTAAATTCCTTCAAACAAAATACCTGAACTTTACTTGTACCCCTTCGTTTGCAAGCCTGAATATTTTAATTCTTAAGTGGTGGCCCTCTGCGAAGCTTTTTAATTTACATGATTGCTTTGAACAAAAATATATTTATAGAAATATGGACATGATAACAATGAAAAACTTATTAAAAAAGTTTCGTAGTGACTTGTGAATAAAATGAAATAAACAAAATCTTGTAACGGCAATACATTTTTCAATTCATAAACTATTTTCACCATTAAGTATGGTAAATCAAATAAGTTAAATGACTGTCTCTTTGCACACAAGAATGTACTGTATGTAAGACATTTTTTCTGACATTATCAACAATTTTCTTTAAAATTGTTTCTGGGCTTATAGCTTAATCGAGACTATTTCTTAACGAATGCTAGTTTTAATTTGTATTACTCGTGATTTGTTCACTCACATTATGGGCCCTCTTTCTGTAGTTGTGGTACCAAATATTTTGGATCAATGCCCTTTAACGATCGCAATTGGCAGTAACAATAGCACCTTGATAACTTCGAAGAAATATCGATCAACCTATCTCTCGAATTAGATGTAAAGGACTTTAAAGTAGTTGTTTTGGATTTCAACCCCCACAATCGACACTTTTGTTTCTTGGAACTATTTAAATGAGAACGTGCCTCATCATTAATTTATAGTGGAATTAGTGATAATTTTCTGTGATATTTAACAGGGCGTGGGAGTATTCCAGAAATATTGGTTTGTCTATGAGATAAAATTATTGCACCAACTGGATCTTATAAGGATAGAGATGCAAATCAGTATGTAAAATTCGCTGTAGAGTGCATCAAGACACCTGTAATTGAGGAGCTCGTCTTCTCAGCTCGTTATTCAACACTTGCGCAACATTGATGTAAAATGAACTGATCTGTGATCTTCCTGCACTTCTTGCAGTTGCTTCTTTAAAAATTCGCCTGTATTATCTTTTAAGTCTGAATAATTTAAGTATTGTGTTGAAGGTAAATTGTGATATTTTTCTCACGTATGTCACTCTACATTTTTTTAACTTTAGACCAGATTAAAAAATCATAGAAAGCAATTAACAAAACAGTTACAAATTTTCCAAATAGGAAACTTACTTTTCCGCCACCTGTACAAGTTGATTTTATATTCATGCGCACTTAAAATCCTGATGTGAGTATTACTGTTCTAAATATTTTTAATGGTCGAAAATACCGTACATCGTAATAAATAAATAAACACTGTAATGAAGATGATTACAATAATAAACTTTTATATTATAAGGTTTATTAGGAAGAAGGTTTTATCAGTTTATAGATAAATAAATATTTTCAGGCAAATACATTTTGCGGATTTATTACTTTGGATAAATTTCTTCTAATCAACTAACTTTTGTTTCATGATTATAATCGATTTCTATAACAGGGTATACAACTAAGTTATAGTAAACTGCAATAAATTTCACCAGCAATTCTTGCCTATGACGAAAAAATTTCTGTCTTCGTCGTGGTTATCATATTCTTAATTCGGTGTGGCGTCGACAAAGGAGAAAGTTCTTGAGTTATTTTCTTATCATAAAAATACATTTCTTTTAAAAAAATTTGATTGCATGCCACACTGAATGTAAACTCGATTCATTCCTAGAATCAAGTCAATATATAATGAGGACGGAAAAAATATAAATTTTATTACATATATTATACAAGGCCGCTGTAAATTACTTTACTGGGTAGGTACAGGACAGGAACAGGTGGCTGTGAAGTCCCGATCATTCTAAGATAAGGTGTAACGATGAAGATGATTATTTATCTATTTCTCCTTCTTCCTTATATGCCGTGTCCGGTTCCCCTTACGTTGGCGAACACTCTTGAGAAAATATCTATGTCTTTAGCGGCACATAACAGCTTCTCTAAAGAGCTGTACATTCGCGAATATTGCGTTACCAAGACATGCGCCTTCAATTGATTCCGCGTCGATCTTAATTTTCGCCTAACAGTATTAATTTTAGGAAGTGGTATTTTCCCCTTAATATTTGGCCAAGATAAGCAATTTTAGGCTATTTTTGTGGTATTTAAGAATTCTCTTTCTACACCTACAACATCTTGCCTTTTAAGATACGATGAAACCAAGAAATGCTGAAATTTCTTAGATGAATTCACATTTCAAAGACATTTACTCCATCTATCCCTCCCCTTCATGGCTTGAGAGGCAGTGGTTAAGGGTAGTCTAGTTTGATCTATTACTTGGTCAGTCCAACGCATTGTGATTATTCCTCTTGTGCGTCATCTTTCCACTCTCCCAGTAACCACAAACCTCTCCAAACTGTCTTTTTAGCCACGAGCAATGTGTCCAAAGAATCGGAGATCTCGTCGAAGACAATCTGTCGGCAATTTTCAGTTCTTCATGAATGGAGGTGTTAGTTCATCTTGCTGTCCTCCTTCAGTACTACGTTTCAAATACATCTATTCTATAGTACGTCTTTGATTACTTTCAGATACTTAACTAAGAACATTTTCGTCGTGATGGTGATTGTTCTGCTCTTCCATATTTTATTCCGTAGTAACTATTTACAACCAACTCCTGAATAACAAGACCACACAAATTGGGTAGTCAATATAGGTATTGTGTAGACTTTAATATGTCTACGACTACTTTCAAGAGTAAAGAATAGAAGTTGGCACTGATAAATTGGTTGAATTGTATTGTCTTATACTGTTCTATGTTGTATTATATAATACTGTTTACATGGCATTGTTAAATTGTTAATTTTTTGTATAATTGTGTATCGATAAGAATATTGTACCGTTTAAATAAATAAAAACGTAATCTTATAGTTGTTATAAATTTAAGTGAATGTTTTGCAAACATTAACTCATTTACATACATCTCCAACCTATTCTGATTTTGCTTAAAATGTGGATTATCCCTAGTATAATGTTTAATAGAATTGAAAAACGGGGTTTCGTTCGTTAATCCTCCGGATTACCATAAATTAAACGCTCTCAGGCGCGATTGGAAATGTTTGCCGAGAGCAAACCAAAGAATTAGACGTGATTGGTATCAAGGCACATGCCTATCTATGGAAGAAATTCATTAGATTTCTAAAGTTTTATCAAACAATGCGTAAATTTAGCTTGCGATAAATCCAAAACACGTTCAATATAAGATATTTAACTATGTATAATCTTTTATTCAGTTACACACAAGCCTTCTTAACCTTTCCCTTCCTGTGCTATAAAAATCTGCCCGTTCCGGTGATGTGTATTCAATACACATGTAAAAATGAGCGATTTAAAATAAGAATATTCATAGCCAATCGCTTAAACTAATTAAATTTGAAGTCAAAAGTGATAATAATTGAAATGTAATTGCTGAAAACATGAAAAAAACCATCGAACGACGTTCACGAAACAAGCAAAACGACCACCTCGGACGAAAGCCCGCTGGCTACTGAACGAGGGAAGCGAGCGAACTGAGATTCTATTCTTACGTTCCCATATACCGAAGTAGAGTGAGAGTGAGACGTGAATAGCGTCGCTTCCTCGCCCAAAGTGGTTTTTAGAATGAATATACCTACGTCATACACTGGCACACGTTTTATTGTATTGGTGAATTTATTCCCAATTTTCACAAAATATCTCTGAAGTGGCCGATAAGTGCTAATTATTATTAATATTATTTTTTTCATTCAATGCGTAAATGTATTACGGAGGAATACCTAAAATCTGAATCCAGTATGTATTATATTTATAGAGATATTAAAGTTTTTAGAAGCAATGTGTACTACTTATACATCTCATTGAAAGGATAATTTATCAACTTGCTCTAATCTTTCAATGCTAACCCATATATCACAATCGCTTTTCCTTTCACACTTTTCCTATCATTTACTTTAGATTTCATAACATTTATTCTCACATCCTTCTTTTTACATCTCTCATACAATTTACTTATCAAATTCATTATTATCTCAGAGCTGGGACGAGGCATTTTGGCGCCTGCGGAACCCATCCAAAAACGCGACCCACTTACCCCACACGACATTTTTCACAACACTTTCGGGAACGAATAAAATTTCTGGAATATTTTACCCATATATGAAAATGGGGATTTTGGTGTTCTTAAAAATGCTGTAGATGCCTGGAAGAAAACCTGCTTACCGAAAACCATAACAATTGGTCCTTTCTAGGTTGAGGGGACGTAATTTTCGACATGATTGGAATGGAAAAAACAAATATTTCAATTGTTTTCGCCATTTTATTTAATTTCTAATAATAACTTTTCTATTATGTAATGATTTTTATTTATGTTATTTCAATAAAAATATGTATGCATTCGTAATTGTCAAGAAATAATCCAAAAAAGTTATTCGAAATTATCTTATATAATATTATCTCATAACAAATTACATTGTCTTTAAACCTTCACAATGTTAATGTTTTAACTGTAAATAAATTCTCTGTTTAAAATTCGATGGAATTTGCCAAAGATAAATTTTGTATCATCTCACATATTTGTAATTTGTTTTATCAAACACTGTTTATTCCACTTTATGTAACGGTATAACCCTACCGGTTGCAAGGTTTTCACCTCATCATCAGTGTCTTGTTTGCGCTTCCTGATGAAAAGGTGAAAACCTTGAAACCAGTAGGGTTATACCGTTACATAAAGTGGAATAAACAGTGTTTGATAAAACAAATTACATTGTATTTAAACCGTCACAACGTTAATACTTTAACTATAAATAATGTAATAGAATAAAAGATATTTTATTTATCAGATATATTTAAATGGTACGACAAAAAATATAAAAAAGAACAATTGAAGCTTGAAAAGAATTGTCACGCTGCCACGTAAATTTGCATAATGTTATGTTGGCAATTGTGGAAATGTCAATTTGTGGAATTACAGACCAGTTGGCACCGCATTTGGTGCACATTTTCCGTCCCACTTGCCAGACGACAGAGGGTACGATATTCCTTTTTTTTTGGGGTGGCACCATAGCGGAAAAATGACAGTCGAAAAGAGAACGGAGAATCACCAAGTGATGGGTTTTTTTCAAATTTTTCAGCTTAGAAATAAAAATTTTGTTAGATATATTATTTATAGTTAAGACATGAACATTGTGGAGGTTTAAAGACGTTGTAATTTGTTTTATCAAACACTGTTTATTCCACTTTATGTAACGGTATAACCCTAAAGGTTTTTTAATTATCAATTTTTTTAAATATTAGGTCCTTACATATGAAATTGGCGTTTTGTTTGGGAGGAACATAAAGTTGATTTTTTTTTAATATAATATATTTATTTAATCAAAGTATGTACCATTGCTATCTATGCACTTTTGCCATCTCATAGGTAGTTCATCGATCCCTTTACTAAAAAAACCATTCGGACGGGAATCAATAAAATCTTTGAAGTCGGTTTGGACTGCCCCATCGGAGTTGAATTTTTTCCCTTGCAAGAAGTTATCCAAATTTCGAAAAAAATAGTAATCTGTTGGGGCAAGGTCCGGAGAGTACGGTGGATGTCTTAGACATTCCAATTGAAGCTCTTCTAATTTGGTAGCCGTCTGTTGTGCAGTGTGTGGTCTAGCGTTATCATGAAGCAGCAGTGGCCTAGAACGATTAACCAGCCTCGGTTGTTTAACAGCTAGCTTTTCCATCATGGTTTGCAGTTGCTGACAATAGACATCTGCCGTAATCGTCTGGCCAGATTTAAGAAAGATGTAGTGAACGACACCAGCACTAGTCCACCAAACGCTCACAAGTAACTTTTTTGGAGTCAATTTTCGCTTGGGGCATGGTTTGGCTGGTTCGGCAGGGTTCAGCCATTGCGATGAGCGCTTCCGATTATCATACAGGATCCACTTTTCATCACAGGTTCGATTCAAAATCCCTTCATTATTGTGCCGGTTGAGTAATGCAACGCAGCAGTCAACGCGCGTTTGTTGATTTGCTTCACTCAATTCGTGAGGTACCCACCTTTCAAGCTTTTTCACCTTCCCAATTTGCTTCAAGTGGATTAAAACAGTTTTATCACTAACACCGCAGCCTGCAGCTAACTCGGACGTGGTTTGCGATGGATCCGCTTCCACAATAGCCTTCAATTCTTCATTATCAACTTTGGTCTCCGGCCGTCCACGGGGCTTTTTCTGCAGGTCGAAATTTCCAGAACGAAAACGTTGGAACCAAAAACGCACTGTGTTTTCTTTTGCGGCACCGTTGCCATACACATCATTAATCCTTCGAGCCGTTTCTGCAGCACTGGTGCCACGGTGGAACTCGTACTCGTAAATAACGCGATATTTCAAGTTTTCCATTTTGTAAACTGAGTGACGCAAAGAAAAAAAACAATTGAGGAAAAAACAAATGAATTATAATTTTCGAAACACAAATACTTGAGTAAATAGCTGTATAAATTTGAATTTGGAATTCCTAACCAAAGAGAAGATATTTGAGATCAAAGTTGCCAGTACGGCAAAACGCCAATTTCATATGTAAGGACCTAATATTAAAAACATACCTATATCATATACGTGCAAAAATATGAAAAAGTACTCCACGTTTACATTTCGTCTTATTTTTTATTCATTCATACGTGTACAAACCCACACAAAGTAATGTTATTTATCTTCAAATATATCAAAACAGATAAAATGTGAATTGATTCACTTTTGGTTATACTCGTATATTTCAATACATAGTTATATCAAATATACTGTAATACCAGTACAGTAAAATTGACACGAATGTACAACATTCTGTATTATTTTTTTAACATGACAACATTTCCCGTTAAAAAAGAAACTAACGGTTGCGAGCGCCTATCGATGGGACGCGGACGGGTGAATTTTTCGACAAAGCTTTTCAAATCCTTTTTTTGTGTTAGGTGGTTGTTGCTTTGAAAGTGTCATGTTTGTATTTTCTCACTGAAAAGTGGAATTTTTAAGAAAAGGAGAAACTATTTTATGTGACAGGCGAGTTTCGTAGATGCCATTGCCATTCTAAAAAAAGACACTCTGTACGGGAGAAAGGAACGATGCTGGCAATAAGGAGTATATTTTCATGCCAAAAAGTATTATTATTTAAAAAAAGGAAACTGAAGGAATATTGACTTTATCAATAAACTCACTTTCAATAATCTGTAACTTCATGTACAGAATGACCCAAAATAAAGTGCACTTTTGTGACAATCATAATGAAACAATTGTTCATTGCAATCAACTGCAAACATTTAACATAAAATTGAGAATTTTATTTTTGAAAATAATGTTGTTGAGATGACCACCGTCGCATTGACGGCATTCGTCTAATCTGGCTTGAATATTTTCAAGCACGCGCTTGCATGTTTCCCGTCGAATCGATCTCTTGTCAAATGTATTATTTCAATCGCAGCAAAGTCGTTGAATTATTTGCGCAAATTTGATTTTATCCCTACAAAATTAATCGAGTGGGAATAAATCAGGACGTCGTAGTGACCACACAATGTCTTCTGTTGACCAAATCAGTTTTAAAAGGAACATCTCTTAAACCATTTCCAAACTATTATTGGACATATGACCTCATCCTGTTGAAACCACTTCCTCAAATTGTTCTCGGAAAATTCTTGTAATTTCGTAGTCAAAAACTCTCTTAGCATTTTAATCTAACGCTCCGACCAATAATTTCCGACGATCACCTGCCTTCCCAAATTATTACTCGTGCAAAATGGAGTGGTGTCTGGTATTTCAATATTTTGTTTTTTTAATCGCTCTGGTAGCTAGATTTTGCTTATTGACTAAACCATGAATATGGAAATGTGCTACGTTTGTAAGAATAACATATGTTGTCAAACCGGAAGAATGAATTAAATATTTTAGTCTCAAAATCCAACCTTGGGATGAAGTCTGCTTCATTTAAATCCGGAACAAATTGAGTTTTACAGGGATGGAGTTTTCAGTCAAGTGATAAACTTCACTACAAGGTCGTACGCGACATCGCTAATGCTGACGAACGCTTATGAGTTGATAACGTTAGATAATACATATTATGAGAAGCGATCGAGCGAATGATACCTTTAGCGTTCTTTCCCCTCCAAGTGTTCTTGAGTAATAAAGGAAACAAAAATGCACTTTATTATATTACATGTCAACAAGAACTATTTATTACACGTCAACGAGAACTATTTACTGAGAATATTAAAGTATAAACTATAGTACTCGTACATCTCATCAATGCTTGGACTGTGTGAATAAGCAGGTAATATGGATATACCTGGACTGTATGGATGGGCTGGCAATGTGTATATATATGGACTGTATAGATGGGCAGGCACTCACCTTGAAAAAACTCCCGAAAAAAGCCATTTACGCCCTTACTGCCATCTACAATGCCTGCCTTCGACATAAATTCTTTCCGACCCCTTTCAAAAACGCCGACGTCATCATGTTCCCCAAACCGGGTAAAAGTCACATTATCCCCGAAAATCACAGACCGATCAGCCTGCTCCCGACTCTAGGTAAAGTGCTCGAGAAATTAATCCTCGAACGTCTCTCCACCGAAACTTACTCACGCAACATCATCCCAGATTCGCAACACGGATTTAGGCCATTACACTCTACCAGCCATCAGCTTCTTCGCGTTGTAGAACACATAATCAAATCCTTCAGAGCCAAAGGCCTCACGACCCTCCTTTCACTAGACGTGGCGAAAGCCTTCGACACAGTCTGGCATAACGGACTCATATTCAAACTGCACAAGTCAGGTATTCCCCTCAGACTAGTGCAAATCATCGCATCATTCCTCGAAAATCGCTCCTTCTCCGTCAAAATAGACGGCATAAACTCATCCCCACGCCCCATTCTGGCAGGAGTACCCCAAGGTGCACTGCTGTCCCCTATCCTGTATAACATATACACGAGCGATATGCCTCAATTTTCACGCACACATTGTATCACCGCGCAATACGCTGACGACACAGCCTTCCTCTCTTCATCGAAATATGAGTCCGATTCCCACGATAGACTGCAAGACTTCATTCCCATCTTGGAGCACTGGTGCACCAAATGGAAGATCAAAATAAATCCTTCCAAAAGCACAGCTGTCCGCTTCTCACGCAGATATATCGAACCCGTCAGAACTCTCAAACTCTTCGGCCAGAGCGTACCATGGACGAAACACGTGAAATACTTAGGCCTCACCTTGGATAGTAAACTCTCGTGGTACAAACACGCCCATAATATTAAATCAAAAGCTCACGGAACACTCAAATCATTATATCCCTTGATCTGCAAACACAGCAAACTGAGCCCGCGCACTAAACTCCATCTCTATAAAGCGATCATCAGACCTCAACTGACTTACGCCCTTCCGGTCTGGGGCCACGCGAAGAAATCAACTCTACATCACATTCAAGTCATTCAAAACAAAGCCCTCCGCATAATCTTAAAAGCACCCTACATAGTACGTAACTCTAGACTCCACGCGGATATCAAACTACATACCATCCCCGAACATATGCGCGCTCTGGCCGAGAGGTTTTACAGCTCTGTATCCTGTCATCCCAACCCAATCATAAAATCCTTAGATAACTACAGCGCCAACACCAGATTCAGACACACTCGCCCGAAATCAATATTACGAAACGCCCCTCCGAACCCCCACTCCTTAACCGTAATCATCCCCCCAAATGACCCACCGATCGTCACTCTGGATTCCCCTACATCGACAGCTCCTCCGCAAGACAGTTTACCCCCTTAGGCAACCACATTTACCACCTTCAATAAACATTTTTTACATTTTTAATATATTTATACAAGTCACACACGTCTCCTTATCCACTTAATTACCTATATATATTTACATACTATATTCACTTTCGTACTATATTTTATTCATAACCATTATTTTTCACCCATTCAATATATTCGTGTGTGACGACACAACTAAATGTATATTCTTATGTAATATTATGTATATACTATCACATTTATTTATGTATTTAATCGTTTTATAATTTCTCATAATCATTCATAAAATCAAAACATTTACCACAAACCTATCCTTTCCCGACTCCTAAAAAGATCCAAAATTTCCAAAATATCAAAACAGTCAGAACTTATCCGATGAAGGAGTAAGGTGTCCTACCATCGGACCGAAACTCCAAACAAGTTATCAATCACTAGTATGGGCAGGCACACATTCCAGTCACGGACCTGCTCTGGAGCAGTCGCCTTTACCCGCAAACATACGCGCTCTCTCCACAGTTCGTTCCGATAGATAGATACAACCGTATCAGCCCGCGTCCCGCCAATTGTGCGCTCGCAGTGTCACCTACGCCCGTTTGTCACCGAACATAGTGCTCGCGCGCAGTCGCAATCAGTGTCATCTTCACCGAAGCTTCGCATTTCGCCCACGCTCGTCACACCAAGTGACGTCATCAACCGCGCTTGCGCATGAACAATTTCCTCGTCACGGCCACCAGTGTTTAACTTTGTTCGCGTTTTCTATACATTAAGGTGCAGGCCTCCAAAAAAAAAAAAAGTTATAAGTGAATTAATTTGTTTCGAGTTCCGGTCCATGCCAGTCGTCTTCTTCTTCGTCAAGTAAGCTACTGACTGTTCTGTCCTTCTCACTCTTTTCCACTCCTCGGGCGGAGTTGCAAATCTGAATAAGGTCGGCAACTCTTCCCATCCTATCTTCATCCCATACTTCATTCATTCATTCACATCACCCTTCATAACCTTATCTATCATTTATTTATTTGTTCATTTCATCTTATTATTATTATTATAACTTACCTATACTTTCTCCACAGCCATTTATACATTTACTTCTACCGTTATTCTTCTTCTTCTGCTCATTTCTTCTTCCGACTAAACAATCATGAAGTCCGTCAAGTCCATCAAGTCCGCCAAGTCCGCCAAGTCGGACTTCTTCATCACAACCCCACGTATCATCATTAGGAAAACATCAACGCCTGAAACGCCCGCTTCCGTCCCCGTGGCCTCGCCTACACCATCAACCGCTATGTCTCCGGTCCGCTCAACATCCCCCGATTTAACCATCTCCACTTTCGAAGAAGCCATCGAGCTCTTCAATATGGAGAACACTTCCAAAAGAGTAACGATGAAGATGGTGAAACTCCTTCGGGAGCTCGTCAACAAAGGTGAGGTCTCGATCGCGGCCACAAACCCCTCACCCGTTTCACCAACTGTCTTGCCAACCGTCTCACTCCCAACACCACCGCGCTCCTCTGCCACTATGGATCCCCCACCAACAATCATCATCCCGGATACTCCAGATATGGACTGGCAATCTTTTGCCAAAAACCGAAAAAGGGCTCTCCAGTCTCAAATAAGCCCCCCCCTCGTCCGCCCCCAGACAAACCCGAAACCAGATGATGCCACTGCGACCCAAACAAACAAAAGGATGAGAGGCCCACTCAGCCCTCCTCTTCCCGCAGCTCCCGCTCCACCTTCAAATACAGTCGTACGACCTCTACTTCCGGTCAAAAAAGACCGCATCCCCCCCATCGTTCTTCATAATTCCGACAAGTACGGCGACCTGAGAGCCAAACTCAGGTCTCAAAACATTAACTTCACCTCGAAGGTTCAGCCCAATGGAGATTTAAAAATCTCCACAGAAACCGTCGATGCTTACCGCTCCCTCGTCCACATTACCGACTCTCTCGCCATCCCATACCACTCCTTCCACCTGGAGAACGAAAAGCCCCTGTTAGCCGTCATTCGTGGCCTACCGACCCCTATCAGCGTCGAGGACATAATGATTGAGCTTAAATCCCTCGACTACCCGGTCCAGAACGTATACCGTATGAAAAACCGAAATCGAGTGGAACTCCCCATGGTCGTTGTCAAGATGACAAGGGACTCTGCCGCAAAGCGCATCTTCACCGAACTCCACGGTGTACTCGATATTCGAGTCACAGTGGAGGAGCTGAACAAGCGCAAAGGCATGGGCCAGTGTCATCGATGCCAACAGTTCGCCCATTCCGCCGGCAACTGCCACGCCCCAGCCAACTGTGTTAAATGCGGTAGAACGCATCACACCTCTGAATGCAGGAAGCCCGCGGACACTCCCGCCACCTGCTGTAACTGCGGAGGCCCACACACGGCCAACTTCAGAGGCTGCCCACGCTTCCCTAAGAGCAACTTCCCTTCAATCGCTCCCCAACACCACTTCCAGACCCCGCAGCCCTTACGCCCCCTCATGGATGGCATCTACCAACGACCCTCTACCAACGCCCCCCAACGCCCCCTTTCGAACGCCCCCTCGGCAATCAACGCCACATGGCGATTCCCCAACGCCCCCCAGAGTGCATCGAAACCGGTCACCTCCAACGCGTCATATGCGAACGTCGCAACTCGCCGCCCCCTATTATCGTCATCTACACCCCAAAACTACACATCGCCCGTCGCCTCCCCCCCAAATCGCGATCTCATTCTAAACAACCTAAAATCAGCCATCACCGAAGCCATGAACCTCCTTAACTACATCCAAGAACATGGCTCGCACCTATAAACCATCACACATATCCGCCGCGTTCTGGAATGCAAACGGTTCCCTCAGAGCACACAAACACGAGGTCGAGGATTTCCTCCTCGAGCACAACCTGGACGTGTTGCTGATAACGGAAACGCATCTCAAACCGAGCTACCGTTACAGCATCCGCAACTACTACTGCTACAGAGACGACCGCCTCATCGGCAGAAAAGGCGGCACCGCAACTCTCATCAAAAGCACAATAGACCACTGCCGCATCCCCTCCCCTCCCACCTCCTACATAGAATCCACATGCGTCGTGGTGAACACAGCCAACCACGGCCCCCTTAAACTTTGCGCGACTTATCTTCCACCTACCTCCCCACTTGTCGAGTCCGAACTGGACTCATTCCTCGCAGACAATATCCCCACCATCATGGCGGGAGATCTGAATGCTAAACACCACTTCTGGCACAGCCGCACTCCCAACACTCACGGCAATATACTCGATGAAATTTCCTCCCGCAAAAGATACTTCGTGGAAGGACCCACGTCTCCCACCCTCTATCCGCTAATAGACAGCCATCGCCCCGATGTCATCGACATCATTGTCCATAACGACATTCACTATCAAACAGATCTCACGACTGTTCACCAGCTTCAATCCGATCACTACCCGGTATTACTTCAATTGACGGATGGCTTCCCACCCTTCTCGCCCACAGCCCCTCCGCGACACATCACCTCGTGGAGCGATTTCGCTATTAACGTCGACAGCAGCATCAAAATACCGACAACTTTCCCCGACACGAACTCCATAGACGCCGCTATAAATGACTTCACAGCCACCATCAAATCCGCTCTCACATCCTCTTCAAAAGAGAGACCAGCCGATAAACCCGAACTTCCCCTTCCTTCACATATCAAAATACTGATTATGGAAAAAAACAAAACCAGAAAACTGTGGCAAAACACAGCCGTCCCCTCCTACAAGACCGACTACAACAGATTAGTCAAAAAAATTAAACACCTCCTCCAGCAACTCCGCAATGACAAATGGTCAGACTTCGTCGAGTCCCTCGAATATAATGATGGACTCAAATGGAAATTAACGCGCTGCCTTAGAAATACGCCCTCCCGACCCAGCTCTCTTCAAGGACCAAATGGCCCCGTTTTCTCTGCTCGCGACCGCGCAGAGACCTTTGCTGACTCTCTAGCAAACATCTTCTCGCCTAATGCAGACCTCTCTGACCCCTCTCACTCAATAATGGTCGACAACGCAGTCGTCGACATATTAAATGAGCAAACCCCCCCCACCACCGATTTCTTCTCACCGATAGAAATACAATCTATCATAAAAAATCTCATCAATAAAAAAGCACCCGGCCCCGATAAAATCAATAATCTCACCTTGAAAAAACTTCCGAAAAAAGCCATTTACGCCCTTACTGCCATCTACAATGCCTGCCTTCGACATAAATTCTTTCCGACCCCATTCAAAAACGCCGACGTCATCATGTTCCCCAAACCGGGTAAAAGCCACATTATCCCCGAAAATCACAGACCGATCAGCCTGCTCCCGACTCTAGGTAAAGTGCTCGAGAAATTAATCCTCGAACGTCTCTCGACAGAAACATATTCACGCAACATCATTCCAGATTCGCAACACGGATTTAGGCCATTACACTCTACCAACCATCAGCTTCTTCGCGTTGTAGAACACATAATCAAATCCTTCAGAGCCAAAGGCCTCACGACCCTCCTTTCACTAGACGTGGCGAAAGCCTTCGACACAGTCTGGCATAACGGACTCATATTCAAACTGCACAAGTCAGGTATTCCCCTCAGACTAGTGCAAATCATCGCATCATTCCTCGAAAATCGCTCCTTCTCCGTCAAAATAGACGGCATAAACTCATCCCCACGCCCCATTCTGGCAGGAGTACCCCAAGGTGCACTGCTGTCCCCTATCCTGTATAACATATACACGAGCGATATGCCTCAATTTTCACGCACACATTGTATCACCGCGCAATACGCTGACGACACAGCCTTCCTCTCATCATCGAAATATGAGTCCGATTCCCACGATAGACTGCAAGACTTCATTCCCATTTTGGAGCACTGGTGCACCAAATGGAAGATCAAAATAAATCCTTCCAAAAGCACAGCTGTCCGCTTCTCACGCAGATATATCGAACCCGTCAGAACTCTCAAACTCTTCGGCCAGAGCGTACCATGGACGAAACACGTGAAATACTTAGGCCTCACCTTGGATAGTAAACTCTCGTGGTACAAACACGCCCATAATATTAAATCAAAAGCTCACGGAACACTCAAATCATTATATCCCTTGATCTGCAAACACAGCAAACTGAGCCCGCGCACTAAACTCCATCTCTATAAAGCGATCATCAGACCTCAACTGACTTACGCCCTTCCGGTCTGGGGCCACGCGAAGAAATCAACTCTACATCACATTCAAGTCATTCAAAACAAAGCCCTCCGCATAATCTTAAAAGCACCCTACATAGTACGTAACTCTAGACTCCACGCGGATATCAAACTACATACCATCCCCGAACATATGCGCGCTCTGGCCGAGAGGTTTTACAGCTCTGTATCCTGTCATCCCAACCCAATCATAAAATCCTTAGATAACTACAGCGCCAACACCAGATTCAGACACACTCGCCCGAAATCAATATTACGAAACGCCCCTCCGAACCCCCACTCCTTAACCGTAATCATCCCCCCAAATGACCCACCGATCGTCACTCTGGATTCCCCTACATCGACAGCTCCTCCGCAAGACAGTTTACCCCCTTAGGCAACCACATTTACCACCTTCAATAAACATTTTTTACATTTTTAATATATTTATACAAGTCACACACGTCTCCTTATCCACTTAATTACCTATATATATTTACATACTATATTCACTTTCGTACTATATTTTATTCATAACCATTATTTTTCACCCATTCAATATATTCGTGTGTGACGACACAACTAAATGTATATTCTTATGTAATATTATGTATATACTATCACATTTATTTATGTATTTAATCGTTTTATAACTTCTCATAATCATTCATAAAATCAAAACATTTACCACAAACCTATCCTTTCCCGACTCCTAAAAAGATCCAAAATTTCCAAAATATCAAAACAGTCAGAACTTATCCGATGAAGGAGTAAGGTGTCCTACCATCGGACCGAAACTCCAAACAAGTTATCAATCACTAGTATGGGCAGGCAATATGGATTTATCTGGACTGTATCGATGGGCAGGCAATATGATAAACTTCTGTAATTACTAACACCAATAACAATTATTTCTTTCACTCTTTCCACGAATGTTTTAATCATTTGTCGGAAAATTCTATTTAATTTACTGCCTATATTTTGTTATGTTCAATTTGTTGTTTCAGCAATGTTTTTTTTTCCTTCGTACCAAATATATCATGAAAGTGAATTATTTTTTTTCAAAAAATTCACTCAATTGCCCGAAGAAACTTTTGTATATTTTTTTCTCAACATAATCCATAAATATTCCTACAACACGTTTTCGAGTGAAAACAAAAACTTTTACGTTAAAACAGAAAATAGTGCTCATAAAATGTGACAGCGAATATTTTACATCCTTGAAAATATTTAGGTGAAAAATTTTAGTTTTGTATTCTGCCTAAATGAGTCATAAGGAATTTTATTTTTCTTTTTTATTGTTTTGGAGACAACACATCTAATAAAAATTCTAAGCAGTATACCTGCGTAGAATTTTAAGAAATTCAACGTATTTAAGATATCAAATTTAGAATAATCATGTACAAAAAATATGCGGCTATACAAAATATATATTCAATAAATATTGATTTTGCATTTAATAAATTTCATTTTTGTTTCCTTATCCATCAGGTTCTTGAACAAGCTATTTTAGAGACCCAATTTCCATTTGCTTCCAGAATCTCATTCCAGAGATCCCTTTCTACATTGTTCGATCAGATGATGAAGGCCAGCGTGTAAATATAGGCAAGATGCCAACGGAATAAGAAAGTATGATGTAAGGAAAAAATTATGTTGATAGTGAGATGAAGAAAGCAACGTGAAAATTATTTGTATATGTGAAGAAAATGTTTCACGTAAGAGTACTAAATGAATACACCAGGATATGGCGTTCGTGAAAGTTAGACCGAGAAAGCTATGTTGGGTTCAAGTAGGATTTAAAAAAGTTAAAGTGAGAATAATGAATATTAAAAGATTGTGTATGACAAGATTTATGATAAACCTTTCCCTTCTTGTGCTAAAAAAATCGGCGCGTTCCGGTGTTGTGTATTCAATACACATGTAAAAATGAGGGATATAAAATCGGAAAAATAAGAATATTCATAGCCAATCGCTTAAATTAATTAAATTTGAAGTCAAAAGTGATAAAAATTGAAATTTAATTTGCTGAAAACATGAAAAAATCGGCTGAGATTCTCAAAACGGGCGAAGCGACCACCTCAAACGAAAGCCCGCGAGCTACTGAAGCGAGCGAACTGTGATTCTATTCATATACCGAAGTAGAGTGAAAGTGAGTCGTGAATAGCGTCACCTCCTCACCCATAGCGTTTTTTTAGAATGAATATACCTACGTCACACACTGGCACACGTTTTATTGTATTGGTGAATTTATTCCCGATTTTATTATTCACAAAATATCTCGGCAAACGGACACCCCCTTAACGTTTTACTCAAGTCAAACCTAATTGTACATGTTGGCCACCATTGCGAGTATTTTTCTAAACGTCAGAAGTGTTGCGCTCCGCATGAAAACAATAATCTGGTAATATCTCAATCTTTTGAAATATTTACTATTATTTGTGACTACTGTCTACCTACTGGTAAGGACCAATACACAACAACTATATTTTCGTTATAATGACATGAATATTTCTGTTTAACCGCAAGCTTTCTTTTTGAGATTCTATCGTGTTTAGCTAATGTCAGTGCAGTGTATTAGGGAAGGCAAAATCATGCTACTATTACCATCTGTTGAATATTTTTACAAACAAATTTTATGTTATGTATGGGCAAACGGACACTGTGTTTAAGGGGCAAACGGACATAGCTTACCTTGTATTAATTACTCCCCGTTTGTTGTAGATCATGGTGCGTAATCGTGAAAGGACATCTAAACGATGTAACTGGAGTGAAGAGTCAATGTCTCTGGCAAAAGCTGTCAAAATTGACGAAATTGGTATTGGATGGGCATGGATTCCATTGTTCTGATCCGGACGAAACAGCTTTCGAAAATAATGTGCACTTTCTTTGCTTGCCGCCACATAGTGCACAACAATTACAGCCCCTTGATGTTTAATTTTTTGGATCATTGAAATTCAATACAACGAAAGTTGCGTGTACATTTACGTCGTTATCCAACAAGTGGAATAACCAAAACTACATTTGGATCTCTACTTCAAGAAGCATGGAATCAGGCGGCAACTGTTGGTAATGCTGTCAACGGCTTCAAAAATTTCAAGAAGAGGGCGTAAAGGGGCTGAGTTCAGAATATTGACCACCAACAAATTTATTTCTGAGCTAAATGCTAAGAAGCTACTCCAAAATATGAAAAAAATTAAAAAGGAAAAAAGAAGCAATACTAAATCTCAGAATAAAACGGAGAATTGTGGTTCTTGTAATGATGTCTGTTAAGAAGGGGAATTGTGGTCAGTGCCATGAGTGTAATGTCTGGTACCACATTTTATGTGATTTAAATGAAAAATACCCTGTTTTCAGATGTGTACGATGTTATATTGAAGATAGTGATTAGGTGTCCATATGCCCCTTCGTAAGGGAGCAAAAGGACACTACTTGGATTATTAGTTTTTTTATTTGTTTCATGCATAAGTCCTTCTTTTTATTTTTTAAATACATCAATTTATTTAACCAATTGTTTTTTTAATCGTTCTGCATATTTTTTTTTTCGATTTGTATTTCTGTACTTTTTTACATTTTATGTTAAGCGTGTCACTTTGTCCTAGGTTTACCCATTTATTAATATATTTTTTTTCATTCAATGGGTAAATGTACTATTACGAAGGAATACCTAAAATCTGAACCCAGTATTTATTATATTTATAAAGACATTAAAGTTTCTAGGAGCAATGTTTATAGTTACACATCATAGGACAGGAAGGGTTAAAGAAGAAGTGAAAGGTCAAGAACTGTGTTGTTTTATTACCTACTAGATATTCAACGAATTGGATGCCCATTTAACATCGTCCAGTAGTATTATAATATAGAAATTCTCAGTTTTGGCTGAATGGAGAAGAATTGAAGATTTGAGTTTGTAACATTCCTTGTTGAGCGTTTTGTGACATTCCTTCGATCCCGACGACACGAAAAGAGTTTTTGGATTGGATATAAAATTATGAAGATCGTTTTATAGTGTTCGTTTATTTGGTACTTCATTGCTTACTAGCACAATCGGTGGGTTTATTGCCGTACGGTAATCTCTTCCAACTAATCAGACAGAAGTTATAGTACATATGATAGGCAAAACTGGTAGTTGAGGATGTACAATTTTTTTGGACAAACAAAATCAAACATAAAAAAATACAAATTAAAAGTACGGAATAAAGAACTGAAAATGAAATATTATATACATATTTTTTTAACATCTCAATGATTTGGATGGGGGAGGGATAGAGAAAGAAACATAAATACAGACTAAAGAAAAGCACGCTTTGTCATTGAAGAGATGATTTTTCAATCGCTTTGTAATGTAATGCAGTGAGGGTGTCACTTTCACAACAGCTAAAAGTCATTTTTAATGTATAATAGTATGGACACTACAGGAAGATGTGAAGAGTGATGAATTGGAAATGTCAAGAGCCAATCCCTACTTGAGCTGAAGTTCATGATCGGGGAGAAACTAAACTTTTTCAGCGACATATGCAGAGGCAGCGAGGCACTTAAAGATGTTATATAATAACAACAATACATGCACATGTCGATCATTTCTAGCATTCAACTAATGTAATTTTTTTACGGTGTAATAATTGTAATCATTTATTTATTTCACACTCTTACAGTGTGTAAGAGTGTGTGATGCAATACAAGCAATTAAAATACTAAGAAAAAAGTTATTATATATAAAAAAAATATTATAATAAAACGTGAAAAAAACAGTTTTAAAAAAATATTCAAAATAAAAAATTTATCACATATTCAATTCAGGCTATTCTCTTGTGACAATAAATGTTTATCTAGTCGCTAACCTTATTCTCCAATACACAGCTTCAATTTTCGACTTGCAATGTCTCTAATTAATGAGTTGTCAATTCGCAACATACGTTCATGTATTTTCCATATGTTTCCTTAGAAGTGCATCAATACCTGACTAGCGACTTGGGCAAACATCTCTGAAGCACTTCAATATCTTGGCAGTTCAAATATGATTCAGTATGCATTATTTTACTGTACTTGGAGTTAAAACCTTTTAACTTTTTTTAGACTTTCAAATCACTCCATTTCATTTATTAATTACACTAGACGTGTAATTTATTCACAAAATTCGATTGAGTATAACGACATGCAATTAAACTGAAACCATTGCTTCTTTATTCAATCACTACATTTTCTAAAACGTTTTCCAATCAAATTTGTTCTAGCACAGCAGTTTTCAAACTTGGATTTCATGTTACATTTTCAGGAGTTCCACAACTTTTTTTAATATAAATTATTCTTTTGTTTTATCGTTTCATAAATCTTATGTTGATGTTTTGCTATTCGAAAATTTTGATACGATGAACGATATGACTCACAATGGAAATGAAATGAATAATACGGATTAACCGGTACTCCATCCTCGTATAACCATTCCTCATTTCATTTACTACGCGTATCATTATATAATTGTTATTGTTTGAAAACAAAAAATTAAATAAAGGATTTTGATATAAAAAAAAAACGTTTTTTCTTATGTGTATCTATTATATTTTAAAAAATATAAAAAATCTGGGATTTGTGAAAATATGACAATTTGCCATTTACGACAAAGCACGATTGAGATGATTGACGTACCACAGGGATGAAAAGTTATAAACAAACAAGAAATTGAAAAATATATAGTCAATAATTAAATAGTAATTTCGATTACAACTAAATTCAATCATGAACATCTAAACTTTCGTTTTAAAACGTTTAAAGTTGAAATATAAAAATGATCTAAATAAATGCGATTTAAACATATAATTCCGAATGTGTTACAAGTTTGAAGATCCCTGCTCTTATACATGTGTTGTAATGACCTATGATCATATTTCTATGTGCTATGGTTATATTTCTATGTGCTATTGTTATATTTCTATGTGATATGATCATATTTCTATGTGCTATGGTTATATTTATATGTGCTTTGATCATATTTCTATACACTATCTATGATCATATTTCAATGTGTTATGATCATATTTCTATGTGCTATGATCATATTTCTATGTGCTTTGATCATATTTCTATACACTATCTATGATCATATTTCAATGTGTTATGATCATATTTCTATGTACCATGATCACATTTCTATGTGCTATGATCATATTTCTATGTGCTATGGTTATATTTATATGTGCTTTGATCATATTTCTATACACTATCTATGATCATATTTCAATGTGTTATGATCATATTTCCATGTGCTATGATCATATTTCTATGTGCTTTGATCATATTTCTATACACTATCTATGATCATATTTCAATGTGTTATGATCATATTTCTATGTACCATGATCACATTTCTATGTGCTATGATCATATTTCTATGTGCTATGGTTATATTTATATGTGCTTTGATCATATTTCTATACACTATCTATGATCATATTTCAATGTGTTATGATCATATTTCTATGTGCTATGATCATATTTCTATGTGCTTTGATCATATTTCTATACACTATCTATGATCATATTTCAATGTGTTATGATCATATTTCTATGTACCATGATCACATTTCTATGTGCTATGATCATATTTCTATGTGCTATGGTTATATTTATATGTGCTTTGATCATATTTCTATACACTATCTATGATCATATTTCAATGTGTTATGATCATATTTCTATGTGCTATGATCATATTTATATGTGCTATTGTTATATTTCTATGTGATTTGATCATATTTCTATATACTATTGTATCTATGATCATATTTCAATGCGTTATGATCATATTTCTATGTACCATGATCATATTTCTATGTGCTATGATCATATTTCTATGTGCTATGGTCATATTTCTATATACTATCTATGATCATATTTCAATGTGTTATGATCATATTTCTATGTGCCATGATCATATTTCTATGTGATATGATCATATTTCTATGTGCTATGGTTATATTTATATGTGCTTTGATCATATTTCTATACACTATCTATGATCATATTTCAATGTGTTATGATCATATTTCTATGTGCTATGATCATATTTCTATGTGCTTTGATCATATTTCTATACACTATCTATGATCATATTTCAATGTGTTATGATCATATTTCTATGTACCAAGATCACATTTCTTTGTGCTATGGTCATATTTCTATGTGCTATGGTTATATTTATATGTGCTTTGATTATATTTCTATACACTATCTATGATCATATTTCAATGTGTTATGATCATATTTCTATGTGCTATGATCATATTTCTATGTGCTATGGTTATATTTATATGTGCTTTGATCATATTTCTATACACTATCTATGATCATATTTCAATGTGTTATGATCATATTTCTATGTGCTATGATCATATTTCTATGTGCTTTGATCATATTTCTATACACTATCTATGATCATATTTCAATGTGTTATGATCATATTTCTATGTACCATGATCACATTTCTATGTGCTATGATCATATTTCTATGTGCTATGGTTATATTTATATGTGCTTTGATCATATTTCTATACACTATCTATGATCATATTTCAATGTGTTATGATCATATTTCTATGTGCTATGATCATATTTCTATGTGCTATGGTTATATTTATATGTGCTTTGATCATATTTCTATACACTATCTATGATCATATTTCAATGTGTTATGATCATATTTCTATGTGCTATGATCATATTTCTATGTGCTTTGATCATATTTCTATACACTATCTATGATCATATTTCAATGTGTTATGATCATATTTCTATGTACCATGATCACATTTCTATGTGCTATGATCATATTTCTATGTGCTATGGTTATATTTATATGTGCTTTGATCATATTTCTATACACTATCTATGATCATATTTCAATGTGTTATGATCATATTTCTATGTGCTATGATCATATTTCTATGTGCTATTGTTATATTTCTATGTGATTTGATCATATTTCTATATACTATTGTATCTATGATCATATTTCAATGCGTTATGATCATATTTCTATGTACCATGATCATATTTCTATGTGCTATGATCATATTTCTATGTGCTATGGTCATATTTCTATATACTATCTATGATCATATTTCAATGTGTTATGATCATATTTCTATGTGCCATGATCATATTTCTATGTGATATGATCATATTTCTATGTGCTATTGTTATATTTCTATGTGATTTGATCATATTTCTATATACTATCTATGATCATATTTCAATGTGCTATGATTATATTCTATGTGCCATGATCATATTTCTATGTGCTATGATCATATTTCTATGTGCTATGGTCATATTTCTATATACTATCTATGATCATATTTCAATGTGTTATGATCATATTTCTACGTGCCATGATCATATTTCTATGTGCTATGATCATATTTCTATGTGCTATTGTTATATTTCTATGTGCTTTGATCATATTTCTATACTATATACTATCAATGATCATATTTCAATGTGTTATGATCATATTTCTATGTGCCATGATCATATTTCTATGTGCCATGATCATATTTCTATGTGATATGATCATATTTCTACGTGATATAAACACATGTATGTGTGCTATGATCACATTTTCTTCAGTTGTCTCGGCTTACGTCGCAAAAAACACGTCGGAATGGCATATGTATGTATGTGATCAATACCTTCCACGTAATAATGTTCTGACGGTTATTTCTAAATAAAACAAGATACGCCAATAACAAAGAATTGCAGATACCAAATATTCTCATATTTCAGAGACAAAGAACATCCTGAAATAGGAGAATCGTTATAAAAGCATCACGTACTAAGTCAGTATTAAATTTCACGTCCGCGATAATTTCTTCGTTACCTCTCTTCTCCACCCCATTTCCTCCATCCCTCTCGACGTACCTGGGCGAGTGTCCCATTTGGACTAATATTATATTTTCCACCCCCGTCAGATGTAAACATTCTTTACAATTCAGCCAGGACGATCACTTTAAATGTGCCCTAAAATTTGGTACCAATTATTTTTAGGGTGACATTTCCTAAACGAAGTATCAGGAATTTCACATTTTTTAGTAAATATTTTCCTATGACTTATACAGCGCTGATTCTTGACACCTATCACCATAAGAGCGCTTTGGTCATTTATATTATACACCCACTAACGAAATTACAATGATAAGCATTGCAAATAAACTTAATAAGATCAAGAAGAGCAAGCACTCTGAGATGGTTTGGGCATGTCAAATGAATAAATGAAGAAAGCCTAACAAAACAAATAAATATTCAATGTAAATGTGAATGGAAGGTGTGTTAAAGGAAAACGAAGAAAAGCTTAATTGAATCAAATGAATGATATTTTAAAAGAAGAAAATATAACAATTCGTAAGAGTTGTTTGATAAGATGTATGGATGTAGAAGAGACAAAAGAAGTGTGTTACGATAGAAATGTTTGGCTATCTTCTATTAACCTAACCAAAAGGGAAAGGATATCATAATAACGTATGTATATTAACTGCAAACCTTACATGAAAACTGAACGAAAAAAAAAAGAAAATTAATATACGTTACATATTTAGATCTATTAGAAATGTACTGAATATAAAAACTTCAAAAAATAGTATTCATTAGTTCCGTATATTATGTGTTATGAAGTTGTTAGCTAAAGTGAAGTTTATCTGACTATCAATACTCAAAATGGCTCGATTAAAATAATATTAATAAACTGGTTCGTAACCTAACAGAAGCACTCTTCAAGGAGTTAACATATAGGTACTGAATCTCTGTAAGATATTTATTAAATCACTAATCATACATTGGAATATCATCTTCCGATAAATACGTTAGAACGCAGTCATAGTCACTTAACCTTATCGGACCTGGCGTCCATTATAATGGACACAGACTTCTTATGCATTTTTTTTAAACAACTTTGTGGTATATTTCTGTTTCCGATGATAAGAAATGAAGTGTAGGATACTGTATTATCGACTTTGACCGTTTTGAGCGCCATCTATCTAAATTAATACGACATAATATTGCATTTAGTCTAAAAAAACATTGATAAGCAAGATATTTTTTTTAAACCTTAGAATTAATACAGATGTAAATCTGATTCAGATTGTGCTCGTTTATAGTTTGGTATTTATACATTTGGTAGAACAATGATTTTTGTAATGTCGCATCTTTGACAGACAGAGAGCGAGAAGTGAGGAGCTTTTGAAAGTATTCACATAGGCATGTGAGTGAATGACTGATGCGAATGTATTTTGATTTGGTAGGAATTGTGTATGTGTTGTCGTGGAATTTTAGTATGTACAAAGATGTGAACGCAGGGTTTGAATGTTTCAGCTGAATAGGATATTCCAGGCATGTTGATAACGTGGTTTGGAGACAACATTGTGTTCAGTCTCATTAATCAAGTATTTTGGGTAAAGAAACACTGAAGTTGGCACGTAATATGTATGTTGATAAAACTACCGTTTGTACATAGACAACACTCGCACACATCTAGTGTACGCTAGTATGACAAAATCACCAGACGAAATCTCAAACCAGACTAGTACGATTTTTATGTATCTTTAGTTCTATATAAATTACACGAAAATGAAGGCACTGCACTATGAGTCCATGCATTCTAGAATTAAAGAAATATTATACTATCTTGGAGTAGTGGTTAGCACGCTTACTTAGCACCCAGACGTCCTAATTATGATTCCCGCAGGATTAACTCATGGACTGATTTATGAAATAATTTAAAAAAAACTCCATTTTGTGTATATAGATAATTACTTCACTAGGCAAGGTCCGTAACGAAGTGGTCTCATTCTTTGATCACATTTTTTATAGAACTTAATTTGTCCTTAATACTAAAACATTCCGCTGCAACACTCACACTGTGCATTCACGTTCTTATACTAGTTTTAATTTCAAGTTATCACATGTACAATTTAATCTGCATCAAAATGATATCCAACAACTCTATGTATCATGTCTAATTGTTTAGTTATATTTGATGAAAGTGGCACTTGTTAACAAGTTGAAGCAAGACAGAACGCGATGGCTCGGATACATACAGTAGACTGACGTTAAGTGCTTGACGAACCATATAATTGGATAGTAATGGGAAGAATAAATATAGGACATATAAAGAAAAAATGGATTGATAGAATACAAGAAGATATTTAAGTCAGTCGTGAAGTGGTCCACAGCAAGGAAACTCAAAAGTTGGGGACTCGAAGAGGCTACCCCAAAGAGTGGAAAAGATCAAGGAAGAAAAAAGACCCAAAAAATATTATAAATTGACAACATTGAAAGGATAGTTACCTCAAAAGTACTAAACGGGAGGGTTAAAGTTTAGCCCCGAGAATATGGCACATCTGCTAATATTGCCCCAACACTGCTGATGACATGGATAAATCTTCATTTACAACAGCGTATCCTTGAAGCCAGTAATATTTATTAATATTACATCCACGTATATGCCAACCTTAAGGTTTCACTTCGTACACCTATTTGACACTATTAATTGTTAGGCTATGTAATGTTATTGTAACATATGCCGAAGGCTTCCAATTATATATCTCACTACCGCAATAGCCTGCGACAGTTACGGGTATCATTAAACTAAGATCAGCGAAACAGTTTGAGCATTATTTATTTCGAGCTAGCACACAATGACATAATGTCTGTGGCCTAGTTGGTAAGATGACTGTCTTCTGACCCGAGGTTGCGCGATCGTTTCCCGCTCGTACCCATTTAAAAAAAAGTTTTTGTCATGTTTTCACTTAACTTATCTTTCCTAAACTTACACTGAACTTGTGTGTATATATAATATGTGCATTGTAACATTTAAAATCTGTCGATAATAGTGAGTTCAAATCTTGAATCAGAGCACCCTTGAGGAAGATTTGCTCTCTAAACGGCGCAATAGAAATTGTCCTTTAATTATTATTAATAAAATCTTTCTGGTTGGTTGGAAGGTATATCACATAGCAATAATCACGTCATGTTGTATTTGTAAAATTCATATTAATCCCTAATCATTTCATTCCGTATTCAGTCATGTATTATTATTCTCAGTGCATGCATTTACGAGTATTCGGTTCCTTTCAGCCTTTTTTTCCCATCCGCGTTTCACTTCTTTGTATCAAAGTTAATACCAAAATACTGTTTTGGACTAACATCTTAACACACTTTGATACTGCCTAATTCAAATATATATATTTACGGGACACGTTGACATTGTTTCCTGTATCTCGTAACTCTTCCATCATCAGAGAAAATGTTACCCAAATAGCATAATTCCTCAACTTGCTCCACCCTTTCGCTGTTCACCCATGTATTGCATTTACTTTTCCTTTCACCCATTTCTGTAAACATAACTTTGGATTTTGCATCATTATTTCTTAGATCACGCATAAGATCATAGAAATCATTTGTATTAGTCACATCTTGTTATACGAGTATTCCCCATAAAACTATTGGGTGCGTTAATAACGTGTAATTAAGTTTGATTAACTCACCTGAGGAAAACACAGTGCATGTTAAAATACACAGAGTAATATGCTAAAAAATCAATGGATAAGAAACATATATATTATGGTGCATAGAAACATCAATGTCTGTCAATACAACATGGACAGGAAAATAGGATAATAATCACTATAAAAACACAATACTGAAATAATATCTCTTCTGATATAATATCTCGAAACTTTATAATTTGTTTACTCACGGGCTGTTTATTCCGCTTTATATAACGGTAAAGCCCTACTGGTTTCGAGGTTTTATCTCCACATCAAGGGAGCACAAACAAGACTTCCTTGATTATGAGAGGAAAACCTTGGTAAGGTTATACCGTTATATAAAGTGGAATCTCGTACTCAATGCTGGTGATCGTAATCGATTATACCTTCGCCATTCCAACGTCAATTCAGTTAGAAAGCAAAGATGTGCCGTGGAGATAATTTAAAGTGAAGAGCCGTGGCGCTCCAGCAAACTCACCGGCCACACCGCTGTACTGGATCCGATAGCACAACGCAGTGAGACGATCGGAGCACACAGGCATGGTTTTTCCTTTTTTTTTTAAAAGAATAGATATGATCAATTTCATAGGTATATACCCCCGAATACTTGGCGGAAAAAATGCAAATGTGTCATTTGAAAGCAGTAGCACATCGTGGGGTTCGAACCGTCGACGGACTTCTGTGCGGAAGGCATAGAAGTCCTGAGCGTAACCGCGCGGCTATACACCTCATAAAGTGAAATAAACAGTGTTTGATGAAATATCTCTTAGAAAGAGTTTCAAGAAATGTTATTTATAGTTAAAGAATTAACACTGTGGAGGTTTAAAGAAATTGTAATTTGTTTAGTCAAACACTGTTTATAAAATGAAGTAAACAGTGTTTGATTAAGCAAATTACAATGTCTTTAAACCCCCAGTGTTAATGCCTTTACTATAAATAATATTTCTTGAAACTATCTCTAAGAGATATTGCATATTTAGTTGGGATATACCGAAGAAGATTAACTTAATTTGATTAAAAGTTCCCATACGTATTGAGACTATTTTAATATTAAATAAATACACAAAAGTTTAATGTCTTATACTACGAACTTTTAAAAAATTCGAGTCAAGTATTTTATTTTTTCCATTAAATTCAATCAATGTTTCTTTAGTTCAATATTTAAGAGGACTCGGCGCTATATTAATCAAAGATCTAAATTAAAACAATAAAAGACTATTCGGAATGTTCGTCTTTCAGTACAGCCGTAAAATGGCTCATCCCACAATTTAATTAAAAATTCTGAATGTTATTTTATTACCTCTGTATTTTTACGCATAAAAAAGTCATAAAATGTCTAAATTTCAAGAAAACTTTTAAACCAGAACGCTTATGGCTCACGCGCCCGGCTTTATAAGTAAATAATACTCATATCAGAATATTTAAAAATAAATTACTTTGTTATTCTGCTAATTATTTTAATCCCCGTTACACGTGTTTCTACCTCATATCACGAGATTCTATTTAGGCGGGACGAAGAGAAGGTATCCTCGGAATTGGAAGTATAAACAAGTGTAGCGGGGATTAATTTAATAAGTGGAATAACAAAATAATTTATTGTTAAATATTCTTGTATGGAGCTCTACAAAGTTAAAGCTGAACCTTTTAATTAATTGAAGTACAGTACCCGGGGGTAAGTAATACTCATGACTTTGTAAAGCGTCGTCTCTGTCACACGATGGCCCGATGTGTATTACGTACCAGTACCCGGCGGTAAGTAATACACGTGGCTTTATAGAGCGTCGTCTCTGTTGCGCGATGGCCCGATGTGTAATACGTACCAGTACCCGGCGGTAAATAATATACATGGCTTTGTAGAGCGTCGTCTCTGTTGCACGATGGGCCGATGTGTATTACATACCAGTACCCGGCGGTAAATAATACACATGGCTTTGTAGAGCGTCGTCTCTGTTGCACGATGGCCTGATGTGTATTACGTACCAGTACTCGGCGGTAAATAATACACATGGCTTTTTAGAGCGTCGTCTCTGTTGCACGATGGCCCAATGTGTATTACTTACCGCCGGGTGTTGTAATTTTATTTTTACATTACTAAGATTTTATTTCATCTCCATTAAATTCTTAATTACATACATATATATCATTACGGCGTATCCCTTGCGGAGTAAGTAAAGAGAACCAAACTCTATACTATTATTTCCAAGCACACAACTTTCACCTCCTCGAGATTCATTCATCTCGTCATGCACAATGTGCTATTAATCCACATGATCAAGCCAAGTTTTCGTTGCCTCGTCCCCACACCACTTGTACTTTTGACTTGTATACTCGTTTTGTCATATTTTCGTCATTCGTTTTCTTTACGTGTTCAAGCCATCTAAACTCTCTCTGTTACCTAATTTTAGTAACGCCAATATTCCAGCCCGGGGATTGCAGGTTCGATTCCCATTGGAATCCAATTCATTTAAAAAAAAAGGTTTTTAGTCGGGTTTTTAATCAGGACTTTTTAATATATTTCTGGTTGATTAGATGAAAATACCAAATGGGAATAAACCAGTAAGATTGTTTCATTCCTAACCATCCACGCTATAAGGATGTGTGCAAAAGAGGCATGAAGATTTTTAACATGTCTTTCGAATTGTGGTAAGATTACGCCAAGGACAATTTTTGACGCTAAGATTACGTCAAGTACAATCTTTGTCAAGGTAGTGAGGTGTGTGATAAAAATGAACTTGAATACCTCAAATTTATGTGAGAGTGGGAGTAAAATGGTCACTGGTGTGTGTGTATTTATGGTTAGAGAATTGGTAACCACAAATATTAGAAAATATCCCACTAGCTCCAAGCTTCCACTCAATAATAATTTATGTGACTCAATTTTATATCTCAATTTTATCATTGACTCGATTTTTTCCTTGACTCGATTTTTTCCTTGACTCGATTTTTTCATTGACTCAATTTTTTTCATTGGCTCAATTTTATGTGTATAATTATATGTATTAGTCATATCCATCGTCTTTCTATAGTCCAGAGAGACGAGGACCAATAAAATAACCATCAATCCACTATACGAATCGTGTCCCCATCCTAATTGACCCACACTAGAAAAAAATTTAAAACTTTTTTTTACAAATTTAAATGTCATTATTCCGTTTCTTTATTGGGGTAGGTAAAAAACAGAGGGGCAGACTTTCCTATCTCAAAACAAATTCTTCAGCTCTTCTTCATCCATGCACCTTATGCAACTCCTACGATTTATCTGATTTTTCACATTTATTTCTTTCTTAATATCATTAACTTGACACATCCATACGTTCCTTGGTTTTACTCTTCCGCGCCTACCGCTCACATGTTTACCATTTTCTTTGTTTTCGTTAATCTTTTTTAAATTCTTTTGTACTACTTATATAATTGGCAATTCATTTAAGAGTGTTTTAGTTCATTTTACCTAGCACTTCAGCCAACAACTTCAGTTCAAATGTATTCCTAGTCACTTTATTCCGTATTATGTTATATCATGCGTAGTCACCCCATTTATTATTCTAAGTGCACGCATTTCTACAGCATTAATTCGGCTTCTCTCAGTCTTGTTCCATGTCCGCGTGTCACTCTTATACATCAAAGTCGGAACTAAAATATTATTGTGAACTATCATCTTAGCAGATTTTGATATTATGCGGTTCAAGTATCACTACATGCCATTTAATATCCCTTGTTACTTTATCTTCCATCATCGAAAAAATACTACCTAAATAGTAAAATTCTTCAATTTGCTCTAATCTTTCATTACTCACCGTTCTCAGATCACATCACTCACCATTCTCAGATGTCGCATTCATTCTCAGATCTTTCTTTTTTACATCTCTCATACAATTTACTTATCAGTTTGTAATTCATCATCATTCTCCGCCAACGTTGCTGTGGGATGACCCCATTAAAACAAGAGGAGACTATATTCCCAATGTTCGTCTTTCAGCGAGGCTGCAAATTAGCGAATAGCGACGTGCCTCATTTGCGATGTAAATATAATTTGGTTACAATCCAGAGACGGCCGAGTTAAGGGGATAATTTGAATTTCATTTTTATTAGAGCTTTGTGAATTATATAATATTGGGTCCTTACATGTGAAATTGGCGTTTTGTTTGGGAGGAACATAAAGTTGATTTTTTTTTAATATAATATATTTATTTAATCAAAGTATGTACCATTGCTATCTATGCACTTTTGCCATCTCATAGGTAGTTCATCGATCCCTTTACTAAAAAAACCATTTGGACGGGAATCAATAAAATCTTTGAAGTCGGTTTGGACTGCCCCATCGGAGTTGAATTTTTTCCCTTGCAAGAAGTTATCCAAATTTCGAAAAAAATAGTAATCTGTTGGGGCAAGGTCCGGAGAGTACGGTGGATGTCTTAGACATTCCAATTGAAGCTCTTCTAATTTGGTAGCCGTCTGTTGTGCAGTGTGTGGTCTAGCGTTATCATGAAGCAGCAGTGGCCTAGAGCGATTAACCAGCCTCGGTTGTTTAGCAGCTAGCTTTTCCATCATGGTTTGCAGTTGCTGACAATAGACATCTGCCGTAATCGTCTGGCCAGATTTAAGAAAGCTGTAGTGAACGACACCAGCACTAGTCCACCAAACGCTCACAAGTAACTTTTTTGGAGTCAATTTTCGCTTGGGGCATGGTTTGGCTGGTTCGGCAGGGTTCAGCCATTGCGATGAGCGCTTCCGATTATCATACAGGATCCACTTTTCATCACAGGTAATGATTCGATTCAAAATCCCTTCATTATTGTGCCGGTTGAGTAATGCAACGCAGCAGTCAACGCGCGTTTGTTGATTTGCTTCACTCAATTCGTGAGGTACCCACCTTTCAAGCTTTTTCACCTTCCCAATTTGCTTCAAGTGGATTAAAACAGTTTTATCACTAACACCGCAGCCTGCAGCTAACTCGGACGTGGTTTGCGATGGATCTGCTTCCACAATAGCCTTCAATTCTTCATTATCAACTTTCTCCACGGGGCTTGTTCTGCAGGTCGAAATTTCCAGAACGAAAACGTTGGAACCAAAAACGCACTGTGTTTTCTTTTGCGGCACCGTCGCCATACACATCATTAATCCTTCGAGCCGTTTCTGCAGCACTGGTGCCACGGTGGAACTCGTACTCGTAAATAACGCGATATTTCAAGTTTTCCATTTTGTAAACTGAGTGACGCAAAGAAAAAAAACAATTGAGGAAAAAACAAATGAATTATAATTTTCGAAACACAAATACTTGAGTAAATAGCTGTATACATTTGAGTTTGAAATTCCTAACCAAAGAGAAGATATTTGAGATCAAAGTTTCAAGTACGGCAAAACGCCGGTTTCGTATGTGGGGACCTAATATATGTAGTCTCGCCGGATCGAGATATCCAGTAATAAGTTTAATATCAAAAAATTAACAAATTGATAAGCTAATGGATATCATTAGTTTTGTTTAATTTCCACTTTGGGATTAACTTTATTTTTAATTTTGATTCAACAAGAAAAAGAGGACAAAATTCATTGCTGTATTGTATCTTACTTATGTTGTCCACAGTACAACCTTCGTAGGACTATTACTATGTGGCAATTTCTTCCAAACAACCAGAAAATGTAAAAAGTCCTTAAATGGAAACAAGACTTGGACCCTTTATATTTTTTGGATACCATCGAAAATCGAACCCGAAGTCCCTGGTTTGGTATACAACGTCGTAAAAAATTATTCCAATTTCGTTATGTTCAATACAAGTAGACAGATGTATTGCCATAAAGCAATTACTTTCAACCAACCAGAAAATTTTAAACAGGTCTTATTAGAACACTGGACTGAGACTGTTATAAAAACTTGTTTTTAACGTAAATCTGACCCGCAACCTAAAATCGGAAGATAACGAAGAAGGTTACAAAGGTTGTCATGGATGAATATAAATATTTATAATATATAAAACTTCAAAATATATGGGACTTGTATTTTATGTCTATTTTATAGCTGTTTGTGATTCGCTCGGTAGCGAATGTTTGTTATTCGTTTGAGTGATAGCGCTATAACATATAAGGCCAACCAACACCCCATTTGCCTTAAACCAGGAGAATGAACGTTGGCAAATTTTGGGCACGACGGTCTGATGATGTTTGCTAGGAAATTACGAATAATTGTAAACACAATTGCCAAAGACCATTCCAAAACGGGTTTGAAAGTGAAGTGACATAGATGTTACTCTATGAACCTGCCGCAATTGTATTGTTTATCTGTATTTAACTACTGTTTTTTTTCTTATACACATTATAACTTTTTAGACGTATGGAAATATTTTCTACCAACCATGAATATATTAAAGAAACCTGATGTAAAAAAACCTGACTAGAATCCTTTTTCAAAATATATAGTTCAACGAAAATCTAGCCTGCATCCCCTGCCTGGACTGGAAGACAGGCGTCTTACCAGCTAAGCCACGGAGATCATCTATTTGCCATTTATAACTGTCAATAAAAATATTCCTAGGAGATATTTCGTCTCGAAAATTTTACCTTTACTTTTCGTAGGGAGATATTATTGGAGGGTTTCTTCCAAAATAGTTAATTTTATGTTTGGACAACTTTTATAATGCGTTTATGGTGTTATGTCAGAAGCTGCTAAGATGGATTACATTTTTCCACACTCTTATTTGTTAATTTAAGTGGAAATGTGCGAAAAGCAGCAAAGTGAAAAATTGATTTATCGTTATTATGTCGACAGTCAACCGGCTAACCTATACATTTTCTATTTTCGATACTTTTCCATAATGGCTTATATAAATACTATAAAAAATTATTTAATATCTTAAAAATATAATGTCACCGTAACTTTGACCTGTACCCTAGCTCAGTCATACTCGAACTGGATTCTCTGAAACCCCAGGGCTTCGTGGAAGGTTTTCGTGGGTTCTACCCCTTTTTTTACACAAATTTAGGGTTTATTTTTTTGTTATATAATTTTATAACACTTTGCATAACCAACCCTAGTTTAACACCTACAGCCTCATTAGAGCCACTAAACGTCTGGAACAATCACATATTTACTATTGGTAGGATGAATAAGTGGAAAGGGACATCGGGCATTAGCAAAATGATTTTGCCTGTAGAATTATTGCCACCGGACTCTGAACTGCCCTGAAGAACCTGTGAATTTCTTAACAGGTTCCGTAAAGAAATTGGGAGAACCAAGTATGTTACAACATATCAAAATGGAGAATGCTTCGTAGTGGATCGACTCTCTCTATCTGCGGTGAGAAGCAGTACATGCGACACTTACTGCAGTGCCCGAGGAGACCGTTGTCATACACCAAAGATTACTTGATTCGTGGAACGCCCAATACTATCGAAGTGGCAGAATTCTGGGTGGAAGACATATAGAGCCTTTGATACGAAAAATATGCTAACAATATCCTCAGTGAGATACAGGCAAAAGCCTAGTTTACTGGCGATACGACAAATGAAAGGCGACAAACCCAGATCCATGAAAATAATTATGTATATTTCTTGTCATGTGTAATAATAAATAAATAAATTTCACATATTTTTGCTATTAAAATATTTCAATACAATGAACGAACGAAATGGAATGAATAATACGGATTAGCCGGTTCTCCGGCCTCGTTCAACCGTTCTTCTTTTTCATTTACCATGCGAACGCATTGAAACAGGCAACGTATTCCCGCTGCACTGAAACGTATTCGAGAGTAATCCATATATATCCAGTCTGATGAATTTGGAAATATATGTATGAGTATTTAGTGGAAATTATAATAAACATGCCAGCGGAGGATTATTTTGTACTAGGGGTTACAATGAAATAATATTTGAAACGAAGGGTTCTGAAAGTGGTGGAGTTTGAAAACCACTGATCTAGCGCGATTTCAAGGTAATATATCACCACAATAGCGTTTCGTTTTTAATTTACATTTAATCATGACCTGTCAGTTAGACTTCTTCCTCTTAGAGTAGATTATTTTTTATGCATTATTTCAGGAATCTGAACTGCCACCTATCTCTTCATCTCTTAAGTGGTTTACCTGGTCATCGACTTCCTGTGGGATAACCATAAGAGAGGATACGAAAAATCCGACTCTTATACATTCTTTGAACTTGATTTCGTCAATAACGTCCTCTCTGCCTACCCCATCTTACGATGTATTATTTTACATACTCTTCTTATATCAGCATTTTTTATTATGTGTCTGAGCGTTTTACTAATTATACAACGCTAAACCTTAATTCCCGATGTTCCATGGAATACTTCCAATCGTGTGGTAACATCTCTCGTTTCTGAGTGCTTACTAATTATACAACGCTAAATCTTAATTTCTGATGTTCCATGGAATACTTCCAATCATGTGGTAACAGCTCTAGTTTCTGAGTGTTTTACGAACTGTACGACGCTAAACCTTAATTTCTGATGTTCTATAGAATACTTCCAATCGTGTGGTAACAGCTCTAGTTTATGAGTGTTTTACTAATTATACAACGCTCAACCTTAATTTCTGATGTTCTATGGAATACTTCCAATCGTGTGGTAACAGCTCTAGTTTATGAGTGTTTTACTAATTATACAACGCTCAACCTTAATTTCTGATGTTCTATGGAATACTTCCAATCGTGTGGTAACAGCTCTAGTTTATGAGTGTTTTACTAATTATACAACGCTCAACCTTAATTTCTGATGTTCTATGGAATACTTCCAAACGTGTGGTAACAGCTCTAGTTTATGAGGGTTTTACTAATTATACAACGCTAAACCTTAATTTCTGATGTTCTATGGAATACTTCCAATCGTGTGGTAACAGCTCTAGTTTATGAGTGTTTTACTAATTATACAACGCTCAACCTTAATTTCTGATGTTCTATGGAATACTTCCAAACGTGTGGTAACAGCTCTAGTTTATGAGGGTTTTACTAATTATACAACGCTAAACCTTAATTTCTGATGTTCTATGGAATACTTCCAATCGTGTGGTAACAGCTCTAGTTTATGAGTGTTTTACTAATTATACAACGCTCAACCTTAATTTCTGATGTTCTATGGAATACTTCCAAACGTGTGGTAACAGCTCTAGTTTATGAGGGTTTTACTAATTATACAACGCTAAACCTTAATTTCTGATGTTCTATGGAATACTTCCAATCGTGTGGTAACAGCTCTAGTTTATGAGTGTTTTACTAACTATACAACGCTCAACCTTAATTTCTGATGTTCTATGGAATACTTCCAAACGTGTGGTAACAGCTCTAGTTTCTGAGTGTTTTACTAATTATACAACGCTAAACCTTAATTTCCGATGTTCTATGGAATACTTCCAATCGTGTGGTAACAGCTCTAGTTTCTGAGTGTTTTACTAATTATACAACGCTAAACCTTAATTTCTGATGTTCTATGGAATACTTCCAAACGTGTGGTAACAGCTCTAGTTTATGAGTGTTTTACTAATTATACAACGCTCAACCTTAATTTCTGATGTTCTATGGAATACTTCCAAACGTGTGGTAACAGCTCTAGTTTATGAGGGTTTTACTAATTATACAACGCTAAACCTTAATTTCTGATGTTCTATGGAATACTTCCAATCGTGTGGTAACAGCTCTAGTTTATGAGTGTTTTACTAATTATACAACGCTCAACCTTAATTTCTGATGTTCTATAGAATACTTCCAAACGTGTGGTAACAGCTCTAGTTTATGAGGGTTTTACTAATTATACAACGCTAAACCTTAATTTCTGATGTTCTATGGAATACTTCCAATCGTGTGGTAACAGCTCTAGTTTATGAGTGTTTTACTAACTATACAACGCTCAACCTTAATTTCTGATGTTCTATGGAATACTTCCAATCGTGTGGTAACAGCTCTAGTTTTTTATTGTTTTACTAACTGTACAACGCTAAACCTTAATTTCTGATGTTCTATGGAATACTTCCAATCGTGTGGTAACAGCTCTAGTTTTTTAGTGTTTTACTAACTGTACAACGCTAAACCTTAATTTCTGATGTTCTATGGAATACTTCCAATCGTGTGGTAACAGCTCTAGTTTATGAGTGTTTTACTAATTATACAACGCTCAACCTTAATTTCTGATGTTCTATGGAATACTCTCAATCGTGTGGTAACAGCTCTAGTTTATGAGTGTTTTACTAATTATACAACGCTAAATCTTAATTTCTGATGTTCTATAAAATACTTCCAATCGTGTGGTAACAGCTCTAGTTTCAATAGCATATTGTATTACAGAACTAATACATATTTTATAGATTCTCATTTTACTTGCTGTCGCCATGTACTAATTTCCCGACATTACAGAGGATTAGTTCATCTGTCCTGTAATTTCAATCAGTAAGACATTTCGAGTTCTTTCATTTTTTTCTGCTATAAGTTATTTTGGTTTTTTAAACATGTGTTGCAAAATTCAAAGTAATGGTGATATAAAAGTGTAAAAGGAAAAGTAAATGCGAAAAATGGGTAGAAAATTAAAGATTGCAGCAAATTGGGGATTACTGCTATAAGGGTAGAATTTTACACAGATGATAAAAGAGTAAAGAGGGATATCGTAGGGCGTGTAGCGATACGAAACAAAGTCAATGGGATATTAAGACATATATACTCGAACTGTACAGTATCAAAATGTACTAAGATATAGTCTACAACAGTATTTTGGTGCCAACTTTGATGTGTGGGAATGAAACGTAGACACTGATAAAGACTGAGAGGAGCCGAATAAATGCGGTAGAAATGTGTGCATTGAGAACAATACATGAAGTGGCAATGTATGACGAAATAAGGAATTAAGTAATAAGAGATGAATGTGAACTTAAGGCTGATGGGTGAAGTAAGACGAAGAAGAGTGCGTCGAAATAGTTTGGGCATGTGGAACGAATAAATAGAGAAAGTCCAACAAAACAGAAATAATAATGCAAATGTGAATAAAATGCGTGTGAGAGGAAGCCAAGGAAAGTATGGTTGGATCAGGTAAATGATATTTTGAATGAATGAAACGTAGAATGTCAGAGAAATCGTAGAAGTTGTATGGGTATAGAAGATGCTAGGATATGTGTCGAGATAGAAAAGTATGGCGCTCTGTCATCTCTGCTTACGCCTACAGGGAAATGACGTTATGTTTTGTATGTGTGTATGTATAAAACATGCGAATAATATTTAGCACTATTCAAAGGGTACAAAATGTCCTAATATAAAATAATAAAAAATATTAATTTAGTTTTAAAATAAAATATTTAAATTTTAAATAATAATGCTTGAAGCATCATCTGTTGCCTTAGGCAACTAGTTACTAGTCCACCTACAGTATTAACTACAAGGGCCATGGTCTGAGTGAATGTGATGAAACGCAAGTAGCCTTAAGATGCTAAATAGTTAGTAATAAAATAATTAGTTGTAAGAATTTTTATCTAGTTATAAGTTGGTATGTAGGGTTAACTATTTGTAAGAAAATAAATATTAAGGTTTGAAAAAAAAGATTACATGTAAAAAAAAATTAAGTTAGTTCATAGTTATAATATATATTTTAAATTATTTTTTAATACATAAATTTGTATATAGGTACAGCCTTTGATAAAGGTTTTTATTATAGATCCTTTATTAAATAAAATAATAATTCTTAAATAAAACGTTGTGGTGTGATTGCTTGTTTGAAAATATGTTAATGTTCTCTAAGGAAAACATATTGAATATAATATGTTATATAAATATAGGTTTATTGATAACAACATAGCATGTACATATATGAATACTTTCCAAAATCGCACATATATATCAAGATAAATACACCCCACCAATATAGGGGGAGCCCAGCCGTGAGGACATCAGATGTTTTTCAGCCTACATCCTTATCCATGTATGAAAGAAGGAAAAATGAACATATCAGAATTGAATGTATGGCTCGAGGAATATTATACGTAAGATGAAAAAAGGAACACTGGGGCATGCAGAATGAATAACAAAATAATTTTTAAAAGAATAAACAAGTCAGGTGTGTGGAATAAGCAGTCCCATCAAGGTCACCATTCTCAGATACGAGTCGTGGACGAAAAAGTAGTATCGACATTATTCTATTTATTCTACTCAAGTTGTATTTTAAGAAGGGGCAACACATCTTTGGAAAACGGGCCTGGTTGCATATTTCCTTAAATTGTGCAGTGCAAGTTAATAACCCAAGTCGATCACTCATGTCGCTCCAAATATCCTAGCACAATCCCAAGTGGCCGTCACTTAACCCAAATAATCTCTGGCACTAACCAGTCTCTCAAGTCACGTTGCTCTTGTTAAGATTCCGCGAGTTAATTCACTTACTAGTTTCGATGTTCCCTAGTGCTCAATACGACATAACATATGTAAATCAATTATCTATTAGAATATAGTAAAGAGTGAACTAAAAGAAAATTTTAAACTTTTTCATACTTACTAAAGTTCTTAGGTAGTACAGTGGCAGATCGGTTTTTTTTCGATCTTCATTCGCTTGAGACTCGTAGATGTATCTTTGAACTTGTGTTATTTTCCATGAGGTGTATGGCCGCGCGGTAACGCACTGGACTTTCATGAGGAACCTCGCTGGTTCGAACCCGCGATAGTAGCTCAGCTAGACTAAATATATTCCATGTGTGTTATTAGTGTGTTATTATAGTCGTGTTATATGCTGAGGTACATGACCGCTGGGCTACGCACTGAACTTCCGTGCGGAAGGTCGTCGATTCGAGCCCCATGCTGTGATACTCCCCTCGAATGATACATGCATTTTTTCCGTTTAGTATTCGAAGGGATAAGGATATCTATGATTTAGGTCATATCTATTATTTCAAAAAATTTTGACAGTGGTGACACTGTCCTGCGGAGGTGGATTTTTTTAACTCCTCCACGGAGATCTTGGTGAGCTTGAATTTGGTGAGCTTGATGGTCACCAACGGGAGGACTTTCCTCTTCCGGTCCTTCATCTTGAAGACGTTTAGGACCGGGTATTCTCGGGGTACCAGCTCTTCCTTACTTTCCTCGACTCCGAAGGAAGTATGGACGCCGCGTAGGACAATGAGGAGATTTCTCTCGCGGTCCAGTTGATGTGTAATATGGCACATCGAGGCGGCTGGACTCTTTGGCCAGCAAACGATACGCATCCACCGATTTGATCTGGATGCGGAGGTCCCCATTACTGAGGGCCTTTGCCGTGAAAGCATGTTGGCCGTATGGAGCTTTTTCCGAGCCCCGCATATTTTCCAGCCTCTCGCAATACGATCCGACTTGATGCTTTGAGAAGGTGAGCTCGATGGGCTGGGCCTTTTCTGCTTCTTGGAAGCGGTCGGTTTGAAAGGAGCCGATGGCTACTTCGTAGGGCTCTCTGGCGACCTTTGGACCCTCTTACGAGGGTTTGAGGTTATCTGGCAGTCCATGCCGAAACACTCCGACTGGACTGGTAATAAGGGGCGGGGCGCAGAGGTGATGGTGTCAGTATAAGATTTCTCATAAAAATACAAAATATTTTTATGAGAAATCTTATATTTTAATAATTATGGTAATACTATTTTTCTGCCAAATACATTAATTGGTTTATTTATACACTTTCTTCATAGAACATACTATTTTAATACTAAAAATACTAGATAACGCCTACACTAAATGCAAGTTTTGTTTCCAAACAAATCAATTAAATATGTGTTGCTAAAATTTTTTAATTAATGTTTTAATTTTGTGTGTAATTTTTCCAGAAAGTTTTCTATAAAATAAAAATTAAATAAATAAGTATGTTTCTCTCATAATTTTCATCGTAGCTTAATAGCTATGTCCTAATTTCGTTCAATTCGGGCATCCGAAAGTTTTTCACCGTAATTCCACTTGATCTCGATCATACAGCAAGTTTTCTTGCACGAATTAAACCTAACCATCTGACTTGACATATCATTAAATTATGTATGTACAGTAGCATGCTACGGTCAACTCACAGTTGAATCAAAAGCAACCCGTTAGTAACTTATCAGAATTATCGCACTCAAGTGGCCAACATCCTAACTCTATTACCCTCAACATCCGTAAATGAAACATCTCCGAAACAAATTTCCAACTTGTCACTTGGCGAAATTGTAAAGGTCGTTGATGGATTAAACTCAAATTTCCAGTACTTGAAAACTGACTACAGTTGTCCCTCAGTATCCGCGAGGTGATTTTGAATCCTCGGCGAATATTAAAATCCGCGGATGCTCATGTCCCTTGTACGAGTATAAAATAACATATTATTTGCATATACTCGACGCACAAACCTTCCGTATAATTTAAATAATCTCTAGATTACTAATAATACAGTGTTAATAGTTGTTATATGCGAGGGTCATCCAGAAACTAAGGTTACGAGGGCTCCTGAGGTCGGGGGAAATGTTTTGTTTCAAAGTTGGTGCACCTGGCGTGTAGAGGGGATCCTAACGGTCAGTTTTTTTGGTCCCGCGTGTTTGTCGGACATTTTATTCAGTCACAGTAAAATCTTCCGATGGAGAGGTCGTCGCGCGCTCCCGCCACCTCTCGTCCGTGCGAGACCCGCGCGGTCATCCATTTTTCGACTTTGCAGAAATATACCGCCGCGAATATCCATCGGAAGGTCGTGGAAGTTTATGGTAGTGATGTGATGAGTCGACAACATATCACGAAGTGGGTAAGGTTGCTTAGAGATGGCCGTACTGATACGACGAGGCAAGGCAGTGGTTTCTGACGAATTTGTGCAAAAAATTGAAGAACAAGTGCGAAATGACCGCCGTGTGACGCTTGACGACCTTCACGAAGAATTTTCTGACATTTCTCGAAGTCTCCTTGGTAATATTGTGTCGGAAAAACTTGGTTACAAGAAGTTGTGTGCGAGATGGGTGCCCAGAATGCTCACACCGGAGCACCGTCAAAATCGCGTGACCGCCGCGCGTGAATTTTTGGATCGTTTTGCACAGGAGGGAGAAGCTTTTCTGGACTCTATCGTGACGGGGTATGAAACGTGGGTGTGTCACTACACCCCAACAATTTTCCAACGATCAGGAGGTCGAGGAAGCTGGGAAGAAGTGGCTGAAAGAGCTGGCGGCGGAGGTCTATGATACTGGCATACAAAAGCTGGTGCCCCGACTACAGAAATATCTCGATCTCGACGGCGATTTCGTTGAAAAATAGTTTAATATATTATATTTGTGAAGTATCCTGTGAATTTCAATTGAATACAAGCATTTTTCGATCCTACATAAAAGTTGTAACCTTACTTTCTGGATGGCCCTCGTAATATTGTTTAAGAAAAATAATGACAAGAGAAAAGTCTGAATATATTGAGTACAGACTAAACCATCATAGGCCTAACTTTGTCACATATCATAGTACACGTCAGCAGCAACGTAACTTTCTCTTTCATTCAACACTTACACATTGTTTTCATTTAATAATCATGCTCTTGTTCTGTTTTACTTATTGTTTTTTTTTTTCATTTTTTTAGAATATTTTCAACCCGCTGTAGGTTGGTTTTCTTTACAGAAACTGCTGTGATGAAAATATATTTTGTTAAAGGTTTTTTTTAATGAAGGCGTGCTTTTGAATTTATAACGCTTTTTATGTAAATCGCATCTAGCAGATATACTGAACCCGATAGTAATACAGTCTAGTCAGACACGTTACCACGTCAATGCCGTGCATTGGGACCCACGTTAGATGGGGGTTCAAAAAGTCCGTGCCTCACAAAACTTTCAGCTTGAATACTTTTGCAGGTGTCGTTACTTTTTAGAGTTCGTGCCAAGAACGTCTATCGGTATTAGCGCTACTTATGTAGTAAGACAACTGAATAAATGAGAGCTAAGGATACTGAAAAAATGGGCATCTCACACCAATCAATCTATTTACAAGTAGTATAAGTAAATCAAGGCAAAAACCATTCTAGGATTGAAATTTATTTTGGCATTTGAAAACAGATTAATATTATATATACGCTTTTCAAACAACCAGTTTTAATTTTTCCACAGCTTCTGTTTTTTTTTTATGAATGTGTGAATATTATAAGGGACAAGAGACCAATTTTATTCTTATTATTTAATCGATAAAACTGCTTCGTACGCATTATTCTTATATATCATACGTAATTTATATAAGTGGGTCCTGTTTTCCAATTAATATTGATTACATTTTTTTAATAATACCACTGGTCGTACTTTGGCCTATTATATCCTTACAAACTCCCAAGTACTTTCATCACTTCATTAGCCTAGCGTAGTCTAAGTCTTCCAATACTTCTCACTCTACCTGGGTGTCTACAGAGGATTATTGATGGAATTTGCAACTTCTGCATTGTTTGAATATGTCTTGCAATATTAATATTTTGACCTTCGCGTGAATAGAGAAACTGCAATATTCATTATATATTTCCTCATTCTCCATAATCCATCTTTATTGTGTAGTATTGCACTTTCGTTGCACGAGTATAACCTAATATTTTGATATATTTAGAGATTTATCTTCTTGAACGATATTGGGGTTTTGCCTCAGGCGCGCTGATAAGCATTTCATAAAAATATGTTTTGCGTTTTAAGACAGCTAAAAATGTGTTAAAAAATAATAACTGTTTCTAGTTATTGTTGAATAATTCAAGACATAATGTAATATTCGTTTTAAATACATTAAAGTAAATATTTCCTCGAGTCCAGTTAACATAAATATTTCTGAAGCTGGCGCAGAAAAGCTCAAATGTGAACAAATCTGGTACTTTAATTTAAGTTATTGTGTAGATTTCTTTCACATTTAAGTGTCAAATCATTTTGTAAGAAAATGGAATTCTCCTTTTTTTAATATTTAAATACGAGTATAACAGATATTTAATAAAATCTACTACATCGTTCAAAATGTAAAATAGATATTGATAAAGCAAATGTATAATAATTAATCAATGCGTTCAACACAAATATTTTTAACAACTCTGTAAAAACTAAATTATTTAAAAATACAAATGATCTAAAAACGCTTATAACAAAACAGAAAAGATTTATGGTATTTATATTTAATTAATGAAATGATCTAAAAATGTTTACAAAAAAACAGAAAAGATTTATAGCATCAAGGGGATATTCTCATTTGAAATTTAAAAAAAATCGATTTTTTTTTTCATTTTATTTTTCCACAATCCTTTCTGAATAATTTCCAGTAAGAAATGTTCAAAAATCTTGAAAATTCGAATTGATATTTAGTTTGTCGTGTAAAGAGGGGATTTTAAACAAGTTTATATGGCCCTTGAATTGCTGATTAACAGTAAGTTGAAAATATTTACTTTAATTCGTGTACAAATCGCACTTGAAACTTTAAACACGTTTCATGAAAAATCACATTTTTTAAACTATTCCCCGTAATAACTCCAAAACTAATTAACATACTTTAATGAATAAATATTGATTCTCTTTGTTATGCCTCTCTATTAAGCCGGTACTAGAATTATTTCGATGGATTCATTTTTTCGATTTTTTTCACTCCTCTAAAGAATAAAAAAAAAAGTTTTTTTTTATTTCAACAAACCGCCCTTTTTTTTCTTATATTGTTTTTTTATTATTCTAGTACCATACACACATGCTTTCTGAGTGAACCGGATTTTTTTTTTAATTTTCAGACGAGTACAACAGCCACAATAACGTATATAATGGACCCCCTCTATGTACGGGCGGTCTTACTTCCGACTTAATAACAACAAAAAAAAATATTAGGAATTTTTCTGAAAATGTTCTTAAAAGATAAATAAATATGTCCAAAAAACAACAATTTAAAAGAATTATTCGTTCACTGAAAAAAAATCTTTAAAATCGTCGATTTTTCGGCCCATGGAATGAGAATACCCCATAATGTTCAATTAATAAAGTATTTACATTAATTAATAATTAGTAAATCAATAAATCTAATTGTCTTCAAATACATAGTATTCGTGCCAAAATATGGGTTAAACGTTTCAATTATGTTTCTGGGTACTTTTTATTTAAAGTATAGTCATTTTCATTTAATTTCGTGTAATCCGAGCCGTAAAAATGTGAATTAAATCTATCACGTTAATAAAAGGTTTAGGAAATAATGGGATAGAAAATAAACCAGAAATATGTTATGGGCAATACTAAAGAAAGAAACATTTTTGCCGCTAGAGGGACGCTACTTCCGGAATCATGACAGTTGCTGTAGCGCTAATCTTCGTTCATTTCTAATTCGGCAGTCGTTGGATACAGTCCAAGAAATCCGTTTGCATCTACTGTTGAAGGTGAGTTATACATATAACATTATCTCTAAATGATTACTTATAATTGTAATTGATAGTTGTTGCGTTTCGTTATGTTGAATATTGTTTCGTTCTTCATTTATTTAACTTCGGCTTTAAAATTTCCGCGTTGCCCCATCACATTTTATTTATGTATTTATATTCATCTTGAAATTAACAATTACTGTCTAGATTCAATAAACCACGACCTCTTTTGCTAGTTAATCCCATCTGTAATTTTAAAATGTGAATTTATGAACAATTGTTTAGAAATGAAAATTAATTCTTAAAAAACTATTTTTCAGGTAAATGCAGTTTAAAATGAAGAGACCACGTGAGGAAGCAGAATATTCAACTACTGCACGTGAGCAACATGGAGGTTCGGCTATGACCAAACCTCGGGTGAAGGTAAGGCTTACCAAATTTAACCCTATGTGACACTTAATTTTCCATAACTAATATTCTGAATCGCAATTGGTAATTAGGTTTGCTGTCATATTCTGGAATGTATGAAATTATTATGGATTGTATCGTATTACTTGTATATTATAGGTACTACAATCCCGAAGTTATGATAGGCGTCTAGTCTAACCTTTCTTGTTCCCATGTGGTAAATTAATTCATAACTTGCCTACCACATGGTCGTTCATAGGATTTAAAAGCATGTGCCATGCTCAAGTCATAACCTCAAAATATTTCAAGTAGGTTAATTGTCAATCGAGCAAGAAATAGGCTTAAAATATACATTTTTCGTACTTGTCGAATAATTTAAAACTATTTCCACTAAAATGTTAGTAAATTAGATTAATACTTGCCTGAGCATGAGTATATACTTTTAAGAATTTTTTCACTGAGCACATTTCGAATCATACGGAATATCCACCTAGTTTTCTGATTTTTTTGCTCGGTGTTATGTTGATATGGACCTCCCAATGAAGAAACTGAACTGAACGAAAACTCCCAAGATACTTAATACTGTCAATCCTTTCCAAAGAAACCCAACTACAGTTGGCAAAGGGTGAACAAGTGCGCAGTGTTATGTATTTATTTGTAGGTGCTAGAGTTCTTGTAGAGATGCTAAATGTGATGTATTTAGTTTTTTGAGAATTGAGTCAATAAATTTTCGTCCATCCATTCTTTAACTACACGTAATTCTTCATTTGCCTTTGATAATACATCCTCCCATGTTCGCCCCACAGAACCATGTCGTCTGCAAAAGTATAATCTTACCCCTGATTGAAAGATTACACAACTGATTGACATATATCAGGAACAATATAATGCCGACATTCCATGATGAAACAAATACCGCCCCAGTCTGAAGATAATGACGAGTGGTTTCTTTAAAACTGACATTTGCCAAATTATATTTGATTAGCTGTGTTTTGTGATGAATAATTTTTAATGAGATTTTTTTATCTTATTTACAGAATGGCTGATTTTGAAAAATGGAACTCGAGTCAAATGGAATTATGTGAGAATTTTTTTTTTATAAATCAAAATGTAAAACATACTGATCCTTTGGTTTTGCCCTCGCCATCTAAATTTGCATACAAAAAAAATGTTCAGATAATGCCGACATTCCATGATGAAACAAATACCGCCCCAGTCTGAAGATAATGACGAGTGGTTTCTTTAAAACTGAAATTTGGCCAATTTTATTTGATTAGTTGTATTTTGTGATATATAATATTTAACGAGATTTTTTTTATCTTATTTACAGAATGACTGATTTTGAAAAATTAACTCAAATCTAATGGAATGATGGTGAGTAAAAAATCTTTTTGTATTGAATTTTTTTTTAAATCAAAATGGAAAACTCATCTAATCCTTCAGTTTTTTAAATCAAAATGGAAAACTCATCTAATATTTTCTTGCAAGTTGTTTGCCTTTTGTATTCTCTAATCATAAGTCTGATTTCATTTTTTTATTGTCTTTTAGAATAAGGTTTTCCAGACCTACTATTTATGTTGCAATAATTTTGCTGTCTTATAAGTAAAGTCAATTTGATTATCTTGTTCAATAAATAGAAGTAAAGGATAACTAAACTGATACCAAATGATGAAACTATTCTAGACAAGCATATGACAGATGTCCCATGTTGATATACTTTCCTGATAATTATCAAATGTTGCTTCAGTGTACTCTTCTGGAATATTAAATACTAATAATAAAAATTTTATTTTACAGTTCAGAAGGTCGTTGATCACTACTGTCGTGTTCCCCAAAAAAAATTACAGTGAATTATAAGGTAAAATGTTGATAAAATTTAGTTTCATGTCTATATTCTTTAATTCAAATTTTAAGGTAAAATGTAGTTAAAATTTAGTTTCATGTCTATTATTAAATTCAAATTTTAAGGTAAAACGTTGATAAAATTTCATTTCATGTCTATATTCTTAAATTCAAACTTTAAGGTAAAATCTTGATAGAATTTAGTTTCATGTCTATATTATTAAATTCAAATTTTAAGGTAAAATGTTGATAAAATTTAGTTTCATATCTATTCTTAAATTCAAATTTTAAGGTAAAATGTTGATAAAATTTTGTTTCATGTCTATATTCTTAAATTCAAATATTAAGGTAAAATGTTGATAAAATTTCTTTCATGTTTATATTCTTAAATTCAAATTTGGTAGTTATTCTATATATTTATTCTATAATTTTTAAAGCTTGTTGATTTGAATTATGTATATTCCATGGTTCAACCACTGCAATAATTGTATTTTCGACTACATAATTTCTCACCTAAGTGATTTAGGATAGTTCAGAAAATGTATGATGAATCCTGCGACAGCTCACAAATTTGCCGCAACAGTCACAGGACTCTTCCTAGAATTTCAGAACTATAACATTTTTATTTTATAATAAACCACATAAGTTTCATATTTAACATGATGAATAAAATACCGCCCCAGTCTGAAGATAATGACGAGTGGTTTTTTTAAACTGACACTTGCTCTCCAATCACTAAGTTATATAATATTTTATAGAACAGTTTCCGTTAACATTTCTATTTTTTTAGGTTTCATAATCATTGAGAAGGAAAACAGATTTGCAGCTTGATCTTGCCGTGAAGTATGAAAAGAACCTGTACAGACTATGGAGTCACTGGGAGTGTGAAGGTGAATTTCATGTTTAATATTTAATTCTAGGTTTATTAATTTAAAAATCTAGATTAACTGTTTTCATATCATCTTTTAAGACAAGTATGTGACAGAAGTCTCCTGTTAAACCTCCTGATTTGTATCGGACAGTTGTATAGATTAAGAAGCACTAGTATATTTGGTATCATATAAATAATCACCCCACTGAATTTAAGCCGGCCATCGCAGTATCTCCAATGACTGCGACGGTGGCTATGCAGTGGGAACACTAACCCTGGAAAATGTATGATCTTAGCTAATCATCGCTAACATCTAAGGGCTCCAGAAACATTTGACCCCCTTAAACCATATTTTTATCAATTTCTTTGATTTCACGCATCGGCTTATTTGTAAAATATAGAAGTTTTGAAACAATTTTTTTTCTTGCAGATGTCTTCACTCAAGTTCAGTTTCTTAAGTAATTAAGAAGTTACTCAGGCGTCAGGCACTTTGGAAGGTAAAATTGATTTTAAATGTTTATATTTCATAAAATTAAACTGCTTCCCTGCAGCTCATTTTTTGAATCCCTCATATTAGAAGACATTAAAATGATGATCAAAAGTTATCCCTGTCTCACGAAACCGTGGAGATAATAAACTTTGGTAACCTCCTGAAGATGTCAACTTGTAGCTTTTTTATGTACAATTTTTTCCCATTTTCATTTACTTAATCTGAGCTCCAAAAATATTTCATCATTTTTGTAATCTTCTCAAATTGCCTATTTTTGTTTGTTTTTTCATATTAATGAAGATTTTTAATGCCTTTTTACTTATTTCAGATATTTTCACAAAATAGAACAACTATTCAAGATATGGACTGCTTTTTCAACCAGAAATTTAAATCAAGTTATCTAAAAGGTAATTTATTTTTAGTATTAATAAAGCAAGTAATTCATGGCATGAAACTTTTAAATTAACGACATTAAAATATTGCTGAAATGATGATCAAATAGTTATCCCTGTCTCACGAAACCGTGGGGATAAAAGACTATGGTAACCTCCTGAAAATACAACTAATCAATTTATTGTGTTCTTGATATTTGAAAATTTTCCTAATTTTCTCTTTTTTTTTGTTACAGAGCCCCGCAGTGATGCCACCTCATCCAACATGGTGAAAGTTTTTTCAACACATGAAAATAAATGAAATTCGGCTTGTGTTTTCAATTTATCCTTATCCTGAACAGATTTGATACCAAGTTTGAAATTCAAGAGACCAAAATAATTCATTTCTAATTATACAAAACCCTGTTCAGACATAAATGAAAAAAAGGTGCTAAAGTAAAAAATATACCCCTCCCACCCCGTGTGTGTGAATACATCTAGGTACATATAGTACATTATATTACATATAGTACATTATATTAATAGCTCTTAATCAAAACGCAGTTATGATTAAAAGCTACTAATATGATGTATTGAAAGGACTAATAAATTTGGAGGAATACAGTATTGTGTGTTTTCTTTAGGATGGTTAAGATAGGGTCTTGACTTGACGTGAAAAACTTATACTCCATATTGACATGGGTTTTCTTTTTCATGTTAAGATAGTTTTGACTTATGATAGTTATCCTCCCTACAAGTGATGGTTCAGAGGAAAGTTGATTTTTCACAGCTAGCAAATTGCATATCAACCTATTTGAGTTCATTACTGGAATATTAGATACCCCCAGTCGAAGTGATAAGGTAGAGCTGGTATCCTGACATTATCTGGTTATTAATGTCTTCAGGAAGAGGGAGGTCCTGTTGGTGATCATAAAGCTCACCAAATCCTCGGCAGGATGCACATAACGACCTACATGAGTATCAATATGAAGATCTCGGGAGCAGTTAAAAAATTCACAGCGTTGACGGTTGTTACCCCTCCACGTTTGTATCAAATGTGGGCCCAAACCACAGTACAGTGGAATGTATAAAGCTGCTACTTGCATGAACTGTAAAGGTTCATACGCTGCTAGCTACAAAGGCTGCCCAGCCGAAACTCTACACTGGCCCAACTGCCGGCCGCAGAAATCTCCAGGAATCTGCCTCTGGCAAAGCCAGTGACTTAGTGCTGATTCTCGCGTGATCTATGCAAACATTGTGAAAAAACGCTGGTTCTCAAACCACCCAAGAATGCCCGTCGAATGAACACATCGTGATGGTTATCAAAACCTCGAAGTGGCCTGCGAAGCTCTTGATACGCTTTCCCGCTACTACCTACCCAAATCTGCAAAGATAGGCAACATGTTATTCCCATATTTATCTATGTAAATATATCTTACGAGTCACCTCCCGTCGTCATAGTATGTATATATAACTATCCTTTCACTCTACTATACATATTTATCAATGCTCGTGACAAAATGTAAGTATATTAATATGTACAATATAACCTTAATTTATGAGTAGTGTCCTTAAATCAGACCGACACTGAATAAATTATCCACTGATCACTGATATAAGTTGCTTTTTCCCCATGAAACAATTGATAAGACTAGTACTTGAGGGATAGTCTGATCTGAGCATTTTTAGTCTCTAACAAGAATGAAAGAATTGTATTTCCTGCAACAATGTGGCTCTCATTTGAATGGGTAATAGTAAAAAAATAAGGGGCTGCTTGATGTAATGTAAGAATGAAGTTAATAATAATTTACTCAGTGTCTGTCCGATTTTTGGACACCTTACTCGTGCGGTCTTGTAAAATGGATTTGGGTATTGATGTAAAAAAATGTTTTGGAGGAAAGTATAGAATCTGGTACATAAATTAAGGTTATAAATACATATATATACTTGTATTTTACGTCGCGAGCTTATCAATATGTATACAAAGAGAAAGGATAGATAATATATACTAAAATGGGGTAGGGCAACGCTGTGACGATATTTACATTGATAAATATGGGGATAATATGTATGCCTATCTTTGCAGGTTTGGGTAGGTGGTGTGATGGTGAGAAGGTATTAAGAGCCTCGCCAGCAACTTTGAGGCTTTTTATAACCGTCACGATGTGTTGCGACAGTTGATGAGCATTTTCACAATGTTTGAGTAGATCGTGGGAGAATTAACACTGGCTAGGCTAGGAGGTAAACTCCTGCGGCTGGCGGTGGGATGGGCCCGTGTAGGATTTCGTGGCTTCGTGTAGGCTGGACAGCTATTGTAGCTAGCCGCGTGTGCGCCTTTACAGTTCACACAAGTAGAGGTATAACGTCTTGCAGCTTTATTCATTCCGTTCTGTGATTAAGCCCAATTTGGCACAAATGTGAGCGACGTGACTAACTGCCAGCGCTGTGAAAATTATTTTGACAGCGGTGGCACTGTCCCGAGGAGGTAGATTTTTTTTAACTCCACCCCACAGATCATAAGGAAGATCTCTTGCAGGTCGTTATAAATATGCTGTCCTTCCGGGGATTTAATAAGCTTTATGGATCGCCGCCAATGGGAGGAGGACTTCATCCTGAAGATATTCGGGACCGGGTATTCTCAGCTCTCCCTTATCTCCTCGACAGCGAGGGGTCTCGCAGTCCAGTTGTGTAATATGGCACTTGGAGGCGGCTAGCAGACTGTACGCACCGACAGATTTAGGTCTGGATGTGAAGGTCGCCATTTCTATAGGGCCTTTGCCGTGAAAGGCATGTTGCCTGCTTGGAGCTTGCTTCTGAGTGTATATGGCCTCTCGTAATATGATAGGCAGAATACGATCTGACTTGGTCAGATATGGAGAAGTTAACAGCCTTTTCTGCTTCTTGGTGAGCTGATGGCTCCTTCGCAGGGCTCTGGTGCCCTCCTTTGGACCCTCCTACGAGAGGGTCCAAAGGCGCCTCCTCACCTGCCAGTCTGTGCCGGAACACTCCGATAGGGCTGGCGAAGCGTATATGATGGTGTCAGAGTTAACAATAACTCCTGTTTCAGGGGGGGGTGGTGAGAGTCGACGGACTACCTCATTTGAGTCTCGGGCTGAAAGGGGTTCTCACTGCCTTCCTTGGGGGAGAGAGCGAGACTGATCACTCAACGTCCCCCTGTAGAGGTCGAGAGAGGGAAGCGCCGATGCGCTTAGTGAGACCTCTGCTTATAATAGCAGCGAAATTAACTCTAGGCTACGCGATGGCGAGCGGTTCGGAGAAATTGCTGTATGTGACCGTCCGGTTCGACTGAGTGGAATGTATAATTAATGTGCATTTATTGATTTTGCATTGTGTATATAAAACATATCTTTGTCGGATAAATCCACTCCTCCGCATAACTTAGCTTCTCAATTGAAAAATCCGAGATGTTTATTTCTTTCTGGACACCAATTGGTCCATGAACCAAAATAGATAAGCTCTACTAACAAACAAATTGACAATTAAAATTTGGTCATCACCATGAAATCGCTAGAATCGTGTCCACATTTTGACTTGTTTTGGTTATTTCAGCATTAATAGTGGCAAACATGCTTCTCGTTTTCTAACGTAGATAGTGTGGTAAAAATGTAACTGTAACCCTACCCAGTTTCAAGGTTTTCACATCATCAGGGAGCACCAACAAGACTTGTTTGTTGGCAACAGATTCCACCGATATGCATATTTCCTTCATACGTGTAAAATATATTAAAAACTTAACCGGAAAGCAACGTTATCTTAGGCACCATTAATAGATATTTTTTAATGAGGTTATACTTAATTGTTTATATTGGGTGTACAAATAAGTCACCGCCGTTTGACAAAAGTTGGCGCCACCAGTAAGTTATGGTTAAAATTGTCAGATGTAAAATGTCATTATCGTAAGGTTGGACATCTGTCAACAACATGACCTTGAAATATTAGTGAATTTTATCAGTATAACATATTTTTTTGTGTTCGAAAATGACAAGTTTTGAGCCGAATAAGCGTCATTTGCGGGAACTTTTGATTTACTTCTTCAATTTGAAGAAATCTGCAGCTGAGGCGCATCGATTGCTTGTAGAAGCATATGGTGAGGCTGCCTTAAGTGAGAGAAGTTTTCGTGAGTGGTTTCAAAAGTTTAAGAACGGTGAATTTGACATCGAAGACAAAGAACGTAGCGGAAGGCCGAAAGTGTACGAAGACGCGGAATTGGAAGTATTATTGGATCAAGATTCGTGCCAAACGCAAGAAGAACTTGCACTTACATTAGGAGTGACTCAACAAGCAATTTGACATGGGTTGAAATCATTGGGAATGATTCAAAAACAAAGAAATTGGGATTCATATGAACTGACACGGAGAAACTTTGAATGCCAATTTTCCACATGTGAAATGCTGCTTGCCAGGCATAAACGAAAGGGTTTTCTGCACCATATAGTCACTGGTGATGAAAAATGCATCCATTATGATAATCCAAAAAGGAAGAAATCATGGGGATCCCCTGGTCATGCTTCAACATCTACGGCTAAGCCAAATATTCATGGAAAAAAACTCTTGTTGTGTATTTGGTGGGATCAGCTTGGTGTCGTGTATTATGAGTTGCTCAAACCGAATGAAACCATTGCTGGGGCTGTCTACCGAACATAATTGATGAGATTGAGTCGAGCACTCGAGGAAAAGCGCGCCCACTACTACGCCAGACACGACAAAATTATTCTCCTGCATGATAATGCTAGTCCACATGTTGCGGCACCGGTCAAAACCTATTTGGAAACACTCAATTGAGAAGTTTTACCCCACCCGCTGTATTCACCAGACATTGCTCCTTCTGATTACCACTTGTTTTGATCGATGACGCATGGCCTGTCTGAGCAGCACTTCACATCATATGAAGATACCAAAAATTGAGTCGATTCGTGGATAGCCTCAAAAGATGATGATGATGACTGACGCGGTATTCGTATGCTGACAAAAAGATGGGGAAAAGTAGTGGCAAGCGATGGGTACTACTTCGAATAAAACATGAGGTTCCGTTCTTTCACAATAAATGCCCATTTTTTTATAAAAAACGGCGGAAACTTATTTGTACACCTAATAGTATCTGGTGTTATCTTTATAAATTTATGAGTGTCTAAGTTTATTTACGTCATTCATCATTATATTGACTAGAAATTTTTCACCAAAACAATATGTACATTGACAACACACGTCCTAACATTAACTGACACGACGACTTATGAACACATGTCCTAAGGATAGTTAGGAGAGATGGGGAGGAAGAATCATTACATGGAAGTACGTGCATTTTTGCGATACATATCGATAAAAATAGTGAATTGTACGAGAGTAGAATGTAGAAAAGTCTGTCTGTACAATTTTGTCATAAACATATTTCTTGAATCTTAGAAAAGACTTTGGTTTCACTTTGTAGTGTAATGTTTATAAATTTTGAATAAAATAATTTTAAAAAATGTTTTTCTATTTACCACAGTTTTATTCGAGTTCACTACCGTCTGCAAAGACCTGTCTTCCTCGTCATTTGAAGATGAACTAATGTCTAATTATATAATAGGTATAAGAGAGGGAGAGGGGAGTAAATAAGCATCAAAAGGGTGGGTTTTAAAGGGAAAACATATTTAGCAGAGGAATATTATTAAAATAAACTTACTTAAATTTCTAAGTTGTCCTGCTGCAATCTTCCTCCGCTCATGTGCAGAATCTGCAAACCACGATCAATATCAAATTAATTTTTTTTTCAATTTAGTGCTTGGCGAACTCTGAAAAATTGTTATTGAGACATCTCAAATGTACCCTAATTCTTTTTTCCAAGTTTTTTTTTTTAGTCTTTCCTATATAAAGATATGAACCATCATTGCATTTCAATCTATAAACTCCACAATTTGACAATATTTACAAACAACACAAAGGCTTTGCAATGGGAATTCCATAAGTCTTTGGGTTGCAGATGTATTCCTCAACAACTTAGAAGAGAAAATATTTAATAGTAAATCCCCATAGTTAAAACATGTTTTGTTGATGACATAATTTGTTTATGGTCTGGCACAGAGAGACAACTAAAAATGTTCCTAAAATAATTATCATTATTTTTTAAAACGTGTTTTATTTATTTTATAAAAAAATTATAATCATTTATTTATTATATTAAAAATAAAATTGTCTTTTGAATGAATTATATTTTCATTAAATTTGCAAAGAAAAAGAAAGTTATATTTAAAAGGAAGTCAACGCATTTTTATTGAAAGATTTTTACATTTTTTATCTCGGACATCTATTGAAAACTTGATGTACTATTATTCACGATAAGAAATCTGCATATTACATAAAGGGTGGTGAAAAAATCAACTTCCTCATAATTCACTGATGTACATGAACTATTAGAAACCTTTTTATTACCTCTCATGTTAGAAGAATTTTTTTTACGTAATTCGTAATTTTATTGGCTTGCACCAGTTTCAAACTTATTTTTTACATAGATTTTAGGAACACTTTCATTTTATTTCAATAGATGGCAAACACGACTCAAAATCATTCAACATAAATATTATATATTTTTTTAAGATTATACAATCTATTAGGTGTCCCCGTTAAGTTGTGCCCGTTTTATCCAAATTGAAAAATGAGCATCAAAAGTAAAACAAAATGGTAAATGTTATACGTCATTCGAAAGAAAATTTTCTGCTCTACAAGATATTGTGTTTGCTTCTACGTTACATATATTATTTTATTTGATTAAAAGCCTTCAAAATGGAATGTCAAGTAGACGAAAGTGAGCATTTTCGACACCTCTTTTTGTTCGCGTTCAATCGAGGAAATAAAGCTGCCAAAGCTACTCGCGATATTTGCGAAGTGTACGGTGAACATGCTATGAATGAAAGGACAGCTCGTCGATGGTTTTTGCGTTTCAAATACGGTAATTTCGACCTGAAAGACATGGAGCGTTCCGGACGACCACTGGACTTCGATGAGGACCGTTTAAACCATATTATTCACGAACATCCCCTTCAAACCACCGTAGAATTGGCTAAGCAGATGAATTGTAGTCACATGAATATACCGCCATCTTAAATCAATGGGAAAAGTCCAAAAATTCAGAGCTTGGGTTCCACATGTTTTGAGTGAAAACAACAAAAATCAACGTTCGATATTTTTTGCTGGTTTGCTCGCTCGTCATCGAGCTACGAATGGCCAAAAGCAAAGGTTCCTTTACCGCATCATTACTGGTGATGAAAAATGGTGCCTTTATGTGAATCTGAAGAAACGGAAAGAATGTGTGTGTTATAGTCAACAAGCAACGCCCAAAGCGAAACAAGGTTTGCATCCGCGCAAGACGATGATTTGCATCTGGTGGGATTGGCAAGGCGTCATCCACTACGAGATATTTGAACGCAATCAGACTGTCAACGCGGAGCTATACGAGTACATTCTGCAAATGCAGCGGCTCAACACTGCAATTCAACAAAAAAGGCCGGATCGGCAATATGGCGTTATTCGGCAACACGATAACGCCCGCCCTCATATCGCCAACATTACGAAAAATGCCATTCAAACACTTGGTCGGGAAGTTCTGCCGCACCCTCCATATTTTTCAGACCTCGCGCCGTCGGTTTCCACCTTTTTCGGTCGCTTTCGAACAATTTGCGCGGCGTTTCCTTCAATAAAGACGTCGAATTGCGGACGTGGTTGGACGAACTCCTCGAGTCAAGACCGGATGGTTTTTATCGCACAGGCACTGAAAAACTTATAGAACGTTGGCAAGAAGTTGTAAATAATTAAGGAGAATACATTATTGACTAATTTGTTGCAAAATAATGAAGGAGAATACATTGACTGTTTAGTTGTGTCCTCTTGTTCTCTTAATTTGGAAAAAATGGACACAACTTATGTTAACACCAATAGAATAGGCATGGCCAAATCACGGCCAGCGAGCTGTTGTTATTAAAGCAGGAAGAAGTTATATGGTGCGACGGGCAAGGATTTTTGAAGCTCACGTAGGAAGGTTGTTTTTCTGTCGAGGGGGAGTCGCCGACATTCTACAAAAATAAGGTAAACTCTCTGGGAGAAGCAGGGTGCCAGTCGATGGAATAGGATAACGTTTTCATTTGAGTTTTGAAATGCTTTTTTACGTGTTGAGTGGTTGATTTTTGTTTTTATAAATGGGGCGTGTTTATCTCCTCATTGGGTAGTATTATTATCAAAGCAGAAAGAAGTTATCTGGTGCGACGGGCAAGAATTTTTGTAGTTGTCGTGGGGAGGGCTCGCCGTCATTGTTTTATCTCTGTATTGGAAGAAAATACGAACATAGCAATAAGGATTATATTATCATGCAGGATTATATATCCTATGGTCTGTTATCATCAGGACTGCCTCTCCTGAGATATTGACTCCTAGATATCTTTCCATTTTTTATGTCTTTCAGGAGGACGACTTCCAGCGGATATTCTATGCACTGCCAAGTAAGGAACACTTTTGATACCCATCCTTTTCACATGGTCTCGTCAGTGTTTTATATGGTTTCGACCTCCATTTCACAATATTTTCACATGTATTTCTTGGATATCGGAGCTTATAACTCAATGTCTAAATAAATAAATAAAATAAGACTCGACGTGTAGGAGAAAAAATGAGTTACGGTATAGTCTGGTAAGATTTCATATGGAAGGCTTAGACTCTACAAGAACTGTACCGTAATCGGAAGTAAGAATATAAATAAATCCGAAAATTTTACAATTTCTGGCGCCAGCCCTGCCTGCGCATCACCTGTCACCTGTCGAAAAAGACATGCAAACCGTTAGATACGTTTTATGAAAAGGGAAAAAGTCATTCATATTTTATATTGGGAATAATAAATCTTTATTTCCGTAGTTCGTGCAAAAAACGTGTGGGTGTATCTACCAAAACGTCAGATTCCGATCACGACAGCCGTAAACAATGGAAAAGCAATCCCACGCATTTGAACATGACTGACAAGAAATCGTGCAACTAACAATAAATAATTATTACCCTTATTGTTATCCATACGCCGATGCAACAATATGAAAGTGATGCTTCTATCACCTTTTACAACTTAGTTATGCGTTATTTCCCTGGCTTATCAACGGGGCCGGCCTGGAAAATTGCGTGGCTGGATGTAAAGTTTCGGCACGGGGTCTCCTTATTAAATTATTTATATCTACGTCTACGCAAGGGTAAAAACAGATTAATTTAATATGTACTTATTAATTTCATTAAAATATTGTCATGTAGGATCATAAATATTTTCAATGAACGAGCTCAGTCACTTTCCAAATGTATCACAATTGAATGACACCCGAAACGCATTAAGTATTTCGAAATATACAAATAACATGAATTAGATTTGAAATAGGCAGGGACCGAATAAATTAGCTTAATTCCATTTATTTATTTATCTAATATATCAAGCGTGGGCTAGGTGGGGCTATACGATTTGCATCTGCCTCAGGCTGTCCCTGCTTATAAATTGTTGTAATTGTTTTTTTTATATGGACACTACACATTACACTACACTCCACCTAAAGACGAATGTGTTACTATCACATATCGAAAAATCTACAAAGGTTTATTTGTAGTTCGTCTCCCCTTGGTAAGTTTTCTGCGATTTTCTTACCTAATACATATGTTGTTCTTAACATATTCAGATACGGGGAAGTACCTATTCTTATGGCCGTGGCCATACTTACACTCAACTTGTTATTTGTAATATATTTAATCTTACAATAATAGTTGGCACGAATCCTTAATTAGAGCACCCTTGAAGAGAGGCTTTTCTCTACATGGTGCTATATAAATTGTCATGTTATTATTATATGAAAGTAAGTAAAATTCATTTTGTATTTTTAAATCAAATTCGTAGCAATTCACGCAAACAAGCTTCCCCAAATGCTTGTTTGTGAACTGTGGTTTTCAATAATTTCAATATCTCAACAATCTCTCGTCCACTAGAATAATAAAAATTTAACGATTTCCGAAAAAACTAATTATTTTATTCCATATTCAAAATGACTCCAAAACATCACTCAAGTAAGAAAACAATGCCCAAAAATGCGCCATACCAAACTTTAAAAACACACAATCGTTTACAACATCGTCGCCATACATTGTATGTACAATTCTTTTTTTGGTTTGTGTAACATTTTTTACGGTAATTAAAATTTAACGATTTCCGATAAAACTAATTATTTTATTCCATATTCAAAATGACTCCAAAAAATCACTCAAGCAATGTAAGAAAACAATGGCCAAAAAATGCGCCATACCAGACTTTCAAAACACACAATCGTTTACAACATCGTCGCCATACATTGTATGTACAATTCTTTTTTTGGTTTGTGCAACATTTTTTTTCTTTGTCGTTATAAAAATGTAACGATTTCTGAATAATCTAATTATTTTGTTCCATATTCAAAAGAACACAAAAAACCCTTTCGTTTATTTACATTTATTTGGTTGATTCGAACGAATTTCCATCTGGCAATAAGCCCGCCAGGTACAATGCCCTGAAATGACCTCCGTGGCTTGGTGATAATACGCTTGTCTGCCGATCCGGAGGTTGCGGGTTCGATCCCCACTGAAACCCAAATTTAAAAAAAAGGGATTCCAGTCTGGTTTTCACTAAGGACTTATTAAAACATATTTATGTTGTTTGGAAGAGATTGCAATGAGCTCACCAGGTTTAAAAAATGCCACTGTACTAGTAAAGTAAAGTGTATGAATTAAGATTGCAACGAGTTTGATTTACCTGATATGTTAAAGGCTGCTAATATTTGTGCACGACCATAAAAAGGATACAAACTAGTACAATTAGCCAAATCCATAATGTTTTTCGAATTCCATACTTTTTTTAGAATGCAGTTAACTAATCAATTTAAATCTGTCAAAAATGCTGACATCTTGAGTGGTTCTAACCTTAACTGTTTAGCCAATCAAAAGTTATATTGCTTCACAAAAAATATTAACAAAGCTACTGCCGTGTATTCAATAATAACGTATTTCGGATACCCAGATACATTTACTCGTATATTAAAAAAAAACTAAAATGTAGACTTTGATAAATGGATTACATTTTGAATTAAAAGTTACAATAGAGAAGCCAAACAGTGTTGCGAATACTACTCGTATTTGTATTTTCTCAGTTTTGTTTTATGGAGAGTGCGTGCTACATCACTTGGTGGCGTATACTCCTTCATATATAGGAGTTCACGGCCATTATTCAAAGAGAGAGAGAGAGAGAGAGAGTGCGTGCTAACTTTTGTGTTAATCATATGCTGCGTGGATTGTTAGTGTACTTACAAAGTTCGTTCTTTTTTTCTTTCTCTTGAAGAGAAAAACATTTAAAATCATATGTCAGCGGTGTAGATATTACTCATACAAGGATTCTTATTAGAAAAAATATGGTACATAGTGCCATTCCTGCCATTCAATGTCATTGAATTAAATCTATCACTAATATGACACAAAATTGTTTGGTGTCTTAGAGCCTTAAGTCTGCGACAGCGTATGTAAGCTGTGATGAAAGTAAATACAAAAAAGCTGATCGGAATTCGATAAGACTAAGTTAGTCCCACGCCGGTATTTTGGCAAGAGATTTTATCTCGCAACAATTCCACTTGCACTCCATTTATCATCAGGTTATCTTCCCATTAATTTCTATGTGAGAATTTTCACGTCAGTCAAAAGCGAGAGTGTTCTCGTATTTGATTATCTAAATTAATTACAAAGCTCTTAAATAATTACTATTTTGAAAGTGAATTCGCTGAAAACTTTAATTTCAAAGTAGATTTAAGACATCGAACAAATATTAAGATAATTGTTTTTGCCTTATTCGTTATTATACTCAAGAAAATATAGCATGGTCCCTGTGACGTTTGAAATGTCATGTCTCAAAGGGATGGGGTAAAATCGTTTTTTTTTACAATTCGAATCGTTTTTTTACAAATCGAATCGTTTTTTTATAAATCGACATATTGTTTTTCTCTAAACTGTCGTTTTAATTCCTAATTTTCATCATACTGACTTTCCAACGTATTGTATGATTTGTATCTATCTTTAAATAGGCCAAGATCCCACTATGAATTAATACTAATTACGAAGATTTAATTTTATGTTTAAAAAAATCGAAAATCCAATTATCGTATACCCCATCCCTAGCCAATGCAGACTAACTTAGTGACTTTTGACGAACGTCGCCAAATATTATTTGATTTTAACAAACTGACATATTTTTGCTAATTTCTAACAAGATGTATTAATTTATCATTATTGTTAGTTTTATGTAATTGTACCTAAATAACTTGCTATTTATTAGAATCGAGGTTATATTAATGTTGATAAAATCACTGAACGTCGTTACAAGGTTGTATTTGGGCAAATTTATGAACCGTCACAGGGACCATGCTACATTTTCTTTAGTATAGATATTGATAATTATGTAGCCTGTTGCTGGAATAGATGAAGAAATTATACAATACATTAAGGATGTACCATCTAGAAGACGTGGTACACTGAGATAGTTAAGGTATCAGAGTATTCACACTCAGTATTCACCTTCTAGTTGAGACGAATTAGCCAAATAGGCTTTTTACTTATTATAAATTTATCGCCTTTTTTTTTCGCGCCTTTTGTTGAAAATGATTTTTCAAGTTAGGAACAGAAATAGCCCGCCAGGTTGTGCTGTTTCCAAATGAATTATGATACAATACAATGAAATACGTGTATTTACGAGTATTAGATAGGAATAATTAAACATTAATAAAATAAAATATTCAAGATGGAACGCGAATTTCATCACGATCAAAGTAAGAAACACATGAATAAACATCATTTACGATTTTTCGTTCAACTTAAATCTAACTTGAATTAATTTTTCATGAAGGACGCTGATACAATCTAATATTTTTGGTACATTGAACAAGATCGCTGAAAAATAAGATTTATTGTTAAGTTAATGCAGGCGTTCCGTTATGGTACCCTTTGGAAACATAATCTCAGTGTTGAAAGGTTAAGGCCTAAGGCTTTCGCGTATTTCCTAACACGCTACAATGTCCTTTGCTGCAGGTAGTTCTTAAGGCGGTATCGCATAAGGGTATTCGGTCTCGGTTAAATATTAGAAAGGATAATCGGTAAGTATTTTTTTCTGAACAAGATATCAAAGGATCAACAGTGCTGCATATTTAAGAAAAATCTTTTTTTATGGCTATTCAGAAGCATTTACGACTGTTCGTTGAAATATTTGTTTATTTAAATAATATATATTAAAACGGTAGCTAGAGTTGAAGGACGAGACGGCTGGAGATTAAAGGAGATAGGTCGTCAGAATTTGGGAGACTTTAAAATAGTTGTATAACCATCAGAGTTTAGACAGAGTTTATATAATCCTGAAAGTTTAAATCAAGCTGTCCTATGGTATTAAAATTCTGTGCATATATAACTGTGTGTTAGAGACTAGCCCTCTAAGAAACGTGGTACACTTCTTCTTCCCAGTGTCATGTCAGGTCCCCCAAAATTGAATATCACCTGCGAGTAGGCATCTTTGTCCCCGGTAGCCCGCAAAAGATCCTCAACGCTCCTTATACCAGTCCAATCACGTATATTGTGGAGCGAGGAAATTTGCCTCCTGCCAACACCTCTTCGACCCTCTATTTTGCCTTGGATGATCAAGTGCAGTAATTTGTACTTTGCTCCTCTAAGTACTCGTACATGACCCAAATAGGATATCTTTCGGATTTTAATATTAGTCAGCAACTCTCTATCAACTTTGGCTCTTTGAAGAACCCTTGTGTTACTAACCATATCCGTCCAGGGTATCCGAAGCATTCTCCGGTGCATCCACATTTCGAATGCTTCCAGTCGGTTCGGTTCATACTAACAACTTTGAGGGTCCATGATTCCACTCCATGCAATAACACTGACCAAACGTAGCATTTGACTAACCATTGTCGAAGTTTCAAGTTTACACTAAGATTGTTTTTTAATTTAAGATTAGAAACCAAAACATTGCTGCAAAATTTCATTTTTTTTATTGTATTACATATAAATTGGTTGATTGATAGTCTAACCAATAACTAACACCGATATCTAATAAATATATTTAAGTTTATTTTTGCGATTTACTTGGGATCAGGTATCTTGTTGCTCCCGGTTGCTCTATCTTGGACAGATATTTTTTTAAGTAAGTAAGCCGCTGCATACCAGCAAACTCACCGGTCACACCGCTATACTGGATCCGATGGCACACCTGAAGTGAGACGATCGGAGCATACCGGCATTTTTTTTCCAAATTTTGAAAGAATATCTATGACCGATGTCATAGGTATCCTTAATCCTTATACCCCCGAATACTAGGCGGAAAAAATGGCTGTGTCATTCGAGGGGAGACAGCGCGGGCTTTGAACTGGCGATCTTCCGCATGGAAGTCCAGTGCACCTCAATTTTATCTATATTAAGTGAATTGTTCGAATTTATTTAAACTTTTTTTGTTATTTTTTAAGAATGGTTACATGCGTGAGATGCGGCCCTGGATCTTGTGAGCCTTAGCCTGTTATGTGATTATTTCTGATTGTATCTATAATTTTATATGAGGCATGTTAATGTTTATACTTTGTAAATAGTCTTGAATTTTTGTATGTTCGCGTACTCTTTTCTTTCATTTATATGTTTGAATGGTGGAAATCGACAATATATTGTACAAATAAATAAGTAACTACATAGTGTAATACCAGCTTTACAGTTATATCAGTGAGCACTACGAAAACCCCCCCTCATTCCGTATTCATTGGTTCTGAATACTATACCATTCTAGTGCAAAACATGCCCAGTATATTCATGAGTGTACCGTACCATAGTACCTAGTGGTCTGCAATCACGCCACTTTGTTCCACTCGGAGGGGTCTTGGGATTAGTGGCGTTATCAAAATTGTGAATAGTTTGTAGTATTATTTTACTAGGATTTAAATCTAGTGAAAATAATGAAAGCCTGTTGTCTATTTGGGGATAGAATCTTTCACCAGTGGTTTGAGTTTTCAATTCCTGATTGGAAAAAATACCCACCCTGTCCTGTAACTTTTAAAATAACTGTCAATCTTCCTATCGCCTTCTCTCAAGAAACTTACTATTAAATTGAAGTTAAAAAAAGTGTTCTTTTATTTTGTAAATTCTCACGTATTTTGATTAAGTTGGTAGAAATTGCCACATGGGTAAAATATGACTCCACGTTGTACTGTATCTACTGAAAGTGTGAAAGTATATAACACAAAAAAGTTGTATGAATCAATGACGTTTATTTAATTAGTAGGTATTAATTAAAAAAAAAACAACCCTTAAAAAGTAGCAAAAATATTAGTAGCTGTATAAGAAGGCGTATAGACGAAGAACAAGTGAAAAATCTGTTTCGCGATAGTAAATTATAGTATATCCCTCTGCCCTCCTCTACAGAGAAATGGTGTAATGGTACGCACTTAATCCATATTTGTGAAAATATTATTTTAATAAAAAGATAATATGGCGCTAAGCTCCCCAAAAGATAATATGGCGCTAAGCTCCCCAAATGAAGTGATTATTTATGCATTTTCGCCTTGAACAAGAAAAATAATTAAAACATGCGAAATTCGTGGCATGTATCTTACTTATTTTTAATTTAAATTCACATTTTTTGCAAAATCTATCATAGTTTCAAACTATTGGGTGACGCAATAAGAACTGCAATTTTAAATTTACCGTCATTTTCAGCTGTCAAATATTTATAATGGGCATACTTCATCTACATAACCTATTAATTAATCATGCAGTGGTGCACGATTGCAGAACTTAATTTAAATTTAAAATTGCAATTCTTGTTGCGCTACCCTATATAATACCTGCGTTACATAAGCTGGTTGGTTGAAATAAATTGCTATATAGCAATAAACACGCCAGATGTATATGTATAACCATGAACATATAATGATAAATAAATATTTAAAAACAGTTTATCAAAGGTTTCGGTTTTAATTTTGTGGAACTATATAAGAATATTTAATAACATTTTATGATTTGATGGTTTGGGCATGAGGAACAAATGAATGAAGAAATACTAACAGAACATAAATATAGTGCGAACGTAAGTGAAAGGCGTGTGAAATGAAGACCAGGGAAAGTGTGGTTGGATCAAGTGAATGATATTCTCAAAGATGGAAACGCTGAAGTCAGAAAAATTGTTGAAGTTATATGAATGTAGAAGAGGCTAAGGCTAGGTAGGAAAGTTTGACAATCTGCCATCTATGCCTACCCAGAGAGGGAAATGGCATGATGGTACGTATATAATTACTTTTTTATTCTCCTTATTACATTAATTCCCGTGAAACATTTATCTACCTTCTTTCCACCTAAAGAGCACCTGAGATAGGGGTGGAAACACGTATAGTAGGGTGGAAACACGTATAGTAGGGTGGAAACACGTATATATTTCTTATTTCACTATCATATATTAATATAATTAGTGAAATAAGAAACAAATTTATTAACTATTTATAAAATAACAATTATTATTGAATGCGTGTGTTAAAAGATCTAGGTACATCTTTTAATTTTTTTAAATGCTTGTATTCATGTCTAATTTTTAAAAAGTTGGATATGAATACAACTTTTTAAAAATTAAATTGAACAAAATATTTTTAACATATTTTTGTACTATTTTTTATCATCTCACTAAATTACGAGCACTCCATATTCATAGTTATAAATACATTCTAATATTAGTCATATTTTTAATACTGACAGCGGCGTACATCATTAGTCCGTGAGCGTCAACAAAGATAGCGATTTGTAAAAATTTAGAGGCACGAACAAGATAGCAATACTTGGATCAAACACGATTTTCTGGTCTGAATTCAATACTAAAGAGTAACAAACAAGGTAAATTTAGTGAGCTTGCAAAATCAAGGAAATCGATTTCACTCCTGAAAGCTCATGCATGCAATGTAAGGGTGCATATCTGATGATGGAATCCAATTATCTCTGAAATTAGCGAGAACGATTTCAGGAGATAAAACTGAATTTCAAGAGAAGCAGAAGAGATGGTATATTAGGCAAATACGATTCTGTTTAATAAATAAAATAGAAGCGTTCGAGCACTGAATAATGTATTTATTTATTTATTAACGTTAACCTGAACACCATATTTAAAAAAATAAGCAGTTAGTGTTAAACTTAATGAAAAGTTATAATCATTAAAAAATGAATCAACACTTCAGTATGCAAATATATGCGTCAACACTATTTTGTGACTATTTTTGGTGACTCGAAAACGAGTGAGTTTTTTTCTCGGGGGCGATAATTGATTACAAAAATCCATCAACCACTTCCTCAAATCATCATATTATCTCCCTTTGTTTGAGATAAGGAAAGGCTCCAAACAAAAGACCTATTAAAGGTTTATCTCAGTCCACCGATTTTAGCGCCCCTGGTTGACGTACTTGAAAAAAGGGATGGTGATTTTTGTTCAAACCTTGTTAACAATTCACCTAAAAGGAAGTATGGTTCAAAGCGGGGATTATGAAATGTTTTGAAATGGGTGGGGATGAGTGAAGGAAGCCTACCAATGAAAGTGTCACTTACAGTGACGTTACTTCGTTTCGCCCCCAAAAGTAGAAGGGATGAAAAACAACATTTGGAAAAAGAAAAAACGAGCCTTCTTCAGAGATAGACCTCACTTGCCTATCACATAACCCCAAAATTGACCCTAACGTCACACAACCTCACGATTGGCCTTAACGTGGCTGAAATTGGCCGCGCCGCGGAAGCTGACGACATGTTCATTGACTGCTGTATTGCATCAGTTGTCCAAACTCTAGATGGCACCTATCTCCGGCCTCTCAAAACTACCCGGCACTTGTAAGTGAATGATACCCCTTGTAAAACTGCTTGAAACTTGTCCTTAATTTTGAATTTGTTTTACTTGTTCTTAATGTGTTCTTTCTATTTTCATTGGTGGTCGTTTTAACAAATAAATAAATATAAAATTACAAATGGTTATCTTTTATAGCTAACGCCCAAAATTTATCCAAATAAGTTCTAATCAAACGTCAATCTCGACATTCTTCCCCAAAATAAATCCAATCATACGAAATACCCTCATCGAAAAGGGTAAGTAACAATTATCACAAAAATAGTATTATACTCGTATAATGAATAAAAAGAGAGAACCTGACACTAACTGATGGCCAATCTATTGATCTCACCCCAATTTAATTCATTTTATAATTGGGGGATCGAGAGGAAGGAGTGCAGATCGGATGTCACATATCAAACCTATGGTTTGCAGACGATACGACATGTGGTGAAAATGCTATGTCGAGGTTAGTCTGGAGAAACAGGCATCTCTCAAGAAGTGAAAATACGTCTTGCTTAAACCCTGATTTTCTCAATATTCCTCTATGCCTTAGAAAATTGGACAATAAAGGCCAGTGAAAGTTTTGGAAAGGACTCTTCCGAAATGTGGTGTTAGAGACGATTGCTGGGTGCTACATGGACGGAACGACTAACAAATGTCTGTATTTTGGAAGAATTTTACATCTCAGAGAGACTTTTAAGACTATGTCGCCACTTTTATTTTCAAACAATAAACTTGTTTTTTTGTGTAATATTTTAATCTGTCAATAATAGCTGTATGCGGATGACCTGCAGATATATATTCACTTTGATCCAAATTTCTTTCACGCGGCTTTGAACAATTTAAATGCAGACCTTTAATCGATCTCTGAGTGGACTTGGGAACATGGCTTACTCATAAATCCTAAGAAGTCTCAAGCGATCCTCATTGGTAGCCCTCAGCTTCTCGGTAAATTCAACACTGACTTACTTCCTCCAATATTACTTGATGGCTCTATCATACCATTACATAAAACTGTTAAAAACCTAGGAGTGCTAATAGATAACACTCTCATGGCGAGATCAAATAAATGAGGTAAGCCGAAGGATCTTCTTCAGCCTGGCCGGTCCAACGTAAGGAAGCCTAGCCTGGTCGGTTCAACGTAAGGGAGCGCGACCTCTTGGTCATTCACTAAAAATATTGCCTAGCATGGCAGGCTTTTTGAGACTTGTATCGTCGTGTCTCGATATATATCCGAAGAAACGCAATACCCTTTGTTAACAGATTGTAAAGAGATAAGTGTTTATATGAAGTTATAGTAATATAGACTCATTTGTTCGTCCAGCACCACAGTTCGAGCAATTTAATATTTATTCTATCGATATACTTTATTATTCATATATCTGTTCCGTATATAAATATAGAGAAGACCGATTCTTCGACGAGTCTCATTTACCCTGGATATTCTTCTATCTTGCCATATTTTGACAAAGGTTTGTCATTGCGTTCTTTGCCATTCTCACTGTGGTTTATCTCTGTAGTATGGTCGCTGGGGAAAGTCAAAATAGAGCCAAGGTATACAAACTCCTCTACAAAATCTATGCCTTGAGGTGTAGTTGGCGTGTTCGGTACATTATCACAAATTTGGTATTACCTTAAGGTCCCTTTAACGTCTTTCTAGTTGATTGGAAAAGATTACCACATGGAAATACGCTCTCCCGATTATATTGTACACAACTTTTTTTTTTTAAGAATAGATATGACCGAAGTCATAGGTATCCTTATGCCATTGAACACTTGGCGGAAAAAGTGCCTGTGTCGTTCGAGGAGAGTAGCACAGCGCGGGATTCGAACCGACGACCTTCCGCACATAAGTCCAGTGCGTTACCGCGCAACCATGCACCTCTCATAAAAAAGCAACAAAAGTGTAATATAATACTATACGATGTCATTAGTAAAATAACAATCTGTTGCTTATGTTTCCAGCCCATTTACATTTCTTCGTGTCCAAACGATGTTTTTTTTTTCGTACCAAAAAAAAAAGGTAATTTTGTTACCATTTCGCCACTGTTTCCACATGAAATTGGTGCCATTAAATGTGGGGTGTTTTTTTTGTGCGTCTGTGATACAAGTCGAATGGAAAATTTCCTTTGCAAATGAGTTCATGCGAATAAGTATTTCAGTTTCAGTCACGACACTGAAATACGCCCACATATACCATATATAATATAGCAGATATACAATAGATTTATAGGCCGTCTGCACGCGATCTGCGAAAGAAATTTTGAATGGAAAATGCACCACAAAACGAGTCAATTTTCTAAATGATACTTATAGTGGATATTCAATAACTGCAAAATTTCAGAACGAAGGAATAAAATTGCACATTCTCGATCAAAATTTTACTTTGTTTTAGTGTTAGGTTATCATTTACAGATAATCTTTTAAAGTTAATGTGTGTTGAAAATTATTTTTTTAATAGAATATATATGAAGGAAATCATCAAGCTGCCGAATAAAAGGCGGGAAAATGCCCATATTATTCTAGTTATGTATTTCTAAAAGCTATGTAACTATTTTGTTACATTGTATATAATAATATACAGGTGTTAACATAAGTTGTGTCCGTTTTTTTTTTTTAAATTTAAAAATGAGCACCAAAAGTAAAACAAAATGGTAAAGGTTATACGTCATTCAAATGAAAATTTTCTGCTCTACAACATATTGTGTTTTCTTTTACGTTAAGTACATATATTATTTTAGTTGATTACAAGCCTTTAAAATGGAATGTCAAGTAGACGAAAGTGAGCATTTTCGATACCTCCTTCTGTTCACGTTCAATCTAGGGAATAAAACTGCCAAAGCTGCTTGCGATATTTGCGAAGTGTACGGTGAAGATGCTATGAATGAAAGGCAGCTCGTCGATGGTTTTTGCGTTTCAAAGACGGTAATTTCGACCTGAAAGACATGGATCGTTCCGGACGACCAGTTATAAAACGGTGATTGTATATAAAATACTCACGCAATACTCTACTTATTCCTTCTATAAACACATACCACCCCAATACATCAACTGACAGCTGAATGTCAAAACTATAAAATCTTTTGACTATTGACTATTATTTATTCAACATCACATTAGGACGCGGATAAAATCAATTATTTTATAATAAACTTATTATAGTACGCGCATCATTTTATTTACAAAAGTGAAAATAGTGCGACATCATTTATTACAAATCGAAACTATCTAAATTATGATATTATTCACAATAATGTGCTATTTGGGTGACATCGATTTTTGTCTTCTTTTTTCTTCGGATGAACTTAAGAGCATTTTGGTTAGATCTAGGTGTTTGTTATTATTATTAAATTTCTATTTACGTGTTTTCAATTTTGAATAATCTTTCATTATTTTGGCTTTGTTAAGAAGCTTATTAAAATGTTTAAAACCATTAAACATTTAATAAAATTGGGATTAACTTGCCTTACGTTTAAAGATTTTAATATCAAATTTTCTTTTCAAACTACTTCTGCAGGCTTAAATTTTGATTATCTTTAATTCCATGGCAAAATCCCTTCCCCTGTTTCCTAGCAGCAGATGAAATTGTTATATTTAAATCGTTGTGATTTCAGTTTTATTTTTATCTCACAATTATATTTTAAATCATTTTATTTTCTTTGTAAAAAATACAATACTTGTGTAAATCTCTCATCTAACGCCGGGAACGAAAATTGTTCAACAAATTTCGGGGTAGTAGAAAAAATTTGCCCTTTAGCAATATACTCACCAAATTGTACATTGCACAGTTGAAGATTCATTTTTCAATCAGAATATCTTTTACTTTTTAATTCAAAATATTTATTTTAATTCAAAATATTTATTTTTAATTCAAAATATTATGGGCTGTTCAGCTGGAAAGTCGAGAGGTTTCAATAATATAATTATTGAAACCTCTCGACTTTCCAGCTGAAATATATTCGATTATTATATTTTGTACTTTTGAAAATATATTCGATTATTATATTTTGTACTTTTTTAAATATATTCGATTATGATATTTTGTACTTTTTCAATGTGTGTAATTAGAGTTAAACCATTCATTCCATTCAATTATCCTGCATTTTAATTAGATTGGACGACGGAAAAATATATAATTCACAAGTGATCTCCATGGTCCAGTTCGTAACGCACCAGTCATCTGACCTGGAGGTTATAGGTTCGATTCCAATTGGTACCCCTTCTTTTAAAATATACAAACACTACACTCCACCTGAAGCTGAATGGGTTTGTATCGCATATCGGAAAATCTACAAAGATTTCTTTGCAGTACATCATCCCTTGGTACAGTACCAGGCGGTAAGTAATACACATCGGGCTTAAGAAAGAGACTGTCGGTCATAATCGGCTAAGCTCGACTTTGTAGAGCGTCGTCTCTGTCGCACGATTGACTGACAAATCGCGACGGAACACGTATATAAAAGACAGAGACGACGCTCTACAAAGCCGAAGTTAGCTGATTATGGCCGACAGTCTCTTTCTTAAACCCGTTGTGTATTATTTACCGCCAGGTACCGTACATTATTGTAGTGAAATATATCTAAATGGAACATATATGTAGACCAGTTTTCTTATTTTATTAATTGTTTCATGTTTGCATATTTTCCATTTCAGATTATTGTCAATTTATTTGATATTACGAGTACAAATGACAATGTATTTTTTTTAAATTCCTTACTCCCTGTGTAGTTACGAGACAAATTTAAATTTAAAACGGTTTGATTGTTTAACATTTCATACAACACGTTTAAATTGAAGGGGCTTTAATTTAATAAGTTTTATGACCAGACCTCATACGGGCAATACCATCGCGCTAAGGGACTATTAAAACCAACAGTCATATGAAACCAACAGGACCGAATAAGGGTTCAAATATCTTTATATATTTCTTTTGATATATTTAGCAAATTAAAAAAAAGAAATTAAACTACGAATGGCTTTCGTGGCCTAGTTGAGTAAGACACCTGTCTTCCGATTCGGCGATTACGGGTTTAATTCTTGCTTTAGTTCGGAAATTCTAGGATGAGTCCTGTGACAGCTCACAATTTTGCCCCAATTACAACCTTATGTAATGCATTTACCTAAATAACTTGCTATTTATTAGAATTGAGGCATATATTAAAGTTGATAAAATAATTAAAATTACTGAATATAGTTTCAAGGTTGTATTGGGGCAAAATTTGTGAGCTGTCACAGGACTCATCCTAGAATTTCCGAACTATAGTATCTATTTTAGTCAAAAAAGGGCTCCAATCGATTTTCATTTAAGACTTTTTTTAACATCTTTCTGGTTGATTGAAAGAAATTGCTTCGTGGTAATAAACCAATCAAGTTATACTATATACAGCATATAAAAACCATCACGCTGTGCCCCTCTCTGGAATGCTACGAAGACACAGCGCCAGATTTTTTTATCACAACATTCAACGTTCTCCAGCTCCACATTTATAAAATTACTCATACAGTTCCTTAAATTTATATATTCTCTCACAAAAACTCTTCTTTAGTACCTTTTTATTTCATGCACTTAGTACAACGTTTCATTCTTGGGTCCTTCTTTACCATACTTTCTACTCAATCGAACTGACAATTTGTGTCGGTCTCTCGCTACACATTCGTTCTACATACCCAAATAATCTCATAATGCACCTTTTCATCCTTCATATAACATGAGCTCTTAGCTCACATATAACATGAGTTCTTAGCTCACAATCAACCTCAATTATTTCATTCCGTATTATGTCATATGTCGTCATACTTAATATTTTTCGCAACACACACATTCTATAGTACTCGTATATAAGCATATATAACTAACTCGCCTGAATAGGTGTCAAAAAGCAACAGTAATATTGAAGCATGTAGACAAAACATTCGATTCTTGGTTGAAGAAAATCCGAGACTGGAAGGAAAGTAGTAGAAAATATATGTTATGTTAATGGTCCCAAACGTCACCTCTAACATAGTTCTGATGACGCAATATTCTAGTTACAAGACGATGAATAGATTTTAGATATGTAAACTGCGTCTGCCATTCGTAGAGTAGATTATTCAAGCTTAGTTTACTGTCGCTACATAACCTTACAAAGTCGCTTCTTAGGCTACAAATAAAAAATACATATTCAGATAAAATAACGTTTCAAAAATCTGCTGAGATTGCTAAACATTAAAAATGGTGATAATTGTATTTGTATTTCTCGAAAACAATATTATAAATATCAAGTGGATTAATAATTGTATCGCTCTGGTCCTGTAATCGAATAAAGAAGGGGAATAAAACTATAATAATAGATATAGTACAAAATAAATAAGGCGATCCCACGATAAGCCACCGTGTTACGAGCGTTCTCTACCTGGAATTAATATTTCCAATTTATATTACCCGTGCTGTACAAATATACTACAAGAAATCACAGCGGGTCCAGGGAGGGCGGGGAACTTTTTTTCCTTTTTTATTGCCCCTGTAATGATGGGTTACAAAATAAAAACAGACCTTCATGCTACCTTGAGGACAACGTATCAAAAAAAAAAAACAGGCCGCAGGTAAAACAAAAGTTAGGTAAATAATATTTATACGTTGAAAATGCTTGTAACATTCGAGGGAGTGGCATAGTTTTATATTATGTATTATATACATACATAATACTTTATTGATATGATAATCTTGGTTTTACTAAGAGTGATCCTTGACACGTGATGAGTATATCCTGGTTTCATCATCATCATCATTGTCAACCAGGGTCGATCCACTGCTGGATGAAGGTCTCCTCAAGTTGACTCCAAACCTGGTTTACTTACGTATATATAATATTGTTAAGAATTCCATCGGTAGTCTTCAAAATAACTTTTCAACTAAGATGTGTAACTAAACTAAAAGCAAGTATCTCGAAACGTAGAATAATCAATATTATAAACAAATCATGTTCTTTGATCTAAACTTTAAAGTTTCTCTTGTATTATTTTTCTTCTATGGCGCCTGTACTTCCGTCACCGTCCTACGTATCTATTTCAATCGTCGGCGTGTTTGCTAGCAGGGGAATCAACCCTAAAGAAGTTGTCCCCCTTTTCCAATATAACACGCGCATTTATTTTTTGATAGGTGGTCAGAAGTGAAGGAAAACAAACGAATAATTAATAGCCATTAGAACCACCTGAATAAAAATCATATTAAATGTGTATGAAATAATATGAGACAAATGTGACGGAAGTACGAGTACGTAATGAGCTTAACATTTAATATATAAAAGTACAATAAGCTTTATCAGTAAATTTGAGCTTTTTTTAGACAACTAAGACTTTTTTCGAACGATGGAATGTCTCCATTTTATATTTCAGATATTTGTCTCCCAGATACTCCTTTTGAGAAGTGAAATGTCTTGAGTTCAGTCTCGTCTTCATTTAATAAATTGATTATTTCCAGCACGAGCAATAAGGAGGGGTATTCTGATAAGGATTTTGTTGTAACCCTTGTCATAGCTTAATATTAAAGTTGTGTCTTTCCCTAACTATTCTTCTCTAACTTTTCTCCGTCTCCCTCTAAGTAAAAGTAGATTGCGTATGCAGTTTCAAAAAGCATTTTATGGCCACTCTTTTTGGTTGTTACGCGTACGATTACGTTTCACTTTAACTTATGCCCAATTTGTTACAATCATATATTAGAATCTACAAAGACTTGACTCTTCTTCCTCGTCCTTTAATACTTTCTGCGGATTTATTAGTTAATTTTTATGTTCAGTGTTCATCCCGTAAACTAATTTTTATTCCTTTAAATTCAAATTTTTCAATCATCTTGAGTATATCTCCCAGCTTTAGATTTTTTTAAATTTTACTGACGTTTCAAAAAACAAAGATATTAAAAAATTTCTCCTCAAGACCGCATCAAACAAAATAATACTGCCCTGATACACCAACTGATAGCTGAATGTCGAAACTATAAAATCTTTAATCGCAACTATTATTTATTCAATACTTAATGTTCAAAAGTTTCCGATCTGAACAAGTTCGAGAGTATATAAATACATAGCGCGTAAGCCGCAATTTGACACCTTTACCATATGTAGTGTTTTAACTGGAGCCGTCTAAAGACGTGTTGTTTTGTTATATTCTGAAATGTTAAAAATGGAGTTTTTTTTCGAAAAAAGGGAAAACTTGGCAGAAATTAAATGATTTATTCGTGGAAGCTGTCTGTAGAGAATCCTCTCTGCCATATTCTACAGTAAAAGATTGGGCCAAACAGTTTCACTTGGGAAAATAATGGACTGAAGATGATCCCCGTCAAGACAGACCAACAGAAGCACTCACTTCAGAAACAGTTGCATGTCACGAGGCGTGAGATTATTGCACGACAATACGCCAGTGCACATCACTCTGGTTTCCAAGAATTACATCCTCCAACCTATAATCACGGCTTCTAGAGATTTTTTATTTATTTTCATAACTGAAATTAAATTAGCGTTTTTTTAAGTGACTAAGAAATTATCTTCCCAGTTTTACACCATTTGAGAGCAAAATTTCAGAATGTTTTTCAATGGTATTGAATAATTAGTTCATCATTTTTAAAATATATTCACCTACAGGATGCCTATATTATTGTAATAATTAAAAAAAAAAGATTCTATGACCTTTTTTAAATCCTTGGACCGAAAACTTTTGTATCTTCCTACATGTATCTGAACTTGAATTAAAATAAATTATTCAAATGATATATTCACACTTTAAGAAGAAAATTTTTATTATTTCTAAAAACTGCTGATAACTAAGCCTCCACGGGTTATTTGACACGAAAAAGAAACAAAAAGAATAAATCAACACACAGAAGAGGACGCGGAAATAAAATAATGGAATTGCGATTTAAATTAAGCAGTGTTGATTTATCACTTTTTTCGTTTGCTCGTGTAATCCGCAACCCAACCCCTGCGAAGCAAAAACTTCGTAGAATGTTATGCAGGGGTAGAAGGCGCGTGTCTGTTGACAGGGCATATGTTTCCACCCTCCGCCCTCCGTGACTGTCGCCACAGGATTGCTGGAGGTACCATGCACGGCGGAGACCCTCATCACCAATCTTGACTTCGCATAATATAGTACTTTTCCAACCTGAGTCCTGATTCTTGTTCTTAGAATTATTCCAAGTTACAATACTATATATTGAGCTTTTAAATTTTAAATATTTTTATTTATTTATTTAAAGTTCTTCTTGGACAATGAAAACAACGAAGATCGAGCATCAGTTTGTTTGTTTTTTTCATATTCTTCAACATTTTATAAACAGTAAAAGAAAAGACAGATCGCCTGACTTTTTTATAATTATATTCATCAAAATAATATATAAATTGAACACTCAACTTTGTGTAGCTTTGTTAATCCAGTAATTACATTAATCCTCGCTATGCATGTTTCATCCTCCCATCTCGATGCTCTCTTCAGGTCCAATGAGATACTATAGGTGCTAGAAACATGTATTGTGGGACTAATGTTATCAGTTTAGTCACAAAGTAATTTATTGTTAAATATTCTAATATGGAGGTCCACTTAAACTAAACTTTGTTTTTTTCCACTGTGTTTTTCATCATTATCCCCCATAAGGCAATTAAAAATATTAAGTATGGAGAATAGTGTAAATTACATGTGGTGTTGGATGCTTTATATCTCATGAACCGTGATGCATGACATGGGCTTTGTCATCCAAGAAGAGGAGATTATCGAAAGACATTCGATAAAATGTAGGAAATAATGGTGATCTATGTATTTTGAGCATGTTGAAGAAATAATGATAAAAGTCTGGATAAACTGGTGATCACGGGGACAGTTGAAGTATGGCGAATATTTGGAAGGTATCCTATAAGAATGAACCAAATAATGGAGTTAACAAGGTCCTCTTTAAACGCTGCATTCAACATGATATAAATAGGTTGTGCACCGAATTCAAGACATTACACAGAAGCACAATGGTCAGCATTGAACAAGCGACGAAAAAGAAGAAATAACATGAAATTTAGACATTTGTCAATATTTTGCTTTATGTTTTTGTCATTAGTTTTATAGTGCTTTAAACATTTCCCCCCTCTTGGAAATATTGTTGTTATCCAGCAATTAGACGAATCTGCGCAACTCTTATCTGGTTGGTCGAAAGATACTGCCGTTTGACAATGAACTCGCTTTTTGTATATTTTACAATAAAATTGGTACTAGACAATTCTCCCACGCTTTTTGTGCTACCACATCAAAGCAAAAATCCAACTATAAGAGTCCCTATAACAAATGACATTTAAAAAAAATCAATAGTTTTAGATTATTTAATGTTTAAACAAATTAAACTTCAAAAAATTAACTATCGATCTAGTAGTGGAAAAGTTCTTCGAAGAAAAATAAATGCATTAATTGGACGCGGCAAAGATGTGGTATTATAATATTTAGTAAATTAAATTGTAAAGTAAAAGACAACCGAAAAACACATGATTTATAGTTTCATCATCCACTCCTGAATTTTTACATTGAAAAAGGTTTTGCTAATGTTTTTCGACAATCTGGTGGCATTCGATAATTTCACATGTGTATTCAAGTACCGTGTTCCCCTTCCTACGCACGGGCGCACTTTCCAACTACAGTTCCCTTAAATATATGAATTTGAATACACACGTGTCATTTGTACTTTAAATTGTTTAACTTGAAAACTTGTGGCCGTTCAATTTCACATCAATGCACGTGACATGATAAGCTTTCGTTCCGGTACGGCATTTCTAAGTTTAAGTGAAAAGAAAACTAAATAATTATTTTAATTTTTATTATTCTTCCATATCAATATTTTCGGATTTAGGGGGATTTCTATGCGGAAGACGACCTAATTGAATGGCTGCAGCCACTACTTTCCTATCCTTACACACAAATTGTTAACTTGAGTCGATACAATGCTGGACAAAAGTCTCCCCAAGTCAACTCCAAATAATTCGATTTTGAGGTTGTTGGTGCCATGTGATGCTGCCATGCTTTCTGATTTCATCCATCCAGAGTGCTTTGAGCCTTTTTCTAAACTGATTTACGCCTCTTGGGTACAACTGGATTATTTCGAATGTCAATCGTGAATCTGACAGCCTGGCTGCGTTCTCCGCTTATTGAGACTTCATTTTCTAGCACTCCTTTATTACATCTTCTATATTTGTTTTGTTGCGAATCCAGAAGTTTCGTTTATAATCTATTTTAGTTTATCCTAACGTTCGTCTCTCTATGCTCCTCTGAGTGGTCTGTTTCTCTCTGTTTTTTTTCTGTGAGCATCCATGTCTCACAGCTATACGTAAGTATTGGGAGAATACACTGACTTTTCACTTCAAAGATATTGAGATATCAATTTTGACGATGTTGTTCAAACGTCCAAATGCGCTCCATGCTAGTTTTATTCTTCGTGCTATTTCCTCGGATATACCTCCTACAAAGGAAATAAGTTGGCACAAATACACATATTCCTGAACAAGTTGTAGCTACTTCCCACCTACACTTATTGGTTTTAGGGTCGCAAAGTTGTTTATCATGTATTTGGTATTTTGACATGTTTTTTTAAACCAACTTTTTTGCTGACTTTTGCCGATTCCTGCCTTCAGTTGGTGCTGAAGGGTTTTGTGAGAATATAACAATATTGTCCTATGATTTTCACATACATACCATAACGCCATTTCCCTGATGGGATACGCAGAGATGACATAGCGCAAGACTTCCATATGTCCACACACACCCATCGTTTCTTCCACATCTATACAGCTCCTCCTACAACTCCAACGATTTATTTGACTTTCTGCGTTTCCTTCACTTACAAAATGCCATTTCCCTGATCAGACTACACTTTCCTTTATCTTCCTCTACCATGTCTTCTAGTAACATTTGCACTACATGTTACTATCACAAATCGATTACCTACAAAGGTTTTTTTAGTAAGTTTTCTGTAGTTTTCGTAACACATATATTTTTATAAACATACGCAAATACGGGGAAGTTCTTAATCTAATGGCAACAGCTACCACCTACTGCCTATCCTTAAGGCGCAATTCGACTAAGGCAACACTGAACGACATGACGCATGCGACATGTTTCCTAGTATTACCTTTTCCTAGGTGTACGGCTATGTGCCACAAATTTTAACAATGTCGTATGCGAATTTTGATTCCCCGGGTCGCATGCGCTTTGTCGTGTAAATACGTGTAGCATGCGTTTAAAAAATTCCATAGAGGCAACGTCAGTTTGGTATATTATATCTTTACAAACAATCGAGGCGGCTGCATATTTGGTAGAAAAAAAAAGAAAGCCACGGTGTTGGAGAAGAGAATTATATGTTGGTAGTCAAGAAGCTCAAAATGATGAAAAGCTGAACGCAAATTATTGTTTTTTTTTTCACATCGATTACAGTGCAATCGTATTTACTCGCTAACTGCTTCAGTTTATCATTTTTTATCCTGTTGCCTTTATAATCACTAATTTTATTATTCCATAACTCCGGTGAATTATGATAATCTTCAATAAACAAGGTAGTTTTATCAATATTCCACTCCATGTCGCACGCTACAAGCCGCACCGATCCGTTGACTTTCGGATAACGGCGACATTGTTCGACACGCTGAAACATGTTGAAAGGTGACGCATGCGTCCCGGCAACAACAATCAATATGTAACTTGCTACAAAAATACTTGCTTCTTGTCGCTTCGTGTTCCTTCGATTGAAAGACTTGTCGCTTCGTGTTCCTTCGATGTTGCCTCAGTGGAATTGCGCCTTTAGTCTACATGGCGCATTAGAAATGTTTATTATTATACCTTTACACAAATAAACATTATGTAATTGCAATAAAATGAATATGTAATTGCAACATGCTATTAAAACAAATTTATATACATACTATCACGATACACATATTTCATATTTCACGTCTATCACTTTTTGCATATCCTTCTTCAAAATATCATACATTTGATTTAACTATTCAACTCCATTTATTGATTTATTTTTAAAGTTCTTTGCACATTACAGGTTTCCCTAATTCGTACATTGAACAAATACTTATAACAAGTACAGAAAAAACATGTATAAAGTAATAAAAAAATTAAAGACTTATTTGATAAAAACCACAATACAAATGTATAATATTTGTTACATTAAAACAGTATTAGTAATTCATAATTCATCGGCATATGTATTTGCGATACTACCGCTAATTGTTTGGTATTGTTATCAGACGAAATTTAAAAACTAAACTAGTGCTCTTTTTAATTTATTTCAATTTTTTAATCCATTGAGAATCGAACCCGAAACTTCCAAATGAAAGGAAAGCGACTTACAACTAAGCCAAGGAGGTTTTCATTGACAGAAATTGACAATATATCCAAAATAGTTTAAATAAAAATGTATCTACATAAGTTGCCCCTTATATAAAACAACTTTAAAGGGAACAACTTAAAGCATCCAACTTTACTACCGAACCGAGCTGATATAGATCTATCGCAGGGCTTCACTATTATTGGAATGAAAGAGGTATATCTCTACAAGATATTATATTTTATTACTGAAGCTTATCATCAGAGGTGGAAATAGGTATTTTTGCGCCTGGGATTAAGCATTTTTTACGTTTCGTTACTATTATTGTTTTACCCGTTTCGTTACTACGAGTATAATCCGTTATTTACGTTTCGTTACTATAATATCCATTTTTGTCCAGTTTCGTTACTACTCTTATAATACGATTTTACGTTTCGTTACTATACTATCCATTTTTGTCCCGTTTCGTTACTATAATACGTTTTTTTATGTTTCATTAATATAATATCCATTTGTTTTGTTACGTTTCGTTACTATAATATCATTTTTTTTATGGAATAACATCTCATTGTATTACAACTTCGTTGTATACAGTGAAACCTGACGGGTTTATTGTCACGTTTCAATTTCTTTCGACCAACCAGAAATATGTAAATGACGCCATTTTAACGTACATATGTAAACTTTCGTAGCCTAATTGATAAGATGCTTTTCTTTCAGTCTGTGGGTTCCGGGTTCGATTCCTGTTTGTACCCGTTCATTTTTAAAAAGGTTCAAGTCAGGTTTTCCCTTCAAGATTTTTTTGCATATTTCTGATTGGTTAGAAGATTTCTGCAAACAATACGTTGTACTGCAAACAACAAGAGTATAACATAATAATATGAAAAAAAAAAAAAAGATTCAATTCATTAAACAAAATATTTAATTTATCAAAAGTTTCGGCATTGATTTTGTGGATCTCCATATTAGAATAATTAACTACTTAAATTAACTTACTATATAAATTATTTTATTTTTCCACTAATTTCATTAATCCCCGCTACACTCGACCTATTCGGGTGAAGAGAGCCTCGGGATAGAAGGTAGAAACACCTGAAGTGGGGATCAGGGTAATTAGTGGAATAACAAAGTATGTAGCTTATTGTTAAATATTCCAAATTTTTTAATTTATTTAAAATATTAAATGAGATGATAACCTTATTTTTATAGACAAAAAAATATTCAGCCAGTAAAATATGTATTAAATTGTCAAATGAAGTTTTAAAATAAATCCATTTCATGCATCTTGTATTTGACATTTTTCCAAGCATCTCAGAACACGTATCATGCGGGTTGTTTTTTTTTCCGCAAATACACGTCCAAATGTATTTTAATAATACTAAAACTAAACACACTTCGTTTTGGTTCTCGTGATACTTCACCATGTGCATAAGTAGAATCGTGACACTCAGTGTTAAGACGAAAATAAAAGGTGGCTTCCGAATAATGTCGTTGCTAAAAAGAGAACCGCAATAGTAAAATGCATATGACGACTTTTGCTCAGCTGCTGAAAGTGATAGTATCTGTGTATGTTGAAATCCGTTAAAAATATAATATTGTACATATAACAAATATTTAACATACATAGTAATTACGAAATAATATCAAAAATTCGTCTGGGCTGAACGAAATATTTGTATGACGCGGATGTGCGTAGCCCTGCTTCCCAGTTTCTGTACCAATTAGCACGTAATATTTATAAACTCTCTTGCAATATTTTACATAAATGTACTGTTAATTAATCGTGCTCCTCTATCATCGATTTATATTAAGGCTCAATTTTGACTGTATAAAATAATAACTATATTTTTGTTCAATTTCGTAACGACTGAGAATTGAAACAGTATATAAATGACTTTGTTCGCTTCTATTGATCTATTAAAAGAGATAAGTGACAAAAAATTGCTATAGTCAAGACCAATTTTATATTGTTTTGCTGATTAATATGATAAAAATTGCTTACATATCAATTTTGAACATCGATTGTTTTTGTTAAATCTTTGGTATCAAAAAAATTATAAACCGTTAAAATAAAATTAAATAGATTAAAAAAACGATTCTTGACCCCCTTTCAAAATGCAATCTAGATAGTAGCCCCGTCCGTTAAGTCCTAGATTGGCCTCTGTTTATAGTTATCCTTTCGTGACGTAAATTGGGTATCCCATATTATTATTTTTTGTCTATATTCCAAAACACATTAATTAATTCTAGGTAGAGGTATTTCGCAGTCAAAACCTGTGCCTCGGGTAGAATATATAATTTAAGATTTAAAAAAAGGTTTAAGATTTTTAAGATAATCTCCATAATATATAGTTATTTTTTTTAATTCAGTAATATATTTTGTAGAACGTTTGTTTCATAATATTAAGGTTGACATTTAAAAAAAACTGAATCATAAAAATTCTAGCACGAAAAGGGGTTGTACGAGTATATTGATAATGTTTGAGATTAATTTTAGGTCGTAAATATATCTTTTGGGGCCATTAAGCATATAAGAATATACAATTGTCTAAATAAAAAATTCTCATTCATGATGCGTATGGTTTTGGCGGGAAACTAAATTTAGGCGGGAAACTCAAATTCTTTTATTGAATAAACGGTGTTCTTAGCTGATTTCGGTAATGTTTATTTTTTGAACGTTTTTTGTTATTATTTGAGACAATTCCCCTATAACATCTAGGTTAATGACAAAAGTAATTTTTTAAAAACCGTTTTGTAAAAAACATGGCTTAGAGTTCCTCTCCTCTTCGAAGATTAGTGATCATCGTGGTTATTTTGACATTTGAGGAAGTAGCTCTGAACAAAAATATAGTACCACAAAAAGCAAATTCTATAAAATTTTCAACCATGAGATGCGTCTTCTTCCCTTCATTTTCCTACCCTAAATTTCCCTAACAATATCAGAAGCTCATATGTTTCCCCTCGCATTATAATACCAAAATAATGTAACATTCACCTTTTAACAGTGGATAATATAATTTTCTATCGTTATTCATCCATTTAATACGCCATCGTTACAACTTATGAGAATCTCAGTATTCTTCGATAATACAACGTTTCAAAAGCTTCTAGTTTCCTTGTGGTGGCCTGAGCTTGATGTCGTTTCAAAAGCTTTTAGTTTCATTGTGGTGGCCTGAGTAAATGCCTATACTTCAATAACACCATAGATAAGTTAAGAAAATATTAAACACAAAATTCATATACGTAAGTTGAGATTAAAATTGGTGTTGCAGAGCAGATCCTGCATTCTACAGAAGTAGCTTCGTAACATCTCATCTCTTTTTATTGGATCTCTTGAGACTAGCCTTATTGATAATTTAGCCAGAATTCCAGATATTTACATTACTGGATTTCCTCAACAATTTAAAAAAGACGCTGTATAAATTGTCTTATTATTATCTTATATTGAACGACAATTTGACTATATTGAATACTTCCGTTGAGAGAGAAAATTCTCCTCAAAGGGCGCTGCAACTTGAAATTATGTACGAGTATATACGATTTCTAAAAATTCAGTTACATAATAAATCAGAAATGTTAAATTTAACCTATAAATTTCTTAGATATAAAATTACCTAAGAATGAATTACGATCTAGGTTCTCCGCATAAAATCACCTCGTCCGCAAAATAAATTATAATTCTCCATTGCATTTTGTTCACCCTGACAGTTAAATTCTCTGCAGGAGTATAATGGCGTTTTTTTACATTCTGTATGCAAATGATTAAATCCCCATTTTGCGGCACGCGACAGCTCGGGGTGGGCTTCCTTGCTATGTATAGTAATAGGGTTATATAAGGAAGCTTTGCATTCATGTAGTACAGCGAACTATGACACTAAGGCCAGATTTCTTCTAGATCGTGGTTATACCGTGAGCATGCTTGCACGAACTTTACAACAATTAAACAAATCGCCGGCAGGTAATTTGACACACCGTTAAAAAATACTTGCCCAATGCATATGGTCAATACATGATTGACCCAAAAGCAACCCGTAATCATCTTAGGAATCTCATACTGTGAATCCAGCCTAGCCACAAAAAAAATCATACATTGTAATGCATTTATTTTCTTTATATGTTAACTTTTATACGATTTTTTCGTATGACTTATCCGAAAATCGCATGCAATTTTCTAAATAATATGTATATTATTTTACGAATGACAGTGAAACGTGGACGTGGAAAAATATTGAACAGGATATATATTATTTATAGTTAAAGCATTAACCCTGTGGAGGCAAAAAGACATTGTATTTTATATACAATATTATGTACAGTTAAGGCATTAACATTGTGAAGGTTTAAAGATATTGTAATTTGTTTTATCAAACACTGTTTAGTCCACTTTTTGTAACGATATAACCCTACCGGTTTCAAGGCTTTCACCTCATCGTCAGGGAGCACAAACAAGACTGAATTATGTTCGAACTGGTACCGATAAACATGTAGTAACTTCTAACGGTAAACATGTAGTAACGGAAATAAATTAGACAGATTAGAGGCCCAAGAAATTTCTAAATCAGTGCATCGGGGGGAACATCTGGAAAACACATATATTCCAAGAATCTCGCTGCTGCTCTCTGAGGCTCTGGAGGCTCCTCCCTCCCTCCACCCACAGTCCCCAGCCCGAATGTTTACCGTTAGAAATGTGTATGTCGGTACCAGTTCGAACATAATTCAGTCTTGTTTGTGCTCTTCTGATGATGAGTTGAAAGCCTTGAAACCGGTCGGGTTATACCGTTATAAAACGTGGAATAAACATTGTATTTTGTTTAGTCAAACACTGTTTATTCCACTTTATATAACGGTATCGTTTAGTCAAACACTGTTTATTCCACTTTATATAACCAGATCGGTTTCAAGGTTTTCGTCTCATCATCAGAGGAGCACAAACAAGATTTAAAAGAGTTAAATAAATACTGCACAAATGCACGTACTTAGAAGAATGCATGGGGTGACAATGTTTGACAGAATAAGGAATGAAGTGAATAGGGATGAATATGAACTTATGGACAATGTGCTAAGTAAGATAAATACCATTCTGAGTTTTTGGACACGTTGGACACGTTGGCTATGTGTAACAATTGAATTAGGGAAGACTAACAAAATAAATATACAGCGCAAAAGCGAGTGGAAGAGAAAAGTACTCGTATGTATTGATCCAAATCAAGTGGATGTAATTTTGAAAAAGGGAAAATAAAGAAGGAAGGGTAATCGTTGGAGCTGTATGAGAAGATGTATGGATGTGGAAAAGGCGATATACATATATGGGTTGAGATAGAAAAGTCGGGCACTCTGTCCTATCTACCTACCCCAGCAGGGAAACGGCGTGATGTTATGTACACATATGTATGGTATATTTTCATCAAGTACGCACATATTTCATCCATAGTGATGACGACCTCAGACTAATAATAAAATAGACGATAGAGCCGTCCCATATCCTCTCAAGCAGTTCTATGTGTGGAGCTACATTTTTTCATGTGACTATGTAGACCCATCCACGATCTGCATAGTCGAGCACATACATTACAACTTCAAGGTGGTCCGCAGGTCTCGTCTGAGATTGACTGCTCACACTTGTTCCTTCGTATTAATTCCCTTAACTAGTCAGTATCATAGATCACCTTTCCTATCCGCAGCGTCTTTCTCCACATTCAACGATCTTGAGCAAGAGATCACTACTTCTCAACATCTATTTAAAAAAATAAGGTCATCAAAACTTGTTTTTGCTATCATCTTCTTTTTGCAGTAGATTCTTGACCTGTTTTTTCTGCATTCTTTCTGGTATGTGATCTGACAGCTACCCTTCCTTCTTTTTGGCGGTCTGTCAGATGGTCGTATTTCTATGGGGTATCCATGAGAAATTATACGAAGAATCCGGATGTCATCCAATATTTGAACGTGATTTTGATAACGTTTTCTTTGTATTACAATATCTTCGGTTTAATAGACTATTTTTGTTTATGCTATCAATAATTAAATTTTAACATTAAAAAATGCAAATTGTTTGGAATATAGACTAGAGCAGTGTTCCCCAACCTTTTTAGACCTGTAGACCGGTAAAAAAAGAAAAAAAATCGCGGACCACTAATACTGAAATAAAAATGGTTTTTTTATTTAATATTTTTTTAATCTTATATTGTGACAGATGGACATGCTCGTATGTAACTACAATATAATTAACAAATATACATACTCGTATAAGAGTTACAATTTTAATTGTAACATTGTCGGATACATTTAAAATTTAACAAAAACAATGGGGTTTTTTCAACAAACTGCTGTTGCATCTTTGCTAATATATTGGATATTCTTGGCTGCAGTGCTGTCTCTGACATTATTTTACTTGTATGTACTATTACTCTCACCGGTCCATTCCAAAATGAAAACAATTGTATATTATGAAATTCTTGGAAATATATTTAGGTAGGGTTTTGCATCCGAGTTCACTATCCAAGAGCAAATATTTCCGTTCTCCCTAAGTGTATCTGAGAAGATTTATGATTGTCCATTCTGAGAAAACCAGCGACCATCGTGTTGCATTATCATACCAATTATATTTATTTAACAATTACTAAAAATACAATTCAACGTGCAAGCGAAAAAATCCTATATTTAATATTTTTGCATGGCAAATTTCTTGAAATTTGACATACTGTTTGCGGCCCGGCGGAAAGTCTCTGCGGCCCGGCACCGGGCCGCGGACCACCGGTTGGGGAACACTGGACTAGAGCATACGTGCACATTTATTTCATCAGTGTAATATTATATTTTTAAGACAACGAGCAAATTGAATGGAATCGGTTTAATTTATAAATAACAATAGAACCTGGATTATCTGGAAATGAGAATTAAGGTTGGCCAGATAGCCAATAAAATCAAGATAATCCAGAAGAAGAAAAACAAACGTTACTCATATAATATTTTTAGTCATTTTGTATAATGTTTATGGAAATAATAAGCATATATATTATCAAATAATAAATATAAATTTAACACATATATCCAGTAAATTAATTTTTGTTTAGAAATTAAATTATTGACTTTCGTTTATATGGTAGGTAACTGTCCTTTTCGTAGGTGTCAAATAACGTATTATTTAGACTTTAGACATATACCATAAGTTGTCCAGTCACATTTTTTTCTGTCTATCAAAACCCATTCATGTTGGCGACCTCTGTTCATTAAAAATCTTTAGAACGTGTTGGAGGTTGGACCAATATTGTCCTCCTCAGCAATCTATTCATTGTCTTCTTGGTATTATCCTTCAAGTCTAATAGTTGAAATCCAGGATCCTTCGCATCGCAATTAAACAACTCGTTAAGATATTTTTTATCGCAATCTGTACATATTAAAAAATGTTGCTTTCATGATGTCTCCTAAAATACTTTCATTTGACGAATAAATGGGAATTGCGTTACTATGTTATAACAGGAAATTTACTTATAGTCTTTTCAAGATTTTGTTTCATGTTTTTTTCAAAACTGACACTTCTACAGGAGTTCAACTTTCTGCTACCATATAGCAACAGTACTGAAAATCTATATTCTTGTGGAAACTAATTTGTTATTATTTTCTGTTTTTTTTCTTATTTATTTTGTCCGATCCGAAGAATCATTAATCCGGATAATCAAGGTTCTACTATATATTAAATATAGCATCATTTCGAGAGGGCATTACTCTATCATCCATTGTTATAAATAAATTGCTTACCTAAATAGGGACAAAGCGACGTGATGACAATGTTTGTCATTGTTGTTTTAGGACAAAAAATTCCCTAACTACTTACCCATGCTACATTTTTTTCCTGCGCCTTGTTTCTTCACTAATATACATATCATTTACGCGGGGTTATCAAAACAAAAGAAAAATATAAAACAAAAGGACGTAAACACGAATAGGAGGCCATATTTAAGGGACGTATTAAATTTCTCGACACGTAAAAAAACCGTCCTGACATCTAACGGCTGGTGTATTTCAAAATGTTAGTCTACTTTGTGAAGTATTTTGGTTGGGTTTTATGACAGCCATTGTCTTTTTTGTGAACTTTTTCGCCCTGACTGGGTATTTTTTGTTTTTAAAATTCTTTTAAATTCATTTTTAACTATCTTCATTTTTATTCCACATCGAGAAATGTTTAACCTTTTGCTCACCGTGTTACATTTTCGTATTTTTCAGTTATGATTTTTTAGCGTCCACAGTACAAGATGTGAAATTTATATAGTTGTTATACAAATAGTTCGAGTACATGACAATCCGAAACAAGACACCCATTTTGTGGATATAGGGAACCACTTCATTAAGCATAGCCTGTGACAATATAATCTTATTCCTTAATTATAAATTTCATATATTTGCCCTAAATACCAAAACATTCATCTGAAACATCATCGTTGCTAGTCAAATATATGGACATTATTATAAAAAATATTTTGAGATAACAGAATAAATATCTCGCCGCTTTGTATGGGCGGATATGAAAAAAAATCATTTGACGCCCTTGATATTTTTGCGCCAACACAATCGATCTGTGCGTTTTTTTCGATATTTCAAATAAACAACAACAAAAAAGTTTTATACGTAGGTTATTTTTCTCCTGGGCGTATATACAATATTGAAATCTTTTAGAACCTAACCTAACCCAACCCACATTTTTTTGGTTTATTTGAGATTTGGTTTATCAATCCTATTTATGCAAAAACTTCAATTAAGTTAAATGGTTCTTTCATAGATATATTTCATTGTATTTTTTTATGTTTCATAAAAGAGATCATAAAGTAGCTAGATCTTTTATCAATTATCTCAGAATACGTAAAATGTGGATAAGGTATTTTTTGCATATATACTCGTATATGTCCACATACACAATGTTTGTTGACCCCTGTAAGGGGAGACCAACCAATAAATTTGTTGTTTATTTTATTTCCACACCATCACGTTTTGCATATAATTTATTGCCTAAGATAAATTCTAGATTTAATCTTTAGTTGACACATTTTATGAGGATAAAATATTGTTAATATTGAACAAATACTTATAAAGTAATTTAAAAATCCAACTCAGATTAACCGCGTGGTTCTAAGTCTTTTCCATGTATCGAGATGTTAAATTACATCACTCAGAATATCCTTTCATCACTCAGAATTACATCACTCAGAATATCCTTTCATCACTCAGAATATCCTTTTATCACTCAGAATATCCTTTCATACTAATTTTCCTTTGGTTTCCTTCCTTACCCTTGAACGAATTCTATTCCTCTAGTTCTACCTTTATTGATAGAGATTATTCAATTGTTTTATATGTTTGTCCTAAAAGAGCTTCAAGAGTTTATGCCATGTAGTTACTTCGACAGCAAAATGTTCAGATGAAAGAGCCTCTAGGTTAAATCGAAAGTTATACAAATCAAAACGCCTAAGTGCTAAGCAAGCATGTTATCCACTAGCCCACGGAGCGGACACCACCAAGAAAAAAAAACATTAAACAAAGTATTGTAGATAGAGAATTATTCCAAATAAATTTTTTAGTTATATTTTTGTTTTGAATATTTTGTGAAAACAAATCCAAATTGAATTTTAATTTTATATCCATATCTTTCCTCTCACGCTGGACAGAGAGGAGAGACCATCTGACTTTTCTATCGTGACACATATCTTAAATCTCTTCTAGACGTATTGTTATGGCCTTTTGCAACGAAAACACTTTACGAATTTCAACTTTGTAATTTTATTTGTATATTCGTTGAATTATTATACATTGAAGTATTGTATAATATTAACAGTATTATAGAAGTAATAATAACGATGATGTTAACATCGTAGTGGCTTTAAGAATAATGATTGCTGCCTCTGATATGACGTCCTATTTAAAGCAAAGATAACCATACGCACGATTCTTAGACAGATTAAGAAGGAATTTGTTGGGTATGTTATCTTTGCCCTTAAGGTCAAACCGATATCGGGCGATTTATCTCGTTCGCAGTTTACTTCCATTTAGTGATACCAAATCTTTATTGAATTTGGATTGAAAACCGCCAACAAGATAATAAATTTAAACATAATACATTGAGTTAAGTTTGACATACATGTGATAACACTAATATTTATAGGTTCTAGATTACATAGTACAGATATGGTTAGCTTAACATTGGTTTGCATGATAACTTATAATAATTATTGGAAGTGGATAAGAGTATACGATAAGATTAGCATATTAACATTGGTAGGGATACATTACACTATAAACCTTCTCATACATCTCTGGCTTTTTACATATGTCTAACTTTTTACATTTGTCTGACTTTTTATATTGCCTCTTTATAAATACAGTTCACTTGATCCAACCATACTTTTCTTGGTATTCCTATATTACGCCTTCCAATCGCATGTGGACCGTACATTTGTTTTGTTTGCCTTTGTTCGTTTATTCATTCTACACATCCAGACTATCTCAGAGTGGTCTCCATTATCTTGCTTAATACATCAGCCGACAACATACCTGATGATGACAAAGCAAGTGTTGAAATGCATTATTATTTACAATAAATAAGGTGGAATAAAACAAATAAACTGTGTTTTAATATTATATTTATTATGGAATTCCACAAAGTGACGCCAGAGTTCTTCAAACAATTATTATAGAGTTATTTAAACAATTATTATGGACAAGCATGTGACAGAAGTCTCCTGTTGAACTTCCTGATTTGTGTCGAACTGTGTATAGATTAAGAATCACTTGTACGAGTATGTATACTATATTTCGTAGAATTTCCTAATTAGCTCAACATAAAATAAGAAAACTTAAGGGACTCCAATGTCGTTAACAAGAGTCATCCAGTATATAAGCTTTGCAAAAATATAAATTTAGATGTAAAATGGCTCAGCAGTCAAGTCAGCCCGGAAGTCAACCCGCCTGGAATCGAACCTGCGGCGCCCCCTAGCTTAGAATGAATGCTTACTGTTAGACTACGGCCGCCGACAATGACGGCTCCGTTATTATTGACACGCACTAAATCATTTGATATTAACTACCTTAGTAAACTTTAATTTTACATTGCAAATAAATCGATAACGAAGCCGTGATTGCAACTAACTACATATTTAATCTAACAACTGGGTTAAATTTTAGGTGGTCTCCATGGTCTAGCAGGTAAGACGCTAGACTTCTACCCGGGGGTTACGGGTTCAATTCCCTATGATATACAAAAAAAAATAGAATCACCGTCTGATTAAGGAATTTGTCTGGTAAAAGTATTCGCATGCGCCGAGTACGTGCGCCAGTGTTGTGGTATCTTCAAGAGCTGTGGTGTTACCAATACATGCAATGACAAACCGCGAGTTACGTCCCTACTCTATTGGATTTAAAATATTGTCTTTTAGCTACGATATTTAATATGTCTGAACCATCAATTCGAATACGTTGAAAAGTTTTCTACGAAAGATTTATTTTACATTTTCTTACCCGTTTCAGTATAACATATTTTTTCCCTTATTCATCGAATTTATTTTATAAACCGGTTTTTCGAATTTATTTAATGTACCAATTTGTGCGAATTTATACTTCGTAATTGACACCGCAGCTGAAAAGTTAGGCAGTTTTCTTTGACCGAAATAAATTACAATCCATTAAAACAACAGAAAGTGATTATGAAAAATCTCCAAGGAGAAAATTTCAGAGTTAATTTATTTCTTATTTAAAACAATATAATTTTATAATAAAGACGGCAATATTTTGCTTATTTCTTGAAAGTCAGTAAAAAGGAAAATAATTAATTACCTATTATTTATATCAAAAAGTTTCTACAGATCTTTAGTACAATTAAGGTTTAGATATATGCAAAAAATATTCAATCTTCATTTGACATATTTAAGAAAATATATAGGGAGATGTAGTACACGCCAATCAATACATAATAGCATGTTAGTGCCAACCTTGACGTACGGAAGTGAAGCTTTAAGAAATATAAAAGTAAGGTTAATGACGTGAAAAATGGAGAGTTTTAAGTAAAACGAGGAAAGGAGTGTTAAGATGTCATGGACATGTAGAGATAGTGAATGACGACGTAATGGCTCAGCTAATATAAACGTCAGAAGTGTGCGTGCAGGAGGTAATCTGAAAAAAACCTGGTTGTACCAAGGGGTCCAGATTTTAAAATAAGTGAAAAGTTTTAATAATGAAAGATTACGATTGAAAAGATATATAAAGTTGGAGACGAAAGTTGTGTGCTTGGATAAGAAATTATGGAGATCTGGTATCTCTGCATGCGAGGACCAGGCAATTTATTACATTACGATAATCTTAAAACAATGATTGTACAGTACTCGGCGGTAAGTAATACACACCGGGCTTAAGAAAGAGACTGTCTGCCATAATCGGCTAACTTCGGCTTTGTAGAGCGTCGTCTCTGTCATTCAATCACGTGTTCCGTCGCAATTTGTCAGTCGTTGTCAAGCGTTCTAGGGACAGAAACGACGCTCTACAAAGCTGAAGTTAGCCAATTATGGTCGACAGTCTCTTTCTTGAGCCCGATTTGTATTACTTACCGCTGGGTACTGGTTTATAGGTAACACAAAAAAATAAAAATTATTTATGTGTCGTAAACATCCGATACATAACGCTTGCTTCTGAAATAACAAAAAACGTTCAAGAAACTTAAATCGAATGTATATTTGAATAGAGCAGACGACGCTTATATTTATTTATTTCATCAAATTTATAAAAAGTTTCGGATTTAGCGTTGTGGAACTCCATATTAATTAAATACTTTGAACTACCATATATTATATAATATAGTTCCAAGACTATACAAGAGAATACTTGGAACTCCATATTAATCATTTTAAAATCTATTATTTTAAATTCCTTTTTAATTCCACTAATTGTATTAATCCCCGCTACCCATGTAAAACTCTCCTTTCCGCTTGAAGAGCGCCTCATGACATTATCAATTGTTTGAGAATATTTGAAGTTACACGTGCCTGATTCAGTCTTTTATATTTTGTTTTCAATTTGTATTTTGTTTTTTATTTCTTTTTCAATGATTTGTCTTTTGTGTTTGTATTTTTTAGCAGTGCGACCTGGACGGCTCCGTATTGTGTTGGTGACTTATGATTTTACGATTTACTCTTTCAATCTAAATATTTTTGATGTAATTGTGTAAAGTTATTTTTATTCCTTTTTTGTATATTCTGTCAAACTTAATGTGTCGAGTAATGACTCTTTTATATTTTATTATTTTTGTTATAAGTTACATTGTACCGTTTACTTATATAAATAAATATAGGTGTATTGATAGCAACATAGTAAATACATATCATCATCATCAATCAAGGTCGATCCACTACTGGATGAAGGTCTCCGCAAGTTGGATCTTAATAATTCGGTTTTTTGCTCGTTGATGCCATGTGATGCTGCCCTGCTTCCTGATTTCATATATCCAGCGTACCTTCGGTCTTCTTCTGGGCCTCTATGCCTCTTGGGTACCATTGGATTATTTCGGATGCCCATCGGGAATCTGACATTCTGGCTACGTGTCCTACATACACGAGTACTAATATATGTACATATATCTTGAAAATAAATATATATTTCAGGACAATGTCGAATAAAATATATTTAAGAGGGAAGCTATTAAAATGTCTGGGCTCATCTCATTACTTCACCCCAGTCGAGATAAATCCCTACCAATAGAAAGCGAGCCCGACCGGTACACGTGTAATAAGAAAGTAATTTACTGTAATATATTTATTAAGTTCAATAAAATAGTTTATTTAGGAATCAAAGTGGTTTTAATTGCTTGTTGCAATTATACATACATTTTAATGAAGATTCAGTCTTTATAAGTACATATTTGTAGTAATAAATATTTCTAGCGTGATTCAAATATGAATAATCATTAAGACTCATATATGGACTCGTAACAAACGATTAATTATAAAATAACTCAGTTGATTATGATAAAAGTATTATAAAACAGTTAAAATATATAATTTAAGATGTTTGGGGATGCGGAAAGAATGAGTGAAGAAAGATTTAAAAAAAATATATAGTGCATATGTGAATTGAAGGCGTAGATGATGAAGACCAGGGAACGTAGTATGGATCAAGTGAAATATATTTTGAAAGAAGGAAACGACGGAGTTTTATGAGAAGGTTAACAAATATATGTTGAAAAGATGAAGGACGTGTGTCGAGATATAAAAGTCTGGCACTCTGTCCTATAAGGCTACCTCGGCAAGGAAATTACGTGATGGTACGTATTTGCATGTATTTATTTTATCTATGGCGTATGTCTAGAAGGTAGACACCTTAATATAATGTACTACATTTTTTTATACAATTTTATTGGGTCTAACACTCGAACCTATATGAATATAAAAACACATATTATTAATTTTGTCGTATTTTATTTAGACTAAGATGAATATTTTTCATGGCACTACGTACATTTTGCTTCTTCTACATACACACGCCTTTTCATACAGCTCCTACGATTTATCAGTCTTTTTACATTTCCTTCTTTCAAAATATCATCAACTTGATCTTAATATACCTTCTATGGTTTTCCTCTACCACGCCTTCCACTCGCTTTTGGACTGTATTTGACAACATTATATCTAAACATTTATTTGTATTATGAGTATTAGTTCTTTTTTTGCATACACACATCTACCTAAAATTTGATTTTCCTCTCAAGAACCACTGAAGAGGATAACTTCTGTAGAGGATAACTTCATATTCCGGGCGCCTGATCCTTCTATTTATGTTGGAAATATCCTGCCACTAACGTAAGTCGAGTTGTAAGACAGGCGTCTTACCAACTTGACCAAGGAAGTTGACATTTTTTTTAACCTGACGAGTTTATTGCCATGTGGCAATCTCTTCCAACCAACCAGAAATATGTTTTTTTATAGGCCCTAAGTGTTAACCAGACTGGAATCCTATTTAAAAAATCTGGGTTCCAGCGGGGATCGAACCCGCAACTTCCGGATCGGCAGACAACTGTCTTACCATCAGGCCACAGAGGTCGTCATTAGTAGGTAGGTATGCATAAAATTAAAAACAGTGAATTAAATATATATAAAACCTTATGTCATTTCATTCGTTTTTTGGATCGTGTTAAACAGCGGTCGGCAAGATTTTCGGCAAGGCTTAGTGCGGCCCGCAAGATTCACATTTAGACGCAATACTACGCATCTCTACTTCAAAAATTCAAGCTAATATAAAAACATTTGCAAGTCAAATGCAGCCACAAAAATCTCATCTATTTTATTAACTAAAATAAATGTCGTAAAAATATATAATATAATTAGCGTTTTATTTTTAAAACTAAAATATTTTACAATGTAAAGCAGCCTTTATAAATAGCACATCTTGCCTGAGATACTCCTTAAATTTACATTATATACTAATATAATCTTGTCAACTCCACTACATTATTTTTCAAAAGTTGATGCATAAATATCCCAAAAAAATATTCCACGAATATCGAAAAATCCAAATTCAGATTTCCACGAGTAATTTTATTATTTGCAAAATCATTCATTTTTCAAATCTACATAATTTATATATCATACATTTTGGAGTTCTCTACGCATATGAATGAATGACCGATACGAATGTAGAGCGTATGAGGAGTCGTTAAGCATTATTTTGATGTGGTCGTTGAGATTATGATGCGGCTGGAATTGTGCATGATAAGTGATAAGCTTTGGAATTATGTGTAAGGAAATATATGAATGCACTGACTGTTTTAGTATTGAGGACAAATATGTGAAATTTAACAAAGAAATAAAACCAATTTGTCACAGGCCTGACCTAGTGAATTGATTTTCAGTTCACAAAAGACTTTTATGTACTTCTGCTCTACGGTTCGCGTTTCCATTAAAACGATGTAAATTGTAAATGCTACATTGTGGACAGTAAACCTACCATAACCCGCATTAAAAAAAACGTCCCAATATTAAATATGACTTTAATTTACGTCTAATATTTTTTCCGATTTATTCGAAAAACAATGAAACAATGGTGTTATATGAAAAAAGATCCAAAAATTTCCAATAAATATCTTAACAGTCAGAACTTATCCGATGAAGGAGTAAGGTGTCCTACCATCGGACCGAAACTCCGAACAAGCTATCCATCACTTGTATGAATCAGCGGAATTCCACGTCATATATAGTGTTTTTATTAATTATACCTACTTACAAATTATGTAAAAATAATCGAATGAGCTTTGTAAGAAGATGTATGGATGTAGACAATACGAAGGAAATAAAGTATTCATACGATTGTGTTTTTCCTATCTGCCCAGCAGTAAAATGGAATTTTGGATTTTACCGTTGATGTCAGAAATTAAAATTAATTGTAGATAATTCATTGACTATTTAAAATTCGTATTTTAGTAGCATAAATTAATAAAAATAAAAATAAAGGCATGAAAAACAATTTGATATTCAAAATGTTTATTTCAAAAAATCTGGATTGACCAACTGAATTTTGGGTTAAACCTATAAATAATTGTCATGCATTCTCCCAATTCGCATAAAAGCCTATTTTCAAATCAATTACAAAACAAAACCCAAATGCGAAAGAGACACAAGATAACATCATACGGCACTATTGATTAGTTAAATAAAGACAAAACATACACGTGACAGGTAGCGCCACTCTCGCGGCTGCTGAAGAAAGCTTTCATTTCAAATATAGAACCGAACGAAATTGATCTAGAAATTTCTATACAACAAAATAGCATACTTTAAAATCAGCAACTATATACAAAAGTAAAAATAACACAAGCTCAAACGATTTACAGCCCAAGCCTTTTATTAATCTGTTTACGTAATGGTGGGTGCCTTTTTAGTCGTTTCCACTTGTGTAGACGGTGCGAAGCTGCGACGAGAACGAACGATCTTCGTTCAGTCCGGTCTCGGCCGTTGCTGGGCGTGTGGTGTAGGCATTGTGTCGATTTGTTTTCCAAAACAAGACTGTTGCTGAGCCCGTTTTTGAATTTACATTTGGCAGTGCGATTTTTCAGCTGAGCTGTATCGATTAGTGCTCTTATAACCGATTTCAATTGACAGATAGTGGGTCCAAAAAAAATATTCTTTGGTGACATAATTTTTTTATGGTGCTATTATTTTGGGATCGGCGGACGAAACCAAAATAAAATTTAAAAAAAAAGGTGTTTGGTTTTTAAATGACGTAACGTCTGGTTTTAAAATCTGTACGATTTTGATTGTTTTCTTTTGAGTTTTGGTGCTTGTTACATTGGAAAATAACAACGTGTGTATATTTTGGTTGTCAGTTCGAATCGATAATGACGTCCGTTGTCATAAAATAATTTTCTGTTTCTCTCTCAACAATGCCAGGTGTATTTTGGTGACAGTTTTCAGTGAATAATAATATTTGTGTTAACTTATATTAATAATTTAATCAAACACATTTGTTTTCTTTCAACAAACAGTCGATTGTTTGAATGTTTATCGTTTGTATGTAACTTGTGTTTTGTATGCAAATTATTTGACATTGGTGCAATACTGCACGTTGGGAGTATGTAAGTCACTGCATAGATTTTGTGCATCTGGAATCACTGCAGGTATTTTTTTTATCATATTCGTTTCTTTATTTAATGATTTGTAAACCCGTTCTTTTCTGAAATTGCTTTTGTTTATAACTTGTTTTCGAATGAAATCGGTTTGTAACATGTTGTGAAACTGACTTGCTGCAACATTTACCATGTCTGAAAGTGTCTACCCAATTTCGCATGCATAGATTTAAAGTTTCCCTTTTATATTTATATATACGGTATATAAACTAGCACAAATTATTTTTAGTATATAACATAATAAATACAGAGGAAAACGTGACAGTATTACCTGGACCAGATTTTTAAAGAAGGTAAAGTGAGATGTATGTATAGCACAAAACAAAGAATTTACATGAGAATTATTTATTATTAATCTCCGTGGTTGCTTGTATCCCAACCCGGGGAATATGAGTTCGATCTCCGTTGGAACCCAAATTAAAAAAAAAAAGGATTGCAGTCTTGTTTTCACTCTTGGCCTCGTTTACATTTTTCTGGTTGGTTGGAAAATATATGTCTAGAATCTCACCAGGCTGTAATTAACGCATTTAACAAAACTGGAATTCAATGTAACTGCGCTTTAGATACCTCGTTTTATTTAAACACAAACTTATCGAGAAATATTGTATATACATAGATACAATTGCGCCGTTTCCCTCTGAGTAGGCAAAGATGACAAGTATTTCGTCTCTTCTATATACATAAATCTTCTCATACAACTTCTACGATTTTCTCTCTCTTTTTACCCAACTTCAATAAATGGTTTTATGAATAGTAGACTTTTTATCCATAATTAATATTCTGGTTTTTATATTATAAATTCAGCAGTTATTCCACCTGCATTGATTCAGCTTCTTTGTTGTTTACTTATGACTTATAAGAGAAGTCTCTTGAGTACATTATACATATTTAATCTAGACCAGTTAGGTTTTTGTTGAAGATTACATATAATAAAATCACATTTCATTCGTAAGTCAATAAAAAAAATCGAGATATAAATAAAAAATCCAATGAGAGATAGAAAAAAAGAGTAAATAGGGTGTGTCTCTCGTTATCAGGTTAATCAATGTGAAGCAAAATACTCATTTAATACTTTTTTTAATGCTGCAATTGAAATCCTAACTAAATATGTATGTCCACCTTAACGAATTCCTTATTGAACGTAGATCATTTATCTATTGATAAATTTATTAATTACATAATTTGTATTCACTCTTCGTACATTGAACAGCTCGTTCGATCTAGTTGAACGCATTGGTTAACGGAAACATATTATTTCAAGTAAAACCGAGGAATCGACAAAACCATTAATAATGTTGAACAAAAACCAAATATCGATTTTGAATCTACGATAATTAAAAGACCCAAGCCCATGACGTCCCATGATTCATTTATACTTTGATGATTAAGGTTCGCAATTAACTTTCTTTGTATACTTTCTACTCTGTTAATTTGATTTTTAACTGATAGGGGTTCTAAATTACCGAATTAAACGCCGAAATTCCAAATAATCGATCCGAACATTTATAAATCCAAAAATATGATATAGTGATTTAAATGTGGTATTTTAGTTCAGAATAGCGCTTTGCAAAACCTGCTCTTGGTTTTTTAAAGCGCTGTTTTAAACTAAAAGCCGCTTTGGAAGACGGCGAGTGTAAAAATCCGCTTTGCAGATAATTTAATGAAATATATTAAAATTTTCATTGTGTTAAAACTTATTATGGGACTCATTTATTGCTTCCAAGGGCTTAAAGCGGAAAATATACCACGCTAACATTTCATTTAAGTAATTTATCATCATTTACTCAAAACCTACAGAGTCTTCCAGAGCGGGTTTTGCATTTTGATGACTCAAATCGTCTATTTACTTTCACAAAATATGTCGAGAATGTGTCCGTTTTATCGATTAATCGACAGGTTCTTATTTCTCGTTATTTTAATAATAGGCAATCCACCCAAACTAGGGTGATTTCTGCCACCAAATTAAAGTCATAATGCAATTATATGAGTCAATATAATAAAACTAATTCTTCTTCTTCTTTCTGGCACTGTCCCAACTCATTGCCTAGGTAGGCTGTTGGGGTCGGCTCTTCTCGTTCTCAGGCTGTATATTCTTCGGTTATGGGTGTCGCTTTCATCTAGGCCGTTTCTCTGCAGGATTTTGGAGCATTGAGTCATCCAGGAGTTCTTTGGTCTTCCTCTGGACGGCTGTCGAGGTTTCAATCTTTCAACTGATTAAGCTTAAAAAAAATTAACAATCGATTTATAAGTGGAAAAGTTCCACGAACGAAGAAGAAACACAACATTCATTGGACGAAATCAAATTTGTCTCGCAAAGGAGAACCGAAAAATACATGGTCTATAGTTTCATCATCCAGACTACACACGCAGCCGGGAATCTCCACAATACCCATTCGTAAAGGTGACTAGCCACTATGCAGTGTCCCGTCCGCAAACGACACATGATAGAATCTTGCATATTTTTAATTCTTATTATATTAAACCATGGTTTCAAAGGGATATATTGTTGGATTGATTTATACCTAGAGCCATTTTTACATCAGTTATATCCCAATCCAACGATTTCTCGAATAATCAGTTTTTAATTAGCACTTTATAAATCCAAGCCACGCCATAGTTTATTTCCCGCCAACGTAAAACGCGGCAAAATGAAGTTTGACCGCGTCAGTGTGTATCGTAGTGTAGATAAAAACAAGGCCTTTTCATCTCACCTACGTGATACGCGGGCACGAACAGCGATTTGTAATTCATTATCGGACATGAGTACCTTCTTCCCTGGGAGGCAGACTTTTCGTGGCCCGTTCGATCCAAACCGTTGAATAATGAATTTCCTTTTCTCTCTCTGTATGATATTAATACAATTTTGTGAAGAACTCCGTGGTCGAGTTGGTAAAACGCTTGACTTACACCTGGGGTTTGAATTCCAGTGGATTTCAGGTGTCATTCACTTTTTTTTTGTTCCAGCCCAATAAAGAATTCATCGGCCAATACGCGCTAGACTAGTGAAAGTGTTTTTGCTTCTTTACATCTTGGGTAGTATTGATATTACGTACAATGACAAACCGTAAGTTCCGTGCCTTTTCCAGTGGTTCCAAACTCGAAGTCTAGATTAATGAGGTCGAATATAATGTCACGCTTTTGAATATGTCCGAATCATCAGTGCTTATGTTAAAGGGTACTTTTACGAAAGAAGAGCTTAAGGTCTAGAATCAAGGGCCAGTGGCCAGTATTTTCGCAAGTGCAGCAAAACTATCCTTCGGTCACTAGTTTGGTTATGTTGCGGATTAGTATTCGAATGAAAGACTTGTTTGATAAACAATCGTCTATTTCAGTTGTTTAAGGTATTTCGGAGTGTTGTACCTCGTGCTTATGCCACCTACGTTTCGATAACGTTGCAGTTATCACATCAACTTCGCCACTAGCCTTGAATATCATGACTGCAACGTTTTCGAAACGTCAGCATCATAAACCACGCTGTACAACATTCCGAAAGATCTTTTTTAAATTATTCAAAGAACCGCGAAAGCCTCAAAACATAACCACTTTTCTCATTTGTATAATATTTGCATTTGCAAATCATGTTTATTAACAGCGTACATTATTTATAGACGAGCGAAGCGCAGTCCATTTATATTTCTACTACAAGTCACATTTGCCCCAAATTTGTGATTCCTTTTTCTACAAAAGTACAACACACAAAAAATACATAAATATAGACAACAGTGCAAGCAATGTACATAATTAAATTTTTCAGGCAACACAAATGCTCAAACATTGTAAATTCGCGTTTCAAACTTATTGTTGATCACGTAAAATTGTTAATACATGGAACAGTCGTTCGTTAAAGTAAGTGTCAATGAAAGTTTCAACGATACACAGATCAATGAAAGCTTTAACGATATACAGAACAATGAATGCTTCAACGATACACAGAACAATGAAAGCTTTAACGATACACAGAACAATTAAACAGTTAATTATTAACCTAAAAATTAAATATTAAATGCTTACGATACGATGTAAAACATTCCAACTCTTAAAATTATGTTTTTCAGAAATAAATTTTTTTTTTTGTTAACTTTAAAAAAAATGAACTTGTAAAAGGTAGCCCACTTCGAAAACAGCAAGGCAATCAAAGACTAGTTTTATAGTCTATATCATACACATTTACAATACATATCAAAGCGTTCCTATTTCCACACTTTTATAGGCATCATTGAAGTTTGAAAAAAAAAATTGCTTCTCATGACAACTCTCAGATTTCACTTATGCACCTTGACTCGTAGACACAGGCAATGCGAGTACAACAGCAAAAAAACTGTTGTTACTCATCCACTGGAACCCATTGATGTCGTTGTTTTTTTACTTTTTTGTTGCTAACCTCGTTTCAGTTGCCCACTTCGATATTTTTTTGCATAGTATATTTCCAATGCAGAATAATTTCGTAGTTAGTATTATAATGTGCAATTTTAGCTTGTATATAATTTATGGATAATCCTTCAAAGAAATTAAGGAAATTGGACATAAGTTATTTGAATTATTTAGCTGCTTATCATACTACTGTTGAATTCATAACTTTTCATTATTTCTATCTAATTCATTATTTCAGGTTGAATATGGATGTATACTTTTTTAGTTTATACATACATACTAACCATCACGCCATTTCCCTGTTGGAGTAGGCTGAGAGGACAGAGCGCCAGAATGTCCTATCTGGACACGCATCCTTATCCTCTTCTTCGTCCATATACCTCATACAATTATTACGATTTCTCTGACTTTCTACGTTTCCTTCTTTCAGAATATCATTTACTTGATCCAACCATATATATTCCATTGTCTTCCTCTCAGACTCCTACTCACATTTGCACGATATATCTGTTTTGTAAGTTCTTCATTCATTCGTTCCACATGCTCAAATCATCTCAGCGTGCTTTTCTTCATCTTACTCAAAATACCGCCTTGAGTTCACATTCATCCCTAATCCCTTTATTTCTTAATCTGTCATACATTGTCTCTCCATGTATTTTTCTCAATTCACGCATTTCTACAGCATTTATTCAAGTATTTTTCTACGTTCTATAGTTCTAAATATACGGAGTATTCCATGTATGTCAGAATTATTTATTTATTTACTTAAATGTTTACATATTTCTACATCAGACAACGACCTACATATATTATATCAGTAATCTCACTGTCTGTTCTGAGACAGCTGACTTACTCCCACGTAATTCACACATTAACAGTCCAACATGCCCAAGCTTCAGCTGTTCGTGAGATTTGCAACTTTCAGCAAACAAATATATTAGCAGAATTTCATTGAAACACCCAAAAATTGGGCTTATTCAGATCAAACCCAATCTGTGGAAACGTTCTAAATTCAAATTATTTACATACTGCCTTGATCAAAAAGTTTTAGAACTTAATTCATAAAATCGAAAATACAAGTTTATTCATCAAAATCGATATGGTCCTCTTCGAAGTACTCCCCATCGACTGCAACGCACTTACGCCAGCGCTTGATCCAATCCTCGAAACACTGCTAAACTAAAACACATAGTTATAAGCTAAAACACATCGTTATAAACTAAAACACATATATTAGATAGCGGCTAAGAATATTACCTATACCATTTTAAAATAAATTTACTTTTTTTTGCAATTTTTTATTATGTTTAAAAATAAATTGGTCCAAACTGTCTCGAAAATTACCTAAATTCAATCATATTTGGGTAATTTTCGAAATCGGACATGGTCATTAATACCACGTATGAAGCAAATTTTTATTATATAACTATACCATTAGTTGTACGTACATTTATCTAACTGTATTGTGGTGAACTGCGCAATCATTTCGATTCAGAAGAATCAAGGCCTACCTTGGCCTCTTCATATCAGCCGGCAGTATCGAGAACCCATCGCAGCTCCGTCTATGTTAAACTTTGGATGGTACTCGTACATTACCACGCTTCGTGAATCTCTTGCAAATAACTCTTCTCTCTGATGAATAACACAGATAATAATGCTACAGGATTTATTAAGTATGTTACACAGTATCTGACCTTTTTACGTAACCATTAAAATGTATATAACAGGTGAGTTTGTTAATTTTATATTTGTTTGGCCGTGGCGCAGGAACAATCATATTATTTTAACGTTTCGGATTAGGTTTGATGTTAATATTTGCTTTTGGGATTACACGCTCAGATGCTGATGTAGCTGCAAGACGTGATTTGTTCTTGTCTGTTAGAATATTTTAAGTAAATTTTGATTTATTAGATTTTCGACTATTTGGGTATTCTTGAAGCTGTGTACAATAAATGTTCCATCATAGTTAAAGTCTTTTTCTTGATTGTTTCTAGTTGATAATAGTGCTTTTTTATTGTAACATTTATAATAACTATTATATAATTTATATTTAAAACATTAAGACTGTGGAGGTTTCAAGACATTGTAATTTGTTTACTCAAACACTTTATTCCACTTTATGTAATGGTACAACCCTACCGGTTTCAAGGTTTTCACCTCATCATCAGGGAAGCATAAGCAATACTGAATTTTGTCAAAACTAGTACCGACACGTACTCTTATAGCAGTAAAAACAAGTGGGTTGGGGAGTGTAGGTGGAGGGAGGCAGGAGACAACTTCTGCAAGCAACGTTGAAATCTTGGGAATGTATGTATTTGAGAATGTATGTAATACGATAAGAAAACAGACCTATGGCAAGAAGCACTGAAGAAACTCTTAATATTGAAAAACTAAGCAATTCAGAACGATTCAATTGAGAACTGATGATTTAATACTAAAGAAATAAATCATTTAATTCTCTTCTTATTCTCAGAGGTGATAAATTCAATCGTCGTTCGAGATAGTTATAATTATTATTAATTAAAGGAATGCCCAATTTAAAATTAATAAATCTCAAAAACTTATGTTGCACCCTTTCAACCGCGCTTATGGTATAAGAGACAACATTATAAATGGTGAGCATTATCTACATATGTACTTGAAATCGTTCCCTCTCCCAAGCGAATTGATTGACCAACAAAAAAAAGATCAGACGATGAATGAAACTGACCATTCTTTACATCAACTACTTTTTTGCAAAGGTTTTGAGACCTCGAAACCTATTCAGGCATCAAACAGGTAGAGTTTAATCTCAAGTATTCAAAACTCGAAATATTATTTCAAGGTTATGAGTGCATCTGTAACCTGACTGTTTTTTTGGTTCTTCGAACCGAATGATTACTTTTAAATTTTAGTTCTTTGTATGATTGACACGCTTATGATTTTGAAGACCCCTGTTTCCAATTATTCTAACATCTAAAGCTCATAACACTATCATTATATTATTACTAAATGCATGGCCCATTTTTTGTGAAGCTGGATCATTATAAAATCTGGTTGTTGTTTAAAACGCATTTTAAATATTTATTAATTATATTTTAAATACACATCACTATTTTGGGCTTTTTATTGCTAACCTTACCCCAACTCTCGAGTATTTCTCGGCGACGGTATTGGCGACGGATCTTTTTGTTTGCAATTTGTAGTTTCTTCCGTGTTGGGTATCATTATTTGATAGTCTGTTACAGTATAGCATGGTTTTTCAACCTGTGGGTTTCGATCCCCAGGAGGAGGGGGTGGGGAGGTTTCGCGAAAATAAAAATAACTTACGTATACAAAAAGAAAATAACACGTTTGTATTAAAAATACGGCCCAAGACATTGTTATTTATTATTTACTCCAATGGTTACCTCTATACTATATATACGAGTATAATCTATTCTATTGTTTTGCTGCTTTTTAGAAACATAAAATAGAAAATATTGTATTGTATTACTTGTGTTGTATATATAATAGTTCAACCTGCCAGGCTTATCAGGTGGCTATCTCATGCAACCAACCAGAAAGATGTTAAACATTTCTTTAGCGAAATTGTTTTTATAAAATCTAGGTTCCAATAGAAATCGACCCGTAACCCCCGGGTCGGAAATGAAGCGTCTTACAAAGAGGTCGTTTTTTCTTTACCTGATAAAGCTTATAGTCTTTGTGCAAGTACACCATTTGTGCGGCCACGTGTATATGCATCAACGAGATATTAAGTTCTTGTAGAGGGGTCGCGAAGTCTTAATTTTATATTTGGTGGTCGCAATGCTAAAAATGTTGAGAAGTAATGACTTCTTCGCATTAATTAATAAAAATGCATAGTTTTTTTAGGAAGACCAGTTTTACGACTGATTTATAATTTTTTTAAAGTTTTTTTTAAATTTACATGTAAAAGAACGTTAACGTTTGCACACGGGATGACATTGTTAAACGAATTTTCTGATATTGATAGCTTCCAATTTCGGTGGTAAATCGAAGATTAAGCTCCTTAATACATTTTGTAGGCTTTACTGAACCTCTTAATTATCCTCTGTTTTTTTTACTGCGCATTTTATTAGATGTACTGGGGACTTAAAATGGATCAAATGTATAAAATAAAATAAAAAATGCACTGTTTTATCTGCATCTTAAATGCTTATTGCGTTTATTGGAATGAGTGACTCTGCAAAGAGTCACTCCGACGGCCCAATAATCTCTTCTAGCTATATTATATAAACCTGGTGCGTTATATACCGGGTGTCTTTTGTCTACAACTAATAAAAAATGCTTATTATAATTATCTTTACCAAGATGTTTGATTTAAGGACAAATTTTGTTTAATTATGGATGGATTTAGTGTATTTATTATCTAAAGTTTTGGCATGTGTTGCATTGCACCGTTCTGCATACTAGCTGAAATAGAGTTATTAATATTATTAACGTATCTTTTTGGTTGGAAGAAATTTATCTAATGACATTGAGCACGTCATTTTGTATTTTATACAATGAAACTATGGTACAATACAAGAAAACAGAAAATCCTGAAATGGACGAAACAGCATAATGACGTGCTGTACTCGTATATGGCATTGAACTCGATTTCACGTTAGTGATTTCTCGTGGCTATTAAATTTTGACACACTTGCGCTGGCAACACTAAATATTGAAAATAAAGAAACTTTGAATGGAAATTAAAAAAAAAACTTATAAAAAAACCTTTTGATTTTCCACGGCTTCGTTTTCAATGATTTTCACTGCAAAAAATATCATTGAATTGTTGTTCATTGCATTTGTTTTTTTTTAAGTTTCCACTGCTTCTATTGTCAGCACAAAACTAATGAGTGTTTTGTGCTGACAATTCTCATAGTTTTTATTAGCTTACCGGTTTGATTTTTAAAAATCTTCTTTCACCTCTTTGTTTCACTTACCGTCCTTACTCGTTTTTTAGATAAAACTACAAACAACCTCATTTGTTAATTAGGAAATCTACTAACAACCTTACTTGTTTGTTGGGTGAAATAACAACCTCATTTATCAGGTGAAACTACAAACAACCTTACTTGTTTATTAAGTAAATCTACAAACAATCTCACTTATTTGTTAGGTGAGACTACAAACAACCTCACTTATTTATTAGGTGAAACTACAAACAACCTCACTTGTTTATTAGGTGAAACTGCAAACCACCTCACGTGTTTATTAGGCAAATCCACAAACGACCTCACTTGTTTGTTAGGTGAAACTAAAAATAACCTCACGTGTTTGTTAGGTGAAACTACAAACAACCTCACTTGTTTGTTAGGTGAAATTACAATCAATCTCACTTGTCAGGTGAAACTACAAATATACTCACTTGTTTATTACGTTTTCGTTGTATACCGTATAATCTGGCGGGTTTTCTCACAGAATATATTTTTCTTAATATGTGCAAATGTGGGGAAGTATCTAATCAAATGGCCGCAGCCACTACCTTCCTATCCTTACGCTTAAGTTATTTATTTTGTAATATTTTTATCTGTCATTAAAAGGGGATTATAATTCCTAGTTATAGCGCCCTTGAGGAGTGTCTGCTCTCTAAAGGGGATTATAATTCCTAGTTATAGTGCTCTTGAGGAGTGTCTGCTCTCTAAAGGAGATTATAATTCTTAGTTATAGCGCCCTTGATGAGTGTCTGCTCTCTAAACGGTGATATATAAAATATCCTTTTATAAAATTACTGTTATTTTCTGAGTGCCGCTATTGAATTATGTTCCATCCTCTTAATGCCACTTAATATTGATGTTAATATATCATAAACTTATTTTTGTTTTCATAGAAATGAAGCTTTTAAATTTATTACATTTTATGAAATTCCCCTGTAATTGGTGGCGCGTGTTGAGTGAGGGTAATGTATTAATTAAATATTAGCGCAGAGTGCGAGAGATTGCATTAATTATGTTAACGCACATGCTTAGCTGTATTACTTCACGGATAGGCGCGTGGCGTGGTATGTACGTGGAACTCGCAGCAGAGCAGAACACGAAGTCAAGCGATTGAATCATAAAAAAAATGAGTGTTTCTTCTTCTTCTATTGTTTTAAAAAAATTGTCTTATTTATCTTAAATGAACATAATTCTTAAAAAAATAAAATATAACAGTATATTACGACCTTCGTGGTCTATTTGGTAAGACGCCAGTCTTCCAAGCTGGGAATTGCGGGTTCTATTCCCGTTAATACCCAGATTTTAAGGGCTACCAATTAATATTGATAAAAAAATGAGCTAAAAATATTTTGTGAATCTTAAAGAAAACGTTTGTTTCTTTTTGTAGTGTTGTTTATAAATTTATATAAAATAAATAAAACACATTTTTTATTTTGTATTCACCACTGTTTTATTTGAGTTCACTACCGGTTTCAAAAACCTCCGTCCTCCTCGTCAGGTGAATTTGAACTAAATTATGTCTTAAATACATTTTTTCTAATTGTAATAGGTACAGGGGATGGGGAGGGGAGAAGTGCCTTTCATTTGTTTTATTTCAATTTTAAAAACATTTATAATATAGAGTCCGAGTATTTGAAATGAATTCCAGATGATCATTAATGATAAGTCAGCCACTATCAAACAGGTACATTTTTTCCGTATAATGGTCTGGATATTCTGTTAGATTAATCAGCCAAGTCCTCCAGTTGTAAAACAACCCTTAATGTCCACCGGAAGATAATTAACGGCTTTTAACACTTGTTTTATTGTGGACGCCGCACACACCTTGTCAGCCAGGATTAGCTCTTGGCCACACATCCGTTTAATGGCCTGGAACAGTTAATGTCCAGTGTTTTTGCTATGGAGAGGATAATGTGCCAGTTTCGATAGTTTGGTTTACTGAATGAATTTCCTCGCCGTGAATCATTTGGTTGCATACCCACTTTTTTACAATTCTGATAACTCGATTACTCTTCCGTGTTTTTCTTCATTGTTTTATTAAAATATTTTTCTAAGTCCTCTCAACTCTTGAAGTCCTCTCAACATATTTTACGTTTTTGTTTATATTTTTTGTTTTCATTCTTATTTTTCTTTGTGATTCGTCTAAGTGAATTAAAAATAAGGGTTGATATATAATTTCAGTGTTCTTCGATTACCCGACAATCTAGATGTATGTATATTGTTAAGTTGCATAGTTAATTTATTATACGAGTATTATATATTTTTACTTGATTCTTGACTTCGCCACACTGTGACGATTTTAATTCCTCGGAAAGGTACAAAACGTGGTTAAATTTTGTTTAATTTACTAGAATCATAAACATATACTAGTATTAACAGTGAAACATCGATTTTGCACTCAAACAACTTTTTATTTCATTTCATTTTTATTTCATATCGATTTTCTTTCGAGTTAACAGTTAAGATTTTCAAGCCGAGCCGTTTTAATTTGAGTCACGAATGTTTTTTTGCTGTCAATTTTAATATTAAAGGTGACACAATTAACAATGTAACAAACACGTTTTATATTTAATAATTGAAGTTTTGGATTCTTTTCTTCTTCGTGTAAGGTAAAAATAACAAATACCGTGTCACCTTCAAAACATCGGCGTTAAAATACACAAAAGCATGTGACAGAACCTCTCGAGTACCTGTATTTGTACCTGTTTTATTGACATTGTTTACTATTTTTTACTATTTTACAATACGTTTGTCAGTATACTGTTCATTATTTCATCTTTGTAGTAGTATATCTTTTGTAAATCGCTGTAAAACACTTTCTCGAGATTCCGCGTCTTCCGAGTGACCAGAAAAGAATGTGACCTCAAATTCAGTCACAAACTGGACATGCCGGCTGATTTGCATATATATTGGACTACTTAACCGCGACTACAGTGACAAGTGGTCAGTCAAGTGGAATTATTCGTAGAAGGCTTTACTCGCTTCTTGAAGCCTTCTTGCCCATTTTGTATCGTTAGATTTTTTCTGCTTTTTATTTCCTCATATTATTTTTTCTAGTTTATTTTAACTGGGGAAAAGGTAAGAGAAATGTAAGTAAATGTGAGAGAAACAGAAGAGCGTATGACATGATGTATTTATGTGAAAGCTACAAACGATGTGTGCGTGGATATAAATACTTATACAGCTGTCTTCTCTGCCTAACTCGAAAGGGATTGGCATGATGGTATGAATGTAAGTTGTTGAAATAATCTATATATATTTTTTTACTTACTGCCTCCGTGACGTAACTTGACAAAAACGTGACGTAATTTGGCACGTTTTCCGACCCCGGGCTGCACGATTGAGTCCCTTTGGTATCCAGATATTTTTCAACAGGTTTGCTGGCTGATTTTTACTTAAGGCTTGAATAACACGTTTCTGGTTAGTTAAGAGATTTTCATCTCTCAACAAATCCGTTGCACTGTATACCATGAAATTGTTAATATAATGAAATACTTTTCTGATGACTATACAACTCTTCAAAGGTTTATTTTTCAATTTTTTGCGATCTATCGGTTTTCTTCTATTAATTCCAAATGTAGTGATATCATGTAACATATTGAGACTGCGTATCATAAATGGCAGCAATTTGCGATCTATCGGTTCTCCTCTACTGATTCCAAATGTAGTGATGTCATTGATATCATGTAACATATTGAGACTGCGTATCATAAATGGCAGCAATTTGCGATCTATCGGTTCTCCTCTACTGATTCCAAATGTAGTGATATCATTGATATCATGTAACATATTGAGACTGCGTATCATAAATGGCAGCAATTTGCGATCTATCGGTTCTCCTCGACTGATTCCAAATGTAGTGATATCATTGATATCATGTAACATATTGAGACTGCGTATCATAAATGGCAGCAGTTTGATTTATGTGTTATATTATTTGAATATATTTGAGCCAAAATATCAATCGATAGCATGCATAAGCGTGTTAGTAAGACACCTATTTTCCATCCTGGGTTTGAGTTTGGTTTCTGTTGGTACTTTTTTTCAAGTTTAAACACTTGAGTAACTCATGTCTGGTTTAATGAATATTTTTTATGTAGACGTTGAGCTCAGGAGGGTGCTTCTCCGGCATTGTCTCAATCTTAGGTCTTGATTGGAAAACTGGTTATTTAATTTTTTATTTTAATGGTTGTATTTGATTTTTTAAAAATTCAATGTTATATTTACAAGTATGTTGCCGTGTGAGCTCTATGAATCGTGTATATTTTTAAAAGTTATTGATATTTTAACTTTTATTTAGTAAATGTTGCTATGGTTTGTAAACGACACTTAAGCTTCGTCTTTTTTTTTTCAATAATAGAAAAGAATCCCAGTTCGGTTTTCAATTTAGATCTATAAAACATATTTCTAGTTGATCGCAAGGGATTGCCATTCATAAAAATAATTCATAAAAATTCTTATTCTTCTTAAACTTTCTATAGACTCAAGAGTCTGTTACTGCAAGATTGTCCTCCTGTGATGCTGAGCTCCAGCTATCTCTCCATCGTTTCGGGGGTCTCCCTGGGGGATGCCGTCTATCCGGCATCCCATGCAGAGCTATGTGTGGAATTCATTCTCTGTACATATTGATACCAGTATCGTCGACGCTGTCGTCCCCATCTGACCACATCTTGGACCTCACAGACCTCTCGGATTGTGGTGTTCCTTACACGATCACGCAAAGTCTTCCCAGCAATAGCGCGTCGAGTTCTCATTTCCGTTGTCCTTAGCATACTTTTTGTCCTGACAGTGTCCGCCCTCGCTTCGATGCCATATGTGAAGATAGGTCGCACACAGGTCTTATAAATGCGTACCTTGGTATCCGTTCTCATATATTTATTCCTCCATATGCCATATCTCAGGCAGCCAGCCACAACTGCAGCTTATTTACCTGAGGCCTTACTTCTCTGGGGAGGTCATGAGAGCTGAGCAGTTCACTGCCAAGATATCTGAACTGAGTTTCTTGTTCAATTGGCTCATCACGCTCGTCTGCACTCTAGTGGTCTTTGGAGAATGTCATACACTTGGTTTTTTCTACGGAGATAATCATATTGTACTTTGAGCAGGATTCATCGAACTTTGTGATCATTCTCTGTACGCTCTTTTACTTCCTTGGTAAACCAAGGTTTTGTCTTATTATGTGCGTTAGTGTTCACTCTCCTCTTCCCCAATGCTTCCATTGATGCATCATGCAAGTTCTGTTTCACTTTCCTCCATGCTGTCTCCACGTCATCCTCTTCAGTCACATTGTTGATATTTATCTTCTCAGCAAGTCTAGATTTGAATAGTGTTTTGGTGTTGTCATAAAAAATAATTGTTAAAATTTGTATTTTGCTAAAAATGTGTACTGAACATTCTACGAATAAGAACAGAACTAGTATTCGTAAATATTCATTGTAAATTCACTGTTGAAAGTTAAGCATTTTACTTTAAATATTCTTTAATTCATATTTTTTTTGTATTTTGTTAAACATGTGTATTGAAAATTCTACGAATAAGAACAGAACAATGTTCGTAATTATTTTTCACGATTATTCGATTCCGCTATTTTATTATCTTTATTTCGTTGAATTCTCCAATATTCTGCCTTTATCAACATTTCGCTGAATCATTTCGCATTAAATTCAAATACGAAAATTCAGCACATTTATTTGGAATACAACTTTTTTTTGCATTAATCGTATAATCAATATTGATTTATTGATGAAGAACATATACGAGTATTTATGTTTGAACTTTTGTGGCTAGATTAACCCTTCCTTCCCTGTGATGTGTAACTGGTACGCATTGCTTCTAAAAACTTTAATATCTCTATAAATATAATAAATACTGGTTTCAGATTTTAGGTAATACATTTACGCATTGAATGAAAAAAAATATATTAATAATAATTAGCACTTATTGGCCACATCAGAGATATTTTGTGAAAATCGGGAATAAATTAACCAATACAATCAAACGTGTGCCAGTGTGTGACATAGGTATATTCATTCTAAAAAAACCGCTATTGGTGAGGAAGCGACGATATTCACGTCTCACTCTCACTTCTTCGGTTTATGGGAATGCAAGAATAGAATCTCAGTTCACTCGTTTCTCTCGCTTCAGTAGCTCTCGGGCATTCGTTTGAGGTTGTCTCTTCGCCCGTTTTGTGAACGTCGGCTGATGTTTTTTTTATGTTTTCAGCAATTAAATCAATATTCTTATTTTCCGATTTTAAATCGCTCATTTTTACATGTGTATTGAATACACAGCACCGGAACGCGCGGATTTTTTTAGCACAGGAAGGGAAAAGTTAAACGAATGAGGAGATTCGACAAGACATCAATTGAATAAATAAAAGTAAAAACTAACAACCTCCAATCCGAAAGTTGTGGGCTCAATTTCCGTCGTTACCCATTTTTTAAGTTTTCTAGCTTGAACTTAAATTCTCTTAAACCAATGCCTGGTTGGTCATCTATATCGTAATGAAATATAGTAATCAATATACTCTTATATATCGTAATGAAATATAGTAAGCAATATACAAATATCTCTTCTAGTATTAATAATAAATATATGATTTGTATAGCGTTGTTTCATTATGAAATGACGCCTAAGAAAGCTTTGTATTTTACAATAAAAGTCACAAGCGGCACATAATAAATTCAGGGGAATAAGGTTTGAAAGTATGTTTAAAAATCGGATGTCGTATTCAATAACAAACCGCCTTTCATCAAATTATACGGACTATCGGTAATCTTGCCTCTGATGTTTAGGCAGTTATCGAGATTAATACACAACATTAACGACGTAGAATGATTAAGTTCAATGAGGTTGGTTGGGGAAAACATTATGACTGATATTTTACTCACAAATCTTAGAAAAATTGTATCCTACCACACTTTACTTGTATACAATACAACCAGCATTATCTTTTCCTATATTTTCTTCCAACGAACCAGAAATATCAAAAAAAGATTTTAAGTGAAAATCAGAAATTAGGTACTAATGAGAATCAAACACGCAACCCCTGAGTCGGGGGTTTTACCAATTATGTCACGAAGGTGTCAAAACAATATTTTGTTTAGTTCTTCAAATGGTTCATATATATGTAAAAGGATCCAACACATATTGAACCTGTTATGAAATAATTGAGGGAATATCAAGTTATTTTATAAGGGATTGTATGAAATATTTTTTTATGTGGATTTTAACCATGAAATCAACTGCCTTGACGACCTCCATAAACTAGTTGATAAGACGGATCGATTTGATTCCCTATGGTAAATTAATTCGTCTGGTACCGACACTCGCCTTTTCATGTGCGGTATTATTTCCATAGCGTGAACTAACAATCTGCGAGTTATACGTGCACACTTCTAGCGGTTTTAGACCCGAAGGATTGATTACTGGGACCGAAGACAATCTTATTTACTGGCCACAAACTTGAATAATCAATATGTCCACATTTCCAATTCAGTTATGTTGAAAGACACCTTACGGTTGAATGACAAAGCTATGTTGACATATGTACAATAACATATTTGAATTTTTATGAAATATAGTGTATTTTAAGCCGCGAACTTGACTTATTGTTAACATTTTTATCTTTGTTATCAACTGCGTATAACACAGACAGATAGCTGCTAAAAATATAACAAAAGCATTCAGTAATGGGATTATAATACGTCCAATTTTATTTGATAGTAAAATATAGTTTTGATATTTTCCATCCGGTCAAGTTCAATTATATTATCCATTGAATATTTGTACGTATATAAGTATGTAAAATACCCAACCGACGAACTTGACATTTTTGTGTATTATAAATATCGAATAAACATGTATTTCAAGAAGAGCAATGTGTGCTTTTTGTTTATTTACTCATAATGGAACCTTGGTTCCAATATTAGTATACGCGTGAAACTTTGATGTGGTAAAAAGAGTAAGATAAATACAGTAGAAATTAAAGCGTCGTGTAAAACAGTATATGACAGAAGCAGTAATAAAGACATAATGTTGATTGAAAAAATATACAGTGTGAAAGGTGAAGAAAGGAACCTTAAAATACCTAGGCCACGAAAAAGAAGTTATGATAAAAGATTTACAAAAAATAATATTATATAATATTTGAGAATCTCTGGAATACCTAATTGAATGACCAAATTAATCAAAACTTGAAGGAGGGAAGAATGAACACCTTGTTTAATATGAGAGTATTCATTACGAGATGTATGGACATGGCAGAAGCGAAATATGTGTGCCAGGATAGAACGAAGGGGATTTCTGTTCTCTGTCAACCCCAATAAGGGGCATGGTGTGTTGATAACGAAAAAATAAGTATATTTAAAGACGTATTTCAGCAGCTATAAATAAAGGAAATGATATTTAAACGCTGTATTCATTAATGCTGTGGACCAGTAAGGATGGAAACGAATAGTGGACCACATTTCAAATATATGTTAGCAGAGAACCACGACGCTCAGCATTGACCACACGATGAAGAAGAAAAATATAAATGATATCTTCAAAAACGTTTATTCCATACAAGCCCATACAAAGCCGCTGACTGTTTAATTATCTCAGTGCAGTATAACATATATGTTGGTTGGTCCTTTTTGCACATTAATGTTTGTTTAAAAATAAACATTTGCGTCATTCAATATCAGTGGCATGATATCCTCGGGTAGGGAGCTCTCATTGTATTGTATTACATTTTTATTGTATATACATTAATCTGGCAGGTTTAGTGTCATTTGACAATCTCTCTCAACCAACTGGAATGGTGTAAAAAATACCTTAAGTGAAAAGCAGACTGGCATCCTTTTTTTCAAAAATTGACATCAGCGAAAACCGAATCCGCAACCACTGTATTTAACAGGTGTTTGCGATTGATCGCGATAGAAGACTTTTTGGTTGATTTATTATGATTGGTATTAAGTGTCCCTTTCGTCTTGTTCGCTGCTGCAAAACGCTTTAAATATTGTTTGTTTTAATTATTATTATCTCTGTTTATTTTGTCAAGCTTGAGTTCATGAGTAACTACGCTTATTATTATGTCTGTTATATTAATACGCTTATTATTACTGTCTGCGCTAATTATACTTGTTTTTGTATTACTACGCTTATTATTGGTGTCACTTGTATAACTACTCTTATAATTACTGTATCTTATATTACTACGCTTATTATTGTGTCACTTGTATAACTAAGCTTATTATTACTGTATCTGATATTTATATGCTTATACACATAATTACTGTTTCTGGTAATAACCGCTTCTTATTAATATGTCTTGTATTACAACGCTTATTATTAGTCTCTTATATTACTCTCTCTTATATTAATACGCTTAATATTACTGTATCTTGTATTACTACGTTTATTATTATTGTATTTTATATTACTACACTTAGCTGTAACTTGTAACATATTAATGCGCTTATTATTCAAGTCTCCCGAATTACTTAATTTATTCCCTCCTCCATAATATATCTCATTGATGTCGCTTAAACATTTTTGTCCATTCCGTTCTCATTTCATTTTTTTTAAATTAAGTTTTGTGTTATGTAATATGAGTGTCTCTTGTATACGTTTATTGTTCCAAATAATATCAATAAATTAATTGAAAATGTTTTATATTTTTTAATATTCAACACAATGAAAAATTGACTACCGTTATTACACCTATCTCGAATCAAAATTGCGCATTATTAAATTCAAAGTGTTACTAACTCATTCACCGCCATCAATTGAGAACCGTTCGTCTTTCAACAATTAAACATAATAATAGTTTCCAAGATCAGCAAATGGGTATTCCCGCAGAAACAGATCTGACGTGGTCTCAGCACCCTGCAGTAAACCGAACTATAGATTAGCGATGGTCCGCAATAGCCGGAGGAATTCCTTTTAACCTTTTCATTACGGTATAACATGTGAATCACGTTAGTACTCGTATTAAAAAACGGGAAGCTTATTTATAATCGTCAACTTTATTTTAGTATTAGTATTAGGTCCTTACATATGAAATTGGCGTTTTGCCGTACTGGCAACTTTGATCTCAAATATCTTCTCTTTGGTTAGGAATTCCAAATTCAAATTTATACAGCTATTTACTCAAGTATTTGTGTTTCGAAAATTATAATTCATTTGTTTTTTCCTCAATTGTTTTTTTTTCTTTGCGTCACTCAGTTTACAAAATGGAAAACTTGAAATATCGCGTTATTTACGAGTACGAGTTCCACCGTGGCACAAGTGCTGCAGAAACGGCTCGAAGGATTAATGATGTGTATGGCGACGGTGCCGCAAAAGAAAACACAGTGCGTTTTTGGTTCCAACGTTTTCGTTCTGGAAATTTCGACCTGCAGAACAAGCCCCGTGGACGGCCGGAGACCAAAGTTGATAATGAAGAATTGAAGGCTATTGTAGAAGCGGATCCATCGCAAACCACGTCCGAGTTAGCTGCAGGCTGCGGTGTTAGTGATAAAACTGTTTTAATCCACTTGAAGCAAATTGGGAAGGTGAAAAAGCTTGAAAGGTGGGTACCTCACGAATTGAGTGAAGCAAATCAACAAACGCGCGTTGACTGCTGCGTTGCATTACTCAACCGGCACAATAATGAAGGGATTTTGAATCGAATCATTACCTGTGATGAAAAGTGGATCCTGTATGATAATCGGAAGCGCTCATCGCAATGGCTGAACCCTGCCGAACCAGCCAAACCATGCCCCAAGCGAAAATTGACTCCAAAAAAGTTACTTGTGAGCGTTTGGTGGACTAGTGCTGGTGTCGTTCACTACAGCTTTCTTAAATCTGGCCAGACGATTACGGCAGATGTCTATTGTCAGCAACTGCAAACCATGATGGAAAAGCTAGCTGCTAAACAACCGAGGCTGGTTAATCGCTCTAGGCCACTGCTGCTTCATGATAACGCTAGACCACACACTGCACAACAGACGGCTACCAAATTAGAAGAGCTTCAATTGGAATGTCTAAGACATCCACCGTACTCTCCGGACCTTGCCCCAACAGATTACTATTTTTTTCGAAATTTGGATAACTTCTTGCAAGGGAAAAAATTCAACTCCGATGGGGCAGTCCAAACCGACTTCAAAGATTTTATTGATTCCCGTCCGAATGGTTTTTTTAGTAAAGGGATCGATGAACTACCTATGAGATGGCAAAAGTGCATAGATAGCAATGGTACATACTTTGATTAAATAAATATATTATATTAAAAAAAAATCAACTTTATGTTCCTCCCAAACAAAACGCCAATTTCATATGTAAGGACCTAATATATTGACCATATTGTTTCACATTTTTTTACATAAAGTACAACCTGGCGGGGGTATTGTCATGTGGCAAAATCTTCCAACCAACCAGAAAGATGTTTAAAAAGCCTTAAGTAAAAACCTGACAAGAATACTAAAAAAACTGCGTTCGGAAGGTAATCGAACCCGCAACTCCCAGGAAGGTAGACGGGCGTCTTATCAACTAGGCTACAGACTAGACAGGAGTCTTATACTTTTAGTTTTGTGCATGTATTGTATATTTTTGAAATTGTATTAAAATACATATAAAATTCCTTTTTAACCCTTTTAATCCCTCGGGGCCGATTATCGGCCTCAACTGGTGTATGCGAAAAATCCCACGGGGCCGATCATCGGCCTCTAAATTTTCATACAAGTTTTTATATTGACTAAAAAAACAAATATATATTTTTAAGAAATATGAAAATTACTTATTATTTTACACTTTACAGGGAGGTCACAACAAAAAATTAGGTTTTAAAACTAAATATTAACTGAGATAAAAAATAAAATATATACTACTTTTTTTTTGCCAAAAAATGTTTGGTATTTTTCGCACATTTTATGCAAAATGTGCTGGTATTAAAAGGGTTAATACGGAATGTTCGACAAAAAATTCGTTATAAAAATCATAATCACTAATTCTCTCATAATATATTGAGGTATGCTGAAAAACAAATCTCTGCGTGATCCTATTCTGACACATATCGCTTCTCTCACATCCACAAGAACCTTTCAATGTAGACCGTCCTCTTTTCGAAATTTTGTTTTTCAAAATGTGATACATTTAATTTAGCTACGACGCTATTTAACGATCTATATTTATATATTTCGGTAAATGTTCTTTGTGATTCCTTCATTATCTATGCTTTCGATGTGGTCTTAAATATCCAATTAATTTCTGATTATTGCAACATTAGTTAATTTACTTTTGAAATTCGTAATTTTTCAAACGTTTTAATGTAATTGTAATATACTCCAATTTTGGGCCAATATCCATTAAAAAGTCCATTTAATGTCCACATATGTTCATTGAAATGAATAGATATTAGTTTGAAGCATCCATTCAATTTTGAATGATCAAAAATGTCAAACTTCTCTACGTTATCAGATATTGTCAAAAAAGAATAGGTATATGATAATCAAGGAATATATAGGTACTAAACAAAATAACTGATGGATTATTCAAGTTTTTTTACATGGGTTTTTGAGTATTTCGATTTTATTATGACAGGGCCATTGCTAGTCTTGTGGTACGAATTGGTTTGCCTCAAATTGTTCGAGATATGGGTGGCGAGTGCAGTTTAGGAAGTACTGATTTTTTTATGTTTAATCAAAATTTATTATTATATATGAACACTATACACCTACACCAGAATGTGTTACTACCACATACGCTTTCTTAATATTTGTTTTTTTTTACCTTTATTCGTTCGTTCCATGTGTCCAAACCATCTCAGAGTGATCTTGTTCATCTTGGTCAACACATGAGCTTTAAGTTAACACTCATCTCTAATCAATTCATTTCGTATTCTGTCATACATAAATGAGGTTAAATTATTAAATACGTATCTTAGTTTTAAATATTTAGCCTTTTAAAAGTGGGGAAATTTGGAATGTTTAGTGCGCAGAAGGTTAATCAGCCACCGCTGATAGATCGACCTGTTTACAGGTTGATCATTTGACGCTTCATTAAGACCTGGAATGCGGTCAATTTGCAGTCGAGCTTTGGAAAGAGCTGAACCTGTTTATCATTACATACTCCTCTGCATACTTCGATGGACATTCTTCAATTTATCATTGTTTGTGTGTTGAACCTGTTCTTTCACGGTTATTTCTCTTGGAAAGGATCGCCAGTGAAAGCTGGTTTTAAAAATAGGGTACGGTTTTAATTGTTTTTGACCTTCAAATACAAATTTCGAGCGTTCGCCACATATTTTATTTCACTCTTGAAATATTTCGTACATTTTTCTTTGGAGTGTCGGATTGGAATGCTCACGACAAAGATGCATTTTTTATTCATTTAGTACCCTTCAACACATCCAAATTGGTGATTAGGATACATTGAAGAGCGTGGCCGGGACACAAGATAATAACATTTCTTATTTTGTCACTTTGTCACCTCACAATTTTTTCTTAGTGCACATATTCAGCTTTTATATTTCTGCCAAATCTAAGGTTCAATCCATACGTGATTTCCTATTTTCTCCCATAGTTTCACTTCCAAGGTGACCGCTTACACACTTATGTATTGAAAATGGTTCTATTTTTATTAAAACAATACATATGTTATAATTATACTGTTTATTTTCGGGGTAAGCAGAAAGGAAAGAGGACCAGACTCCTTTCGCGAAACACATCTTTCGCCCCTTCTACATCCATAAACCTTCTGTATAACTCCTTCGATTTCTCTTATTTCTTACATGTCCTTCTTTCAAAATATTTACTTGGTCTAAACATACTTTCTTTGGTCTTTTACCACACCTTCCACTCACATTTTTACTGTTTATTTATTTTGTTAGTATTCATTTATTTGTTTCACATACCCAAACTATCTCAGCGTACTCATCTTCATGATCCTCAACACATCAGCCTTAAGTTTACATTTATTTGTTTCACATACCCAAACTATCTCAGCGTACTCATCTTCATGATCCTCAACACATCAGCCTTAAGTTTACATTTATTTGTTTCACATACCCAAACTATCTCAGCGTACTCATCTTCATGATCCTCAACACATCAGCCTTAAGTTTACATTTATTTGTTTCACATACCCAAACTATCTCAGCGTACTCATCTTCATGATCCTCAACACATCAGCCTTAAGTTTACATTTATTTGTTTCACATACCCAAACTATCTCAGCGTACTCATCTTCATGATCCTCAACACATCAGCCTTAAGTTTACATTTATTTGTTTCACATACCCAAACTATCTCAGCGTACTCATCTTCATGATCCTCAACACATCAGCCTTAAGTTTACATTTATTTGTTTCACATACCCAAACTATCTCAGCGTACTCATCTTCATGATCCTCAACACATCAGCCTTAAGTTTACATTTATTTGTTTCACATACCCAAACTATCTCAGCGTACTCATCTTCATGATCCTCAACACATCAGCCTTAAGTTTACATTTATTTGTTTCACATACCCAAACTATCTCAGCGTACTCATCTTCATGATCCTCAACACATCAGCCTTAAGTTTACATTTATTCTTAATAATTTCTTTACGTTATCTTTCAGTGCACGCATTTCCACAGCATTTATTTAACGTTTATCAGCCCTCTTCCACGTCCTTATTTCACTTCCATACATCAATACAAAATCTGTTTTTGAAAAATACTTGAATAAAATAAAATATGTTGCATTTCTTTGACCATCCACGTTGTTAGCAATGTGACCAAGAAATAAAAAAATGGTGCGTTATGAACCTCTTATTAAAAAGTTTCTGTATATTTTTCCAACTGTATAGATCAGACGCCCACTAATCACGTTTTTCTTAAAGTGTAATCGCAGCTGTATTGTCTTTAAAGTCGATTTTATTTGAAATATCCATGCACGGTTTGCTCTGGATTTGGAATTATTCCAGAATTTTTCTCTTGAATGGTTTAATTACTTGATTCTGAATCCGTTCCACATTTTCATGTGTTCAAAGAACTGGAAAATCAGCTTTCCTCTGCTCTTTTTCCAGAACTAAGATTTACTCAAATTATTGAGTTATATTTGAGGGTTGTTTTTAGCGGAGAGTTATATGTGAGTAATATGTTTTCAGATACTCCGCGAGTCTGCAAGTAAGTTAAATAGATATTAACTAATTGAAATCTTACTTCGGATCTACCTGGAGTTCCATCAGAAGACTTCCTTTGCAGTATTTAAATTATTAAATATTTGTTTTTGACCTGGATGGCATTTTTTAGGAACATTGTTCTCTGTTTTTTTGGATATACATGAGACGATATCTATTTAATTGGTATTTTTGGGCTTGCGACCAAACATAGGCTGAGTTGAGTGTACACTTTAAATGCCTAGGCAACGCTCCTCATCTTACCATAGATCGATCTTTGTACATCCTATGTTTGTTAAAGTATCATGCATAACGAACTTCATGTCTAATGGGAAAACGCTTGATTCCTACTCGAGGGTTTAGATTTCGATTCACTATGGTGAACAAAAGCAATAGTGTCATCATAGTCGACGTTTTTCCCATACAGAATTTTGAACATAAACTTCCTATTTTTTTACTGTATTGTAATACTATACAAACCTTTTTCTATATACAAATACTTGATTAATAAAATCTCAGATAATAATAGACGCATTAAATATAAAAAAATATTTAATTTTATGTTACTTTTTATTTGACTTAACATATTATATTGATCGTTTATAGTTTCTTCGTCCTATATTGAGACTTTTCATGCGGAACGAACTCAGTTTGACTGGTAAAGCTTCTTAGATAGTCTATTCTTGTATTGCAACTGACACATATTTTTAAATGGTCCAAATAGGTATCAGCTTTACTTTGCATAGTATTTGCTATGGATTTACATACATACTTTCACGCCTTTTCCTTATTGGGGTAAGCAGAGAACACAGAAACTTTCATATCTCAACAAACTTCCTTCACATCCACAGTCATATGTTACATCTTCTAATTATTATGTTCTGCTTCTAATTATTATCACCCAAGCAACATCAAATAGGCCAAACATCCGTTTAACCATGAAAATTATACAAGTTGAAATGTTAAATATCTATATTTGGAAACTGAGGCCACCCGTTATGGATTAAGGATGTTACACTACAGTTAGTGGTTTCGAGTTTTATTTTCGCAGAATCCGAAAGAGATGCCGTGTTCTCGGTTCTCACAAGTCGCGAGAGTATTATTTGCGATTAGACTCCGCGATGGTGTTCCGATATCGCTGAAGGCCTCATCTCGATGAGCGAATCGTTTAACAAAAAAATTGTTTTGCCAGTTTTGTGTGGGTTGTGCCTTTTCTTATTTTTAGAAAAAAATTTAATCATTAATTTGTATCACATTGTGTTTTTATCTCAGTCAATCGTTTGCGTTAATTTGTAATTAATACAGTAGACTCTCGATTATCCATGATGGTATTTACCAGATTACGAATTAACCGATTTTTTTATAACACTGGTTTTTACTGATCCGGTTAATGCGACCCCAGATAATTGAAAATCTACTGTAGTACATTGTTGAGTTTTAGTGATTTTGTTTGTAATTATTGTTTTTATTCAAAGAGAGATGTGGTTCTCAAACTTTCGCAATGTTTTTAATGCTGTAAGTATGTTTAAGTTTTTTTTTCTTTTGAAAATAACGTAACTTTTCACCCAGCACTGTCACTAATCTGTATTCTGTCCTCATTAGCAAAAACGCAGCAAATGGCAAAAGTTAAGTTTTGAGAAAACTGTACTTTCATTGCTGCTTAAAAATGTCGTGATTCATAGACAAAAAAGCAGTAAAATGTGATTCATAAGCAAAAACGCAGCAAACGCATAAGCACTTGCTGTCTTTTTTTTATGAATCGCATTTTTCTGTTTTTTTTTTGCTTAGAATAACCTAGTATTTTGTAAAATGAAAAAAAGACATGTCAATTTTTGTATTGAAATAAATGGTTTTCTGTATTTTTTATGGATTGTGGTTCAGAATTTGATATGGAATATTACCTCATACTTAGTTAAATTTCTGATTTTTTCCCGTTAGCTGCGTTTTTGCTTATGACGGCAGTATTACTCTTGTCCGGAAGAGATCGCATTGCAATTAACTCGACATTTGTATATTTTACAATAAAGCATCTTAATAAATATCTTTAAATTGCTATCATCCAATTCGTTATTTACTTAACACTACTAATCCTAGATTGATATTTTTTCAAATACAAAAGGCACATTTTCCGACGTGAGTTCCATCTTCGCTATATTTTTATTAAAATAAGTTTTCATTGAGGTAAATCTGTAATAATCCCTGAAAATTTAGAATTTTTTACGAAAAAAATTGGTTTGAAGTTACGGGGGAAGAATGTTCTTTAGATTTATGTAACACGTATTTTAAAAGCAATAACATAAAATTACAAATATTTTAAGGTTCCTTTTGAAAACGACAACTCTTTCCAATATTTCTCAATATAGGTTAGTCAAAAAGTTTTGAAAGTGACATCTATGGAGCAGTAGAAAACCAAAATTTCTACGCCATTTTAATATTTCATCTTTCATAAGAACGTACTCAAAATTTTATTTCGATCTGTCAATTCATTCTTTGTTTACAAGCCATTTGAAGTTAACGTGTCAGTGTATTTTTTAACAATGGAAAAATCCGAATATCGTGCAGTGATTAAATTCTTTGTTTTGGAAGGTTTATCGGCTACTGAGATCCATGCAAAGATGGTGAAAGTATTAAAGGAGTCTTCTCCTTCATTTCCAACCGTTCACCGATGGGTTTTGGAGTTTAAGCGTGGCCGTACAAGCGTTGAAGACGATCCACGCTCAGGATGTCCAAAAAGTGCATCAACACCAGAAATCATAGCGAAAATACAGGATATGGTTTTGGAAGATCATCGATCGACTGTGGATATGATAGCTGACACCATAGGCATCTCACATGGAACATCATGGCATATTTTGGCTGAAGTTTTGGGTTTCAAAAAACTGTGTGCATAATGGGTGCCGCATTTGCTAACAATGCAACAAAAACACGTTCGAATGCGACTTTCTCAGCAACATTTGGAGCAATTTAGTACTTCTAATTTTTTTTATTTAATTCCCAACTTTGAGTTTTTTTAGATAAATAAAATACTTCTCTTCCTAATATAGTTATCAAGTTATATACAACGGTTTTAGGAATCTCCATCGCTGTTTGTGATGAACAATTTTATTAGATAGCATTTTTTTGCCGACCGATACAAGTGTTATTAGATGATACGTAGACCCAGGCGCTATTTTTATATGATTATTGGGCATGCTTCTTACATCGGGGCCGGAACTAACGGCTTAAGAATCACACACTAGACTCCGAATTTATGCTAAGTGGTCTTGTGTTCGTATCAATTACATAGGTAAGTTAGAAATTGAAAACTAGGATTTTTTTTCAATGGTTTAAAAAGTTTTATGTGGAATTTAAAGTTTAATTTTGTGATTTAACTAACATTTAATAGTTTTATGGGGAAATTAAAGTTTAATTGTGTGATTTAACTAACATTTAATAATAACGTTTTATGTGGAATTTAAAGTTTAATTTTGTGATTTAACTAACATTTAATAATAAAGTTTTTTCGTATATATTTTTGTATTGCAATATACGATTAACAGTTATTCGTCTGATTTAAATAAAATTAGGAAAAAATAATCGATTTCAATTTACCCAATTGCAAGGAACTGTCTAGGTCCTCTAATTGAAAATATTTATTTTTTTAACATTTAGTTAAATTATTTATCGTTTGGAACCAATGCTCCTCGGATTAAAATCAATTAATTTTACGTGTTTTTATAAATCAGTGATTTCCCTCAATTAATTCATCGTGTACAGCAAGGGACACATGTATATTGGTCGTTTCGATACTACACTTTTCCACAGAAAAATATCGAATAGTCTTCTCTTGAAAGGAAGAAAACAAAGAGTAGGATTGTTTTAAGCCACCACAGGGAACGCGAGAGAACTTGATTGTAGTTTGAAAAAAAAATCAACTCATAAACGTCTCACTGCTAGGAGATTTAGACGTACCTAATATTATTCTGACGAAAAATGGGTGCTATGTCCATTATATTGATTTCATTATTTTACTTGTCAAACATTCAAAAACGCTTGTTTTCTACACGATTAGATGAAATGTATCAAATCATTATTGCGATATTTTTTTTGACGAAAATTTTTTTTTAATTACTAGAAAAAATAAATGTAGGAATATCATTTTTTCGTACTTTTAACGTTTTACTATAATAAAAAGTTCGATTATAGTTTATTTAACCGTAAAAAATATTTACAATCATTATTGTGTTAATAAAACCATGTGAGGGTTGAATACAAATTAAGCATTCTCTTTAATCACAATCGAAAGCAATTATTGGTATGTGTCTATGTCTTCTAATCAACCAGGATTTTAATAAACTGTATATGTGAAATAAACTGGGACGTGTTGGAAATACTATCTTACAGGAAAGAAAACACCTTGTCGACAAACTTAAACAAAATGGGACCCTTTTTATATATTTTTATTGTTGTTGGAAACACGCGTTCTTCTTACTAAACCACAAAGGTCGTCCACGAGAAGTGTTTCTTTTCATGAAATTTTATAGAATATAAATAAGTGAGATTTGTCAAAATATTTGTAGGGGATAGAAAAAGTCTCAAAAAGGTAGATTATTGTATGCTCTTGTAGAACGTATAATAATTTGTACAGTAATAACATAGAAGCTATTACAAATGTTTTTTTACCAGTTTTTACAGATTTTTTTAGTACAAGATAATGTATAATGTTTAAGTTTAGTTAAATTAAAAACGAATAGTACAAACCACAAGACTCTTCGTTAATTGTGACTTTTATATTCAAACAATTTAATTTAAAGTTCTGGCGATATTTACTGGTCACCAATGTTACCCGATTTCAAATTATCAAATGGAAATCTACAGAATAACCAAAGGAAAGCGTTCGCCAAAAAGTCGAGAATCTACCGATTGAGGCGGAAATTTATACTAAAAATACAAAATACGCACGTTTTTAAAAATGTATATTTTTATTATTTTCATGATATGCACACCAAATCTGATGACCACATCTGCGCCATCCTATATGTTCCTCTAATCCCAAATGCATTGTGCACTATTATCACCCTCGTGCACAGCTCGTTATCTGCCGGAAAATCACCCAGTATTGAGCTGAAAATTGGATACCTCGCTTGCATATTACCCACTGCATTAAGTGTCGTCAACCCCTACAAGAGTGGTGAGATTTTTTCCAGCCACATTTACATTTAGGCCAGTATCCAATCTCTCAACCCTCTTTGTGTAAATTTCTGTATATTTGGAGATTTCTGGCCATCAAATGTGACAGTTTTAAATCACAGACTGTTTTCAATGTTGTTTATTTATTTTAAGTTAACAGTTGTGGAACCAATTACAATTTTACGATAATACCTTGATGAAAATTGAACAATCTAACAAACTACTGTAGCACATTCGCGGAAAAATCAAAGCTTAGAAAAACATTATTTAAAACTGATTTTAAGTGGAGTTTAAAATGGCCTATATAATGTTCATATTATTTTTTCAACCTTACTATTGATGAGCTGTAATATTAAGAATATTTACTTTCTAACTAGAATTTAATAATACAATACAATCTCAGTGACAATAACATATTGTTTATAACTAAAAATAATATTTAATAATAATAAATATAGGTTTATTGAAAGCAACATTGTATGAACATAATATATTTAAACACATTTCAAAAACACATAAATGACAGAAAATACATTTAAGATGGAAGCCATCAAAAGGTCTGGGCTCATCTAATAATATCCCCTCGGCCAAGAAACACCCCACCAATATAGGGCGAGCCCAGCCACGGGGACACCAGATGTTTTTCAGCCCACGCTCTTGTACATGTAGAATAAGAAGAAAATAAATAGATGGCAGAAATAAAAACAAATCCACAAATACCACCTCAGATGAATTCAAACAAATAAATAAAGGTTCCCTGACAGCAACACAATGTGTACATACATAAACGGTCTTTCAAATTGAACGGCTCTTCCAATTCTTGGATAAAACACAGATGGCGTCGCGAACTTGCTTGGGTCTGGTGACATTTGATTTATGGGCCCTTAAGACAAGAGAATCACATTTCGTCACTCAAGAGAGATGCAATATATTTCAAGTAATTGTTGAACCTAGCCAGTGAAGGCGAGAGTATTACGACAAACAGTAACTGGTTCCAGAGTTTGACGACATTTTCGGTTGATTTATTGATCCGTAAATTATTATCACATTTTAAATTGATATCCAATATCAAACAAACCTTATCCTAAAGTATTAACGCGTTTTATCAATTATTTTGTTTTGCTTTTAATAAAACTACTAGCAGAAATGGTCATCCAAAGATGTGCGAAAACAATTACTAAATACTTGGTAATTGTTACACCTTTTCATTCTATCCCTTTACGCCATGTCCTTTACGGGGTAGGCAGAGATGACGAATTGCAATAGACATTTAATTTCCCACACGTAAATACTGTTATCGATGATTCTTCAAAATTTTCCATTCCGATTGTACCGTGTCTGCTTTGCCGTTGTTGCCCCAATCATCATATTACTACCTTAGCCTGCCGGCGTCTCTCATTTTAGTTTGGCCGATGATCTTTGATCCTCATCAAGAGATTGTCTTTGTTCAGCGATTATAGTTTGTCGCTGTAACCTTTATTTTTCTTCACTTTGCGGCAACTCGCTCTGCTTCTTTCGATCGGGGTATTCCATGCATTTTTATTGTTAGCGATTGCATCGAATGTTATTAATTTTATGCATCCAGAAAAAATCATATTTTTCGCATTTTATTACTTTAAAACATCATCGAACTGCGTAATATTTCACTTAATAAGTACATCATTATTACATCATACTCGTATATCAAAAGAGTGAATGTCAATAAAATTATTTTCATTTGTTTCGTAAAAAAGTACAAAACAAATGTTAAATTTAAAAAATAAACCTAATTTAATATTGCAAGTACCTTCCTTCCAATTGCCTATTTTTTTTACTTCGATTCCATGCATTCCAAAATTGGAATGCTCACGTTACGCAGTTGCTTCTGTATACATGTTTAGTTTAATTTTCACTTGATGGCTTGTATGTTTTGTTTCATTTTCGGGGTCACGGCATTAGGTAAATTATATAAAAGATGAGCTGCTCTTGCTGATCAAAGTTTATTCTGTTATTTTTTCCATTTAATGTGCATATAACATTCAAGAAAGCATTTTACAGATTTTTCACATTTTGAGGAGACTTAAGAAAACGAATTCAAGTAGAGTTCTCACGTTTCAATGAACTCAAATATGGGTCAAATAAAAATAACATCTCTACCTTCGATTTTCACCCCCATGCTTCATAAATTTATAAAACAAAGTTATTATTTGCTTCGGAAACATCATGACATCTCACCCCCGATTCTAGAAATGAAAATTCTTACCAACTTTGTGCTAGATTCTATATTTATTTGATCGTTAATAATTTTAAAACAAACCCAGCGATCGCGTGACGAAATAAAAATTGGGGTTAATTTTATAGGACAAAGAAAAAAATCAAGCTTCTTTGCTCGTATGACATTCTTCTCTACATATCCGCACTTTTAGCAGCCATTTTTTAATATATCCGAACTTTTGAAGAGTGTGGCTGGGAGGCAACGTTATCGAACTTTTGTGGCGAACTTTTAGATTTAGGTCTAGTGTTACTCGATTGCGTGACAAATTGAAGAATATTATTTTACTGTCGCATGTACATATCATTTGGAAAATTGCACACTATTTTCGGATATTTTCTAGCAGCCATTAGGGATGTGAAATATTTTGATTTTTTAAGAACTTTTTTTGTGTTGTTCACGAAACACATACCATAGGTAGATCATTTTAAAACCGAATTAAACCAAATCATGTTTTTTTCGAAAAGACACTGCTGTTTTTTTTAATAATAAATAAATGCACTATTATCCGTAACAGATATTCTATAATCTGTAAAATCATTCAACTGCACGCTGTGATATTGCGTTCCCACGCTAAATTATAACAAAAATATATCCCTTGGGATTAGAACCGCAGACTGCGGCCTAATCCAATAACACTGTGGGGCCTTACCCCCTCGAACCATGGTACCACGGGGTAATTACTCCGACTATTGTAGTGCAAGGGACAGGATAATGGATGTTTTGCCGCAGACCTCCCCATTACTGTGAGTAACATTTTTTTTTCATTCGTCATTTCATGCAATAAATTGGTTAGTTTGTACAATACTACGTCGGTTGTACCTCTACTTTACTATTCGCTTCACCAGTTTTATATGGAAACTATTTAAAAGTTCTTAGTTAAAAATGTTTTTCTTGTTGGTTTAAATGATAGCCCAGGTTTCGAAGGCGCTGCAGCCTTTATCCTTAGGGTGATGCCAGAAAAGATTTCAAACTATCTTTCGACAGTTTTTTTAAAAACCTTAGTTATTTTTTTTGGACTTGTCACTTTATTCAGTTGGTGATGCCAAAAAACATGACTGTATATTTGACATCGCCTTGAGGATGAAGGTTGCACTATCTTCGAAACGCCGGCTATCATTTAAGTCAAATCAATACAGCAACAATTCAGAAAAATATTTTAAACTAGTGGAAAATAGCGATGAAAATCTTCGAAACAATATTTTAAAAACTTGTTTTGAGAAAATGTTTAAAATACAGTAGGTATATTAATTCTTGCCAGCTCTTCTCAAATCTCAATCGTTGACCAAATTTTCACAGCGTTTTTGTAGATAACTGTTCCGCCAGTTCTTTCCAACCTTTAGTTTGTATTTTATCGAATTATGGAATAGTAATAACGGAAAATCAAATGTCGTGTAGCGATAGGAAATAAAAGTCAATGTGTCACTTAAAAATATACACTAGAACCGGGCAGTATCAAAATTGGCTAAGATGATAGACCTCAACAATGTTTTAATACCATCTTTGGTGCATGGAAGTGAAACGTGGACGTGGAAAAAACTGAAATGGGTCGAATAAATTATTTACAAATGTGTGCACTTAGAATAATGTACAACAGAATGTTGACAATGCATGACAGAATGTTGACAATGTATGACAGAATGTTAACAAAGTATGACAGAATGTGGACAATGTATGACAGAATGTTGACAATGTGTGACAGAATGTTGACAATGTATGACAGAATGTTGACAAAGTATGACAGAATGTTGACAATGTATGACAGAATGTTGACAATGTATGACATAATGTTGACAATGTATGACAGAATACGAAATTGTGATTAGCGATGAATGTAACTTAAGGCTAATCAATGTGTTGAGTAAGACGAATAAGAACACTCAGAAAACAGGGAAAATGGCGTGAGAGTATGTATGAAATATTTTCTAATCGTAAGGCATATAGTTCAGTAACTAATTTACCCATAAAATATTATTAATGATTAGTTATTCTCCAAGTTTAATTACTTGAATGTACCCTTCTGGTCGGTAGATATCCCCCAAAAGCATTAATGTATAAAGCAACCCAAGTTTTAGCGTAACTCCTCGAGAATAAAATGATAAAACCCTTTTATCGATCTGTCTGTCTGATAAAGTAGAACTTTTCTTTGCGAATTTCACGCCAAGTTCAGAATACGTTACTTGAAAAGGGTTGAAGAATTATTTTGGCTTTGAATAGTTTTTCAGTAATTTTCTACCCCTTTCTACTTGTCGGATTAGTTTTAAATTCTCCTGTCCCATTTCTATGGACCGACTTGGTACAAGTGTGTAAAATCATTTTCCAAAGCTGCTGGACAAGTCAGTCGCCCGTTTTTAAGTGTCCTTTTGCAAATGTGTTTTTATATAAAGGGTCATTTTTTCTTTCGATTCTGCGATTTATCCCTTTCAATAACGCACCTCTTTCTATTAATTCGTTTATTCTTATCATTTTTTTCTATTTCTAAGAATATAATACTCACGAATGAAAATGTGTAATCTTTCGTTTTATCTGTATATTTTGTTTTAATCTAGTACCACCACTTTTATTTATTCGTCAAACTGCTTAAATTATGTGAATTCGGGCTATTGTTGTTAATTTATTCATTTTTCTTTCAGCAGAGTTCTTTTACCTATCGTCCCGTTAAATTTGAACCATTTGGTTTTATGAGGTTGGTGTTCCATTACAACTAGCTATATTGGGCTACGGTCATTCAAATTTTAGTATTTGTCAAGCTATAATTTGTTTGTGACAACGAAATTATATAATATCTTGGCATTGGTGTGAGAGAATTATTATTTTGTATTTTTTGTACTTACATTGATCTTATATTTATATTGTGATACGCCTGTTCTGAGATAGTTGACTTACACAACCTCCTATGAACAAGATGCTGTTTCCGAATTCGACGAATATTTCAGCGTTTATGATAAAAGATTTAGCCACCGACTTTGGTTAATTTTATCAATTTTCAATTTAATGGCTTGTTGGTAAAACGTTTTACTTCCACCCGGGAGCTTCGGCTTTGATTCCCAATGGTGCAAAACAATAGCCCTAATCTTTTAAAATAGTTCTTCTGACTTTACACGTAGCGCTACACTTGACACTCATGCGAGTTGTATCGGACGTGTATGAGACGTGTGCGGTCACCCTTGTATGTGGTATAATTATATAGACATATTCTTGTGTATTGATATTTCTTGTGTATTGGATTAACATTTATATGTGTTATATTTTATATGTCCTTGATACTGTGTAGATCTGTACGTAAATTCACTTGTATATGTAAATCCTTATATTTGATATGTTTGCTATATGTTCTTGTATTTGTGAATTATGTTTGTAAATTTATGTTTGTATGTAAAATGTTAGTCAGTTTGACTCCGATCGTGTTCGCGACCGCAAGGAAAATAAAGGACTTACCTGAGAGGAATCTCTCCACCCCGCTACCTTCTTCTTCTTCTGGATCTTCGCTTCGGAATTCGCTACCTCGATTCTCTGAGCGCGGCGCAGCAACCAACGTGCCTACGTTACAGTATATTTGTGCCCTGTGCGGTACACGAGTGTTACCGGTACGTGCAATAACGAACTGCAAGTTTCGTATTTATTCCAGCGGTTCTAAAACTCGAAGATTCGATGAATTGGGGGGTCGAAGACACTGTCGTCTCGCACGCACCCCTTACAATATGTCTAAATCACTAATTCAGGTATGTTTGGACCATACGAAAATATAATGTATAGAATACGAGTGCTATATAAAAGAAGAAGAACGTCTGAGAGAACTTTTTACTCGTGTGACTTGACCTACGTAAAACTTGATTTTGTAAGACTTCGGCCACACAGGTAGGAGCCTCGCTTGGTACTTAGAGCTACGCTACTAGGTGACTATAATAGTCAAGTAGTCAATAGTGCAGTGTGACCATTGCGACATTATGGGGTGCGTTGGTCCGCTAGGATATGTCACCTAGCTCACAGCGTAGCTCTAAGCACCAAGCGAGGCCCCTACCTGTGTGGCCGAGGCCTTACTGTGTGAAAAATGTAATATATTTCTACAAGTTTACTGTTTGAATCTTGACCTGGCTACATTCAAAACTCAGTATAGCGTATTTAAATGAGTCATGTTTTACAATAGAAGCATGTTCCATTTCAAAGGAAGCATGAAATTTATAAGGGTATGTTTCATAGAATAATATTCTAGTTAGTTGTATGGGTGACTCGTGCCATTCAAGGCGCTAACAAGGACACCTGCGGGCCGTGTACAGTGATACTGACGCAGGTATAAATGGCACTCAATAAAAAGCTTCGACCTAACTTCATACGATTGGTAGGTCTTGAATGATATGTTTTTACAATTGTGTCCGTTTTATTAACAACACATTAAGTAAGTGAAGACGTCAAGTACGTCAAGTTCACCCTTATTGAATTCGATTTGCAGGTATGTTGCTTTTATGATATTGCTTTTATATATCATAATATAAATAGGCCAAAACCCATACGATGGTTATCGTTAAAGAAACAATACGAGAATTAAATTTTGAATACAAGAAAGCGAGAGAGGAATACTTGGATTCTCTGCAAAAGTAATTCGAAATTTGTATCTCGGTGGGTCCGTGATACTGAACGAATTTTAAATACCTAGCTAACAATTTTTGAACCGGTGTAAAAGGGGACGATGTGTAAATGATATACGAGTATACAAACAAATTTTACATTTATTAATATATATTTTCATAAATGTAGAATTTGTTTTACTTCCGTGAATATTTCACGGGTTGCAACTAGTTTTTGTTATTATTCATTTCGTGTATTAATTATAAAATATGTCCAATCAAATCAATCATGACATAATACTATTTATAACTCTTTATAAAAAAGAATTCCAAAATTTATTCACGATCAGAAATAAAAATGTACGAGTATGTTGTTCGTAACCAGAGTTCGATTGTTTTATGCGACATCAACATAACAAACCACGCGTATTTATGTAACAGCAAAATAACAGGTAACACATATTTATATAACAACAAAAGAACAGGTCACACATATTTATGTGACAGCAAAATAATAGGTAACAGCAAAATAACAGGTCACACATATTTATGTAACAGCAAAAGAACAGGTCACACATATTTATGCAAGGGGAAAAGAACAGGTCACACATATTTATGTATCCTTTCTGTCTGTCCACATCTTGATGTAGTGACAAATAATATTCGCGAGTGAAGATTTTATAATTTTGATGTGCTTTTTTATTTGGAAAAGTTATATCAAATATGATTATATGAATGGTAAATAGTTAACCCCGTGAAAATTTCTAGTAATTTTGTGTCATACTTCGTTTTTGAGAATACATGCATAATTTTTTTGTATGCTTGTCCTTAAGAATCGTTTTAAAACATTTCAGAAACTTTATAAAAAAAACTCTGAAACTACATGTCACGAGTAAATACAATAATATATTTGCTAAGCTTGGAAGATTGTGATGGCTTGAAAATGATCAATGAATGGAGGATTGTTACCTTTCATAATAGTTTCTTCTGAAAACGTCAACGAGTTTCTCCTCCTGAAATTGTCAATTATAAGAAATAAATTCGTTTTCTCCAATGACATATCAATATTAATAATAAGAAACAGCAACAAGCTGTTGAGGATTGAAACAGGTTGTGGTGAATTCTGGAGTAGACAAATGTCCACACTCGAAATTGGAGCACCCGAAAAGATGAAAGTTTTTTTTATAGAATATGTCATGGTGTTGTCGTTTGTTCAACCCTGCGTAGGTTGTATTGATCGTACAAATGTAATTTGAATCATAGCAACATCGTTTCTATTTTTCTATTCGCCCTATCGACCTTTGTTGTCAAACGCAGTAGTTGTTGACGTGAATTAATGACAACTCGCGTCACACGAGTTTTTCCATGTCTTGTGCTGTGGCTTTTTTGTTGTTTTTTTTTAAACTTTTTTATTTCACCATTTAGTTTTTTTTTCAAAGGGTTCATCGTTCTCACACCTCGTTGTACATAAACTCAATATTTGTATAAAAAAATTGTTGTGATTTATTAATCTCGATATTGGTTTTGCCTTTTTTTCGATTTTGGGTAGAAATTTTGTATTTGCTTATTGCTTTTATAAATACTTTTCCAATTATTTTTGTCATGTAAATTTTAAACCAACAAACATTATCAATTTCGGAATTTTTAATTAAATTTTTATATCTTTGATCATCGGTTTTTAATTTTATTCATGATGGCATTCCGCCTGAACAGAGCTTCGGGATAGAAAATAGAAACAATTTTTTCTATTATCTTCACTTTATTACATTAATATAGTTAGTGGAATAACAAAGTTGTCTTCATATGTTAGTACCCTACAATATATCGGAATTAGTGTTTTGGACATATTGAAGAGCGTAACTGGTCGACAGTATTCCCTTCGGTCCCAGTAAACGAGTTTTCAGATTGAGGAACTCTGGAGTAGGCACGGAACTCGCGGTTCGTCACTGAACGTGTTGGCATCACAACCTCTCGGCGCATGAGAGTATTATTACCAGGCGAACTATCAACAGACCATGGGGAATCGAACTCGAAACCCTCGGGTGGAAGTCAAGAATGTTACCATTAGGTTACGGAGGTGATCGAACCAATTTATTATTAAACTAGCTGTACCCGGCCACGCGTTGCTGTGGCTCAGTCTGGTTAAATGGAAAATAAAGAAAAGAGAAAGCACACGTTTCTAATATGTTTAATTTCACAATGCTTGTGGGTATACAATATTTTTTATGTCTTTCAGCCACTCTCAGTCTGTCGCGTTTATTGCCGTGCTCGCAAATGATCGCATCACTCCAAGAGGTCAATTCACGATATGATTTGAATTCAAATGAAAGATCGATTGCACTGAAAAAGAAGAAAGAAAGTTATAACAAAAACATATAAAATTGCGAAACATTAAAAAAGGAACTGAATAATATTGTTAAGTTCGTAAACGTCTTTGTTCTTGGCGGCAACAATAGCTCGTTCACTCAGCCAATCGTGATTTTAATAATTGATTTGAATATTGGTAAATACTTTTTCAACCAATTCTTCTTTTGATGTCACAATCACTGATACAGCAGTATTTTCGCAAACGCGTCATTTTGACATAACGTGAAGAAAGCATTTAACGTTGTAGCCGGTGGATTCAGGGCTATTTGTTGCACATTTGCAGCTGTGAAATAAACGCGTTGTCCATTTTCTAGATGTACTGCTAAGTGAACAACAGCTGGACTTCGTTCATGTATGGGAAATGAAAGATTTCGCCATACAGCTTCATTGCTGCTTATGTATCTTCCAGCCTGATACCGTGCGATTTCATCGATATGTATGACCGCATTCCCATCCCGCATTCTGGTTGCACGCCAAAAACTACCATGTAGCTGCCTTTATTCACGTATTGTACTTACAAATGTATTTGATCGATTTAACGGGGTTACAGTATTCCACGTTTATGTGCGCTTTGTATGCTTTTGATAGCAAAAGCGAATATGCAATAACCCAATGGTTGTCTACTTTGATGTCACCATTTCACATTTGTATGGTTGCTAATTTCCCGCCATCTTCTGTTGATCTTCTTCTTTATAAAGGATATCCATCGTTTCCTGTAACCGTGTTGGATACTAATGCTCGAGGATATCGCTTAGATCATTTTCCGTCTATCATGCATGGTGAATTTGGATTCAGTGTACCGCAAGGTCCATGTATCATATATTTCGTCACAACTTCATGCAAATCCTTATCGACGTCGGCATCGGGTATTTCAGCGCACATTACATTGTCGATTTCGTTTGAAGTGATTTTGTTATAGAGCCAGATTAGTACTATATATGTGCATGTGGCCATCCTCTCTTTTGCTATTCCACTGAGTATATCCAGCAGCGCACAGACCGAAACACTTCATGTTTTACCATGAGCTGTTGTATATCGTCCCAAGCTGAATTGCATGTGAATGTAGTGAATAGGTCTGGACACCCGTAGTGACGAACATACGCAATTGCATATTGAGCATACTCATGCATATGACGTGGACTGCCTGTATATGAAGATGGCCAAATCGTTAGTCTTCAAACGTTAGTTGTATTACCGTCATTTACAACTGTATCTCGCAAATGAACGTATTCTTCAGAGCGAAGCTTGGTCTGATTCAAACGAATGAATATCAAACATATTAAAAAATCTCCATTTCTATATACGATTTGATATATTTTGAAATATAAACGTAGAGATAAAATTAAATTCTATATAAAAAAAGATACTTTTGATATTCCTAATGACCTATTTCAGCCACTATCAGCCTGTCGCGTACATTCTGTTGAGAACGAACCAGTTCTGAATCTGCAGAACGCGATCGCCGTGCTCGCAACCGTGCATCCTCAAGTCCGGCTACACGTCGTTCTGCTGCTTCCTCGAAATTGTGAAACATTAAGTTATGAGACAGTGAAATTCATCCTGGGGTCATATCAACCTGCACCTTTCCGTTCCCAATTTCCAGCAATTGATGTGAGAATATCTCAGCTGATCGATCGTTTTGCAGCTGGACACGCATTTGTCAAATATTTGTCCAATAGGAGTATTGTTAAGGAAATACAGAGATAATTGGAACGAATTAAATGTTAAGCAAAGAGAGAGATTATTGGAATTCATTAAATGTTAAGGAAAGACATTGCAAACTACGCACGAATTAAATTTGGATGTGACATGTTTGGACGCGTCATTAATGAACAATAAATATCTATTCTAATAAATAGCAAGTTATTTAGGTAAATACATTACAAAAAACAACAATGATGACAAATTAATACATCTTGTTACAAATAAGCAAAAATTTGTCAGTTCGTTTAAAATAAATATGACGTTTGTCAAAAATGTACATACCAGCATCACGTTGTCTCTGTGAAGCAAATAATCGCGTCACTCCAAGAGATCAATTCACGATATGATTTGAATTTAAACGAAAATCAATCAACACAATTAAATTTTATCGCTAATTGAACAGAAAAATAAAAAAATAAGTTAAAAAAACTAAGTGAAAAAGATAATCTTAGAGGTAGGTTTGTTAACAACGCACATTATGAAATGAAAATGGCGGATAAATTAGAGCAGATGGTACTATACAAAAAAAATTATATAATAAAATAACATTTCTAATAATACATTATTTAATAATATAATTAAAATAATTAAATAATTATTTTAAAATAATTCATTGAATAATTAATAATGATATAAAAATATTAATATATTTAACATTAAAAAAATATAAATTTTCTTGTATTAAGTGTATTATATTATTATTAAAATTATTATTTATTATTGTTTATTATAAAAAATAAAAAAAAATAGTTTTTTCATCGAATTAAAAGAGACTTTCTTGAATTAAATTCCACAGAACCATTTCCTAATCCTAAAAAAAATCGTTAACAAATCGAAAAAAAGCAATGCATAAACTCAACTTTTCCTAGGAGCTAAGAAGTTTCACTTCTACCACGCGAGAGTATCACGCATCTGTTTTTTATACATATAAGTTATATTTATTTTAGCGATCCTCGATCTTTTTATACATGTAAGTTATATTTATTTTAGATCTCTTTATACATATAAGCTATATTTGTTTTAGCGATAATATTTATTTTAACGATACTCAAAATATTTCAAAACAAATAAAATTATAGTTGGATATTTTTTACAAATTTAGTATTAGTTCTGCCAAATATATTTCCTGCGCTTGCGCTATAAAGTCTAGACTCAGCCATATTAAGATTTTCTCAAGCTGCTATGACACAATGGAACTTATCCTTAATATGGAACTTATCCTTATTAACACAAATTTTATTTTGACGTATCTTGGATTCTAACCTATTTTTCGTCTGTAATTACGAAATTATTATTCAACAGGAAATATTTATTATCAAACATAAAATTATTTTATATTTTATGGTTATAGACTAAATCATTGAATATCAAATATTAATTACTAAACCTCGAAAATGCAATATGCTCAACTGTCAAATTTGACAGTTGATATTCAATATTTGATATCCTTGTCCCCGACAGGTTCGCGTAAATATTCATCTCTTAATTAAAAATTTTATTATATACACTGATATATATATAAAAATAAAAATCAAAAAACATTTCCGTTGACGAATATTAACTTTACTCAAAATTTCAAAGCGATCGGTAGAGAACTTCCGGAGATTAGCTACAAATAATTAACGAACATTTACATTTTTATTTATATAGATACTTAAATACGGTGTTTCACAAAGTTATCGCCGGAACTTTTGATAAATAAATTAAAATTTATTGAATTAAGTTGTGTTTTATTTACATAACTCGATACTGTTATTACTGCTCATTTTTGTGATTTTCGTTTTTTTTTGGTATTGTACAATAGTTGTCTATATTTTTGGCTCCTGGGCTGGCACCATCTTCAAGGTGTGTTGTCTCGGTATTAGTTGTTTGACATAAACATCTATTATCTAGACAATACGTTCTTATTACTGCGCCATCGCCGAAAATCGACAATTACAAGATACCCCTAAATCACTGCAATATACAGTAATCGATTCACAGTGAAAAAGTAAATTGTTTAATTAGGTTCATATTTATCGGACAGATGCCGTTAGAACTAAATTTTCGTTGCCAACTTAATTCCAAACGTGCTGAATGTATATTAATATGAAAGGTTTAGCGCATTTTCGCCATTGTTTATCAAAATTGCTTGGGTGGATTTTTACGCGTCATTTTGAAGATGGAACAAAGTATGTTGTCTTTTAGGTGATTGATGCTTTTTAAATACCACAAAGGAAAAAGTGTGACACAAACTAAAAAATATATGTAGTTTATGCGACGATGCAGTAAGCGATCGTGTGTGTCAAATGTGGTTTAAAGATCGTAATGATGATAACACACTCGAAGATGGTGTCCGTTCTGTCATGTCGATACCACTGCTGACGACCAAATCAAGGTTTTAATTGAGAACTAACAACGTTCTACGAGACGAATAGTTGCTGAGATAATGAATATGTCGAAAAACATAGTCTACGGGCATTTGGTGCAATTTTACTTGAAAATTGGTCTAAAATTACTAAATGACTTCAGGACAATCCAATATCTACAGTTCTCGATAACTTCTATTTAGATTTTCTTGTTTAAACATTCCATTTGAATCCAGTGACATCTGTTATCCCTATCCTGGTCACATCACAAGACCTATCCTTTTGTCAGTATCATTTAACTAACTACGTGAATCTAAAACGTTCGTCGTTTTTATTAACAATCATAGCCTTCAGCTTGCTTGTACTTATTACTGAACCGTGCCGTGCAACCAAGGGTAAAAAACGAATTCTGATGTACATTATTTTATATCACGTTTTATTCGAAGAGTCACGATATTACACCGTTTTAACTATTACGTAAATATTTGAGCACCTTATCATTTAATTTCTCGCATTGTATTTATATAGACGTAATTATAAAATATAGAATTAACTCTGATCAGACGTCCAATTACAGTGTTATATTTCGCAGAGCAATAATGTTTTTCTGCAGTATGATTCATTGCTATTGTTAAACGTTGGATATGTACAATACAACACAAGGCTGACCGTCCATATAAGTATACTGGAAGTGCCAGGGGCATGATTATTTTAATTTTAGTTTCCAACTTTCACGTACATTAACTGACGCCTCGTATAGTTGGGATTATTGTACAGCAATACCTCGTTTAACGATAGAGAAACGTTGCCCAAAATCGTTACGTTAACAGAATAACTATTAAAGGAGGTGAAAATAACACTTCGTTCAAAAAAGACATTTTGTTCAATTGAAAACTTTTTTATCGACAACATGTAATTTAAAAGTCAAGTTTACGCAAATGTACACGTATTACAGTATGAAAATTATAAAAAAATACTAATATAAGCGAATTAAACTTAGCTTTTTAATAAAAAGTAATCAAGCGTCGATTCCTTTGCTTTTTTCCTCTTCCCACTTAAGAATGTCACTAGCAGATTAAATAATTTAATACGTTTCGTTTTACTAAACGGCTTCGCGCGAAATCAGTGTAATTTTCCTATAAACGTCTAAAGGATGAGACACTTGACATACTCGGACACCATTTTTGCTGTTTAAACTTTAGCTGGTAGCTCCTCCACATTGATATCAAAATGATCATAATCTCATTCCAATTGTTTTTCAGTCGATTCTTGTAGTTTCTCATTCGTGAGAGGATTGTCGTTGTCATTCGGTAATGTCTGAATATCTTCGGTGTCAACTTCATTGAAATCTAGTTGCTGCGTCATGTCAACATGTGTGTTTTAGTCAATTACGTTAAAGCAAAGTTTCGTTTACAGAACTAACGTAAATCGAGGTATTACTGTACGTGAATAATATTGTTCTTAACATGTTTCGTTTGCAAGGAAACATAGAATAACGCGTGCCGCTGTGATAAATAGGTTTTGAATATACTTTTGAAATAAAAAGTACATTTTATAAAAGCTTTTGTCTGTAATTTTAGCTCGAAACAAGCCGTATAGTGCTACAATTTTTATTATATTTTCTTCTTCCTTTTTATGCTGTTAATAGACCAGGGATTATCATTAAACTTGATCTTGCGAGCTAATTGACCGCACATCAGAAACAATGACATGCCTCCATTTCTCGTCTGTATGTATTCTTGAAGTGGACTATTGGTTGCCAGGTAAAAGGCCAGCGTCGTTACCAATATAATAAACATGTCTAGTTTATAATTAAAAAGTTTATATTTTACTCTGATGCTAAAAAAAGGCACACTGTAGGACCGTAAAACCCACAGTAAAATCTTTATTTGTATACAATAATTTTTTAGTCGATTTTTAAAAGCTTTTTATCGTTTTTAAGGATGTTACGCCTATGTTTTTTTACACACTGGACAATAAAATGCTAATTATTCACATCATTAGTAAATGTTTACTTCAATTTTGGAATAATTAATCTTCGTTTGTACTAGCTGTAATTTTGGTACCCCGAACCCGACTTGTATACAGGTTTTTATGTCTATCAGAATAAAATATGACAGATACCAAGCAGCGTTTGTTTGCCTTAAACCGCTAGTTTATCCACAGTAACTTAACATGCGCAGTACCAATGAAGGTTCAATTGCAATATTTTGATTGATTATGTGGTGCAGATCTCGCGATATACTTTTCTATTTTGACAACGAAATACATCAATCTCTTTTCCAAACAACTAGAGTAGTGATACACCAGTTTTTGGATGAACGATTACAATGTTATTTTAAAAAATTAAAAAGACACCTAATTCAAGCTACCTCATTAAAAACCACTGAAAAAAAAACAAATAGTTTTTTTATTTAAAAGACACCTAATTAAAAAAAAAAATTTTTTTGCAACTGCCATCAAAGACTGGGAAAGGATAATAAAGTAGAAGTAATGGAAAAGCACATTTAGTCATTGAAAAAAATTTAGTTCAATAACTAATGAAAAAATACGGTGTCAAGTCAACTGGTGTGAACTTTTAAAGCCGGTATATCTTTTACATTCCTTAAACAGTAGAATTATGTCTCAAACGAATTTGGCAGGTTTTGATCATTCAGAATTTATTTATGACAATGATATTTTTCAAAATGTATGTCAAAGTTTGCTTAACACGTTCACTGCGTCGAACACGGCTCCCGTGTCCATACAAATATTTTGTATGGACACGGGAATCCTTGAATGTTTAGTGAACTCATAAACGTCTCCCGATAAGGATTCGTCGCCGGTTTCATGTGTTTTGAAGACACGAAGGAATACATTTGTATATGATGTTTCAATAGAAAGTAGAATTTGATTTTTAACAATGTTATGGGTTTTCAAAAATTCGCGAATTTTCAGCATCTGTGTATGACATTAAGTATTTTATACGCAGTGAACGTGTTAAGGAATATTATACTTATAGGTGCATTTTTTATTCAATATTTTAGTCAAATTACTATTAATAAAGCTTTCAAAAAACTGCGACATGTACTGATCTATTTCAGGAGATCTATTTTGAGTAAACCATGTCAGGTTATTGATTTTTAAAAGTTAAAAGTACTGTTAAATTAGAATCAGTATCTGAAGGAGTTTTACAGATTATGTAATTATATCCATAAAGGATTTAACCTACATTTTTACTGTTCTGAAATAATTGATAAAATATGCAACCGCTTTTTAAGGCATAATTTAAGATTATTTTTTAAGACTTATTTAACTAAAATACTTATTCAATTGTCTTGATAGTTTTATACATACATACATCCATTAATAAAATGACTAAATAAGTGTTATGGTTATTAAATATATCGAAAAATCATATATTAATTCCTGTGTGTGCAAAAATATAAAGCCATATCAATTATATTCCATATCAATTAAATTCCGTATCAATTAAATTCCATATCGATTAAATTCCATATCTATTATATATGTATATTTTATGTTGAAATTACTTTAAGTTATTTTGTTCCTATTGAGCTCATATAAAGCGCCAAGGTATTTCCTTAATAAGTTAAGAACATGTAAAATGCGAACTGGATTATTTTTGCACAATTCCGCGCATATCCAAAACAATTCGATCTTCGTCAGATCTAAAAAAATATGTTTTATTTTCCTTGGCCAAAATTTTGTCAGAAATATACGTGACATGAATCTGATAATACCTTGATCACTGACAGGGGTTGCTGTGATGAGGAAATATGCGCAGAATCCAGATGGCTAAGGGAACGATGAGTCGTTTGAGGAATCCTAAGATAAACCAAGACTCGAGATCTAGACACTCAAGGACTCAAGACATGCAATAGATAAATAATTTGTTTGTGAGATGTGGAGTTGGAGGCGATTGTAGTTCATAGCTGATTCTGGACTGCCAGAAGAACCAATTAATTGATTATTGAATAACTTGAGGTTGAGACTTGTTTTCCTGTGAAAATTTTTTTTACGGTACTTGTATCGGACTTATGCGTCACCTAAAAACATATGATTTATTCGATTTCTTGTTTTATAATACGTTTACTTGTGTAATTCTTGTTATATTTTGATGTTTGAATGTATAATTTTTATGTTTGTTGAGGTCCGTGCTGTGTCACGACCGTAACTCAAATGTTCCTTATGCGCGGCCGTCGCGAGATAGTATCAAAAGTCGGCCGGCCCATGCACGCGAAAACTTGCGAGAATTGTGATATTTCGCAAGTTATGACGGCATGCACGGGCAAAAACAGGCGCTTACATTGAGCGATTTGCAGCACATAAGGAGCGCCAAAAGTCTTTTTTACTTGCGACCATACTACCTGCTAAAGAGGAATATCTTCACCCTTCTACTTTTCACTGGGAAGCATCAAGTGAGCCGAGATCTCCGAGCATTGAGCAGCAGCCATCCACCTTTTTCTAGTCTTTGTACCGGTGCCATACAGTACTGTGCTGAAGAAGGATTGTTGTTGATCATGGTGATCAAGATCCTCAGAATTGTCTCACCAAGAAAAATGATTTAAACGGGAAGTTCTTGTAATGGTGTGACTGTATTTTATTACTTTCATAGTTTTTTTAACCTATTTCGTCCCGGATAGAATCAAAATCTGCTAAGATGATAATCCGCAATAGTATTTGAGTACCAATTTTGATGTATGGGAGAGAAACGTGGACGTGGAAAAAGTTGAATAGAGCACAATAAATGCAGTAGAAATGCGTGCACTGAAAATAATACATGGCGTGATACTGGATGACAGAATACGGAGTGAAGTGATTAGGGATGAATTTGAACTTGAGGTTGGCTGATATGTCAAGTAACATGAAAAATAGCACTCTGAGATGATCTGGAACGAATGAGTGAAGAAAGACTTACAAAACAGATCTAAAACAAATGAATACTAACAAAACAAATATACTGTGCAAATGTGGATGGAAGGTGTGGTAGAGGAAGACCAAGGAAAATATGGTTAGATCAAGTGAATGATATTTTGGAAGAAGGAAACATAGAAAGTCAGATAAGTCGTAGGAGCTGTATTAGAAGGGGTATGGATCGTCGAGATAGGAAATGATGGCGCTCTGTCCTCTCTGCCAACCCTCACAGGGAAATGTTATGGCATGTATGTCATCTATAGTAGAACCCCTCGTAAGCAGCTTAATAAAAACCAATAAAGACGACTATTTGAAGGAAGTGCACAACTTGTTTCTTAGCTCCACTGTACTCGTATAGTAGAAACTGTGAAAACTAAACGTGAAAGAACATAACTAGAGGAAGTAGATCATTGTCATATAGAATTTTAAGTGTCGGAGATAGAATTAACTCGAAGCAGGCTTCATAGTAAAACTTGTCACGTAAAGCTTGACCTTGATGTTTCACAACTCCTGAAATCACCTGCATCACAATAAGCCACATTCATAAAAATCCGGTTGTTACTTAATCGCTGTCTTTTCACTCACATTCATCCAGAGACATCTTGGCGTCATTTGTATTCAAATTTCATATACATAGTGTGTTTGAATATAACGTACCCAATTTGGGCAGGTTTGTTTATACGAACTCGTATCATATTTAAAGTAAATTTATTTATAAATCTGATTTTTCTTTATAGCCAAATTCTAGTTGAGTTAAGTGAAATAAGGAGTGTACTCAGTATTGCCAATAAAAACACACCTTATTAACATTTCTATCAAATGTAATAGAATCGTATGTCTTGTATGTAGATTAATTTACCAAATGTAGTGAAATATTATTATTCATTTGTTTATTTATGTTCATCCAATATCCATTTCATTAATTGAATGGAAAAATGTAACATCTACAGTTACTGGTTTTTTATAACTACTCAGAATAATTTGATAATTTTTTATGTAGGAGTTGGGCCGCGATGCCGCCAGGGACGGAACTCCTAGTAATAATCAATTTCTTCTATTCAGTGTACATATTGGTGTAATGCAATATAATCGGATAAAATAAACTAAAGTGTAACCAATTTTAAATATTTTTTACGGTAATGTTTGAACTCAGATAAAGTTTTATTAATTACATTTTTGGATTCAGTTACACGGGATCAACATTCTGCGATGTGCTATCGTATTAATGCTTCAAATTAATGTATTCTGTATTCAAGAAACATCTCGCTGGCACTACGTTAATAGTGTTCATGGAAAAGCTCACAGAAAACGTTATTACGAGTATATCCAACTCGCGTTTTCATCTACTCGTACATGTTATTGTTAAATAAATAAATAATGCCTTAATTTATGTTATCTGCTATTAAAAGTGAATGCATTTAACATGAAAATATTCTTAATTAATGGATTTATCTAAGGAAATAAGGGTTTGACTTGGAAGAAGAAGAATCATACCAATTATTTAACGTCTCTTTAATATTATTCAATGGCTGAAGACACTTTTTCTTTTGACATATTTGAATACTTTGAAGAATAAATATTCCCCCATGTTGTGAAGTTATGAGTAATGAAACTCTCATTTATATTTTTAAACGGTCTGTCTCCTAAGCACGAAGGGTCTATTATTCATAATATAAATCAACATATAGTCTTGCCCTTTGCTGTATTCAGGGCATTAGTCTATTTAATGTATCTTATATTCAAATAAGGGTCATTAGGTGGCTGGGCCATATTTTGAATGTATCCATCGCTGTCAGGGGTGACTTTAGGATATCTTTCTTTAGACTTTATCTCAGGTTTTTCAAAAATCCTTTTTATACTTTTTTGTGAAAAAATTCTATGAATAAAGTCGTTTTCTGTCTTTTTCATCACTTTTTAAGTCCCTCGATTTTCTTTTTCGTATTCAAAGACTATATTCAATCATATTTCATAACTTTTTATGAAGTTATTTGATTGATACACTGAAATGTGATGTATTCAATTCTTTTGAAGATTCGACATTGTGAGATTACATGTATCGTATTTTCTTTAAAAGTTTTCCATCAATTCTTGTACTACTCGTATATTTTTTTTTATATTCTACCTAGTTTTCAAGCTCTATATGTATATTACTTAAAGTTCAAAATGTTCATTAAGAGCTGTATTGAAACACATTAGTTTTTTTCTCCATTTCTATGGTGCTTTAATTTCTCTTTAAATGTTATGTTAATAAAAAAAAAAATATTAATACAATTTTTTTGACCACTGTGCTATTTATAAGTAGAAAAATTCATTAGTTAAAAATTTCTAAATGATGTCATAAATCCTTGAATATTTAAAACTTCGTATCCCGGTTGATAAGAAGCATGTCTTTCAGATCGGGGGTTGCGGATTCGATTTTCGTGGAAACTCAGATTTTTTTTAATGGATTTGAGTCCGGGTTTTTACTTACGACCTCTTGAACATCTTTCTTGTTGGCTGGAAATGATTGTCACTGGCAATCAGCTTGCCAGGTTGTGTATACCTATACAACGAAAGTCTAATATAATACAATACAAACGATGAATTTATATAAATTTGTGGCATATATCCAATCTATTTATGTACGAGGCATATCCAGAAAGTAAGTGTACTGAATTTTTGTAGGTTACAATTTTTTTTATTTAAACAAAAAAAATTACGTGGTTACCGTAGTACATATGTAAGCTATTTTTCGACATAGTCGCCATTCCTCTCAATGCAGGTGGTGAAGCGGGGTATCAACTTTTTGATGCCATCCTCGAAGTAGTTTTCCGCCAACCCCTCCGACCACTTCTCCACCTCCTACTTTAGCTCCTCGTCGGTTGAAAACCTTTTTCCACCCATGTACAGCTTCAGGAAGGTAAAGAGATAGTAATCTGAAGGTGCTAGGTCAGGGGAATGCGCGGGATGGTTCAGGACATCCCATTTAAACGAGGCGAGCAGTTCCTTCGTGGCGTTGGCCGTGTGTGGTCTGGCATTGTCATGCAGCAGGCAGACTCCCTTTGTCAGCATGCCTCTCCTCTTGTTCTGAATCGCCCTCCGCAATTTTTTTAGGGTCTCACAGTATCTTGCAGAGTTGATGGTCTCCCCTTGAGGCATATATTCAATTAAAATTATGCCTTGACAGTCCCAAAACATGGATGCCATGATTTTCTTGGCTGAAATTGTGGTTGTGAACTTTTTGGCGGAGGGTGAAGAGGTGTGACGCCACTGTTGAGACTGCCTTTTGGTTTCAGGCGTATAGTGTGCAACCCAAGTTTCATCTTCAGTAAGGATGGAGCGGAGAAATTCATCTCCATGGAGTTTGCAGCGCCTCAAAAACTATTGCCTTTTTACAAAATTTCGCACTTGGCGGGAGATTGGGTTGACATTTTTCACGAAACGTGTTGTCGCGTCGACACTTCTCAACGTACTGACCTCGAACCGGTCTCGTTGCGGAGGGGAAGGCTCAGGCTACACGGAAGTGTAGCCAACATGTCGAAAATAAAATCCATCCGGTCGTGAGAGCCTCAGTACACTTACTTTCTGGATACGCCTCGTATGTTACTAACGACCACCACTACTTTAATCTCGCTTTACACGGTGATACTTAAATAAATCATTGCGCTAAACTTTATCTATATTTGGTCGATTTCTATTTTCAAGGAGTTGATGACACATTATATAGGAAAATAGATGATTTTAAATTTAATTATGTTTTCAAGTAAGTGATATATTTTTAAATGGTCATGTACTGCTTTTGTTAAATATACTTTGTAAGACCTGTTTGTCACTCCTGGGGTGTACACCAGTCATAATACATCGGTAGCATTATAAGAATAACCCTTTTTCTCTGGAATAATACTCCTGCCACATCCTGGTGTTAGTCAGACGTTTGAAATGTTCATTTTATTCAAAGGATCCACTGAAACAAGACTTCTCCAACTTTTTTCCTTTGAAAAGATAAGTTAATTCAATAAAAAAATTTAAGTATTGTACATATTTTGTTGTTTAAATATGGTATTCGTTTAAGCTTGTTTGTAAGTATTCCTTTAAGCTTGTATGTAAATATTTTTTTAAGTTGTATGTAAATTCGTTTAAGCTTGTATGTAAATATTCCTTTAAGCTGGTATGTAAATGTTCCTTTAAGCTGGTATGTAAATGTTCCCTTAAGCTTGTTTGTAAATATTCGTTTAAGCTTGTATGAAAATATTCGGTTAAGCTTGTATGTAAATATTCGTTTAAGCTTGTATGAATATTGAAACAGCTCAAAAATGTTGAATTAATTAATAGAACTCATTTTTATCGTGTTTCAATTCATCATGGACGACATCAAATTTTACAATATTTGTATAATATATTGACTTTTTAAAACATACATATTGTATGTCTAAATTAGCGATTTTCAAGGTAATAATAAGAAATTATTTACAATATCCTTGTTTAATTTGTAAACTAATATTTTGTTTCCAGAATAACTTAATTTATGATCACTAAACACACGCTACACCTAAAGCCGAATATGTCAATATCACATATCCGAAAATGCACTAAGATTTCTTTGTTATTCGTCTTCCCTTGGTAAGTTTTCTGCAGTTTTCTTACCAAATATGTTTTTTAAACATATGCCGATACGGGATAGTACCTAATCTCATAGTTGCAGTTACCCCCTTCCTACCTTTACACATAACTTGTAGCGAGTATTTGTTTTGTAATATTTTTAATCTGTCGATAATAATGGGTTATAAATAAGCGGAGTTTGCTTTCTAAACGGCACTATATGCTTTCTAAATTGCTATTTTATTATAGTGTAATATGGTGGATATTGTGACTAATTCCATGAAAATGAACAATATTTGGACATAAAAAATCTATGCTAACAGTCGACGTAAATAATATTTCTATACTTTTTTCAGCTTAATTCAGGTATATCCATAAAATAATAGGTACAAATCAAATTTGTCTAAGTCCCTTTGACGTTAAACTAGGAAAACTGTTATTTTTCTACAGCAACTTGAAAGATGACTTTAAGGTTCAATCCTTTGAAAATTCATCTCAATCTTATTTACAAAAAAGTATACTTTGAATAAGCTTATATGAAAAATTATCGTTTTTTTCTGTTCGATATCCAATCCAATGTTCGCTATCCAATATTTCTGTTCGCTATCCAATATTGATTTGCAAAACTCAAATATTATTTTTAACATAAGAGTATATAATATTATTTTTAACATAAGTTTATAGTTATAAGTTTTGCAGTTGTTTTTTTTCCTAATTTCAACTTCTTTGGAAGTTTCATGTATTTTAAATTTGTTTATTTCTTATTCTTTTCATTTAACCTTTTGTAGTTTATTATTTCACAATTATTCCATATGCATCCTTTAACTCGACCTTATTCACGTTTAAATCGTGATTCATTGGGAATTTCAAGGAATCCAATAAAGTGGACAGTCTTGTCTATATAAATCCATCTGGACCAACATTCCAGCATCTAAAACGTGACGTCTCCTCAGAGTTATTTAATGCACCACCAATATATCAATCCATTTTGATTCAAACGAGAAGTTATTAAGTAAGCCCATCAATCACACATGTTTAAGGGCTTTGTTTATTACTGTCAATCCATTTTAAGAATTGGGTTATTGATCGCTTAAGTGAAGTGAATGTATTTTATAATAGAGAAGCGAATCGTCTTAAAAAGTTACTTAAACATTATATAATACGAGCATTATATAATTATTTAACTATAATTTATAAATAAATATTTGAATACGTCTTGTAACTATGAAGGCTTACGTTTTGTTTGACAATTGGAATACTTACGCCACCGTTTAAGATTTCTTCGTTAGATAAAAAAATATTATTTTAAATTCAAAGTTTCTAACTTTGTGTTTCAAGTCAATGATATAAAAAAAAAAAACATAAATATATACGATACAAAAATTTATTATGGAAATCTAATTCGATTAGTGCTCGTCAGGAATATCTAGCAAATACACCTGACGCTAGAAAAGTTGTATAGTGATTTTTTATTGAATTTATTTATCATTGTGATAAATATTGTTTTCAACATTATATAATATGATTAAATACTTATTTCAAAGTGATTCCTTAAACCGCATTTAGTTAAGTAAAATATATAAATGCAGCATAAAATAAATAGCGGTCCTAGAAAGGTGGAACCAAATCATGAATTATTTAAAAATGCTATTTATACCTTAACAAATAGATTTATGATTTGTCGAATGTATTGCATATAAGACCGAGACGAAATAATTAAATAGCCTGATGGAATCTTTTGAAATGTTAAATTAATAAACCATAAGCTGTAACAGGAACGGCAGAATTAAACAAGTGTTGCACATTTACGAAAAAAAAACGCACCCCCGCAAGTTTAGAACACAACGATACTTAATTCGCCATATCTTCTTCTTCCTGGCACTGTCCCAACTCATTGCCTAGGTAGGCTGTTGGGGTCGGTTGGTTGGTCGGTTGGGGTCGGCTCTTCTCGTTCTCAGGCTGTCGCTTTCGTCTAGGCCGTTTCTCTGCAGGATTTTGGAGCATTGAGTCATCCAGGAGTTCTTTGGTCTTCCTCTGGACGGCTGTCGAGGGAGACCCACAGACATTGCCTGATTTACAGTATGGTCTGGTGGTCTCCGTCTTATGTTCCCGTGCCATCTTAGCTGTCGCTCTTCCCGCTTACTGTTTAATATACTTAATTCGCCATATGCCATTAAAAAAGGTCGCAAGCGCCATGACCTTTCATGTAGAAACCTTGTTTGCCACTGAGTGACGTCGCACTTAAAATAAACAAAGAAAATTTCGATCTTCTGGTAAGATCGCGTTAGATGGGGACTTATTTTATACCCCATAACAATAACATCAGTCGTGGTGGATCGATTTGAAGTGATCTGACCAAATACATTTTCATGGGAACTATTGTGCTAATTAATATAAGAGTGTTTTTAAGGGTTTTCTTAAAATAATACGAGATTAGTTTGGAAATTGATTTGTAACAGTTGTATGATAATATTATACATTTGGCGGATTTATTGCTTAATAGCAATTTCTTCCCATTAAACACCTGTTGTTTCAGTATTGTTATCAGTATCCATGACTGTGTCTTAAATTTGATAAGATAATATATTATTCAATAAAAAGTAACAAAGATTAGATTGACGTTTATCTGTTTCAAAAAGAATGTCATCGGCATACATTCTGATACACTTTGAATTAACCGTATTCCATTATAGATAATAACAAAATATCAATTTTGTGCAAGTAGAGTTCTAAGTACTTTAGTAGAACACTAGAACAAAGAAATTAAAATATATTACAAGTTTAAGGAATAAATTGTAATTTAATAGATAAAATCTCCTTATCGTCCACTCCTCGGGTTATTGAAATAATATTAACTACGTCTTTGTTAAAATTTCTATTATTCATTTCTGTAAAATTCTAACCGGTTACACAGTTTATTGAAAAAACATTATATTGTGCTTATCGAATGAATGTGGATCCAACAATAGAAATATCCCTTGTATTGTGGATAAGGAATGCCTCAAACCATTATTATTTAGATCTCATTTAGTTGACTATTGTGATATTTTGTTTTGAATCCTTCCTCCTTGAATCCATGGCACTATTATGGCGGCCATCGTCCGGCCCGTGATTGACAGTTTCACATAAGTCTCCCTGACTCACTCTTTATCTATGCTTTTCATTGACATTACACACGGTTTTATGAATAATGAGAAGGCAACTGATCAAGTATTTAAGCATATTTTCATGTATTTAAACTGATTAATATTATATTAATATAAATAAATGTTATATATTACTGATTATTATAAATAAATGTTATATATAATAAATTGCCTATTTGGCTTGACGCGTTGGCTTCTAACTCGGATATTATAGGTTCGTTAAAAAAATTCCCAGTCTGGTTTTAACGTAAGGCCTCTTGACCTATATGTCTGGTTGATTGGATATATCTATATGTCTGGTTGATTGGAAGAGATCGCCAGTTTGTACTGTATGATATACAACGACAGTGTAATATAGCAAAAATGTAACAGAAATAAATATTATTAATCCATATAACGTTATCACAAAGAATCATTTTTATAGTTTAACTTTCAATATGATAAATGTATTTGTCATCTATTATTTATGTCTAATAATGGTTTTGTTTAAATATCAAATAAAAAAAAATAATTAGCGATGGTGGAATAAATTATTACGTTTTATTTTTTGTATGAAGGATCAAAATCAAATGTGCAAATATAATATACGCGTATAATAAAATGTATACGAGTCTGATATACGTCTATCCTTAAATATGCAAGTATGTGCGTATAAAGTTTTCTTCTTTCACGTTACCAATTTTTTTATTATTTTTTTCTTGATTAAGGTGTTAATCTGTAAATAATAAGAAATACTATATGTCGAGGTATATATGGGCGTCCATTGAAATGTGTGTAAGATTATTTTGAGTACATGTTTTATTTTTTACAATATTTTTTGGCAAAGATTATCCGGATTTAATTATTTCCCTAGGACTCCGGGTAATCGAGAGTCTATGGTATAAGCACTTTGAAATTAAATGGATTTATACAGTGTTGAATTATTATCTTCCAATTTATTTAATATTACACCTTCGTTGTGTTCATCACATGTAACATACTGGACTTCCGAGAGGAAAATCGCCGGTTCGAATCTCGCGTTGTGCTACTCCCCTTCAATAACACAGCCATTTTTTCCGTCCACTATTCGGGGTAGGACCTGTAACTTCCGTCACATATATTCTTCCAAAATACGAAAAAATATGCCGATGTGCTCCGATCGTCTCAGTTCTGTGTGCCATCAGATCCAGTATATCTGTGTGGCCGGTGAGTTTGCTGGTGAGCAACGGCTCACTCACTTAAAAAAACTCCATGGCAGAGCTTCGCTTTCCAACGGAATTGACGTTGGAATGGCGAGGAGATCCTCGACAAGAGGCGAGTTTATTGATAATCTCTTCTAATCAACAAGACGACCTCCGTGGTCTGGTGGTAAGACGCTAAGTCTGCCGATCCGGAGGTTGCGGGTTCGATCCCCGCTGGGACTCAATTTTATTTTAAATGGGATTCCAGTCTGGTTTTCACTTAGGACCCATTAAAACGGCTTTCTGGTTGGTTAGAAGAGATTGACATATGGCAATAAATTCGCAACGTTAAATAAATAAAAAAAGAAAAAAAGACCTTAAAAGGAAATTATTAAGAATCTGCAATTTATTTAATACATAAATATTTTTTCCTTTTAATAGTTTCGTTAACTAGTAGTTAACATTAAAATTATGCCCTTTGTTTGATTCGTGTCTCACATGCATCAGGCTAACATTTCTATTTTATAGAACGGTCTTAAGAAAAAATATCTCCTTATGTGTTCCTATGACATGAAAGGGCCTCGTGAAATAAGAGACCCTTGATTTATACCATCTCACCTAAGGACTGCCCGTAATGGCGCCCTGTGGGAAAAGTCATTTTTCTGCTGCCTTGGCTTATACCAGTATTTGGTATGTCTACATTTACTCGTATTTGGTATGTCTACATTCTTATTTAGTATGTGGTTTTCTGTTAAACTTTTCTTCGCCACATCTTATTCACATATATATGTTATTTGTCTGCATCTCAGAAACTAAAGAATGTTTATTTATTTTGTTATTTTCTCAATACAGGCTTAGCCCAATTACATTGAAATATACAAAAAATGTTAACATTAAAAAAAATTATATAAAATTACATAAAATAAAAAAAAATGTATGTATGCATACATGTATACAACATACACATATATACATATACATACATACACACGTATATTCTAAGTCACTTAAATACTTTGATGAGTGCTTTCTAACGCGCTCATTCTTAGAATATTTTCTTTTGATTTTGGTAATGTGATATGAAATACATACATTCCTTGACGCCATTTTTCTGTCGGGATAGGCAAAGAGGGCAGACCGCCAAACTTTTCCTATCTCGACACACATCCTTATTTCTGACTTTCTACGTTTCTCATAGACTTTCTACGTTTCCGTCTTTCAAAATATAATTCACTTTATCTAACCATTCTTTTCTTGACCTTGTTGTCACACGCCTTCCATTCAAAGTTGCAATGTATATATTTACTTTGTAAGTCTTTCTTCTTTCATTCGTTCCACATGCCCAAACCATCTCAGCGTGCTCTTCTTCATCTTATTGAACACATCAGCCTTAAGTTCACACCCATCCCTAATCACTTTATTTCGTATTCTGTCAAACTTGTTCACCCCGTGTATTATTTTCAATGCACGTATTTCTACAGCATTTATTTGACTCTTATCTGTCGTTTTCTACGTCCTATCACTCTCATACATCAAAGTTGGCACCAAAATACTATTATGAATATTATCTTAGCAGATTTTGATACTAATACTATCTTTATGATAATTCCTTATTAATTATTCACATTTTCTCACTTTGTCAATTTTGAGAGTAGAGTTACTTCATTTAGTTATTCACCACTGATTTATTTAAGTTCACTACCGGTTTCAAAGACCTCCGCCTTCCTCGTCAGGTGAAGTTGAAATAAATATGATTTTATTTATATGATTAAAAAAATCATTTAAAAAATTTGTTTAAATTTAAAAATAAACATTTGGATGATCTGATTTAAAACTCCACTCGTACAACAATTAGAAATTATAATTATATTTCAATGAGTTTTTTTCTTTTGTTATGTTAGTAATTCTAATGTAATACATAAATTAAATCACTACTAATTATGATACCTACCCAGATTCTCTGCTCTTCTTAGCGCCGAGTCTGTTTTTATCACTCATTTGTTGATAAGAATTGTTTTACTCATGCATTCCTGAGATGATATATTATCATTTGAAAATATAGTGAATATTTATATGATATTATCTAATCACCTGTAGATAAGTGTTATCGCGCTTGTATTTTAAGAGCCATTCTATCATTACGGGATTATAAATACTCGGATGATGAATTTCAGTGTTATCATCTCTTTATATGTACAGAGTGCGTGCTCTGGCACATATTGTTTGCTACAATTTTTATTTTTGTAGCTAATTATTAACATTTAAACGGGAAATTACAATGTAGTTTTAAAACTTTTTAGGATGATATCGTTTTTAATTTAATTTGTGTTTAGTTTTTTTTGCTACCAAAATGTGTGCGGTAACATAAAGCTAACTGTTTATAGTATTTTTTATATTTGTTAAGTGATTGTACTGTAAATACTGTTGATATAACATATACTCGTAGTATATCGTTTTAGCATTAATTCAAAATTAGTTTGATGTCAATAAAATATCTTGGTGAAGTGTTAATGGTGTTATATTAAATAATATAAATTTGCGATAATTTGGATCTTTGTTAGTGTAAAATTATGATATTCCACAAAAACAAATCAAAATAAAAAGATTCAGAGATGTTTAAATATCTTTCAAAAAATAAGTGTTGTTCTGTAAAAACAAATGAAAATTAAGAGATTCAGAGATGTTTAAACATATTTCAAAAAGTGTTGTTCTGTAAAAACAAATGAAAATGTAGAGATTCAGAGATGTTTAAGCATCTTTAAAAAAGTGTTTTTCTGTAAAAACAAATGAAGAGATTCAGAGATGTTTAAGCATCTTTCAAAAAGTAAGTATTTTTCTGTAAAAACAAATGAAAATGACGAGATTCAGGGATGTTTAAAAAACATCTTTTAAAAGCAAACAGCGTTTTTGTGTGAAAAAAAAACCACGTAAACGCTTATATAGTATGTATATCAGAAATTGGTACTTCGTAAACTTGTTCAAAATATTGGTTGTCGATTTATTTTCATATCTAATTATCCTATTTGAAAACGTTCGTGATCGACCTTTTCTCAACCCCTGCTCTAGAATATAGTCCCAAGGTCTCAATATAAACACCGTTTCTTTTTCGATTCACCGAATCTTTTATATATGAGCTATTTCCGTTTTATTCCTTTATAACGAATAAAACGCTGCACTGAGAATAATAAAATAAACCGAAAACGTCAAATACTCGGGAGCAAGAAACCTTTCGGAAGATACCTTAGATGTGAAATCACCCTTACTGCATTATATAATCAAAACACCCTTACTGCATTATATAATAAAATTTATCTTAAACTAAACATGGTTTTATTTCTAGTGTCTTGAAAAATAAATACTTTTGGGGTTCTCTCGATTTATTTTATTGATTAATTATTTTTTTAAATTTAATTATAAGAAATAAGAAGAATGTGTAAAACCGAACACATCGTAATATGGGGTAGTCAGAGACGTTTTTGGTGGGATCACGTTCAAATAATGGATGAAATCCAGATATCCCGTATAGTTTCTAATGGTTGCCCCATGGACCACCTGGTAGATTCCCAAATATATGGAGGAATCGCTGATATTCCATAACCCAAGTACAATTGTCGAGGATCTACTGTAAGATAAAGAAGATTAATCAATTTCTAATATTGTATTTTAAAATGCCACATTATATTATACATAAATCTTTGTAACTTAAAACATATATTTGCCATTTAACGGGTTTAGATTTTCGTTGTTATGCCAAAAAATTGCACATAGTATTCAGTACGTGTTTATTTTAAATAATTCCAAAATTTACTAAAAAAAATTTTTTTTACCCTGAATACTACGGAAAATTATCCATGTGAATAGCACTGCGAGGGGTTTGCACAGTATTTCTGCTCGAGGTCGAGCGAATTACAGCGAAGCTTTGCATCGACTAAGCCTGTGAGGCTAATTTAAGTCGAACCCGAAATTCTAGCGTGGAAGACTTATCAACTTAAGCACGAGGATCGTTATTATGTGTTTTGAACAACTTGTTTTTTTAATTACAAATATTTTTATTAAGATTGTGTACTCGTGGTAAGTACAACAAAATCTGCAGTTTCTTGTTATGGGACCTTAGGAGATCGGTCCTTAAGGGAAGAGATGATGATGATTTATTGATAAATAAAACACGTTTTGGATCGCAATGCGGAAGAAGAGTTTTAGTAAACGTAGGTATTTATACTATTTCCGCGTGTGTGCGGGAATGCGAGCAAGATATCCTTCGTCTCGTTTCTGCATTAGCAAAACGATTAATGTCGTATGTAGGTGATAATTTATTTACGAAACTAGCGCGACGGACGTGGTGCGTTCTCGCTCCGGCATGGAATGCGGTCCGCTCGGCTATGAGTTGAATGACCGGCGTGTGAACTTCGGACTTGTTTGTTTTGCATTGCTAAGGAATGCAAAGGTCATTTCATCGGTCATTGACCGCGCGTGTATGGACGGAGTGTGCGACCGCCACAGGAATATGTAAATCCTTATTAAATGAAATGGATAATACTAAGAATTCAAAGAAAAAAAACTAATGTTTTATTAAACGATGAAGGTTCCTACTTCGACCTCTACACCTGCTATCATTTCTTGCTTAATAGTATAACTTCAGCACCCTGACGTCAATTCCACACAATCCAAATAAAATCTTTTCACTTTTAAACGTGGGAAAGAAGCTTGAGTGGAGAAAGTGACAATTCTCTTCCTCAGTTCTTATTCTATTTTTGCTCCCTCTAGTCACCTTCATCCCCAGCTCTGTCCCTTTTATCTTTATAAATGTATTTATACGCTCTCGTGTGGGATGGTATTTTTGTTGTTTCATTTCCTAACAAGTCCGGTGATTTCCCAAGTCGACTCGTCTATTTTCGCCCCAATTTATTTCCCTCTTTTTTCACATCAGTTGATAACAAAATGTGGTGCGCGATTATGTGTTTAACCCTAGAGATTTTTTAATATTTACATTAAATATTTAATTCACTTTCTTATATCATTACTTGTCTTAAAATAACGCATTTTTATGGCTGTCTCTCTTCTGAAGTATGCACTAATGGTGCAGTTTCAGAAAAAAATGTGTCGTATTCGCGAACTGAGCTATTAAGAGCGTCACCACTCGCACACAGAATGACTCTGTTGAATGAATTTTCCGATGTGGATATTTGCCAGATGTCGATGAAAAAAGAAACTATGTCGGCTTAATTGAGTCACTTCACAGGGAAGCTTGAATAATATTATTATTATTTCTAGACTTTTATCTATTTAATTTTTTTTCTTGCACTATGCATTTTATTTTATGTTTTTGGGTTAAACATCTGTATTAAATAAAAGTTAAATAAAAAATCTAGACATTTTTCGATATTTATTTGTCGAGTAACATATTTGTTTCTTGGATTAATGAAAAATTAAAAGCGTTTGTTTAGATATTTAAATGCTATGGATTATTTTGTGTTAAAAAAATATGTTATTTGCGATTTCATTTCATTATTTTACTTCGGCTATATAAGACAGATAAGATATGAATAAATACTGTAGAAATGCGTGCACTTAGAAGAATATATGGGGGGACTAAGTATGGCAGAATACGGAATGAAGTGACTAGGGATTGGTGTGAACTTATGACTGATATGTTGAGCAAGATGAAGACAAGCACTCTGATGGTTTGGACATGTGAAACGAATGTATGAAGACACACACACACACACAACAAAACAAACATATAGTGTAAATGTGAGTGGAATGCACCGTGTAGGAAAAACAAGGGAAGTATGATTGGATCGAGTGTATTATGTTGAAAGAAAAAAATGTAAAAAATCTGGTAAGTCGTAGGAGCTGTATGAGAAGGGGTATGGGTTGTGAAGAGGCGAAAGCTGTGTATTGCGAAAGGAAAGCCTGGCGCTCTCTACTTTCTGCTGGCTACAATACGGAGACGGCGTTATGGTACATGTATGTATAAATAGGGGAAAAGCATTTTCCCAAATGTTCGTCGTTTTGCTGTATGCTCAACAATAAATACCTTGCATTGTTTTTTTTTTATGTACATGCACATGGATACGCCATTTGTCTGTTGGCGTAGACAGAGAGGACAGCGCCAAAATGTCCTATCACAAAATATTCCTTGATCTTCTTCACATCTCATACATCTACTTGTGTTTTCCCCTTTGGGTTCAACCATGCTTTCTCGGTCATCCTCTACCGTGACTCCCTTTAATGCTTGCATTATAATTTGTTAGTCAGTATTGCGTCACCTATGCGTTCAACATGTCTAAACTATCTCAACGTGTTTTTTTTCACCCTAATAAAACATCAGTTTTTAGTTCACATGAATTTCTTATTCTGTCATACATCTTCACACCATATATTATCCTCAGTGCACGTTTACACCGCATTTACTCAGCTCTTATACTTAATTTTCCATGTTCACGTTTTACTTCCTTAAATCAGTGCTTTTTAGTTTACATTCATCCTTAATATTTCGTCGTCGTTATTCATATTAAAAAAAAGTTTGAGAAACAGGTTATATGTACCTATATTTCCTACAAAATATCGAAGCAACGTATATTCAGCACTGCCTACTCAAGAAAACATATTTTCAACATTCATTACAAAAAACTTGACACGTTTTTTTTCATGTTTGAAACGTTTGGTATAAATAATATAAACACTCCTCCTGAAAATCTCTAAAATAATATTTATGTTTCGCAAGCGTTGAAATATGAGTGTTTTAAAAATTCGACGGTACTCCCAGAGCAATTGGATTAAATCGACATTGTTTGAACGTAAATGTAATGGATAAATATTGTCTTGTTTGTAATATTCGAGTTTTTATCCGCTAAAATCTTACATCACGAATTAAGAGGTTCTCCAACGAATCGAAGGAGGAAGGCACCTGCTCAGGATCTTGTCCGAAAGGCGTGCAAGATGGATCGGTCATATAATACGACAAGAGGGCCTTTTGCATGCCATAATGGAGGGTATGACCGAGGGGACAAACTCTAGGGGACGCCCACGCCGAGAGTACCTGGAGGACCTGTTGGTGGACGTGCGCTGCTCAACATATACAGATTTAAAAAGAGCCGCACAGGACAGGGAGGAATGGAGGAGAAGAGTTGAAATTGCTGCAAACCAGTCTTAGGACTGCAACCACAGAGAGAGAGAGATCCGCTAAAATCTGAATTGCAAAATTTTTTGTCTAAGCTTTTTTACTAATTGAATTATTGTATTTTTAAAATTAAATCGATACATATGTCTTGACTCATGTTACCTTACTACCACCTCGAGTGTTAGCAAGGAGGACCAATGTCTGAGTGAATGTGATGAAATGTAAGTAGTCTGAACGAGTTGGCATGCACGTGCTAAATATTTAGTATTAAAATAATTAGTTGTTTGAATTGTTATCGAATTATAAAACAGTATGTAGGTGTTCACCATTTGTAAGAAATGAAATATTAAGATTATTAAAAATACAAATTACATATGGGTTATTATTAAAAATAAAAATTACTGTTTGTATTATAGATTACTTTGTTAAAAAAAACGCGTCCATACATGTGGTTTGTAAAACTTCTTTAGGCGTTCGTTGGTGATAAGTTAACTATCCAATTCAGTTTTTTAAATCGTTGAGTTTAAAAAAAAATATTATTTACAATATATTATTTATAATTTTCAATGTTTCATTAGAAATCTGAACTATAGAGTATATAAATATAAATCAATACAAAATGTTGTTATTTTAAATAATCGCTTTAATTTTTGTAATCTTTTTGACTCTTGTACTTAATTTTGTATCTATTGAATTATGGTTTGATTGTGTTGATGTATATTTTTATTTGGTTTTGTCGAATTACTTTAAATAGTTTTTTCTTCTTTTTTTTAATTTTAAGTTTATTTTGTATATATTGTAAATGAAGCATATACGAGTACTATTATTTTTAAAATATTTTTTTAAGATATGTTGTACCGTTGATAAAAAATATACGGCATGCTCTTACAGGTTGATTTTCATGTAACAATTTAATTCTATCAACCTGAAATACACGCATGTTAAAATCCTCGTGTTTAAAAATAAACACATTAGCAGTCTTGTTTTGCTCACTACCGAGAATTGAATTCGAAACCTCTGTGTAAAAGATATTCTCTCAAACATGATGTAATTAATATTGTTAATCATTTTGTACAACGATATAAAATTTGCGAGTTTTAATTATGTGCTCGCTTTTATTTTGTTCTGGTGTGATACACAAAAAAGAAAAAAAAAAAAGGTACATTTGTATCCTTGAGTATTTTTTTTTATTTCAAATAAATGTTGAAATATTTATTAACATATTTTTTTTATTTCCAGGTATGTGTCATTTCCTGAGTATTCTTCTTCAAATTATAATAAGATACCAACTTATTATTCTCTGGTAAGTCGATTGGAAACATTTGACGGTACAGTGAACACATATTGAACAAAATATAGTAGTTAATACTCAACACTTCTGTATTTATCCCTCACACTCAGTTTGTCTTCTTCAAACAGGTCACAGCGTCCGATGGTAGGTTGTGTAGCTCCTGCACGGATAACGCATATCTTGGGCATGCCTCTAAAATGACCCCACTTGTGCATATCATGTTCAGTGCAGCCCACTCGTCATCTTATCCTATTAAGAGTACACCACTCCTTCTAAGGTAGGGAATACTCAGGCAACCCCACCATCCGGTTGCCTACAAGGGGCCTGTTTTTTATGTCATGGTCAATTCAACGAGACCGCTATGTATCGGCGATCAATTTGTTGTCTATTTGCTCCAGAGTAGTCCAGATTGAACGACGAGATATAAGACGGAGTTGTGGGTCTCTTATTTCCGTAATAACAGACAGTAGGTCGATTTGCGACACTTCCACTTTTGAAAGAGATTCTTTTCACAAATTAAATCAGTAAACACTTTTAACATTAAAGGAATGGCGGTGGTCCATTTATTATTGTAGTTATACTATCAATGCTCTCGCCTCGTTAACTTTCTTCAAACAGAGACTTAAAAATATTTCATATCTCTTCAATAATGAAACATGTTTCTCCATAACTCTTATTGTAAGATGACGAAATGAGCTTTAAGATAGTTTGGAGATGATGAGAGAGAGAGAGAGTAAATGACGAAAGAATGACTAAGCGAATATACAAGTCTGAAGTGCAGAGTATGCGTGTAATATGTTGATCAATTAAAACATGGCTGGATAAAAATGATCATGTTTTTAAATAAATGAGAAGTTTGAATAATAGAAGATTGTGCATGACGAGATGTATGAATGTGTGGTGGAGGCGAAAGTTGTGAGCTTGAAAAGAAAAAAAAATGGAACTTTATTCTCTCTGCCTATCCAGCAAGGAACACGGCGCGATCACATCGATGTATCTATGTATGTGTAATACTTATTGTCTTGACCTTTCCCATCTTCCTTCTCCTTGACTTTTTATTGGCATTGGCTTGTTTTCGATTGAGGTGAATATGCGTAAATCTTGTTTGGCTGATTGGAATAGATAACAGTATGTATGGCTATAAACTCGACAATAGTCTAAATAAATAATGTTAATTTCGTGCCGTTGCCATACCGATCTTAAATAATATATATTATAAAAATCTTATAATATACTTAAAATTGAAAAAGATATTCAAGTTAAATTATAACTGGAACATCAAGAATTGATACTAAGGTCATCAGCTACGAAACTACTTTTGTCAGTAATACTAAATCAAATACTCGTAGATATCGCGTAGATATCCGTTATCATATTGTTATCTGTGGCTGAATAGAAAACTATGAGGATATTTTTTTAACAGCCATTTCCTCCAATTATCTGTTAAATCAAGAGTTATAAGTATCTATTTATCATACGTATACTTCCCGTAACACCTTCATTCCAACACTACTAGCGTCGCTATACGAGCTTTGAGAAGAGCACTAAGTAAACATCACTTGGGTCGGCTATTATTTGTATTGTGTTGTTTCCTCAACAGTACTGAGTGCTTTGTTTTGTATAAATATTGACACTTGTAACGTATACCCTATGTATGTGGTTTTTAGTACCTTACTAGTAAAATACGAATATTCTATGTAATTTATAGTTAAAGCATTAACACTGTGGAGGTTTAAAGTCATTGTAATTTGTCTAGTCATAACATTATTTATTCCACTTTATATAACCTTACCGGTTTCAAGATTTTCACTAAGTCATCGGGGGAGCATAAACAACACTGAATTATTTTCAAACTGGTACCGACATACACGCTTCTTTTAGTAAAAATTCGGGTTAAGGATTGTGGGTGGAAAGAGGCAGGATACTACTTCAGCAAGCAGCAGTGAGGTCTTGGGCATCGTGCTTCGTTAGATGCTACCCTAGGTTTTACGTGACTCATATACTAGGTGACTTCATGCTTGGTCACACCAAAGTGTTTCGCACAAATTCATTTGCCATTTGGGAGCGATTGAGTCAACAAACGATGCCACTCTCAAAACTAACCAATTTCATTACAACTTACCATATTTATTTACTTCCTGTGCAACTTCATTCCAAAGTGATTTTATTACAGGTACATTTTTGTATAATTTGGGTTCCACAAAGGCTCCCTTCATACACAGCTGTTATTAAAACTTCCGCCATCTTGTAAAATCACGGTGACACAATCAAATTAACCAAAACGTCTGTTCGCGCTAGGAGATTCACTCGGTGTCTAATCGTCATGTAGCGTGGCGCGAAGCGTGCAGTGTGGCCATTGCGATAATATGCGGTGCGTTGGTTCGCTAGGGTATGTCGCCTAACTCGCAGCGTAGCTCTAAGCACCAAGCGAGGCTCCTACCTGCGTGGCCTTGGCCTAGGGACGAAGGGTGTCACTATGACGTTCCATTCCGTAAATACTCGTATATCTCGGTGATATACTGAAATGTAATCATTGTAATCGTCATCTAAATAAATTGTTGAAGAAAGTGCATATTTTCCACCATCACCATAAACTCCCGACTTCTGATATAACAATTCAAAACTCCATAATGATAATTTTGGACTGTATTTATTTTTTTGTCTGAGAATTTCACCCAATTGTTATAATTTTTCACTTTCACAATATCTGAAATAAAAACAAATTTTATGTAACGTTTATTTTTTTTAGTTAAGTATAGCCTTCACCAACCTACCTATGTGTCTGTTATTCTTTGTAATACTTTTCGAATTCGTACTTACAATCATTGTCTTGCCCAATTTCAGGCGAAATTGTCACATAATGTTGTTCTTAAAAGTACGTTTTCTTTCTCACATTACACGAATTATCCCAGATGTTGTGAGCCTATGTCGTAAGATGTGAGACCCGAGAACAATGGCAAATAATTACCAAGTTATGTAATACAATTCGGAGTAAGATTGATGATCAACCCGGGCGACATTTGGGTACCTTCAGCTTTATCAAAGGGACCCTAAGAATGGAACAATTACGTCACGTCTAATTTTTTTTATAATTATTTTTCAAAGCGTGTGATCATATTATTTATCTTTTCTATTTGTGAAATGTAATTATGTTTGTTTTATGATGGTATTACTTAGATTCTAAGCGGAATAAAGCCTTATAAAAAAAGGTTCTAATATTAATGGGAAAGTGCGTTTTTAACACTACTTGAAATTATCTTTATATTATATTATATATAGTATGGATACAAAGTAATACACATTTTTTATCTTTATCCCTTAAATATAACTTAAATCTAGATACATGCCCAAAGTGTGGTAGAAGAAGATCAAGGAAAATGATATTTTGAAGGAATGAAATATATAAAGTTACAGAAATCGCATAAGTTTTATAAAAAAGTGTATGGATGTAGAAGGGTCGAAAGATGTGTGTCGTGGAAGAACAGTCTGGCACTCTCTCCTCTCTGCATACTTCGACTGAAAACGGCGTAATGGTATATATGTAATAGATCTTGTTAGTGTTTTTAATTTCACATACGTACATGTATGTTTTCATACAGACATGTATGTACATATGTGTGTGTATCTCCAAATGATAGAATTTCTAGTATGATCTGATAGTATGAAAAGCAAGGTATTTACTCTAGTAATTTCTAGTATGGTCTGATAGTATGAAAAGCAAGGTATTTGCTCTAGTAATTTCTAGTATGGTCTGATAGTATGAAAATCAAGGTATTTACTCTAGTAATTTCTAGTATGGTCTGATAGTATGAAAACCAAGGTATTTACTCTAGTAATTTCTAGGATGGTCTGATAGTACGAAAAGCAAGGCATTTACTCTAGTAATTGCATGTGTTGTTTTGGTATTCTTTATCAGTTCCTTTGTATTTTTCTTTCTTTTGACGGTGTTTACGGATTCAAGTGTTATTTTTTTTAAAACCATAACTACACACATGTAAATAAAAACAATGAAAGGAACACAATAAAAGCATCTTGTGGAAGAAATTATACCCTGTGCCATTGGAATATGACAGAGATACGTTAGTACAGGGCAGCTTTTGAGTAATGATGATTCATGTATTTTTAATCTTATGTTTGTAATATTGTACTCGTATTTTATATGATTGTATTTTTGTACCTCGGAAAATATCGTTTTCAGAAATATTTAACATTTTTTTTCTTTTACTGAAATAAATAAATAATTTATCTAGATGCCTGCAAGGTATCGAACCCGTGCATGGAAATTTTACGAAGCATGCTTACTATTAAACTCGCATAAGAATGACATCACGTTTAAATTACAATTGAACTAAAAAATATTCTAAGATTGATTTCTATGTATTCAAAAATATTTTTAGTTAAGCAAACAACTTAAACTGTTTTTGTGAAAAATCTTAACACATTTATTTTATTTCAATACAAAATTGATTGTTTTTGTATTTAATGAAAAATATCTTAAACACTGAACTTAAATAAGATTTTATATTACCCTTTGTACCTACATATACAACCGTGGGCAGGATCGACATATACGTCTTTACCTTGCACGCGCGACGAGAGAGAAAATATAATGAATATTATCACACAAATAAAAAAAATCTGGAGATAATGAAAAAAACGCAAAAGGAAGGAACGTGAGACCGCGGGATACATGAATCTACCTCTGTAGGAACATATTTGCCCGCGCTGCAACATACTCTTGCATCAGTCATATGAGAACACACCCATAACATAAGTTGTTGAAGAATCATACTTACCACGAGAGGGATATCTATAGATAGTTGACATTTGCGTGTCCGCACACTTTGATAGAGTATGGGATTCATTAATTAATTCGCATTCACCCCTCAACACGATCAAACGCGTGTTGTAAATACTTAAAAGAGTTACCGGGAGAAAATATTGTCATGGGCACCATCAATCGAGCTTTCGTTTTCGTCGTTGCTGGGCTTCGTAGTCGAGGATCCCTTCGTTATTCTAACGTCAATTCAGTTGGAAAACGAAGTTGTGCCATGATTTTTTTAAGTGAGTCATCCATTGCATCCCAACAAACTCACCGGCCACACCGCTGTACTGGATCCGATGGCACACTGAAGTCAGACGATCGGAGCACACCGACATGTATTTTCCCTTTTTTTGAAAGAATAGATATGACTGAAGTCATATGTATCATTATATCATTCAATACTAGGCAGAAAAAATGACTGTCACTTGAGAGGAGTAGCACAGCGCGGAGTTCGAACAGGTGACCTTTCGTCAAGCCCAGTACGTTAAAATGCGGCCATGCACCTTTATCATTTAGAACTGCTAGAATAGGCACGGAATTTGCAATTCGTTATCATATGTATGTGTTGGCATTACTATCGCATTTGAAGATGCAACGTAATCAGACAATCTATTTTACCAGACTAAGATCTTTTTTTTTCGGATATCATCGGGAATCGAACTCATAACCTCCTGATGGAAGTTCAGCGTTTTACCAACTAGACCACGCAGATCGTCGATGTGATTAAAATATTTGATCTATTCCTATGACGATCTTTAAATTTGTACAATTGTGAAGTGAAAAACTTTGGTTCTTCAAAGAGCCAAAGTTGATAAGAGTTGCTGACTAATATTAAAATCCGAAAGGTGTCCTATTTGGGTCACATGTGTTCCTTAGAGGAGCAAAGTACAAATTACTGCACCTGATCATTCAAGGCAAAATAGAAGGACGAAGAGGTGTTGGCAGGAGGTAAACCTCCTGGCTCCGCAATATACGTAATTGGACTGGCATAAGGGGCGTTGGAGATCTTTTTGGCTGCCGGGGACAAATATGTCTACTCTCAAGTGATATTCAACGTTGGGGGGACCTGAAATGACACTGAGAAGAAGAAGTGAATAGAAAGTAGAAGAAAACCTTTATTTCCTAATTTTATGACGACGCATCTAAACAAATATAAATATGACAACAATCTTAGTTATTTAGGTTATTTTCATAATAGATTATTAATAATAGATCATTTTAGTCTATTCAATTTCTTCAGGTGGTCAGAACTGATTCATAGTGTGCGTTTATATTGGAGTCATTCAAAACATAAAATTAAACAAAACAGTATTGTTTTTAAAGACTGTTATTGTCTTGTATTTGGATATGTCATGATTTATTGATATCAGAAACGGGCAACAATTTTTGATGTTTTAAAAACAAAAAAATATATCGTTATCAACTCATTGTGCTGCAATATTTATTTTACTGTGTCATACATTTTTTTAGAACGTTTATGTTTATTTAATAAAATCTTGTCGCTCATGTTTACTGACCATAATATTTTTGGTAAATAAACTGAATAATTATAAGGAAGGATGTACACTATAAAAGATGTATTGCCTTTATCAAGTGTGTATACATCTTGTAAAGAAAGAAATGTATACACATTCAATTAACGAGGAAAATAAATTTTTGAAATAAATCATAGTTGAAAACACAATAAGTGATTAAATAGGAAAAATATATTTTAATTTCATAAATTAGATTATTATTGTCACACAAATGCACGTACTTACCATCACACTATTTCCCTGTCAGGGTAGGAAGAGACTACATAGTGCCAGGTTTTCTTGTCTCGACATACATTCACCGCCAGTTCCACACCCATACACACAAATTCCCACACGACTTCTACGAGTTCTTTGACTTTTTACTTTTCCTTCTTTTAAAATATCATTCACTTGATCCAACAATACTTTTCTTGATCTACCAAGCGAACCACTTACATTTGCACTTATGTGTGTTTTGTTAGTCTTTCTATCTTCTTTCGTTCTTTATTCCCAAACCATCTCAGAGTGCTCGTCTTCATCTTACTCAACACATTAACCATAAGTTCACATTCAATATTAAAGATCTGGGTGTCTTGTTCCACAGCAATCTCGCGTTTGGTCCTCACATATAACTTATGTGCAACTCAGCTTATAAAACTCTAGGATTTGTAATGAGAATCTCTAAGTCGTTTGAAAACCAATTAGTGCTCAAAACGTTGTTTAATTCATTGATCCGTAGCAAACTAGAAAGCAATGCTTGCATTTGGAGCCCGGCGGGGGCGCAGAACTCGCTCATGGTGGAGAAAGTACAAAAAAATATCTACGATATCTCTATATGAGAGAGTGTGGTGTCTATCTGTGGCTTTATCCTACTCAGTTTCTGCTGGGCATGCTCGGGTATAACTCCTTGAGCGTAAGAAGAGATCTACGTCTCCTGGTATACGTTGTCAAACTCGTTCGAGGAGTTGTGAGCTGTCCAGCATTACTACAAAGATTAGCGTTAAATGTTCCTAACAATTACACTAGACTGCGCCTTAACTCTTCTGAACGGGACTGCTTCGGATATTGACATATTTCATATCACATTACCAAAAGCAAAAGTAAATTTTCTTCTTAGATTGAGCGCGTTAGAAAGCACTCGTCAACATACTTAAGTGACCGAATATATGTGTATCATATGTTTGTGTGTATATACTCGTTTGTATGCATATGCATTATTTTTTATTTTATATAATTTTAATTTTTTTTTTCTATGTAATTTTTCTTCTTTTTTAATGTCTTGTATTTTTCAAAGTAATTGGGCTAAGCCTGTTTTGAATAAATAAATAAATAAATAAATTCATCCCTCATCATGTATCGTCACCCCAAGTATTTTCAGTTCACCCATTTAATTCTGCTCATTTTAAGATATACCGGGAGTCACCACACTCAGTCATCAGCAACATGAAAATAAAATAGTTATCTCATATTTAATCCGGATTTCGACCACTGATACGTAATTATTTATTTCAATAAATTCATTTTTAACTTGGGTAATAAATTGTATAATAAATTCTGTATGTGCAAGTACCGTGTTAAAAATATGGTCGAAATAAATTAAACAATCGCTAACTGAGAACGTGCAGTTTTATAGTTGTCGTGTGGCAATATCAATTTGTTGAATTGTTTCAGATTGGTGATTCTCTATTTAATTTATGCGAATTATCTGTTTTGTAATATTCTTAAACAATGCCCGTTATAGTTTTTGATATTAAATTGCATTACATGCAGATAAAATAATAATATCCCTAGAATAATATCCACATAACTTACGAAGAATTTCAACATAAAATAAATCATATCTTATCAGTTTCTCAATAATTGATATTTTTTATTGTATTAGTAAGTTAGTAGAACAAATATAATACGTAGAAAGGCCCAAAAAAATTCGGTCCAAGGATATAAAAAAGGTTTTTTGTTTTATATAACATTTTCGTTGTATACAGTACAACCTGATTGACCCAGGAGTTGTTGGCCTACAATTTTGATAGTTTTCTTCAAATTGCCAAAACATAAATGCCGTAAAATCTCAAAAAAATAATTTTTTTAAATTAAAAAATCGCAAACGTGCAAAACGCTTTGTAAATGCTTATCTGTCAAACAACAACTGTCCATCCAATATGGCTGGAAATTGAAATGTACATCACAGACAGCGTGAGGAATATGAGGAAAAAACATGGACTCAATCTAAAACAAAGAGCCCGCGATATTAAAAAAATCTCGTTATTTTATCAATCCACGTACTTATATAAACAAAAATTAAATAAAAACCTCTCACAGGAAATGAGGAGATGTAATTTAATTTTAATCCGGGCTCGTCATAATCCGGAACAGTGAGCAGAGAGGAGAGATCTCCAGTGCAACGAACTAATTGCCGTCAATAGAACCATAACGAACCCGAGTTGCTGTAGTGTTAACGAACTCCTCGCTGTATACCGTATGGCATTGAGGCAGAGTGCACACCCGGAATCATTTCCGACTTCTAAAAGTTTATAAAAATAAAACAAACCAATTTAATGACGCACGAGGCCGAGAAAGGTTTTTTTGGTTTAGGCAATTCACCCTACTGAGAGTGATTTAGGTTAAAAATATTAAACAAAACTCGTATTAAGCATTTATGTTAGTGTTAATTCAAATAATGTAAAATATTTTGGTTTATAAGCTTGGCAGAGAATGCATTGAACACAGTTTGACAATGTTTTTGTAAAGCGAAAAAGGTATGTCACTTTAATTTTTGTTACTGTGTAGATTTTTTTTTCACATTTAAGTGTTAAATCATTCTGTTTAAAAAGGAAATTCTACAATATAAATACTAAATCAATTAATAAGTTTAAAACATTTTTATATGTTATGGGATTTAGAGTTGCATACAAAGTGTAAATGCGAGATATTATTATAGTTAGCAATAGAAAATTGGAACAATTTAAGTTCTGTTATTTGGGTATCATTTTCCCAGGTGATGGAAAAACATTAATTTTAGAGAAACAGACAGGAAAAAAGTTATAAGCATAGAGCAGGAAATTACAAAAATGCAATACTCGTTCGTACCTTTCAGGAATATCCTGTTTAATTTCGCTTTAATATTCCCTACTGAACGGACGTTTAGAATAAGACAGTCATTTGGGGCACTAAAACTGTATTCGGCCCAAAATGTATCTCAAACTACTTACATTAAAATTAGTAAAATAAATGTTTTAGAAATACGTGCGCTAAGAAAAATGTGCAAAGGTGGCGATAAATGACAGAATATGAAATGAAGATAAAAAACGAACATGACTTAAGTACTGATGTTATCAGACGGATAAAAAAAAACTTTGAGTTGATTTGTTAATTTATAACAAATATACACACGAAGAAATACTAACAAAATTCATTACAGTGCAAATATGAGTGAAGGTTTGGTATAGAAAGTCCAAAAAACTATTATCAGACCAAGTGAACGAAGTGTTAAATAAATTTAATGAAACTTATGGGAAGGTGATTATTCTCTCTGTCTACCCTGATAGGGTAACGACGCGATTACACTTAATATTCGAGTTCCAAACAAACGTGAAATGATATAAGAAAGCTCTCCCAGTACAGTACCAGATTATTAAATAACTGATCGCAAGAATTAGGTAGATTTCGTCTATGTGTGAAAGGATAGGATATTTCCCCTTTTATGGTACCTTGTAAGTACTCGAACGTTTCTCTTGAGTAAAATACATCAGCCTATTGGAAAAATTTCATTATATTGTACTCCGGTAATAAATACATGTACGAGTATAAATAAACTTTTTATGGAGGTTAGGTTAGGCTAGATTAGGTTAGATTAGGTTAGGTTAGGTTAGGTTTTAATGGATATTACTTTTTGATTCTCCTGTCATGATCGAAGAAATTGCATTTATATTTTCCGAAAGTTGCGACATGAGACCCTCTGCAATAGGTACTATTTCTATCAAAATCTACCTAATTGAACTTTATTGTCATCATTGCTTTATTTTAAGAATTTTTGAAGAAATTATCTTTTAAGTACATTGACGACCTCCGTGACCTGATGGTAAGACACTTGTCTGCCGATCCGGAGGTTGCGGGTTCGATCCCTGCTGGAACCCAGATATTTTTAAATAGGATTCCAGTCTTGTTAACACGTAGGGCCTATAAAAACATCTTTCTGGTTGGTTGGAAGAGATTGCCACATGGCGATAAACTCGTCAGGTTAAAAAAAAAAAACAAAAAAAAAATTTAAGGTACATTTAAAAATTACACTAAATACTTATAATATAGAGATATTGATTATCAAAAATTAACATTAACAGTCAAGTACATTTGCACAGGGCGAACGAGCATACTAAATGCTTACAACTTTTGCCAGCTACTTCAATAAGAATTTAGACGATATTCGTTTTTAGATGTTCTTCTGTTTAATTGAGGCATTCGTTCGCTCGCTGAGTGAAAAAGGATTCCGTTTGTCGCAGTTCAGTTACAAACCATATACTCGTAATTACTTTTTTTCGATATCACAAATAGCTATGCCTTGAAAACTTCATTTATATGCATTTCAATTAGCAGGGACTGCTCGATTATTTCAAGAGTTGTCTTGTGTTTGGGCGTTCTCATGCAAACAACTTTTATCATTTCAATTCAAAGTCACCCTTAAAAGACGTCGGTTTCTTAATTTCATTTAAAAATAATACGCATTAAATACTAATTCAAATATACACTACAGCTAGAATCAATTTAGATAAAATTATTTACTATCGATTTTTTATGAATACGAGTATACCGGTATTGTGGTCTAAGGTGAAATTGATATTCTCTGTAAACATGAAAATCCTCTTATTTTGATTATACGTTTTTTCCAGTTTTCCTTTGTATAAAATATTAAATTTTTGTTTTCAAAGCTTCTTATTTAAATTTTAAATTGATTTTCTCAAAAAAATATATTAAAACACTAATTGAAAACCAAATTTTCATGGAAATTATGTCCTTTTAAAAGTTTATTCTTTGATGTTTCTTTTACTTTAGTAATGAGTTTTTTTTTTTACTTTTAAAGCACATCCTTTAATTAATTTAATTCTGCCGGATAATAGTCGTAAAGAATTAGTTGAAAAGCATATTTAAAATAATTAAAAAAAAAGTGTCTTACACTAAACAGGATGGTGACTAATATCAACGATTTGATTTAACGTTGAAATTTAAAAAAATGAATGCAAAACATATTTAAATTTCTACTTACATATAACACGACGACCTCCGTAGTCCAGTTGGTAAGACGGTTGACTGCTATCTAGGGGTTTCGGGCTCAATGTTATGCATTTATTTAACATAAATCCATTATTATTGTTGAAATTGCAGTTTTCTTTTCCACGTGAATGTACTGCAAGTCTTCTTACCGGTAGCTGTGATGTAATTGCTAAGAATATTTTAGATTTTCGTTGTCTCTGTCAGACTTAAAAAAATATTATTATATTTAAGTACTATGTCTTATTCACAAAACAAACAAAAAAAATCACTAAATTCCACTTGATACGTCCGTAAGACACTCCAGTTTCTACAATTATTGTATGTGGAACAAATTAATTCAACATTGACACAGATCACCAGAAGAATAATTTCATTTTTATAATTTTCGGGTTGTTTTTGTGGCACTGTGTAATGAAAATAATCATAAAATTTACTTAAAAAATTCCATTTATAATATATAGTGTTAATGCTCCTCGAGTTTTTTTGGTCTTTTATGGAATTGGAGTTTGCTCGACGAAGATTAGTGGAATTTACAAAGTTAATTTTATCATAACTTTAATAAATTTAAGTCACACGAGTATGAATTTGTGGAGCATTATAATTCCACATAAAATCATTTCAAAGGGAGAAATCCTCAAACATTTCAATTTAGAAATGTCGGAAACATTTGCCGGTATAACAAAAAATTGTAACATTTGGCGTCGCTATTAATTTCGTATTTCGCCCTACTATGTAATACGCGTAAACATTTTTTGTGGATTCATATTCAGGGAATATTACAACAAACAGGCTAATCACGTTTTCAACCCCTTCAGCGTGCATGTTGCCAATTTGCTCCGCTGAAAGCTTTAGCATGTTTCAGGAATCTACGTAAATAAATCTACGTTGTATGGTAGGGTTGTTAAAAGTTTGTTATGGGTACACAAAGCAGATATCGGTAACTCCATGACCAACGAAGCATACATATTTAAAAACTAATTGCGAACAGATCTCAAGCGCTGTTAGCGTAGGAGTATAGTTAATAAAATGTATGGAAAAGAAAAGATTTACGAGTAATGAGTCAAGATAAAGAATGAAAATATTTTTGGTATGCCTAGAGAAAAGAACAAATAAATACTGTGTGTAAATGGATCTATGTAAGTAATACAAATGTAATGGAGACTGCAAATGAAACCGTATGCGTTGCTTGCAGCTCTGAGTAATTGCAGCATCAGAGTGAACGATGATTTGACTTAAAGATTAACCGTGTGGTTAACTCCCTGAACGACTAAGTTTGTAGCCCGCGTTGAGCTCTCGAATAAGAGCAATATTTTTATTATTTTGTCGGGTTTTTCGCTTGAAAAAAATCAAGATAAAAAAATTGAAACAAGGATGTTTCATATTACGCATGTTCATTCGATTGTTTATTGTAAAAAAAAACTTATATATTTCGAATTTAGGTTAGTTAACCACCCAACAAAACAGCTGGTACTGCCTCCACTGAAGGACTTCAACGGACAATTATTATCGGTTATATGCAGCATGAACACTCGATGTAAATGACTTTCGTTATTCAAGATTTATGATATAGACTTGTGTGAAAATTAACAACAGATACATGTAGAAAGCATAAATTGGTTCACTTTGAATATATAGATTGTGGTGCTCTGATGACAAAGAAGTGTTATTGAAGAATGTATATGAATATTAAAGTACTCGTATAATTAATAACTTGTAAGAATATTTACAGTTCAGTATCTTAGAATGAATGTTGTTCAATTCAAAGTCATGTTTTTGGAACATTATTTATTAAAGAACATATATGAAGAAACACTCAAAAACGTAAACTAACAAAATAATACAATATGACATATATCACATTTGAATAAGAAAGAAAAATAACAAAATAATATAAATATTTAACAAAAAAAAACTAAGTGTAAAAACAATAATGACTGAACTAAAAATATAAACAGAAAATTTTGGAACATAAAAATTGTGTTTTGTGAATGAATCATACATAATTAGAATAAGTTATTTCGATACCTGAGGTCGTAACACGCGAAACTATTGTATTTTGGATCCAATAACACTGAATGTCAAAAATCACGCTGAACACCATAACTTTTTTCCGTACAAGAATAATTTTATGGATAATGCGTATTTAAATACATGCTATAAAAGCCAATTGAGGAAATAGCTTTTTTTATCTTTTGTTATTCTTCGGCCTTAATGTTTTTTTTTTTAATTTAAATAAACAATACGAAGATATTATTTGTTTATGGATGTCTTCATATTGTTTATTTTTGTTTTCTTAAATTGACTAGACAAAGTGTGAGTTTTGAAGACACTTTTCAGTCTGGTTAGATTAAAAGTTGGAGATTACACCAATCGGAAACCAGTATTTTAACAGTGTCAACTACATAGGTTGGTTGCATCTAAAAAAGTATGAAATTAGAGCGTGCTTTAAAAAAATATTCAAATATTCTTGCATATTTTCGGTACTGTCTAAAGGAATGTTATTTCTCACTATGTCCATTACTGAAGTACTGTGAGATTTTGACGTTTAACGGACGAAACACTTTTTTACAGCTGCCAAAAAAGTAGTCGGGAAAACATATATAAAAAAACTATAAAAGGTTGTCAACACCCAAAATAAAGTGACCCGTGGATTGTTTTTCCTCCTATTGCATTGTTGGGCTGAAAATAAGTTAGCAACTTGCTCGGCTTTAACAAGTTAAAATCATCCAACTCCACATGAGTCTAATGTGCAAAATACATAGTTGTATTTTGCCTGCCATGCTTCAGCATTACACCGCTGAAAGCATAGCATTTTTTCCATATTTCGAGGGGAAAAGTGTGCTTTTTATTTTTATCATAAAGCCACACACGCGTACTTTTCGTTGCCCGAAATGGAGAAAGGTTCCACAAAATATGTATTCGACGTGAAATTTTATATTTGCTCTCTATATTTTTCTCTTTGAAAATATATAAAACGACTGCAAAAGCGAAGTATCAGTGATATACCATAGATTTACGAGTTCGTATATTTTTCAACTCGACTCCAAAAACACGTGTTTTTATTTTCTGCTCTTGATTGTATTTTAAGTATTTTTTTTATTACGAAAGCAAATCTAAAAAGTCACATACTATATGTAGGTGATTTTCATCGCAAATGAAAAAAAAATACTAATTATTTCACATATATCGCAGTTGAAGAAAGGAACGTATAGCTAGTTCGACAGCGAAGAAAAAAATGATGAAAGATTTACAAAAAAATCTACGAGTATATATGTATTAAAATATAAGAAACTTTGGTGGTGCTAGAAAAACGCGGCACGTCTAATAAATATATTTATGAAAGAGGGAATAGTGAAAAACCTTTATAATAGGAAGGTATGCATGTCAAGGACGTGGCAGAGCAACGAAAGATGTGTGCCAGGATACAATGAAGTGGAGGTCAGTTCTTCCTGCTTATCTTGATAGAAACATGACGTGATGGTCATAGAAATGATGAAATATTGTTTTCTAGTTCTGTAATCCCGCTTTGATTTTTACCTATTCTCATAATAGAATATGGAGCAATACGCAACCGCAGGTTATTAAATGATTTCTTCCAATGATGAAGAATGAATATTAACTAATGTGTACACGAAAACAAAACCCAATATACTCGTATGTACATTCCTATTTAACATTTAATAACATCGGAATACATTATCAAATATCCGTTATGACAGACAACACAACACCGCATTCGCATACCAACAGCGCAACCTGCTGACCAATTTAAACGATTTATAAACAGGTGATGACTTAGGTAAATTGTCGCCCTTTAATGAGTAATTATCTGCCAAAAAAATAAAAAAATTCGGGATAATTTGATTAACAAAGGAAAAAAATTACAATACTTCAGAAAAGTTGAAAATAATTTTCGGTCATACCTATATGATATTTAGTAATATTTTCATATTTTGTCCAGTTGCATTTGAAACGTCGGCCATCTATTAAGCCAATTAATTTGGGGCCTTCGGGCTCGATTCCCGATGATATCCAAAAAAAATAACAAAAAAGGGTTTCAGTCTGGTAAGCGAGTTCATTAGGTAACAATTCTCACACGCGTCTAGTACTCGTATGTCTGCGAGTGTTTATTCAAGTGCGTTAGTGTTACCAACTGTTGCAACGATCAACCGCGAATTCCGTGCCTACTCCAGAGCCTCTAATCTAAATCCTCGATTACTGGGCTCGAAGAAAATATTGTCTTCCGGTTACGCTCTTTACTATGCCCGAATCACCAATTCTGATAAGTTGAAGGGTACCACCATAGGAAATGAGAAAGTAATAGTCATTAAATTTTAATATCGGCGTTTAGTATTATAATTTTCGTCTCATCACCTCTGCCGCCCCTTGCACCTATAGTTTTAAGGCCATGTCTCACTTGTTGATGTTACCAGGTGGGCCTGTTGTAAATACCAACGAAGCCCGAATGGGGGCATCGCATTTCTTGCACGCGTGTGTTGACACAAGTGCTGTATGTTGAACCACGGATTTAAATCTGGCTTTGCGAGAAGGAAACGTGTTCTTGTCGTGACTGTCACACTTACTGGTCTCATATGATTTAGGGGTAAATATAAGACACCGTTCGTGGGAATTAGCTAAGGTGTTTCGTATTTGGAAAGCTTAAAAAACTAGGCATTTCTTACATACTGGCAAGTTGAATTTTGATTGACATATAATATAAAATGTACATATTAATCTGACCGACTAATCAAATACCATAGTTGAGGAGGAAGACTGATAAAAGTAAAGTATGGGTGGACCAAGTGAATGTTTGTAATAAGGAAAGGTAAGGAGTAAGATAAAGTGAAGGATCTGTATAAGAATATATATAAATATAAAGGAAGCGAAGGAAATATGTTGTAATAAGAATGTGTGGCGTCGTTTTTCTTCTCTCATGTGACTTATTTCTCACAGTGATTCTTTTTATATCGGCTTTCCCTTTTATTCCACCACAGGTGTGATGATACATTATATAAATGTAAAGATCCTGCCTCTTATGAAATAGTCTAATTAATAAATTAAAATGTAGTGATACTTTTAAATGAAATAAATATGAAAGAAACAAACACTAGATAACGCGCCTAACGGCATTTATTATGTAGTAAAGATGGTCTACTGGTATTATGCACGATTTTTGCGGGATCGGAACAAATTAACTACGTTTATACCTGTTTTCTTGTGTTTAGAAAACTGTCGTATCGATTATACAAATGTTTTTTTTATTAAACTAAGTAATATATTGTACAAATATTTGTCAAGGCTATACCTATGGTATATACAAATTTATTACTAAATTAATCTTAATTATATGTTATAATTTATGAACATACTTAATCTTATTTTCCTACGTGTAATTGTATTTTTAATTTTTATAATCTTAGTATATGATTTCTTAGAAATAATTAACACCTACATACTACTTATAACTAGATAACAATTATTACAACTAATTATTTAGCAAGAACAAGTCCACTCGTTCAGGCTACTTGTATTCCATCACATTCACTCAGACCTTGGTCGTCCCAGCTAATACTGTAGGTGGACTAGTCAGGCAACAGATAATGCTTCGGGAGCCTGTGCTTATAACGGAAGGGTAGATCGGATTTACTTTCGTAAGCCCAGGGCGGCGATTAAGGGATTGCTGTGATTTTGTTGACTTTTATAGAACTTCACTGTCTAAGCGAGGATGTGGTGTTGTAGGGTATTTGACTACAGAGTATATAAATGGTATTTGACTACAGAGTGTATATTAAATTAAAAAAAAATGCATTAAAAACCTCCTTTACTTACCACATCATGAACCTAAATGAACCAACTATCCACTTTTTATTAGTAATTAGGAATATGGAAAACGTATTGAGAACAGAAACTAGACTAAAGGTTTTGTCCTGCGCCAATTCGATAATTGTGATTCATTGAATCCCTAATGTGTCCTGGTACAGTTTCTTTATCAGCTTTCCATATAAGCCCAGAACGACCAACCGAACGCCTTCCTGTCGGATCCGTCACAAAAGTGTTTCGATATTAATGTTTTCTTAATATGTAGTACCGGCGGTTCTATGCTAACATCTTCTTTGACACACTCTTTCGGTAAATATTCATATTTGATGGCCTTATATTATTTATGTGGGACAACAGACAAATTTAAAAACTGCAATTTTAGCTTTCTCGCTCAACTATACTTGGCTTATCACCGAACTCCTGAGCTAACGTTATATATGTATGTTATATATAGTATAGATACGGTGAACCCTATATATGTAATGCCGAATTCATTGTTTTCTTTTTGTTATACACAGCTTATTTTATTTCATTATATTTTCAAGTTTATTATAATAATAGGTTTGATTCTTGCGTAAAAGCGCCCTTGAGGAGAATCTTCTGTCTTAACTCTCTTTTTACTATTATTATTTTTGCCACAAGTATCACAATTGTTTCTTTATGAATACTTAAATAATGCAACATATTTTACCACGCTTTATTATGAAGTATTTAGTTACGTCAGAATAATGTGAAATATCTCATCATCGTTACCAAAATAATCTCTTTCCGCTAATTATATTTTATACTTAAAATTATCAATAACGATCATTGATCATTTTGGTTCCACGATAAGTAATCAATAAAATAGCAAATTACCCATCGCAATTATCCCATTACATTTGATGAGTAAATAGTAAATTTCAAATATAATACATTATACAGGCATTACGCCAAGTTAATATCATAATCAAACCGCAGAAATTTGATTACATAATGAGACTCTTCGTTCTGTGATATAATAATCAAAGTTTTTATTGAAAAATGTTATGACATAATGCATTTATTGCGGGATATCTTAAATTGTTATTACAATGGAAATTCTGTTGTTTTTCACCACATTTTTTACATTGTTTAATTTATTTATTACACAAATTTATTTCATTTACATAATAAACAATAAACTTCACTTCGTCTTTTTGGCAGGTTCTACAGAACTTTGAGATTTTATAGCTCTGTTGTACTAAACTATGCCACAAATTTCCTTCTATTCATTCCTGGGCACCAAGTGGATTAGTGGATTCTGGACTGGTTTCACTTTTAAAACTTATTTAGTCTTTATTTACGTGTTACATGCAATTTAATAGCGTTATTGTAGTAGTATTCGTTTCTGAGAAGTCGTGTGGCATTCAAAAATAATTTTTACTATAAAAAATGTTTTTGTCCACTTAGATGGTATATTGAAATTATTATTCCACCGGTTTCGATATTACAATGACCTTCAAAGGACTCCAATATAGTAAGTAAACAGTTGTTTACACTAATAATTATATTTGCTGTTAGCATAAATTTCAAAAATGTTTCTATCGTAAAATTAACAGCATTAAAGAGTGGCATTTAGTTATTTTATTTCGCATTTGATATAGGTTTAACCCAACTCCATCAAACAACAAGAAAAAAAATGAATTGTAGTCGAAATGTAGCATAATGACAACAGAAACAAGGTTAGTCATGCTTCCCTGTGAAGTGGCTCAGTTATATTTACAGTTTTTTAAGGAGTTTAATCCTTAATTTATCCATCGAGATGCAGAAGATATTAGAAAATTCGTTCAACACTGTAATTTCGTGTGCGAGTTATGCCATGGTGATAAACACACAAGAGAAATGAACACTGAACAATTTGAGATGGTGAATTATTATTGTCCTCTAGAAATATGATACAGTGCCCATCTACTTCTTACTATGGTAAATTTTGGTGTATTTTCGAAAGGTTCGTATCTTCAAAGCCATGTTACAGCAAAACCTTGCTTATTCCCGCTAATAATTGGTTCCGCCGACATCCCGGACTGTCTGAATCTGGACTCTTCAAGGAATTAAGCGTTAAGACTTTTTACCAATTTAAATGATACCAACGAAGAATAAAACGAGATGAAGTAATTGAAAAGTTTTTTAAAATTTTTATTGATCAAAACAATATTTAAATATTTAATTTATTATCAACTTAAAATTACAATATCGAAGTCTGCACATTTTCTTCCTTGATTTATTTCTTTGTCATTAAAAAATTGCATTCTTGTCATTAAAAAATTTACTTATTTTAAATTTTATATCATTCGTTAAAAAACCAAACTATAGTGAAGCCGGACTGTGCGAGGTTTTGCTCGACAACGTTATATATATTTCTACTACAATCTGTTTGTTAGATATAACATTATTCTTTTATCTTTCATATTCGAATTAATACTTTTGAACTTTTATCGTGCATCTATTTATACTTTTTATTTATTAAATTTTTCTTCGTTTGTTTATATATTGTGTTGCGTTTCACCTCCCTATATACCACCTGGAATTAAGTCTTATTGATAACGAAACTAAGCTGACTCTGCAAATGAAGTGAAAGTGATGTCAATGGGAACTGCATCGACTGATTTATGATAGAATGCACCCGACATACGAGCTGCAGCGCTTCGCCTTCGCTTTCCTGACTGCATCCGGCACTATTGTTGAGCAAAATCAAATAATTTGAATTCTTCCGCGAATGCAACACGGTTTATTGCTCTTTGATTGTTTCAAGTAATTATGATCATTGATGTGAATGCAAAATCATTTTATATAACTGTTGTAAAAGCTATGTCAATTGATAATTGGAATTCGTTAATGGATTCGTGTTTTTAATTCAATTAATTAAGTTTTTGTTTAAGTGTTCTTATATTTTTTTAATGAAATGGATAGTTATTTTATAATATATGAAAGTTTGCAGTAGTTGATCAGAATTCACAGTTTAGCATTCTCAGTTTATTGAGTTAGAGCTTATTTCGTAGAACTAGAATGATATTTTTGTAAAATATGTTTAAGTAATTGTTCGAAATTTCATCCAATTATCTTCATCATTTCTCCTCTGTGTGCCGTGTCTGGTCTTCCTACCGTTGCCTATCATTCCTGAAAAATATCCATGCTTACGGTGGCACGGAATAGGTATAGATACCTGTCTATTCGTGAATATTGTGACCCGTGTTCATCAATATTAATTTTAAGATGTTGTATTTTACTCCTTTCAAAATATGATCCAGATAGACAATCTGCTGTTATTTTTTTAGTTCAAAAGCTCCTCTTCCTGCACGGCGTATTCCGTGTTTCAGATGCGATGCGTTTTATAGCATACCTAATTTAGCTGTCGACTGGTTTATGGTGTCTGTTTACGGTGTTTATGGTATTTTGTTTTCATCTGCATTTATTTTCATTACATAGACTCGATGAGATATATTATACATAGTTAAATTTCTTATTTAACAACCATCAAGAAGTTTTTTAAACAAATAAATATTATTTTTTTATAAAATACATTTATTTAAATTTTTTATTATAAAACAAGTTAAGTCTCAAGATAGAAAAGTGATTTCTGGAGATATTAGATAAGGAACTTCCCCGCATATGTTTAGAAATACATATTTGGTAAGAAAATCGCAGAAAACCTATAAAAGGAAGACTAGCTACAAAAAAGTCTTTTGTAGATCTTTCTATATGTGATAATAACACATTCGGCTTTAGGTATAATGCAGTGTGTGTGTATGTGTGTGTGTGTGTGTGTGTGTGTGTGTGTGTGTGTGTGTGTGTGTGTGTGTGTGTGTGTGTGTGTGTGTGTGTGTGTGTGTGTGTGTGTGTGTGTGTGTGTGTAGTGTTCATATATTTTGAAAAGACTCCCAAAAAGGATTGTCTTCAAGTGCTTCCTAAAGGCACACACGCTATCCTTAACACTTTAGCTAACCTAAAGATGACAATGATCGATCCAATTGAAATGTTACTCGTGAAAATAAGCAATAACTTAAAATAAAGATCCTCAATTCATTTATTTTCACGCAATACTGATATGACTGTTGCAATAACATTTATTTTCACGCAATACTGATATGACTGTTGCAATAACATTTATTTTCACGCAATACTGATATGACTGTTGCTTCTTCTTCTTGGTCTAGGTCGTACGACCTGTTTGTGACGGTGGGCTGTCCCGGGATGATGACATCCAGCTGTCCTACCATCTTTTCGGTGGCCTTTCTGGTAATCTCGTGCTGCTACAGTTTTCAGTCTTAGCAATTTTCGCAAGTCTTGTATCCTCCATGCGGTCTACATGATCCCTCCAGAAGCGCCTTCTGCTTCTTCCCCACCTCACTATGTCTTCAACAACACAGACATACTTGATCGTCTCATTTCTGATCCGATCTTTAAGAGTTCTGCCTGCGATGGAGGGTAGGGTTCTCATTTCCGCCACACTGAGAAGGTTTTTTGTGCTGTTGGTATCGGCTTTCACTTCTATCCCATATGTCATGATGGGGCGGACGCATGTCTTATATATTGACTATCTTATATATGACTGTTGCAATAAAATTTATATAAACACGTTAAAATGTGATCAAAATAAAAGTATATTTTTTTAAAAGTGGCTTCCCTGTGTTCCTGATGGAACATATATGGTTATAAATAATAAAAGTAGTTATTTTTTTCAAATATAATTAAATTAAATTAAATTTTTACATGGCCCCTGATTCAGTTGAACTTTTTTGACCCATGATTTTTCCGTGCCGTGCATAATTATTTGAACGGGAAAACACTAGTATCACGTAGATAAAAAAAACGACTTTATGTGCTGACAAGCAGCTTTAGAGACACTCCGTAATATTAAAGTATAATATATTCGTATTGGCCAGCAGTAATAAATTCTGCATTGCACTTTCGTATCTCAGTCCAGTCACGTAACTAAGTGAATTTTACGTGCAAAGTATTTTATTACTGGTATTTTGATAGTAAAATACTTCCAGGAGCCAAAAAAAAACACTGAGAATAATACATGCGGTGACAATGTATGACAGAACATTGAATAGTGTAATTAAGAATGAGTGTGTACTTAAGTAGGTAGAATAATATATAGTAGTGTGAGATGATTTGGGCATGTATTGGAATGAATGAATGAAGAAATATTAGTATAACAAATGTACAGTGCAAACGTGAGTGGAAAGCGTGACAAGTGAAGACCAAGGAAAGTATTGTTGAATCAAGTATATGATATTTTAAAAGAAGGAAATGTGAGAAGTTAAAGTAACCGTTGGAGCTATGTGTGTATTGGTCTAAGGGAGGCGAAAGATATGTGTCGTGAAAGGAAAGTTTAGCGCTTTATCCTCTGCCTACCCCAGCAGAAAAACAGCGTGATGCTATGTATTTTGATGGTTTTAAACCCAAGCTATGAAGTTATTGTTTTTTATTATTACACTTCTGTTATATACAGTTTAACCTGGCGGATTTATTATCAAATGATAATCTCTTACAACCGGAATGGTATGGTGGGAAAATTAAATAGGTATCCTTTTTTAAATATGCTAACAGTAATCGAACCCGCAACATTTGGGCCGGAATGCAGGTGACTTATACCGTATACAGGACACTGCAAGGAAAGTTCTAATCAGCGATCCGATGGAGCGTAGAAGAGTGGACAGACCAACGCTTAGATGACTAGATATGTTAATGTAACAGAACTACCGCACACGTGGTATAACCAATTGAAGACGGAAAGCTCCTGAAAGATAGGGGGACAGAGAATCCTATATGCATCCATGACCAATCCTACATTTTAGGGCTATTGATAATGATTATTGTAATACATCGACACACCATTAATTCTCAGTGGACACATTTCCAAAGCTTACTTGATTACTAAATTTAAATTTTTCACATTCACTTTCCAGTTTCATACATATACCATATGTATATTAGCTCTTAGTAATAACAATAATAATGTACCATAAACACAATTTATACAGCTTCGTTTAGAGATCAGACTCTTCTAAAAGGCGTTCTAACTCGGGACTCGAACCTAATATTACAGACAGTAAAAATGTAACAATAAATATATTGTATGTTGAGGGTAGGGGTAGGATGGTAGCGGCTGCGGCAATTAGATTAGGTGCTTCCCCGCACCTGCATATGTTTATATAAAAACATATATTGTAAAAAAATTACCATAGGAAGTCGATCAATTAGGGATAAGGATGAGTATTGTATAAAGTTAGGGACGAGAAATAAACTAAAACATTATTGTGAACTATAATTTTTCCAGTTTTGAACTTTATCTTTTAATGCCCCTTGTTTTCTATCGTACTCGCCTTTCAATATCTAGATATTAAATGTAGAATAAAACGAGGGAAAATTCATCATATTCAATGAGTATTTAAAAATTATATTTATTCCGTCTTATAGCTCAAATTGCTTACAAATTTGGAACTCTTCCAGGATGGGATATACTCTTTTCGTGGTTATAGTTCATATATAATTAATTTTAAGGTTTTCGCTTCGTTTGAGGCAGCCAATATTTTATCTTATATTTTTACTATTCATATTACCAAATAAAATCTTAAACTATGTTTAACATAATATAGTTAAATATCTGAAGAGATTTTATTTTTGCTTTGATAATTTGTTTGAATAACATGTTATATTTATTCATTAAGTAATTAATAATGATATTTATTAAGATGTGCCAATTTTATTAAATATTTAAAAAATTTTATAATACTCAATTGGCAAACCGAATATCTCAATTTTACTCATTTTCAGTAGGACACTTTCATAAGAAACTAAAAATTTAACAAACACATTTTTTTTGTACATCAAATCTGATTTTAAGTAGCATTCACTCATTGAAGCAAAAAAATTCAAGTACGAGTATATCAGCAAAATGAGAGGATATTTTTGCAATGCTGTGTACTTGTACTCAACGATTCGCCTTTCCATTAAAACAATGTAAATTGGAAATGTATTGTGGGTTATAAAAATAAATGAATGAATAATTAGACAATCGTGTATTGTTTTGTTTTACACATAGCGTGTTTATTGCTTGGAAGAAATTTCTTTCAAGCAACCAAAAATATATATATTGTCAGTAGCCGTTGCCTTATAGTTAGTATTCATGCTAAATAATCGAGCGCCCCAGGTTCGATTCCTGGCGGATTCACTTCCGAGCTGGTTTTATACTTAGGCCATTTTACATCTGAATTAATTTTTTTTGTAGCATATATACTAGATAACCAGATGGCTCACTTGTTAGCGATATTGGTATCCCTCAACCTCATTTTCTGTAGAACCAATTCCTCTTGAGGTGATCGTTATATTTGAGAAACTGTGCTCAAATTATCTATAAAAATATCTTTATAAGAAAACCGGTATGAAATATTTTACTTTTAGGTTTCATCTTGAATTGAATCCGAAACTACGGCATGGAAATCAAACAATCTACCTACTTAACAAAATAGGTTGTCATTTTAACTTGCACTAATGATACAATTTTTTCTGTACAACTGATACAAAACTGTGATACAAATTTTTCCCATTTAATTTATCTCATATTTCCCTTTAAAATTTTGAGAGAATTTTATTCTGATTTTTTTTCTCTATTTATCCTCAAAAACATCTAATTCTTTCTGAAATTTGTACCTGTTTGAATAATTCGATAATCTTTTTCCATCCCCATGTGTATGTGTTGATACAAATAAACCGAATTCTCTTCTATTCTCGATGCGTGGATTCGTGTGGCGGCGGCGTTCCAAAACGTGATAGAGAATCAAGCACTTAATCCGATTAGGGTTTATTCAATAGAGCCTGCCGACTGACTAAACCTGCAGGCTTACCTTGGAATATGTACATACTCCGCAGATAGTAAATAGAAACCTTTATTCTCCAAATACTTTGCCTAGCGAGCACGTACAACTTGGGGGTTGTGAACTTTCTTGGCCAAATCGTGTAAAGTACGTGCGTATCTACTTTAATAAAATAGATATAGATGTTAACAGAACCATTTTGTGACAAGTTTTTATCATAAGAAAGTGGTTCGAAAGTAATGTAATGAATTTGTGATTTCTAACTAAAACCTCTTTTTTTCGCTTGAAGAAAGGGTTTGAATTTTATTTACTTTACTTAAATTCAATGGTGTTAGCTGGTAGAAAAAAAAATATGGTTTTAAATCACGGATTAGTGATTAAACGTTTGCCGATTTTGGTACAGTAACCAAGCGGACGACCTCTGTGGCCAACATGGTAGAACGGTTGTTTTCCAGCCCTGAATTACAGATTTGATTTCCGTTGGAAAACTGTTTTTTTCTTTTGTTGTTTATAGTTAAGGTATTAACGTTGTGGAGGTTTAAAGACATTGTAATTTATTTTTATCAAACACTGTTTATTCCACTTTTTTGTGACGGTATAACCCTACCGGTTTCAAGGCTTTCACCTCATCTTCAAGGGAGCGCAAACAAGACTCAAGAGTCTTTTTTGCGCTCCCCTGAAGATGAGGTGAAAGCCTTGAAACCGGTAGGGTTATACCGTCACAGAAAAGTGGAATAAACAGTGTTTGATAAAAATAAATTACAATGATTTTTTCTTGTTGGTTTGTAAGACATTACCACATGATAATAAACCCAGACTGTATTGGAATATAGATAATCTTTGTTATGTGTTTCACTTCAAAACAAATCGCATTTTGATTATTTTTCTAATATTCATATAAGGTGGCACAAATGCTACCAATGGAAGATCCCTCCAATTATTTTTGTAAACTTAATGTATTGTTATTATGTCAACAGTTGTGAAACAAAAGTACAAACCTTGTACGAAATTGCTAGCTTCGATAGTTGCAAACTTATTTTTGTGGAATAATTTGAAAGGAATAATAAATATTAATTAATAAATAATCCACGGTCTCGGAAGAATTTTTAGTACAATATTCGCCAAAAAAATCGAGAATCGACCGATCGTAATGTTGAAAAAGTATGTCATCAAAAGAGACCAGCTTTGCACTACCATATGTCCGATATTATTTTTGAAAATAGACAATAAAGATACTACATAAACCAGTTTTTTTTTCAATGATTTTCAAAATAATCTTCTTAACGTTCCTCTGCATGTTGGAGGTTGTCAATCATCTTCGCTATTTTAATTTTGTCTGCCGCTTCTCTAAACAATATCTCCGTGTTACAGTGGAACCACCGTCGTAAGTTCCTGAGTCAGGAGTCCTTTCTTATTTCTACACTTTGTTTTCCTTTTATCTTTCCCTGTAATATGGGTTGGGTGATTTCATATTTGATTCCTCTCACGAAATGCCCAAAGTATTCCAATCTTATTTTAATGCAAGTGAGTATTACTTTGTCTTCATAGGCCACTTTGTCTACCCTTGATCTGATCACTTTGTCTACCCTTGAAATCTTTAACATTACCCTGTTGCATCACATTTTAAATGATTCTATTTGTTTTGTGGTGGCTTGAGTTAAGAATAATAGGCACACCAAATCAAATGCTGACATTTGTTCCACCCTGTATAATCGTAACACATTCACACCCACCTGTTATTGTCTGATGTGATGACAAGAGTAAAATTCAATGGATAATTCAGTTTTCGCACATCACATCCTGAGCATATAATTACCCCGATTTAATTATAGTATTTGCATCACATCACGGCAATTGAAAGTGATGTAAAAAAATATTCTATTCAAGAGTAGTATCACCGAGATAAGTATCTTCCCACGACTCATAAACATAATACTTTTACTTTCGTCATAAATACTAGTATATTATACATTCATAATACATTAAGATGTTTTTTTTTAAATGTAAGGTTTGTTATGACGTTAGCCATACTCTGGGAATTTTATTATTCAACTATGTAACGTCTACTGTTAACGATGTTTTCGTAAAAATATAATCAATTTATATTTGTAATTAATTTTATTCTATCTTAGTTTTCTTTAATAACGTTATTTTACAAACGATAATTAGAAGCATATAAATTAAATGGTTCTCTTTCTTTTTTTATTAATTAACCTTTTCAGACCTGAAATTGTTCTAAGAATTAAAAAAAATTCTTGCTTGTATCGTATTAGTTTAGATAGATGGCGCCCAAAACGTGCAAAGTCTATTATACTACACTTTGTTATCATTGGGAACAGAAATATAGCACAAAGTTGTTAACAAAGTGCATATGAAATATGTATCCAATATAATAGACGCCAGGTCTGAAGAGGCTAAGAAAACATTAGCGCCACTGAATAAATTAAAATAAATATGGTTCAAAAGTAAGCTAAAAACAGGAGGTCAATAATAACTATGAAGTGATGAAGAAAAGCACTCTGATATGGTTTGGGCACGTAGAACGAATGAATAAAGAAAGATTAACTAAACAAATGTCAAGTGCAAATGTAAATGGAAGGCGTGGTAGAGAATGAGCTAGGAAAATATGGTTGGAACAAGTGTATGATATTTTAAAGAAGAAAATGTAAAAAGTCAGAAATATCGTTAAATTTATATAAGTTTACAGGTGTGAAGGTGGCGAAAAATGTGTGTTGTGATAGGAAAGTCTGGCGCTCCTCCTCTGCCTATTGCGACAGGAAAATTATGTAGTAGTGTGTATGTATTTATGTATTGGGTGTTAACATACTATAAGTTGTGTCCGTTTTTTCCAAATTTAAAAATGAGCACCAAAAGTAAAACAAAATGATAAAGGTTATACGTCATTCGAAAGAAACTTTTCTGCTCTACAAGATATTGTGTTTGCTTTTACGTTACATATATTATTTTATTTGATTACAAGCCTTCAAAATGGAATATCAAGTAGACGAAAGTGAGCATTTTCGACACCTCCTTCTGTTCGCGTTCAATCGAGGGAATAAAGCTGCCAAAGCTGCTCGCAATATTTGCGAAGTGTACGGTGAAGATGCTATGAATGAAAGGACATCTCGTCGATGGTTTTTGCGTTTCAAAGACGGTAATTTCGACCTGAAAGACATGGAGCGTTTCGGACAACCAGTGGACTTCGATGAGGACCGCTTAAACCATATTATTCATGGAGATTCCCTCCAAACCACCGTAGAATTGTCTGAGCAGATGAATTGTAGTCACATGACTGTATACCGCCATCTTATATAGACACAACTTATGTTAACACCTAATGTTATAATATTTTTTCCAATTATTCGTGTGTTAAGAAACTGTTTTTTTGTCATATTTTATATAACAACCAGAAAGAAAAAAATATCTAAATAAAATTATATCAATTGACTTAAAACATATAAAGAAAACCGTACTGGAACTAACGTTTCTAAAATAGGAACAAATATGAATCCTGTTGTGCGCCCTCTAGAAGTCGCATCTTAAGGCATCAAATATCAAATAATTGTCATTAAGGACATTGCATAAGATATGACACTAAACGTACTCAAAATCGATAATATTAAAGAAGAACTGCTTTTAAATATTGAAAAGCCAAAAAAGATCGTAAATATTGTTCTCCAATTATAATATGTTTAAAACCACTACAAGTAATTAAGAAAAAATTAAAACTATTATTTAAATGTGCATAACTCATTTGATCAAATAATTTAAGATACGAAATGTCAACTCATAGCAGTGTTTCTTAATCTTTTAGAGCTGTGACCCACATACGGGTAGTTTTAATTTTGTTACTCGAGTAAATATTAATAAAATTACACATAATCAAATAATTTTTATTTTTCGGTGATATAAAATAAAACACTTATATTGGTAACCATATTATATTTTTGGAATATCATAGAAGATATGCTGCACGTTAGGTCATCTTCAGGCTGCAGTCTGTTTCGCAATGTGTTTTTTTTCCTGTTATATTTACTGCGAGTTGACAACCTTGACGAATTCTAAATTCCGTGAAGTTGTTATTTTCGATGTGCAGTGGCCCGTTATTATGCAAAAATATTATTATTTGTTGAAAATATTTCGCGATCTATTCAAACTGTCAACTGACTGACACAGGTTTGGGTCGCGACCCATTGGTTAAGAAACTATGACTTATTGTCATTGATTTGACACACTTCATTTGTATCCTCTCGCCGCGAGGGGGATGTTGTCGTAAACTTCCACGGAATAGTGATTTAGTTTCCTTTATTATCTCTCTGAGTATTTCTGATAAAGCCAAATATGTAGTGATGCGTTCTTTAATTACTCCAGGCGAAGACTTGGAATAATGATGAGTCGGTCTTTTTATTATAAATACTTTACACGCGTTATTCTAAGGTTCGTATGTAATTAATTTACTCGCATGAATTTAAATTAACCTTTTCACGACCCATATCCGTATTTAACTTGTTAAAAGCGTATGACTAAAGGATAATTTAAATTTAATCAACAAATTTTCACATTACTTTGTTCATTAAGCGACTGTAAAGAAACAAATGGGAATTGTTTCATTATGAAAATAAAAATAGGCGTTATATGAGTATATGTTACTTGGCCAAAGAGGCTTTTGATTGTTTTTATATAATAATATAAAGGTACATTATTTGACTAATAAAATAAACAATTAGGAATTTAATTAAGCAAATCAAGAGACCAAACCACGTATTTTTTTTAATATGGAATTTTGTTTCAACCTGATGGAAAATTTGCCTTGTACTGGCCCATTATCCTCCGCAGATTTTTTTTTAATTCTAGGGATCTTTCTTCGACCCTTTTAAATATCGAACAATACAAAATCTATTTATTATATTGTAGGTTAAAATTTTTGTGTAATGAAAATTGTGACGTTAGCTGGGCTTGTAGTGAGTGTACATAGCGATAAAAACTTGACATATTTTTATGATGACCTTTTAAAGTGTCTAATAGATGATCACACATCTAATCAATGTGTTATAATGTATTATACATCGGTGTGATGAGAGGCTAGTCCTGATGTTAGCTGGGTTTGCAGTGCACTTATCCAATAAAACTTGACATATCTTTATGACGACCCTTTTAAGTGTAAGTACTGACCCATAGATGATCACATATCTAATCAATGTGTTATAATGTATTATACATCGGTGTGATGAGAGGCTAGTCCTGATGTTAGCTGGGTTGGTTGTGCACTTGTCCAATAAAACTTGACATATTTTTATGACGATCCTTTTAAGTGTAAGTACTGACCCATAGATGATCACATATCTAATCAATGTGTTATAATGTATTATACGTCAGTGTGATGAGAGGCTAGTCCTGATTTTAGCTGGGTTTGTAGTGCACTTGTTCAATAAAACTTGACATATTTTTATGACGACCCTTTTAAGTGCAAGTACTGACCGATAGATGATCACATATCTAATCAATGTGTTATAATGTATTATACATCGGTGTGATGATAGGCTAGTCCTGATGTTAGCTGGGTTTGTTGTGCACTTGTCCAATAAAACTTGACATATTTTTATGACGACCCTTTTAAGTGTAAGTACTGACCCATAGATGATCACATATCTAATCAATGTGTTATAATGTATTATACGTCGGTGTGATGAGAGGCTAGTCCTGATGTTAGCTGGGTTTGTAGTGCACTTGTCCAATAAAACTTGACATATTTTTATGACGACCCTTTTAAGTGTAAGTACTGACCCATAGATTATCATATACATATCTAATCAATGTGTTATAATGTATTATACATCGGTGTGATGAGAGGCTAGCCTTGATGTTAGTTGGGTTTGTAGTGCACTTGTCCAAGAAAACTTGACATATTTTTATGACGACCCTTTTAAGTGCTAGTACTGACCCATAGATGAGCACATGTCTAATCAATGTGTTATAATCAAAAGGAGTTCGATTAGTTTTAGCTTGGTGATATTAAAAATATTGCTTGGGGATATTAAAAATGTTATAAGATGGATCAAAAATAGAAAATAAATTTATTATTTTCAATTTATTAAATTATAATTTAGTTTTTTGTTTAATTTATTCATCAGAATCTTGGTATGATAAGAATCCAGTTCTAATGTTAACGGAGTGTCTATTGTAATGGGCTAAGAAAGCTTTACATTTTTTTTTAATAATCGTTTAAGATTTTAAGTACTGAAACAAATAATTTGAAATAAAATTTGAAATCAAGACCGAACCACGTTTATTTTTTAAATTGTATTTTTTTGAGCCTTCCAAAAAATGTTTAAAGCCCTTGCATTAAAAACCAGACATACATTTTTTTATCCCATCGGGAATCAGACCCGTAAACTTCAGGTTAGAAATCAAGTGTTTTATCGACGATGTTTATAAATGCAGAGGGTGGCCACAAAAAACATAATTTAAAGTTCCATTTAGTCAGATTTAAATCGCATATGCCAAATAGAGCATGCAATCGTGTTGTTTGGCTGGCATTATATGCGTTTCAAAGGGGCGTTGGGTGTTCTTATTTTGTTTTTCGCTTTTAGTTTGCATTGATGTTTCTATTTATTTCTGTTAGTAGCATTACTATTTTCTTAAATTCTTATTAACACTCCACACGTTGCTACCTACCTAGAGAGGCGCCTTGCACCGAAAAAGACTTGATTCGTTGAATGTCCAGTGTTATCCACTTGGCAGAATTCTGGACGAAAATAATTTTATGCCGTTGATACGATAAGAAGAAGAGAAATCAATATTACCACAATTAAGAATTTTTCTTTCATTTATTTCCAAGTTTCATTTATATAACCTTCCATTTTTTTGCTTGCTGCGTGGTAAGCAATACAAATCTTTTATAAGAAGTTTTTCTCCAGCTTTAGAAGTAAAGGCCGCCATTGGTAAATTTTGGCCTTTCCAGAAGTTTTTGACGTGAAATATAAAAGTTCGCCAAAGTTTTCATCCCTTCCTCGATGATTCGTGCACTCGACCTCCCCTCGTCTCATCTAGTGTTCTTACCAAGCCATATAAACTTTAATGGGGTAAGTTTTACTTTGTTTCGAATATTTCTATGTGTTATTTAATGATTGCCTACTTCCACGTACAGCAATCCCTCGATTAGTGCGGTAAATTTGTACTTGAAAAAATGCGCATTAATAAAAAATCTGTGTTCAATACAAAAAAGGTGACTGGTTTTAAAATACTTTTTTTATTATTATTATAATATAAATGTCGAGTTGAAATGATCAGTATTTTTTATTTAAAACAAAAGCAATTAGGACAGATTGATGTATAAAAAGTTTTAATTATTACTTCATTTTTTGTTTAGCAATATTGCAGTTGTTTTTCTTACATATTCTGTAGCAGCTAAAATATTTTTTTCCCAATTTCAGTGAACTTGCATGCTTCATTTAATGTTCAAATCAGCATCTATAATTAGTTCCTTTAGAGTTCCAAGAGTGCGAATATTTTGTCGAATTCGTAAATGCTTTTGACGGTTTATCGATTTCCGCTTAACAGCTATATATCCATCTTCAAAAACGAGCTCTTTTTCAAAATCAACAAGACCACTATTGCTGAGTTATTTTGTATGACATTCAAGTAATTTACGTACATTTGCATTATTTATATTATCTCAACGTAGCTCTCTTCCAATGTTAATTATTTCTTTGATAACATTCAGCTCTCTCATATTTCGATAGCAACGCATTAAATCAAATTTCTCACCATTTGCTTTAATGTAGGGTCAAATTATAAATCGCACAAAATTTAAATCGCATTTATTGAAACTATACTAATCGAGGTATACCTGTGCTGAAATATAATATTAAATAATATACGTACGAAATTCTGCGATACTTCGTGTAAATAACTAATTAAACAAATTAAAGGTGGGAGAAAAGTTTTTTCTTACACAAACTGTATTTCAGGCAAAACGTCCAAGTGTGCCCCGCATCGGAAAGACGTATATACGTAGTATCATGTTGTGTCCCTTTCGGGGTGGGCAAGAATAACAGATCTTCAATATTTTCTTTCCATGCATATAGCTTTCGCCTTCTCCACATTCCCTACATCTCGTAATGTACATTCTTCTAATATTTATATTATTTATACTTCCACTCGAACCAGTCACGATTTCCTCGATCGACCTGTTTCACGCGCACTTGACAATTATTTGGTTATTCATTCTTTCCACATGCACAAACTACGATTATCTTAAAGCTTCTTTCTCCATCTTACTTAAAACATCCATTTTATCCACGCATTCACTTCTAATGTCTCTATTCTGTCTTCTTTCATACATTGACACTCCACAAATTCTTAGTGAACGCATCGGCTAAGTCCAAGTTTCACTTGTATACGTCAAGGTGGACACCAACACACGATTATATTTTGTCTATTAATCTTCAGATACTAGACAATAAATCCGCGCCATGCACTGTTTGAGAGTTTTTATTGAACTGTTCTGTCATAAAACGGTGCTTGTATATGAAATATTCACGGGGTTAACTACTTACTACTACTACGTACTACTTTCATAAGCACGTTTTATACCAATTTCTTAAATAAAATACCTTAATAAACACAAAAATACCGCCCCGACACATCAATTGAAAGCTGAAGTCAAAAGTCTTCTTTCGTTACTATTATTTATTGAACACTATAGTTATCAGGATTTGATTATACTATAATTGAATTATTACAACACGCGCATCATTTTATTTACAGAAGGGAAAATAAAATACCTTAATAAACACAAAAAATACCGCCCCGACACATCAATTGAAAGCTGAAGTCAAAAGTCTTTCGTTACTATTATTTATTGAACACTATAGTTATCAGGATTTGATTATAATTGAATTATTACAATACGCGCATCATTTTATTTACAGAAGGGAAAATATTTAGACACCTGTTATTAAAAAACAGAACTATCTTAATTATTCTGGACAATAATGGACTGACATCTATTTTTAGATTAAATTTTTTTTTTACTTTGGACGAAACTCCGAACATTCCGCATAGATCTGGGTAATTATAAATACGAGTATATAATTCAAACTTCCCACTTAACATTTTTTTCAAAATCTAGTTTACTTGATCCAACTACGTTTTCTTACTTCTAGTGGAAATTAAAAGCCGTGCTTAAGATGACGTGCATGAAAAAAAGTATTGAGATAGTTCAACCACCTAGAAAGAAATTGTGATGAAATATTAAAAAAAAAAATTGGCTGATTGCAAAGTTGTTGATTGAATTGAATAGTGTATTATTCTTTTCGCATTAATATCAAATTGATATGGTGAGGTGCGGGCAGCTGACGACGGACGCTCTAGTATCGTGTGAGCAACTGTGTATGTATATATTTTTTTTTTTTTAATATTTTGACTCTTGTACTTTTGTTATAAATTGTTTTTTTAAATTTTAATATTGTTTTGTAAATATTGTACATGAAGCACAAACTACTTTTTTTAAATTATTTTCGTAAGATACATTGTTTATGGGAAATAAAAATAAAATATGCACGACGTGGCGTATGTATCAACAAAGCCGAAACGATATATGTGCAATAGGATTTAATGAACTAGAGATAACTCCTATCTGTCTATTCCAATAGAGACATTGCGTGATGATGATGATAAATATGTAGAAACAATAACATTTTTGCACATAACCCGAGTAAATTAAAGTTGTGGTACATAATTACATAACAGAATTACCTATTTTTAAATTCGTTTCGTCTAGTTGAACCGCTTTGTCGTAACTATTACCATTAAAGTTAATTCAACAAGAACAGTTACACGAAGTAGACTGTATCAAGTATTCGATTTAACGGAATGACTGGTACTAGAGGAAATAAATATGGGTATATAACGCTGTTTTATGAACGCATCTAGAATATATCATTGCACAAAAGGCAAACTAGTTCATATTATGTTATTTTTATCCAAGATCTCGGCTTTAATTTTGTAGAACGTCATATTAGAGTATTTAATAATAAATTAGTTAGAGCTGCATGGCCGCGTGGTAACGCACTGGACTTTCGTGTAGAAGGTTGCAGGCTCGAACTCCGCGCTATTCTACTCTCCTCGAATGACACAAGACATTTTTCACCCTAGTATTCGGGGGTATAAGGATATCTTTGATTTCGCTCATATCTATTCTTTAAAAAAAAAATGCTGGTGTGCTCAAATCGTCTCACTTCAGGTGTGCCATTGGGTCCAGTACAGCGGTGTGGCCGGTGAGTTTGCTGGTGTGCAACGGTTCACTCACTTAAAAAAAAACTCCACGGCACAGCTTTGATTTCCAACTTAATTGGCGTTAGAATGGTGAAGGCGTCCTTGACTACAAGGTCCAGCAAAAACGACGACTTTGTTATAACACTATTACTTCACGACACGTGTTTCTACATCCTATCTGGAGGCTCTCATCAGGTAGCCATTATGCACTGTTCATGTATTTATTTCTGATGTTTTAATTCCGCTTTCTTTCATGTATGGACACTCTAATTTTTTTTCTTTAGTTTACAAATTTCCACAGCATATCTTACTTTTATTCGACTTCTGCCACGACCACGATTCACTCCCACACGTCAAAGTGGGTATCAACACACGATAATGTATTATCAATTTTGCTACTTTTGATATAGCGTGGTTGTTCTACTCATGTATCGTCAGATTTCTGTCAAAAGTTGGTAACTTACATTTTATTATTTCTGAGCTATTTCAATTTAAGTGTTTCCAATGTATGGAAATACTTCAAACAACATGCAAAAAAATCATAACATTCTTTGGGCATGTTGCTAGAAAAATGGTGAAAGTCTAGAGAAGTAGGTGATCATTGGGATTGCTGGGATAACGGGAGCAAGATGAATGCGTCCTTTGAGGTGGGATGATAAAATAAAAGAGTTAACCTTTCCCTTCCTGTGCTAAAAGAAACCGCGCGTTCCGATGCTGTGTATTCAATACACATGTAAAAATGAGCGATTTCAAATCAGAAAAATAAGAATATTCATAGCCAATCGCTTAAATTAATTAAATTTGAAGTCAAAAGTGATAATAATTGAAATTTAATTGTTGAAAACATGAAAAAAACATCGGCCGACGTTCACAAAACGGGCGAAGAGACCACCTCAAATGAAAGCCTGAGAGCTACTGAAACAAGAGAAGCGGGCGAACTGAGATTCTATTTCTTGCGTTCCCATATACCGAAGTAGAGGGAAAGAGAGACGTGAATAGCGTCGCTTCCTAACCCATAACGGTTTTTTAGAATGAATATACCTACGTCACACACTGGCACACGTTTGATTGTATTGTTGAATTTATTCCCGATTTTCACAAAATATCTCTGATGTGGCCGATAAGCGCTAATTATTATTAATATTATTTTTTTCATTCAACGCATAAATTTATTACGGAGGAATAACTTAAATCTGAACCCAGTAGGTATTTATTATATTTATAGAGATATTTAAGTTTTTAGAAGTAATATGTGCTAGTTACACTTCGCAGGGAAGGAAGGGTTAATAGGATTTCTTTAAGCACTGCATTCAACAAAGCCCAAAACCGGGACGGATGGAGAAAGGTGGCACATCGAGTTCGAGACATAGCAGAGGACCACGGTGCTCACCATTGAGCACACGACGAAAAAAACGACGAAATGTACGTGCATTTATGCACATACCAAATTTCCCATGTGTGAAAATTATATTTCCAAGTAAAAATCAATTCCAACTTTTTACCTGACATGTACAGTAATTATATTAAATGATAATTACTAATAAATCTTACTTTTGTACTTAATATGTCAAATGTTGTACTTAATATGGCGTACCATTTGTGGCAAAAACTAGACGATATACGAGTATAAATACTATTGAATACGTAGCTCATTTAATTATATATTTTATTTCAATGGTCAAATTACATTTTAGATACAATACAAACATAAAAAGCAACAAGAAATATAATTTAACATTGACATTTAAGCAGTATTATACTCGTACAATAAAAACACAGTATAAATCGAGCAACACAACAAAGCAAATCAAAGTCTTGTTTGTGGTCCCCTGAAGATGAGATGAAAGCCTTGAAACCGGTAGGGTTATACCGTTACAAAAAGTGGAATAAACAGTGTTAGATAAAACAAAGTACAAAGCAAATCTATTCAATTCATCCCAGCAAGAATAACTTCTTCACTTGACTTGTATTATATTTGTAGTAATTTGAAAATCCATATAATGCCCATATTGATTAGCAAATCTGTGCATTCTTACTATATACATAACATATATATTCAATACTTTACATAGCAAAAGTCATGTAAAAAAAACGAAAAGTGGCGTTTTTGTTCACTCTTGTGAATAAATATATTCGATTATATTATACTTGTTTGAAAAACAAACACAATCCCATCCTTTTCCATGTTCACAAAATGATAAATCGAGTCGAAACGAAGGCCATCCACAATGACGGGGGTTCTTTTGATGTTGGATAATAATGCAACAGAAGTCAAAAACTATCCTTCATGTTATGAATAAGCGGATAAAACAATGAATTATGCATCACATAATTTGCTATTGTGTTTTTTTTTCTCTCTCCAGCCTACAGCTGTTATGAATGCCAGTGATTGAATGAAACTGAACGTATGTAGTATCTAATATCATAAATTGTTTCCTATTTCTATAACCTGGCTGAGCATTGCACAATGGCGCGGCAGCGGTTACCGCAGCATATTCAATGTGGTCAACTTGGATAATTTTACGCATCGTTCACGTCGTTTATCTGACGTGTGCAATCATGTATCTTGTATGCATTAGAAGGTTTCTCATGCATTTGTTATTACTGTTTTTTTTTCAAACGTTTAGATTTCTAACGTGTGGGAACTTTTCTCATCTCACTGTCATTCGAATTGAAGCGTTTATCAGATCTTTAAGTATTAAATTTTGTTAACAAAACCTTATCAGCGTCACGTAACAGAAGACATGTGAAAATAAGTGATCTCTCGGTGACTCTACACGGTTTCCGACTCATAGATCCAAAAACGTATAAAACTCTTCGGTTATGTAAGGTCTTTCGAAGTATTGTACCGCGTTGATTGGCGTTTGATGCCGACGTTTCGATAACGTCTTAATTTTTATTTTCAAGGGTTGTTTGCATCATAAGCTAAACCACGCGGAACAACATTTCGAAAGGCCTTATACAGCTAATACGAAGAACCTCGAAACCTCAAAACGTAAAAAAATCTTGTTTTAAATATATTGGGGTCCTCTTTGTATTCAATGACGATTGATATCTGGTGCCTAATAAAAAACACATATAATCCAAAAGTATTATTGAAGGAAAGCTAACGGCATCTTTGCTGATAACTGTGGATACCAATTCTGCATTCATAGATACGGTCACACCAACAACGCCACTTCGAGTCCTGCTCCAGGGGAACACCACGCTACGTCCTCTCGTTTGAATTTGAGGTCCTCAAGTCAATTATCACACAAAAAGTCAATTTCCATCAACAAAAAAAAACATACATTTTAGTTCGGAAATTTTATGATTTGATAGGCAATCCCTCACGATCGAGGGTTATTGTCATTCATTATATGAATGAACGACGCTTGTGCATTAATTGGTTTATTGTGTATAAGCTATTGCACTCCAGCAAACGCAGTCCTGGAAGATTAAACCAAGACATTTCAATACGAAGACAATACTATAATTCCACGACGATCCAATCCACAGGTTCTATCTGCTACAACCTTTTATATATAGCGTTATTTTTAATGTAAAATAAATCTCTAAAAAAATACGTCAAGTAACTTTATGTGAAGTAAAATAAGTTCGGAAAGCATCTGCCGTTAATAGTTCGAAGTTTTCTAAAAGAACCTTCGGCGTTACTGGACCAGTAAAAAGAATTAGTCGAGAAAATAAATCTTTCAAACGAAAATTGAAAACGGTACTTTATAAAGAAGACTCTGAAGGTACCATTATAGTGGTTGTGACTAAATCGTAACGGAAGAAATCATCAACATTATTTCATTAATGATTTTTATATTTTTGTTTAAAATTTGTTAATATGATATATCGTCGGATTTCTGGCACAAATTGTTAACTGCTATTTTACTATTTCACCATCCTTATATACTCGTACGTTTAAAAGAGAGTTGAATAAATATTATATTTTACAGAAAAGCCTTTTATTCTATTTTTTCTTAGTTTCCCTTCCTTATCCTTGGATGAATTCCTTTCATCTACTTCAACCATTACTGTTTAGAAATTGGTCTTATTTTTTACTTGAATTTAAACGAATATTTTTTTGTAAAATCTATTATAGATTAAAAATGTTTAATGTATCCAAGATGAGCTGGTTCGTTAAAAATATCATGTATAGCAATAATCCCGCCAGATGTGCCATGTTAAAAATATCATGTATAGCCATAATCCCGCCAGATGTGCCATGTTAAAAATATCATGTATAGCCATAATCCCGCCAGATGTGCCATGTTAAAAATATCGTGTATAGCAATAATCCCGCCAGATGTGCCATGTTAAAAATATCATGTATAGCAATAATCCCGCCAGATGTGCCATGTTAAAAATATCATGTATAGCAATAATCCCGCCAGATGTGCCATGTTAAAAATATCATGTATAGCCATAATCCCGCCAGATGTGCCATGTTAAAAATATCATGTATAGCAATAATCCCGCCAGATGTGCCATGTTTAATCATGTACATAAATTAAATTTATAATGACCTCCGTTCAATTCCTGATGGTGCTAAAAAATATGAAAACTCATAAAATTTGAGAATATCTTAAAAAAATTTAAAATAAATCTTGCTCAAAAGGATATTATAGGACAAATTACAAAAAAATACTTGAATTAAAATATAATAACTAATTTTCCTCAATTGACGACCTCCGTAGCCTAGTAATAACATTATTGATTTCCATCCGAAGGTTTCTGGTTTTATTCCCGATGATACAAAAAAAAAACAGTGCCAATCTGGTAAAAAGAATTCGTCGGCTAACAATACTCGCAAGCATTGAGAGACAGTGTTGACAACACGTTCAATTATAAACCGCGAGTTACGTGCATACTCCAGAAGCTATTAATCCAAAGACTTGCTTATTGGGACCGAAGACAGTATTGTCTCCCTGCCACGCCCTTGAATATGTCCGAAACACTAATTCAGATATATTGAAGGGTACCATATGAAAAAAAACATACATTCAATACGTTTGCAGATTAAACCATAATATACGTTCGATGGTTAAATATACATTCTATTATTTTACAAGTACATTCGCTATTTATTAAGATTATAGTAAACATAAATCGTATTTATTAAAAATTAACACCCATGTATGCCCGAGACCTGACAATACAGTTCTATCATTTAATTTTTATATCATCAAAAGGCTTGTTGCTTTTTCCAGGAAGCAAAACAGAGCGAAAAGTTAGAAAGAAGATATCAGCAAGAAGTTCCGACGTGGTAACACAAACCTGTCGGTAATTGATATTCTTTCTCGCTGCTCTCGACTGCGCGGAGGTGTTAGTGCTTGAGATGAAAGTAATTGTCTTACGTAACGTATGTATCTCTCTCTCGGAAGATCATAACTTAATCTGTTCTTGCATCAGGCAGGAAAGCATGTATACTTGTTCCTTTGTCGGCGGATGGCTTGTGCAACTTGCGCGTGTGCGATTGGAGCATGCATTCACTTATGAAATTGCTTCTACGTGCGTTTTGTTCAAATTATTGGAGAATTATAAATTAAACATACCATCAAAGCATGCCCTTTCTGGCGTAAGCAGGGAAGACAGATAGCCACGTTTTTCTACTAACAGCCATCGTCTCATCATACATGATTTACATATACGTCTCATCATTTGGCGAGACGGAAATGGCGTGATGTATACCATATGTGTATCTCGTCATTCATTATTTCTAACATTCTCTTATTTAAAATGTATTGTACCAGCTCTAGAATCTAACGGAAATTGAACTCAAAAACCCAGAATGACAGGTATAAGACCAACGCCGACTCACTTCTGTATTGGATTACATCCTCGTATATAGTCCGAACGAGCTGGATTGTTTCCATATCGCAAATTCTTTCGCCGTATCAGAAATATATTGCAGAGGCCATCAAAGACAAACTAGACTATATATAATATCATCACGAAGTTTTCCTGCTGAGCTAAGCAGAGAAGACAAAGTGCCAGATCTTCCTGTTTATACTAAAATATTTCGCCTTTTCCACATCCATACACTTTCTCCTACAGCTCCTACGATTTCTTTGCTTATTGTTTGTAACTTTTGAGTTTTGAAAAAAATATTAAAATCCAAAACTGATTTGATAAACATGATAAAGAAAATTGTAATTAATTTAATATTAGCAGTATCCAAAAGGTTGGTTTTGTTTTTTTGTGTATTTTTATATAATTAATATATGTTTAAAGCAATTTATTTAATATTATTGTCATTTATTAAAATAAGCCTAGAATTATAAAAAAAAACAGGTCACAGATTTATAAAAAAGACAGTAGTAAATTGATTAAAAAATAAAGACATTCATCGCCGTTTGATAAAAATACATTGACCAAGAATGTTTCACAAACACGATCAAAATTTACACGCCTTTTACTAGATCGTTAAATATAAAATTAAACACTCCTTTAAAATTTGTTTTGACTTTTTAAAAAGAACTCATTTGTATTTTAGTGAATACATTAAAATACTTGAAATTCTTAACTCCATATGTTTCTCTGAAGCTTGTCACATTCTTTCAACAAATTTGTGCTGTCGTTCTATTATAAGAACGAAGAATGAGAGTGCTTTGCAGTTATTTTAAAATACATTCATTGTCTTTGTTCTACTTGCTGATACAACTACAGTTTGCCGCTGTTATTTGTAACACTCCGACACTCTTCCTTTTCACAGACTAGTAAAACAGAACCCATTGGCCCGTGTAAATAATGGAATTCATTGTTCTGCAAGTCGGTTGTATCCGAAAATTAGTAGGCCATGTTTATTACTGAGAAGTAATCATTTTCGTCATGATGTTGTGTAATTGTGTTTGTTTTGTTGACTATTTTAAATGTATATACAATATATAGGAAATATAAGAAATAAACAAAAGTCGTAGGTGTACGAGAATGTTTATGAAGTCTGGCGCTCTACTCTCTTTGCCTGCCTGAAGAGGGATATTTAGTGCGATATTTATTAGCAAAAATATTTCTTTGTAAATAGCTAAAATGTCTTTAATAACGTGCAACCAAGGAAAGTATTGTTAGATCAAATTAATGATATTTTGAAAGAAACGTAGAAAGATAGAGAATTTGTGAGTTGTAATCGATATATTTAGAAGAGGCGAAGGATGTGTGCGGCGAGATAGGAAAGTCTGGCACTCAGTCTTCTCTGCCTACTTCAACGTGGAAATAGTGTGATGGTATGTATGTATGTAGAACCGTTATTAAAAGATATTTATTTATTATGAATGTTGTTTTTATTTAGCCACTAACTAGCATTCGATGGGATGTTATTAAAATGAATTATGAAAGACAAAAATAACATATTTAAGTACTCTATAATATACAAGAAGTTTGAGAAGACCTAGTACACGTGGTACAACCAATTAATCAAATTTTGAAAGAAAGAAGTTCGAAATGTCTTTATAATAGGATACTATGCTTGGCGCGGTGCATTGGGGTGACAGAAGCGATAGATGTATGTCAGGATTACATGATTTGGAGATCAGTTCTATCTGCCTTCCCCAATAGGGAATGGCGTGGCGATGATGATTATATGTGTAATCTAAATTCGGTCACCAGAGGCAGAACCAACTTTTTAGTGATAACTTGATAATGCGTTTGTATCTATTCGAAAATGAGTATATTGACGCAATGGATATATAGATGTTTTACATTGATATCAACATATAGTACGAGTATATTTAAGGTATATTTGTTGGATATTTATTCTCCTTTGCGTGTAGACTATATTCTTATGTGGGTTTTAATATTAAGCTTTATAATACTTTTGAGTATTGTAACAATTAATGGTTTTTTGTTATATGCATATTATTCTTCTATAATTTTTCGAGTGTAAAAGATCTGCTACAAGCATATTTGGTGAAAAATAAACTGTGTTTTTAATTAAGTTACTTTTTTTGTTCAATATTAATTAAAAAGTTTATATAATATACTCATTTGCGAGTATATCATTATCCTGACAATTGATCTTATCAAAACGTTAATTAGGCTTTGTGTTATATTATATGTGAGAACTATTGATTTTCTTTCTCTGATTAGTGTTGTAATATTGATAGTTGTATAAGTTGTTTTACGAAACGTGCAATTTATAATGGTTATCAACTTAACTTGGAAATTAACAATTTATAATGTTGCGATTGTATTTTTTTAGATAATATCCATAAAAAAATGCATGTTATTTAACTTCCTGCGAACATTTAGCGAAATCCAGAATTTGATAGTTGAGCGAATCTAAGATAAGAGAGATTTCAACGACACGTTTACTACTTAAGATTTTATCTCGTATTTTTTAAATTTCTACACTTGGCTACTACTCTTTAAGCGGTAAAAGAGATCAATGCACCGCACCTGTTTGTACATATAAAAATTACTGACAGGAAAAATAGTGAGCCCCCTTGTTGATTGCCAAAATTTTGTTTGATGAACATGACAATTATTTACGCTATCGTACTCAACATTTAAAACTATTTTCGGTTCCGTATTCACAAACTGGGTTATTAAGAGCGTCATTACTCGTACATGGAATCACTTCGTTGAAGTATTTTTCCGATTTTGATATCTTTCATATCTCTCATAAATTGAAGATTGAGCTTCTTAAAAAAACTTTGTATACATATTGTAACTGAGCCACTTCACGGGAAGCATGAGTAATTATTGTTCCTATTTTTATTACTTTTTTTACTTGAATCTATTTAATTTTCTTCTTCTATTATGCATTTTGTTTGATGTAATTGGGTTAAACCTGTATTAAATGTAAAATACAACAGTCAAATAAACAAAAACAATAGAAATCCTTATCGACGCTAATGTGTTGTTTGTTATATAATTGTTATTATAGGAAATATAACATTTTCTAAGATATTTTAATATTTACTTTCGTACCAGATTTTCTCAGAAGGAATATTCAATTCAAAATTTGTACCTAATTCGATTGGATTTTTCTTGATCAATGATTTTGTGTATTATTCGTTTCTTTATTTGTCTATTATATTAACATATATAATAATATTGTTTTCCTTGAAATCGCTCTTATGCTGAAGTACTCGTAGTTGAAAATACGTAAAAACATTTTTTTCTTAGAAAACGTTATTCTCTCTGTTTATCATGATTTGTTTCACTAATACTTGCTAAAGAAACATAGATTGTGTCCTATTGTTTCTTTCTTATAAACATCCTGCGTATTTATATATCCTCTCAGACGAAGCAGTTTTTTTCATTACCAGATTTTTAAACTTCCGTTATTTTCCCTTTTCTTATACTCATATATAACGTATTATATTCCAATTGACAATACCTTATTTATATGTAAGCTCAAACACAAAACGACGTCTGTGGTTTATTTGGTAAAACTCCGTCTTCCATTTTTTATTAAACTCTCATTATATACAGTTCAACCTTGGTCCCGAACCCCCTGCTCCCTGTTTTCAGGCACACCGCACAAAGTCAGCGACCCTCGCATACTGTCTTTGTAGCGCTTTATCTGCCCACAAACTCTTCGTTTGCCCACCACTTCTTCGTACAATACACGTTTAGGGAGTCTATGATTGCGTATCACATACCTGGTCCATCGCAAATTTGCCTTTACCACCATATCTTCTATAGGTTTATAGTTGTACATATTGTGCTATATTACACTTCTGTTATAAAAGAACAACCTGGCGAACTTTTATTGCTATGGCAATCTCTTCCAACCAACCAGAAAAATGTTAAAGAAGCCTTCAGTGAAAACCAGACTAGAATCCTTTTTAAAAAACTGGGTACCGAGTCGGAAGATAGACGTCTTACCAACTAGACCACGGAGGTCGTCCACTTCCGTCCCGGAGTTTGTACGTTCCATTCCTCATTTATGCTATATTGCAGGGATTCGAAAACTTTAATTATACCGCCTAAGAAAGTTGCAATAAGTGCCGTACTACCCTGCTTCTTCATAAATAAATTTTCATAATATAGTACTTATACCTACCCTCTACTTGTATAATTAATATACTCGTATATTAGAATTTGAATTTAAAAAGTTTATATATACCTACAACAAAATTTAACGAACACCTATAGGTTAAATACACATTATTTAAGGATGAAATCTAAAGAAACGTCCCAAATGCAATACATTTTATTTTTTAACAAGGTTACCTCGGTAAATATCTTTAGTGGAAGCCGGCATTAACATGTGAATTATTTTGAAGTTTCATGCAACTAGAGTATTTATTTTGATGCTTGCTTGCTCGTGTACCACTAGACTGGGGCTAGTGTATCATGAGTGGCACACATTCCACGGTTATAGGACCGTTGTTACTATATTGAATTAGTTAGTTGTTAAATGTGGTTTTTACTTAAGATTTCAGATTGGGTGATTTCTTTTGTTCGATTCGACTACAATGTATGACACTTGAATTTTTTGCTAAAAACAGGAAATTACCTATGACTTTCAAGTATGTTATAATATATTTTACTGTTTTATGTATGGCATCCTTTCTAATCAATAATGGATACCATAAAAATATCTGCGGTGTCGATTACATCAAAATGACAGGAAAACATTTGAGACCCGATATACCTGAACAGGGAATATCCCTATTGACTCATTGCGAAACTGGTTGGTGCATCATCATTAAACGATAGAACTTCTCTCCATCGGGCTGGACAGTTCAAAAGATTGGTATGTCGATTATTCCGGTCAGCGTTCAAGGCTCAACTTTATCGAACAATTTCCTCAATAACTCTCTGGAGGCTAACCAGAAACACGGCATCTAACACAACTTGAATCCAAACTTGTTTCAGATACTTGAAGTTTCATATATTTTCAATATTGACATTTAAAACGATCGTTGTTTAATCTAATATAAAACAGTTTTTTTAATATATCGGATTTATTGACGGTATGAACGTATAAATCGAAAGTTTATGGGTTTTTGATAATAAGTTTATTTGTTTTGTTTTTTGCCATATGAGTAGAACAAATGATATAATATATAATCTTTTGCACGTACCATCACGCCGTTTGCCTATCGATGTAGGCAGAGAAGAGAGGGCAACCGACTTTCCTATCGCGATACTCATCTTTCCCCTTTACACCTCATATAACTCCTACGATTAATCTGACGTTACATTTCCTTCGTTCAAAATATTATTCACTTGATTCAAGCATGCTTTTTTTATCTTTCTGTACCGTACCTTACACTCACATTTGCACTTTTATTAGTCTTTTTTCATTCATATCGTAAGATTTACAAACCATCTCAGAGGGAGGATCTTGATCTTATTTAATACATCAGTCTTAAGTTCACATTCATTCGTCATCACTTCTATCTGTAATGTCATTCATTGTCAACCCATGTATTCTTCTCGGTGCAAGCATTTTTACAAAATTTATTTATATTTTCCAGTATTTTTTCCATGTACAAATGTCACTTACATACATCAATCAAAGTTGGTATTAGAATACTGTAGTGGACTCTCGTCATAGCAAATTTTGATACTCTCCGTTTCAAGTATATTCATTTTTAGTGCCCCATTGACTGTTTCTTATCGTTACACGCCGTTTGATTTCTCTCGTAACTCTTCCATCATCTAAGAAAATACTATTTAAAAAGCAGAATTCTAAATTTGCTCTAATCTTCAGGTATGTCAAACTTAAACAGGAAAACATCAAGTTAAATAGACTATTAAGTTTTAAGCAAAACTATTTTGCTGACGTATTATTATACCTTAATTAAAATTGTATTCACAATTATTCAATTGTATTACACTTTCGTTGTATATTAAACAGCCTGGCAGGTTTATTGATGTAGCAATATCTTCCTATCAACCAGAAATATTTTAAAGGCTTACGAAATTAAATCTGACTGAAACCCTTTAAAAAAAAATAAGTTACCATCGAGAATCAAACTTGCAACCCATGGGTTGAAAGACACGCTTCTTACCAACTAGGTCACGGTAGTCGACAATCATTTTGATTCAATGTGAATCAAATACAATGTTATCTTTTTTCAAAACGGCACATCTTTAAATCAAATAAATACTATCATCAGAACAGAAATACTGACTTTTTTATGAAAATAGTTCCTAGTTAAATAATTTTCTGCTTTAAATTCACAATCCAACTTTTTTCTATTTTAAATTCACAGTCCAACTTTTTTCTATTAACATTTCATCGATACTCCATCGGTTTGTTTTTTGGGTAGGAATGATAGTAAACGATGATTTGATTCGTTCATTTTATCCAGATCTGTTTTTGAGGTGAATATTTCCGACCCAGATATTTTATTTTATGTTTCTATTACCCACATAACCTGTAGCATTCTTCTTTACCTTTCCTTTTATCTCCCACTTTTAGATCACTTGTTTTTTTTTTGTTTTTTATAAAAAGAATATCCCAACATCGATTTTGTGTGAGCACAGATATACTCGTACAATACCTTTGAATCTCCTGGTTAAAATTATTTCATTGTATTTTATATCAAAATACATTTTTGGAACGAACTATATACAAAGGTATATTTTGATAGTGTACCATATGTTAAAAAAATAATATGAATAAAAGTAAACGACAGATAATGATAGTGTATATTTGAAAATAATATGAATAAAAGGAAACGACATATAATGCTAGTGTATACTTAAAAATTATGTTAGTAAAAGGAAACGACAGATAATGATAGTGTATACTTGAAAATAATATTAATGAAAGGAAACGACAGATAATGATAATGTATACTTCAAAATAATATTAATAAAAGGAAACCACTGATAATGATAGTGTATACTTCAAAATAATATTAATAAAAGGAAACGACAGATAATGATAGTGTACTCGTATACTTGAAAGTAATGTTAATAAAAGGAAACGATAGATGATGATAGTGTGTACTTGAAAATAATATTAATAAAAGGAAACGACAGATAATGATAGTGTATACTTGAAAATAATATTAATAAAAGGAAACGACACATAATTATAGTGTACCTATACTTGAAAATAATATTAATAAAAGGAAACCACTGATAATAATAGTGTATACTTCAAAATAATATTAATAAAAGGAAACGACACATGATAGTGTATACTTCAAAATAATATTAATAAAAGGAAACGACACATGATAGTGTATACTTGAAAATAATATTAATAAAAGGAAACGACAGATAATTATAGTGTATACTAGAGAATAATATTAATAAAAGGAAACGACAGATAATTATAGTGCATACTTGAAAATAATATTAATAAAATGAAACCACTGATAATGATAGTGTATACTTGAAAATAATATTAATAAAAGGAAACCACTGATAATGATAGTGTATACTTGAAAATAATGTTAATAAAAGGAAACGACAGATAATGATAGTGTGTACTTGAAAATAATATTAATAAATGGAAACGACAGATAATGATAGTGTATACTTGAAAATGTGACCCGGTCCTTCTTGGTCGATTCTTCATGACTGCGGGTTATGATCTCTCCGGTCCATCTGCTCAACTCTGCCGGCTTTCCTACTTTCTACTTCTCGGAGTAGTGCCATCACAGAGGACCCTGTTGCATCTTTCACTTGGACAGTCCTTCGGGTTGGTAGTCTGTCTCCGCCTCGTCGTTCTCCATACTGCATGTAAGCACGAATCTATCAAATTCTCTTCTGCTTTGCGTACTATATGACCAAATAATTGGAGTACTCATTGCAGACAAATCGTGGACAGCTTGCGCTAAATTCTAAGTTGTTGGATTATGGATTCATTGATGATCAGCGCCTTTCAAGGTATCCTTAGCATGGGTCTCCAGCATCAGATCTCGAATGCCTCCACTATGTTTTCACTCTCGGTGTCCAAGTTTCCACACAACAACCCTCAATAATTGTAGGTATCAGTAACACACAATTTGTTATGACAACTTTCTTGTAAAAATATCAGGGATGAGAGGAGGCATTAAGTGAAGTTATGGTACTCTTAATATCGAATATATAAAAAGTTAGACAAAAGGATGCCCAAACTATAGTACAGCTCGCGAGGTCCCATTTTGTGGTCCGCGTAGGCAATCAGCATGATGTCACACGCTATAAACTAGATTATCGTAACCTATTAACGCAGCGGACAAAGTTCCTACACATGTTCCTCTGTACTTATTATTTTGTTATAAAAGTATTATTTTAATTATTTTTTTCTATTATAAAAATGGCTGTGTAATGTTATCAGTAAAATTCTTAGAATTTTAAAAACAATCCATTAAACCCAACAAGATTGAGATTAAAAGACACCTATTTGGAAGCGGTATTATGGATGCCAAAAATGATGATACAAAGTTGCTTAATTTTTTCATAATTGAGTTTTTAATTATTGATTTATAATAAATATATAAATCGTTTTATTTAACTGTAGTGTTTTTCATGGTTTTGTCCCTTTCTTGCCACGACGGCTTTTATCAGCATATGGCCCGCCTAGGTAAAAGTTTGACCATTCCTGGGTTAGGGTGAACCAAAAAACTGACGCAGAAGACAACTATTAACATCGGATATATATACCATATGTATACCATAAAAACCTGCAACCCACTTGCATTTCTCAGACTTAAGGACCACATTTTGGCACATACATTGCATATCACTATTCAATTCAAGCTATAAGAATTTTCTTTTCCACTGAAGCAAACATGCCCATACATATTGCTTTTTATTTGCATTTGTGGAATTCATTCTGGAGTATGCTTTCTACTCCATTCCCGGTAATAATAGATTCGTACGCTCCTACAAATTCAATAATTTGCTGGGAAATAATTTTCCATAGCAGTTGCGGATTCAAGATTGGTAAATATTATTATTTTTCTATATTTTTCGCTATCGCGACTTGTTAATATAACTTGAACATGTTCATTATTAAAATTTTCCACTCGCGAAAAGCTAGCGTGTAAGTACTTTTTCGAGGATTGCTACTTCATAAAAGAAAATGGAAAGTAACAGGGAATATGGTATTTTTAGTTGCTATTGAAATCCTTCCATTATGACACATTTGTAATCGTTTTATTTCACAATATACTGTTTTCGTACATTCATTTTTAAGTCCTCCAATCTCATAAATATTACATTGTTCAGCTGGATCAATTTGAAAACATCCCTTGCAAAAAATATACACAATTAAAAGTATTCTTTGCTAACCCAGATGTTGACGTTTCATTATTTTTATCTGTTGTTCTTTCGTATTTCGTAATTGTTTGTTCTTTTTTTAATCCTGATTTGGATTGTTTTTCATATTGTTTTCATCTGACGTTTTCCTTATTATTTTAATATGAAGTATTTATTTGCTTTTATTTAAAATCTTCCGGGGTTCTTCCACTACGGATAAATAAATTAAAGCTATGTTTTTTTTTTTCGTCTAATGCGATACGAATATATGGGTAAACAATTAAATATTGGAGCAAGTTTAGAAATGCTATTTGAGCAGTGTTTTGGTGGAATGAGGTGGTGGAAGAGTTACTACAGATATTGAACGGCGTGTAGCGACATGAAACAAAGTCAATGGGGCTCTTAAACATGTATACTCAAACCGGACAGTATAAAAATTTGCTACAATAATAATCAACGACAATATTTGTGAGCTTATCTTTGCACTTTTTATACTATCCATTTTGGTAATGCGTGCACTGAGAAGAATACTTGTCATAACAATGTATGACATAATACTGAATGAAGTGAATGGATGAATGAAGAAAACTAGAAATTAAGAGTTTTTTCAGTCGCTTCTGAAAGCATGCCGAGGACGGATCGAGTCTGGCATTGGTTTGTAACTGATTTCAGAGTCTCCCTGCATGGACAGTAAAGAACGACGTAAAAAAGTGGTGAATCTTTCTGGTTGGTGGCAAGGTATTGCTACATGGCAATAAGCCCGCCAGGTTGCACTGTATACAACGAAAGTGTAATACAGGGTGCGTTTTATGTTCCAGGCCGATTTTGTTTGGCCGCCATTTTGATTTGTCTATCATTTGTCAGTTCATATTTTACAGTCGTGGAGAATGGTTGATAACAATTTATTTTGGAGCATCTAACTCCGCAATAACGTGTTGAAGATATTTAAACATTTTATTTAAATAATTGTTCAATTGTGAATACGCGAAGAAAATTACGTGTTTTTTTTTTGTTTAAATCATGTGCCAAGCAAGTCAATCATTCAGCGTGTAATGAATAATTTTGAAAATTTGCATACACCGGGAGATAAACCAAAGTTTGGGCGACAACGTAGCCAACGTACGCCAGAAAAGATTGATGCAGTGAGGCAGAGTGTTGGTGAACGTTCGTGCACCTCTCATCGACGCCGTGCACAAGAATTGCGAATGTCTCCATCATGTTTGTTAAAAATTATCAAAAAAGATTTGCATTTTTATCCGTATAAAATTCAATTGACACAAAAGCTACAGGAAAATGACCATAAACGGCGGCGAGATTGGAGTGCTCGGGTTTTACATGTCGGTATAGACGACCACCATTTTTGGCAAAAAAATCATCATGAGTGACGAGGCACAATTCGATGTGGCTGGCTTTTTTAGTAAACAGAAAAGTCGCTATTGGGGTACTAAAAATCGTCAATTGATACACCAACGACCATTACACTCTCGTACAAACAATACAATACAATCTTGTATTTTGTATTGATGCGCACTAAAATATGTATTTATTTATATACTAGGTAAGTCCAGAAAGTAAGTGTACTGAATTTTTGTAGGTTACAATTTTTTTTATTTAAACAAAAAAATTACGTGGTTACCGTAGTACATATGTAAGCTATTTTTCGACATAGTCGCCATTCCTCTCAATGCAGGTGGTGAAGCGAGGTATCAACTTTTTGATGCCTTCCTCGAAGTAGTTTCCCGCCAACCCCTCCGTCCACTTCTCCACCTCCTCCTTTACCTCCTCGTCGGTTGAAAACCTTTTTCCACCCATGTGCAGCTTCAGGGAGGTAAAGAGATAGTAACCTGAAGGTGCTAGGTCAGGGGAATGCGCGGGATGGTTCAAGACATCCCATTTAAACGAGGCGAGCAGTTCCTTCGTGGCGTTGGCCGTGTGTGGTCTGGCATTGTCGTGTAGCAGGCAGACTCCCTTTGTCAGCATGCCTCTCCTCTTGTTCTGAATCGCCCTCCGCATTTTTTTAGGGTCTAACAGTATCTTGAAGAGTTGATTATCTCCCCTTGAGGCATATATTCAATTAAAATTATGCCTTGACAGTCCCAAAACAATTTCGTCAATTTCGTCAGTCACAATTGAAGGTCTTCCGCTCCTCTGATCATCATGCACAGACGTACGACCGTTTTTAAACTCGCGACACCACTTGTACACACTCGTACGATTCATAGCTTTATCACCATATGCAGTTTTCACCTCATTATAAACCTCAACCGGAGGTTTTCCCTTCCAAACGAGATAACGGATGACGCCGCGTATTTCGCACTTGGCGGGAGGTTGGATTTACATTTTTCACGAAACGTGTTGTCGCGTCGACACTTCTCAACGTACTGACCTCGAACCGGTCTCGTTGCGGAGGGGAAGGGTCAGGCTACACGGAAGTGTAGCCAACATGTCGAAAATAAAATTCATCCGGTCGTGAGAGCCTCAGTACACTTACTTTCTGGATACGCCTCGTACTATCGAAATTGATCGTACATTGTAAAAAATAAAATAAAATATGCTTAACTTTACTTACCATAAGTCATCGTTTGATTAAAATATGATTAACTTTACTTACCATAAGTCATCGTTTGATTAAAATATGCTTAACTTTACTTACCATAAGTCATTGTTTGATTAAAATATGCTTAACTTTACTTACCATAAGTCATCGTTTGATTAAAATATGCTTAACTTTACTTACCATAAGTCATCGTTTGATTAAAAGTATTTCTTGTCTCGATCAAATGATCTTATTATTAAATTTCTTAACGCAATCTTGGACTAGATCTATTCACGAAAGGCGTGCTCTATCATTCCATCTTCTCTGTATATCTCTATAAAGTTCGCCTTAGTACCGGCCTTGTTCTTTGAAATTTACTATTAATTAATTTACTACAGTTATAACTTAAAGTATGTAACGTAACACACAATTTAATTTTTACGAGCGACATGCCAATGAACAATCGATATCTGGTGATACAGATTTTTTCCGTTATCGTTTTTGGAATTCCCCTTAAGGCAGGCCCCACACTGACACGAAATAAAACGCGTTTAATAAAAACAGTAACTTTTACCATTTTAAGGTAATGAAAAAACACGTAGACTGCCTCGTGGTCGAGTTGATGAGATTAATTAAATTTTAATCAAAAATGATTCGATTCTCGTTTATACAATTTTTTCAAGTGTTCTTTTTTCATCTCATTTAGATCTTTTAAAACATATTCCATTTTGGTTGGTAGATGGATTATCACAAGGCAACAAACTCGCCAGGTTGTATGAAGAGTAATATAGTACAATAACACAACACATTTTAAAAAGCAACAAAATTAGATTAACAACCAGAATTTTCACCAATTACACTTATCTTGAGATTGTAATAACCCAAGAAAGATATTTTAAGTTTTCAATTTAAATTATCACTTAAAAATAAATAACATTTTTCGAAAAATATTTCTGTTTTGTAAAGTTCACTTAATACTAGTATTTATTAAAAAAAATTATAACTGTTGGCTGGAAGTTATTTTCATATGTTAACAAAACCTCCAGGTTGTACTATAAATAATAAAAGTCTAATAAAAAAAAAGGATTTAAGAAATATTAGTTTCCTTCCTGTAGAGTTTTGAAAAACAAATTATGGCAGAGTAAAAATGATAACATTAGGAAATAATGTGAAGTGAAAAAAAATTCAGTGTATACGAAAGAGAAAGGAGCATTTAGATACTCGTAGTTCAGCCACGTAAAAATAATGAACGACACAATATTAAAATAAATATATTCGAGTAATGTACAGGCACAAGAAGTTTGAGACGACCTAGAAAAATAACCAAATTCTGAATGGAAGAAAAGTGAAATGTCTTTTTACTGGGAAATTATTCACAATTAAGTATGGACGTGGCAGAAGCGAAAACATATGCCAAAATGGAATGAAGTGGAGGTATGTTTACCCCAATAGAGGCATGGCGTGATAGTGATGATGATGATGGAGTGATGTTGCACGACTATCATCACCCACGCATGGTCCATAACAGGTTTGATAAGGAAACTGTCCAAGGAATGAATAAGAACGCTACCAAAATAGAAGTCATGTCTAAGCGGAAATTCCCAGCTAAGTCTCACCCAAACCAATGGGAACACACTACGTAGCAAAGCTCAAAAGTTTCCGGCCCAAAGATATAATATAAAAAAGTGATAAAATGAAACAAGAAATTAATATTTTTCATCCTGTAGTTAAATACATTTTTAGAACGATAAATACATTTTTAAAATACGACTGACAAAATATTCTGAAGTTGTGTTCTCAAAATGGCGTAACACAGCGGATTGTTTTATTTTTTTCCATACCGGATTTCAGTTTTTAAAATAAAAACATCACAATGGGCCAAGTAGGAAATACTCTTATATGAGTAGGGTGGGTGATTCAATTCTTGGAAACCACAGTGCTGGATGGCATACTTTGCAGCAGCAGAAGTGTGCACTAGCACATTGTCGTGCAATAATCTCACGTCTCTGGACGGCTTTCCTCGACTCGGCAATATTTGCTATTGCACTAATGTAACATAACTATTTCTGGAGTGAGTGCTACTGCTGGTGTACCTTAACAAGGCTCGTTCAATAGATTATCAAACAGTTAAGTCCAATATTTCAGTATGCATTAAGACTGAAGATTCTCCTTAGACAGTATACTAACGCCGGTTAATATCTACCGAGCTTTTCCCTTCTTTTCAAAGGTACTTAATAACCGCACGATATATATTTTTTTAACATTTCAGAATATAACGAAACAACACGTCTTCTATCGACTCTAGTTGACATACTATTGAAAGTAGAGTATGTTCAGTTAAGTTCGATCCAACCATCGTGCACGCTGTTATGGGGACAAAATAAGTCCCCATCTAACGCGATCTACATAAGAAGAATGAAATCTTCGAATGGACGTCACGTAGTGATGAAGACAAAACTGCCCAAATGGATATTTCCTCCGGTAGCGACATATTTGAGTGTGAAAAGAATAGTAGCGATGACGGACTTAAGGGCCAACGTCACGGCAGAAGGTAATTTACTCGAAGTTTAGTAAATATATTAAGAAAACGACTTAAGGCTTAGAGAGCATAGGTATCAAATTTTAACTGTGGCATCGCTCGAACATGACGGTGGGCGTGGCCGACGTGGTATGTGTCCATATACGTTCTGTCTTGTTCTAAACTTTTGGACCCTCGTGGTATCTCCTTGATTGAAACTTTAAATGTTCATAAATATTACAATGTAAGAACTGCTTAACGATTGCAAAGCCTTTCGGTGAGAAATAACGTTTACGTTAACGATAAATTGGTACCTAACGATAAGTTGGTGGTACTTACTCGTACGTTTCGTGAATGCCTCCCGTTGCGAAGTGGCTGTGCAGCTATTACACGGGTCTTGCGCTGTGTAAATGTAGCGGGGCAATCAGCAACGATTGGAATTCCTGGGTATGATTTATAATGCGGGCCTATAGGTGAAATCTGTACCTGTTGGTACGTACTGAACAGGGCCAAATTTGTATTTTACGTTTATTTTCTCATTTATTTACTCGGAACCGAACAGTATCAAAATCTGCTAATATGATATACCACATCAGTAAGTGCCAACTTTGATGTACAGGAGTGAAATGTGGAAAAAAACTTAAAATAGCCGAATAAATACTGTAGAGCCGCGTGCACTTGAATACATGGGGTGACTATGTATGACAGAGTACGCAATAAAGTTATTAGGGATGAATATGAACTTATGTTTGACCTGTTGAGCAAGATGAAGTAGATCATTCTGATATGATTTGGGTACGTGGAACTAATGAACGAAGAAAGACTAACAAAACAAATATATAGTGTAAATGTAAGCGGAAAGCGTGGTTGAGGAAGACCAAGGAAAGTATATTCTGATCAATTGGAGTGATGAAGTGTGAGGAGTTTGATTTCGCGTGATGTATACATATGTAATTTAGTGTATCTGTTTGTCAGGTTGATGAGAATGTGCAACGAGGTTTTATATAATCAAAAATCGGAAAGAAGTTTCGGTTTATTTTTTCATGCTATATGTCCTCAGTGAGATACAGGCAAAAGCCTAGTTTACTGGGGACACGACAAATGAAAGGCAACAAACCCAGATCCATTAAAATTGTGTGTCCAAATTAATTTACCAGTTGTTTCTTTCGCAATTATGCATATTTCTTGTCATGTGTAAAATAACTAAATAAATTTAATAATATTTTGAAAGAAAGAAAATAAATCGTAGGAGCTTTATGAGGCACGTGGAAGAGACAAAATATGTGTGTCGTAATTGAAAAGTGTAATGTTCTGTCCTATCTGCCTAGGCTAGGAAGTATGTCTATGTATTTCAGAATTAACATGTGTTTCTTGTTTAAATAACATGTGATAAAGAATGCCTTTTTAACATATATTATATCATGTGCGTAAAATAGTTTTCTGACTCGGGTCTGAGTGAATCTGACTGGGGGACAACATAGTCATGTAATAATACAAGGACAATTTGTATAGCGCCGTTTAGAGAGAAAACTCTCCTTAAAGGCGTTCTAACTCAAGACTCGAATTTATTTATAATTTTGGTAAGACTTCTTAAAGCTGCACACGCCACCCATATATCTGACTGTCAACGGCAAAGCTCTATCGTTTGCCACATTAATTGAGCCGTCGAGTTTAGAACCACTGGAGTAGGCACGTAACTCGTACGTAATAGTACGTGTTAACACTAGTACCACACATTCAGAAGCAGTATTGTTATTTTTTTATTTATTTATTTTGGTCGGGTACCACTGGGAATTGAACCCAAAATTTACCAACTAGGCCAGGTTGTCAGTTAAAATACAGTTTTAATCGAACCTCTCAGTTTCTAAGTTTAAATTATAAAAATGTGATTGTCGTTATAGTGCCATGAAAAATGAAATTATAGTTCGAAAAATCTAGGATGAGTCCTGTGACAGCTCACGAATTTGCCTCAATACAACCTTATGAAATGTATTTACCTAAATAACTTGATATTTATTAGAATTGAGGCTTATATTAAAGTTGATAAAATAATTAAAATTACTAAACATCGTTACAAGGTTGTATTGGGGCAAATTTGTGAGCTGTCACAGGACTCATCCTAGAATTTCCGAACTATAGTAATTTTATTTAAATAAATATTTTTCTTATTTATCGTAACATATAGATATGTAAAACCATTCATTGTTTTCTAATGCTTTCTTTTTAACTAGACTAGTGTGAGGTCTATACCATGATACATTACCAGGTCAATCCACTCTCGATATACAAAATTTAGTATCACTTAACGTTGTTTTTCCAACGGCCTGATAAGCATCGTATACCCATTAGAGGCCCATATAAACCTTTTATCCGACACTTACCAGAATAGATATTGTTACCGCACAGCACATTACAAGGCACGTATCACGTACGCTCTTACCCGACATCTATCTGATTGTTGTTTGGCTTGGAGTTGTGCACGCGTTGTAACGGTATGCCTACCATATCATTACGTATTGTTACTCCCATTCTTCACTCACCGTATAATTTGACCCGTGGGCTGATGGCTCGAGGAGGTTCTATTCATCACTTGTACTAAGGAATCTTTGTTTTTACTCCATTGATAGTGGAGTGGGCCTATGTAAATATCACGTAGATTTTTGTCGACGATTTTAGTATGACGATTTTTTTCTAATCATATATTGCTGCTGTCAGTAAGTGGACATTCTTTGGTGACCCTTAAAATACTACAATTTAATATTCTATATTGCAACATTCTTTTCTGGCAAGAAAAACTATAGTACATTTATAACATATACAGGTTGCCCCAATAAAATGTAAACATAATTTAAATTATTCTAAATTCAATATTTACCAAGTTATATCTAAGGTTAAATATAATTTATTTTTATCAAACACTGTTTATTCCACTTTTTTGTGACGGTATAACCCTACCGGTTTCAAGGCTTTCACCTCATCTTCAGGGGAGGATAGGGTTATACCGTCACAAAAAAGTGAAATAAAGTGTTTGATAAAAATAAATTACAATGTCTTTAAACCTCCACAACGTTAATGCCTTAACTATAAACAACATAAAGTTTAATGATTCTAAATACAATATTTACCAAGTTATATCTAAGATTAAATGATTCTAAATTCAATATTTACCAAGTTATATCTAAGATTAAAACCCAAAATTAAAGAAAACAAACGTAGATTTTTTTAGCTATCGCAAGTGCTCAAATTGAGGGCTGTTCTGGTCCATGCACTCCTAATCACGTGGCATCGCAAATATCACGAATAATTTGTTTTGGTATTTGGGCGCATTGTCTTTCAATGGCTACTCGCAATTCATGCTAACTTTACGTCCAATCTTTGTTCGGTCTAACGTTCATCAAGATATGCCCTTACATCACTATAGTAGTGAAGAGATGCATCTTCTTGCTGGAAGTAAAAGTCGTCTTCATCTCTCGACACCGCAATATTGATAATGATAATAAATATCTCCTAAATTAAACCAATATCATCATCATTCTGTCGTGTAGCTCATGACTGAGCATCGTGACTACCATGATAGCCTCCGACGACTCCTCTCCATCCATCAACCAATCTAGTTAATTATTATTTTAATTCGTTCGTTCCAGGAAAAACGTAGCCAGGAAAAACACATTGTGATCGAAAATATTAATCAATCCTTTAAATTTACAACCAGTTGAAAAGGCGCGAAACTGGTTGTTCGTAATCGCACAAGTTATCAATACTACCGCACGTGAAGGGGCAAAAATATTCGTAAACGTCTAAGCGCGTGTGAGTACTAGTACCACACACACACACACCCTTTCACTAAACTCGAACCCTTTATCAATGTTTGTTTCGGTTATCATCAGAAATGAACCCCGAAATTTCCTAGTGGAAGTTAACCGTCTTCCCGACTGGGCCATGGGGGTCGTCATTTCTTGTATTATACTTTAGTTGTATACAGTGCAACTTGGCAGGCTTATTGCTATTTATCTCAACCAACTAGAAATATGTTAACGCAGCCATAAGTGTAAACTAGAATGAAATACTTTTTTAAAAAAAATCTAGTTTTCATCGGGAATTGAACCTCCAAGCTCCGGGTTGGGAGTCAGGCGTCTGTCTATTATGACTAGGTCATAGAAAACGTTATTCCTTATTTTGTTGCACGTTACAATTTTAATTTTTATTATCCATTGAAGTTAACCGAACTTACTACTTTCTAGAACAATTTCCAAGGGTGGAATAACATTCGGTCGTGAAAACACCGACTTAAATTTATTTTTATAGGGTTTTTATATGTCGTTAACATTCACTTTAAGAGGCAGACAATTTTGTTTGTCCAATATGGACTTTGTCTCGGAATGGCGACTAACTTTGTGCGAGACTACTAAAGAAACGACTATTTTTATAGAAAACCATTCTGTCGGGGTGATGGGAGTTTTGAACTCAACACATTGAGTTTACCAACATTGTTGTGCTACGATGGTTATCTGCAAAAAGATCGAGTGTTGTACAGAATACAATGGATACAGCTTTTCGCACATCTAACAATTTGATGATCAACCGCTACACTAGCGTGACTGATTGCCGTAGATAAAATATTTTGCCTTTGAGTCTCGATACAAGTATTAATAAATTTTCTTATTCTTCATCGTGTTCTGAATGCGGAGTGTCGTGGTCCTCCTCTGCTATGTCTTGAACTTGGCGCACCACCTGTCCATCCCTCCCGGTCCTGGGTGGTATTGAATGAAACGCTAAAAAAGGATCCTGATACCTTTATTAGATCTGTCTTTCTCACAGAACACTTTCATCATTATTTCTAGCAACGTGCCCTAAGTACGTTAGGATTCTTTTTCTCCATGTTGTGCATGTCTTTAGGTAATTTTGAGTTCTACATATCTTTAGGTAATTTTGAGCTCTACATATCTTTCGGTAATCTCCAATTCTTGAATGATAGAGACTTTGCGGTCCATAGGGTATGGAGCATTCGCCTCCAACACCACATCTCGAAGGCATCTATCATGTTTATTTCCTTTTTTCTCATGTTCCGTGTTTCTATTCCATATAGTGCTATAGGGAATACTAGAGACTTAACCAAATATATTTTGGTTCTTCTACGATAAGTATATCATATACTGGTTAGTCTAGGAGACAGATATTATATAGTATTTTAATGAAGCATATTTTTTTTAAATTTGCCCTTCAATAAATACCATTCCACTACTTACACTTTATCATCACTACACGTGTTTCTACCTTCCATTCTGCCCGAAGTCTCGAGATAAGAGGTAGAAACACGTGTCGCGGTGATAAAGTGTAATTAGTTGACTAACAAAGTAATTTCTTGTGTTTAACTATCCCATGGGAGATTATATTTTTAATTTTTTAAAAGGTGGTGGAGCGCCGCTCTCCCGCAAAAAAAAGCACTGTGTGTATGCTATGTATCCTAAATTGCAAGTCCTTTCTTTTGGAAGATATAGATATAGAAGGATTTAACAGTCAAGTGAGGAATAAATCTGCAGAATTAACTTAAATTAAAGTGATAAGCCTGCTTCACTTGACAAAAACATTGTCAAACTATTTGGAAAGATGTTTGCATTACCCATATTTTTTTATTATTATTTATTTATTTATTATTACAAATGACACGAAATATACATAATTTGCGAAAAAACAACAGGTAATTTAATTTGGACATACATTATTTTAATGGATGGGGGTTTGTCGCCTTTCATTTGTCATATCCCCAGTAAACTAGGCTTTTGCCTGTATCTCACTGAGGATATTTAGCATGAAAAAATAAATCGATACTTCTTTCCGATTTTTGATTACACAAAAACAAAACCCCGTTGCACGCTCTCATCAACCTGACAAACAGTGACACTCAACTACAACTGGAAACATCATGCGGAATCAAACTCTTCACACATCATCACTCCAGAAAGACCAAAAGTGTTCATCCCATAATTTACCGCACACAATCATAAGAATAAAAATAAAAACAAAACATATTTTTTTTGCGTTTTTTTTTTTGTCAATTATTATTCGGTTCATTATTTTACCTTCTATCCCAGGTAATCGAGAGTCTACGATATAACGTAGCTTAAATTAGTTTATAGTAATTTTTCCAATATTTATTATGAAACATTTTAGTTGGGATGTAACCGATTGTTCCGCGGTGTGCAATCATCTCGATTCTCTAAAGGCACGCGATAACCGTTCTGGCCTTTTGTCATTCAATAGAATCTTGCAAAAAACACGAAGAATTTCGCTTCTTGTGATATTGTCTAGACCGTTAACTATTTATTGCATCTTCTGGTAGAGGGCTGCATTAAACTTTTATTAATTTATAACACTAGATTGGTATATTTATTTTTCCGTTTCAATGACGATGTATTATACCATTTATAATAAGTATAAGAAATGTTTATAATCGATCACTATCTTATATTTTATTGTCAATAACAAATGTCTATCTACTACAACATTATAAAATTATCTGATATTACCACTAATTGTCACTCATATGATCAACCACCTTTTTATATCTTATTGTCAATTATAATGTGTGCTACAATATTATAAAAGCTACCTGATTTCACCACCAACTCATATAATTTACCGCCTTCTTTTATATTGTTCTTAATGACAAATGTGTGCTAAAATATCATAAAAGCTGCCTGGTACCACTATCAATAGTTACTCATATAATGAACCACTTTCTTATATTTTACTATTGATAACAAATGTGTGCTATAAAATTGTAAAATCTGCCTGACACCACCACCAATAGTCACTTGTATAATCAAACACGTTCTTATATCGTATTCACAATAATAAATGTGCTACAACATTATTAAAGGTGTCTGATACCACCACCAATAGTCACTCGTATAATCAACCAACCATCTTTTTGTATCTTATTAATAACAAATGTGCGCTACAACATTATAACAGCTGCCTGATACCACCACCAAATGTCACTCGTATAATCAACTATCTTTTTATATGTTATTGTCAATAACAAATGTGTTATACTACATTATTAGGGAGTAAGGGGTAGGCAGACAGAACAGAACGCTAAACGACGTATTTTCTTCGCCTCTTCCACATCCATAAATATTCTCATTCAGTTCCTTCTGTTTCTCTTACTCCTACCTTTCTTGTTAAAATTTCTTCTTTCAAAATGTCATTATCTAGGTGCAACCATACTTTACTCAACACGGCTGCCATTCACGCTTGCATTATGATTTTTTTTAGTCAATGTTTCGTTACAAATCCGATCAAAGTGTCTTAACCATTGCAACGTGTTCTTTTTCACTCTACTTAACACGTCAGTTTTAAGCTCACATTTATTGTTGATAATTACATTTATTTGTTTTCACTTAAATATAAGCAATTTCGGTATCTTATTATAATTCCTGAATATAAAAAAACCCAAAATAGAAAACACCTTAAAGCGAATAATCTTAATAAAAAAAGATCCATGATTTTTTTAATGTTTTCACTGTATTCGTATTGCAAAAGAAACACGCGTGACCAATGTACATATTCAACAGTCCCGGTCATATTGATTAACCCCACAGATGTCGGCGTTAGCTCAAACATGCCCACTTAGAATTTCCTCATTATCGTTTCATTTCATTTTATTAAACTTGTTAATTCTTTGTCAGTTATATGCTTATGGTCAATAACAGAATATTGCAGGAAACGGTACAATATTTAATAACCCATTGGCATCCGAATTGGTTCTTTGCAGCATAAAAAATCAAACATCTATGGTACCTATATTTTTCTTGAATTTTACTAATTTTAATCACAGTTTTAGCTTCAAAACTTATTTATCTGTGTTCTCCGTTAAACCTTGATAACTAGTAACAGTTTTCCATTATTTAGCTCTATCTGCTTCCCAGTTGAGCTGGGCATTAATGTTTATAAGCGTCTTATGCAGTACGTCCTTATATCACTTGTGCTGTCTACCGTGCTTTCTTCAACCTTTTGTCAACTCATCAAACATGATATTTCTAGGGAGTCTATATTCAGACATGCAAGGTACATACTTGTACATGTCCAGACCACCACAATTACGCGATACTAGAATCTCGGAGCTGCTGCGGTTTGCTGTTCTCAAGACTTCATCATTTGATTCTCTAAGATACCTATATTTTTATAGAAATTTTCGAATACAGGAACTCCTATCATATGACGCCAATGGATTGGTGTATTCAATCGAAAGTAATTTTGTCAGCTTTAATTTCAAAAATAAATCTGAAATACAACAAAAATATGAATTCAACAGTTAGAATTTTCTATTCACTTACAAATAATGGACACCAATGGGTAATATACAAATAAGAATATACCGTTTGTTCGTTTTACTACGGCAGGCCTACCAGTTCATTGAGTGGCTCCAAAGGTGGATATTTTTTTACGCTAGATTTGTCTTATTACCTAATTTATATTCATCGCCTTCGCTTCCAAATGAAAAAAAAAACGAATTCCGAGATTTCGTTTTATTGTTGAACATTATGGGAAACGACGAAAAAGTTCGAGTTAACAGCGCACACGTTTTGATGCCTAAAATATTCGGTCGTTACAAGCACATTTACTCGTATATATTTAAAGTGAAATGTAAAACTTAATGTTTTCGTAAATCGTATTTAAATGATTCCTAAATAAATTAAGAATTTTATTCATTAACATATGACAGTTACATATTTTACGACATTTTCTTGAACCTTTCCTTTCCTCTTCTAAAAAAAATCCGCGCGTTCCGGTGCTGTGTATTCAATACGCATGTAAAAATGAGCGATTACAAATCGAAAAAATAAGAATATTCATAGCCAATCGCTTAAATTAATTAAATTTGAAGTCAAAAGTGATAAAAATTGAAATTTAATCGCTGAAAACATGAAAAAAAAACGTAGGCCGATGTTCACAAATCGGGCGAAGCGACCACCTCAAACAAAAGCCCGCGAGCTACTGAAGCGAGAGAAGCGAGTGAACTGAGATTATATTTCTTGCGTTCCCATATACCGAAGTAGAGTGATAGTGAAACGTGAATAGCGTCGCTTCCTCACCCATAGCGATATTTTTAGAATGAATATACCTACGTCACACACTAGCACACTTTCGATTGTATTGGTGAATTTATTCCCGATTTTCACAAAATATTTCTGATGGGCTGATAAGCGCTAATTCATATTATTATTTTTTGTATTCAATGCGTAAATGTATTACTGAGCAATACCTAAAATCTATACCCAGTATTTATTATACTTATAGAGGATATTAAAGTTTTTAGAAGCAATGTGTACTAGTTACACATCACAGGACAGGAAGGGTTAAGTGCCCCATAGGTGCCTTCTATGATCTTCACACAAATATAAATAGCTCCCAACCGTTTGACATGTTCCACCCATAGAATAAACCGTATCAAAGTGAATTCGCTTAAATGGAGACCGATTGAACGAAGAGATTACTGTATAGTAAAATAACAAACCAAAAAATAGGTTAGTTATTTAATTGATGTCCTCCATTATTGTTTATTTTTTTTTTATTTTTGACAATTTTACTGCACATACTATCTTTGTGAATTTGGCAATTATCAATACATCTTTAACTCAGAAGACTATCTTTTCAATATGAAGTTAGTTCATTCAAAACATGACTCGTTAAATAATGTTTTTTCTAAAAATATCCAGTTGCAGGGAAGTACTGAATCTTATGGCTGCAGCCACCACTTTCGTATCCTTTCACTCTATTTATATATATTTATTTTGTAATATTTTTAATCGGTCAATAATAGTGATTTTGAATCCCGAATTAGAGTGCCCTTGAGGAGAATCTGCTCTCTAAACGGCGCTATGTAAATTACCATTTTATTATTATTGTTATTACGCACAATTCTCCACTTATTGACATTTAAATACCTGCATTAACTGTCCAAAATTTTGTTAAATATTAATAATACATTTTTTTAAAGGCAATTTTTTACCACCAATACATTTCCTGAAACAAAAATCGACCCATCTTAATTTAATTTAAACGTAAACGTTTCGATTCCCTTTCTTCTTCACGTTGGAGGTTGGTAATCGTCATGGCTATTTCAACTCGTTGTTTCGAAAAAATGCTTAAGTGCTACAGTGGATCCACCCTCTAAGGTACTTCGCCAGGAGTTTCTTCTTCCTACACTGCCTTTTCTTTGTTTCTTCCCCTGCAATATAGTATGATTTGAATTATCTCGATTTCTTTCATTTGTTGGAACTAAAAAAAATAATAAATGTATTTCTTGAAGGGTAATTATGGGTCTTTTTATTGCACATGACAATTTTTTGAGTAACAAATAAATACTCGTATATTATTTATAATTTTAAAGACAGTAACAAATAAATACTCGTATATTATTAGGTTTAAAGACATTGTAATTTGTTTTATCAAACACTGTTTATTCCGCTTTTTGTAACGGTATAACCCTACCGGTTTCAAGGCTTTCACCTCATCATCAGGGGAGCACAAATTAGACTTATTTGTGCTCCCCTGATGATGAGGTGAAAGCTTTGAAACCGGTAGGGTTATACCATTACAAGAAGTGGAATAAACAGTGTTTGATAAAATAAATTACAAAACAAATATTGTATATTAAATATTGTATTTTATTACACTTTCGTTGTATACAATACAACCTGGCGGGCTTACTGTCGTATGGCAATCTCTTCCAACCAACCAGAAATATGTTAAAGAGGCCATAAGTGAAAACCAGACTGGGATCCTTTTTTTTAATTGGCAGACAGGCGTTTTACCAGCTTGGCTACAGAGGTCATCTATTGTATTAGTTAGTGATGGAATATTTTTTCAAGTGTCTGATGAACATCGTCAAGAATTGTTCACATCTAAACTGATCGTAAATGAAGATGCGTAAAATAAAATAATTTGTTTCAACAATACAAATCTGAATTGATGCTTTCAAATAAAAATACCATTATTCCATCGCTCTAACAAAAATCTAATATTTCATATTTGTCAAAATATCTCAGGCAATAATCCTTAAAGGCCGTGACTGGCCACAAAGCTCATGAGCGGCTTTTTATGATTCCCACGCACATCATCCGTGGAAGATTAGTTCCGAGTTGTGTTTACAGCTCTCGACTCGTTTCCATCTCCATCGGGTTCCCGCCCACAACCGTGAGAACAAAATCACAAAAATGACAAACCAAATAGTAAATATTAAACTATTTTTAAATCTCATTTTTAAATCGGTTATGCAATATAACACCGAGATAAACCGATCGAAATTTAGGAAATTCTGTAAGTTCACGGAAAAAACTTTTTTATCAATCTGTTATTTGCCATTCTTTTGTCATTTGAATCTTTATGAAAATTTAAAAACATTTTTGACAAGGTTAATATTTTGTATTGTATTGCTTTCGTTGCATACACATATAGTACGAGTACAACCTGCAAAGTTTATTTCCAAGTGCTAATCTCTTCCAACTGTCCAGAAATGTGTTAAACGAGCTTTAAGAGAAATCCAGACAGGAACCCTTTTAAAAAAATCTGAGTACTAACGTCAATCGAACCCGCAACCTCCGGTTTGAACGACCGCTGTCTTACTAACCAGGTTAAGGAGTTCGTCATTTTCCGTCTTGATTTGCATGAATTTACGTTTTTTTTTGCATAAGTAAATGGAGAAAAATCATAAGTAAATATAAAATTTTATCTGTGTTCCCCTGATGATGAGGTGAAAAGATTGAAACCAGTAGGGTTATGATGTCATATAAAGTAGAATAAACAATGTTTGATTAAACAAATTACGAAGATTATTACCTGATTTATTATGACGCCGATATGTATATGTGAATTATTTAGTATGTATGATACATGTCTTGCAACCCCTAGAATAGCGTGTTCGATTCCTACTGTTACCCATTTTGTAGTTTATTTTTTACTTAAAGCTTCGAATATATTTCTGGTTGATTGGAGGAGAATAATCCCGCCAGTTTGTTCTGTATACAACGAAAGCGTAATATTGTTTACTCTCTTAATCGAAGTATAAAAATTGAACATGATATAAGGAGAATATATTTTAATGTTTTTTTTAAATGTATATCTTGTGACTGTCACTTTTGTTACTTGAATATATTTTCTTAACTTGAAAAAAAAAACTAAATATGTGAATAAATAGATCAATAAATGATACAACATAACAAATACTTTCAAATCTTTCCGGAATATAGTTCTTAAGTAGACATTTAGATGTCATCTTGTCACTGTGAGTTGACAGTCACTCCTGATAATCTTATCGGACTAAAAATCCTTGAAAGTAAACAACCCATTCCAATTGACAGTTTTTTAACATTGACTTGGCAATAACGTTCACATACATTTTCAAGAATAAATTTGGTTTACTACTAACAATGATCATTTTCTTATTTGCATCACCTGCCCTTTTTTACATACATTAAATTATTCGATTTCTATAGCACTCTTTACTACCTTTTGTTATTATAGTATATCTCAAAAAATGTCCTTTCTTGAAGATTTCAATTATCTCAGTCCTGTGACAATCCAGAGGTGTATGTTCCATGCGATATGGCGAAGCACTCCAAAAGCGAGATCAAGGCAGCTGGACCCATTGTCCTCTTCTTTTTCTTCCGCATGGCACCCTTCAACATATCTGAATTTGCGATTTTGGCAAATTGAAACGCGTGATCGGGAGACAATTATTGTTATCGATTTCAGTAATCGAGCCTTCGATGTTAAAACCACGAGTGGGTACGGATCTCGTACAGTTTTTGGTGTGAGCAAGTAACATAATTCTCATCGAATTAATACATTTTTTGGTGTGAGCAAATAATTACTTTTTTTTTTTTTGGTTAAGTCGGAAATTGAACACTGGGTGAATGTCAAGCGTCTTACCAATCAAGCCACGGGGGTCGTCTGTTTCAAAGCTTAAACGGCCAGATTACCGTTAATATGGACTTTTAAGTTTTAAGACCCAAATTATTTCCAATATCTCAAACTATAAAACTAAAAAACACCTTATCTACCATTAACCCAACCAATTAGATTGGTTTCTTCAAGTTTTTGAAACGTATTACGACACCATAATAGTTATATTTCGACTAACCCAGTGTTTCTTAAACTTTTGGAGCCGTGACTCAGATTAGGTAATGTTACAAGTAAAGATTAATAAAATTAAACATACTCGTACATGTAACAATTTCATAAATGCATACATTGCTTGTATTGGTTACAATATAAAATCTTATAATTTGACCCTTGGTTTTGAATAAGTATTGAAAGCTCATCAAACGTTGGTGTTATATTATAATGACTGCACCTAATGCCATATTCAGACTGTAGCCTGTTTCACAATTTGGTTTTTGTTTTACCTAGAGATGAAAACCCTGAAACACATGGTTGTGTTTTTAAGGGCATTTAAACTTTTAGTGCTTCGTTTGCATTTTGGTTTTGGCTTTTTAATTTTGAGTGCTTAAAAAACATTGTGCTTTTGTTAAAACTGGAGCGAAGCACATCGTCACTTTGTATTTCAATTAGTTGCTCCTGTAGGTTAATATTGCAAAATCTTCGTACAAGTAATTAACTTCAAAATGTAAATCGTTACTTATGGTACGTTATTGTGCAAAACTATAAATATTGTTCAAAATATTTCGCGATTCATGCAAATGTGCCAACCGAATTAATTTTAAGTCACGACCTATAAGTTAAGAAACTATGGTAAAAATAAACAAAAAACTGTGTCAAATTCTTAATATTGTTATTACCTCGAACTTACCCGATGTCTTTATAATATCGCCCTAGAATTTCCTTCGTTTCTTCATGCTTCATAAAGCTCAGCATTATTATGTACAGAAAATATAATCAAATCATTACATTCATTCTCTTCACATTATTTTAAAGAATAATTTGTTTTTATATTTGTTATTCTTGAACAAGTTTTTTTTCCATGCGTCGTTTAATAACGCCGAAACCTATTTGTGCGTTAAATTAATTTTAAGAAGTATAATTATTACTTTAATATCAAATATTTTTACCGAGTTAGATCAATTCGTAATACAGTATGTCCTCACTTTTCGCGAGATGCTAGAAATCGTGGTTAATACTGAACCTTATACGAGTATATACTATGTTTTTTTCCTATACATATATCTATAATCAAGCTGAATTTATAAATTAGGCCCAGTAAGAGATTAATAACAGTGACTAATAATAAAACATAACAATTTTAACAATAAACTTTAATAAAATTTATGTTTATATGGTATCCCTTTCGCAAAATATATTAGTATACTTAACTCACCCTTTTTTCTGATTATGGAATAGATCAAATGAGGCGTAGACATTGTGACGTAGTTTTAAGGTACTATTGACCTACTGATGATACATTGAAATTTTCTAATTCATATTTTCGAACCTCGGGTAACTAAAACCACGTTGAATAGACGACTACTATATTTATATAATTTAATATAAAGGCTTACGAGTATATTATAATAAACGTGTTAAACTGTTATTAATGGAAGTATTTAAAATTAGTGTTCTCAGATTTTTTCGACTCTAATTTAAACTATAAATTTCTGTTCTGGACTAATCGTACATTTGGTACAAAGCAGTATTACTTCAACAGATAAGGATTCTTGCTCTTACGAAATAGTTAGAATTTTAATATGAACTTCTATATTAAATAAGTTATTCATATCTAAGGATAAATTAAAATGGATGAGACACAATTTTACGCATCATAACGCCATATCCATTTTAATTAAAATAGAGAGGAAAGATTTCCACACCATTTATTGAGTATTTCTAAGTTATTGATATGGTCGGGAGAGTACATTGTATTCAAGCTCATTTATCGAGCCTTCTGGTTTTGAACTACAGGAGTAGCCACGGTACTCACTGTTCATCATTGAGTGTTTAGAATACTACCCCATACATGAAGAGGCAACGCTATTTGCACATGTCTATGTTAGTTTGTGCGAGTATTGCTTCCATTTTTTGGATATCATCGAGATTCGAATCCAAGACTATCAGTTGCAAAATAAGCATTATACCAACTAGGTCACATAGGTCATTCTTAAACAACACTGTTTAAATTAAATCAAGCAAATATTTGAAGATGAACAAAGAAAACCAGAATGATGAGTGACAACGCCACCAGAATTGACAAGGTGGAACTTTGTTTATCTGATCCTCGAGTCTTTCGTCTAACCATATTTATACTCGTATATCAAATTCTGGGTCAGAGCTACGGAGAATCTTCTTTGCAGATAATATCTAAACGTCGTTTTATTTCTGCTGGACTTTCCCTTATTTAGATAGAATCTTGATAACCGCACGATATTTCATTTTTAAGAATATAACGAAACAACACGTCTTCTATCGCCTCTAGTTGACATACTATGGAGGGTAAAGTTATAACATTTTAAATTGTCATATCCCTTGTCTATGCGATAGGCGTGACCGAGTATATACTATGTTTTTTTCCTATACATATATCTATAATCAAGCTGAATTTATAAATTAGGCCCAGTAAGAGATTAATAACAGTGACTAATAATAAAACATAACAATTTTAACAATAAACTTTAATAAAATTTATGTTTATATGGTATCCCTTTCGCAAAATATATTAGTATACTTAACTCACCCTTTTTTCTGATTATGGAATAGATCAAATGAGGCGTAGACATTGTGACGTAGTTTTAAGGTACTATTGACCTACTGATGATACATTGAAATTTTCTAATTCATATTTTCGAACCTCGGGTAACTAAAACCACGTTGAATAGACGACTACTATATTTATATAATTTAATATAAAGGCTTACGAGTATATTATAATAAACGTGTTAAACTGTTATTAATGGAAGTATTTAAAATTAGTGTTCTCAGATTTTTTCGACTCTAATTTAAACTATAAATTTCTGTTCTGGACTAATCGTACATTTGGTACAAAGCAGTATTACTTCAACAGATAAGGATTCTTGCTCTTACGAAATAGTTAGAATTTTAATATGAACTTCTATATTAAATAAGTTATTCATATCTAAGGATAAATTAAAATGGATGAGACACAATTTTACGCATCATAACGCCATATCCATTTTAATTAAAATAGAGAGGAAAGATTTCCACACCATTTATTGAGTATTTCTAAGTTATTGATATGGTCGGGAGAGTACATTGTATTCAAGCTCATTTATCGAGCCTTCTGGTTTTGAACTACAGGAGTAGCCACGGTACTCACTGTTCATCATTGAGTGTTTAGAATACTACCCCATACATGAAGAGGCAACGCTATTTGCACATGTCTATGTTAGTTTGTGCGAGTATTGCTTCCATTTTTTGGATATCATCGAGATTCGAATCCAAGACTATCAGTTGCAAAATAAGCATTATACCAACTAGGTCACATAGGTCATTCTTAAACAACACTGTTTAAATTAAATCAAGCAAATATTTGAAGATGAACAAAGAAAACCAGAATGATGAGTGACAACGCCACCAGAATTGACAAGGTGGAACTTTGTTTATCTGATCCTCGAGTCTTTCGTCTAACCATATTTATACTCGTATATCAAATTCTGGGTCAGAGCTACGGAGAATCTTCTTTGCAGATAATATCTAAACGTCGTTTTATTTCTGCTGGACTTTCCCTTATTTAGATAGAATCTTGATAACCGCACGATATTTCATTTTTAAGAATATAACGAAACAACACGTCTTCTATCGCCTCTAGTTGACATACTATGGAGGGTAAAGTTATAACATTTTAAATTGTCATATCCCTTGTCTATGCGATAGGCGTGACCGAGTATATACTATGTTTTTTTCCTATACATATATCTATAATCAAGCTGAATTTATAAATTAGGCCCAGTAAGAGATTAATAACAGTGACTAATAATAAAACATAACAATTTTAACAATAAACTTTAATAAAATTTATGTTTATATGGTATCCCTTTCGCAAAATATATTAGTATACTTAACTCACCCTTTTTTCTGATTATGGAATAGATCAAATGAGGCGTAGACATTGTGACGTAGTTTTAAGGTACTATTGACCTACTGATGATACATTGAAATTTTCTAATTCATATTTTCGAACCTCGGGTAACTAAAACCACGTTGAATAGACGACTACTATATTTATATAATTTAATATAAAGGCTTACGAGTATATTATAATAAACGTGTTAAACTGTTATTAATGGAAGTATTTAAAATTAGTGTTCTCAGATTTTTTCGACTCTAATTTAAACTATAAATTTCTGTTCTGGACTAATCGTACATTTGGTACAAAGCAGTATTACTTCAACAGATAAGGATTCTTGCTCTTACGAAATAGTTAGAATTTTAATATGAACTTCTATATTAAATAAGTTATTCATATCTAAGGATAAATTAAAATGGATGAGACACAATTTTACGCATCATAACGCCATATCCATTTTAATTAAAATAGAGAGGAAAGATTTCCACACCATTTATTGAGTATTTCTAAGTTATTGATATGGTCGGGAGAGTACATTGTATTCAAGCTCATTTATCGAGCCTTCTGGTTTTGAACTACAGGAGTAGCCACGGTACTCACTGTTCATCATTGAGTGTTTAGAATACTACCCCATACATGAAGAGGCAACGCTATTTGCACATGTCTATGTTAGTTTGTGCGAGTATTGCTTCCATTTTTGGATATCATCGAGATTCGAATCCAAGACTATCAGTTGCAAAATAAGCATTATACCAACTAGGTCACATAGGTCATTCTTAAACAACACTGTTTAAATTAAATCAAGCAAATATTTGAAGATGAACAAAGAAAACCAGAATGATGAGTGACAACGCCACCAGAATTGACAAGGTGGAACTTTGTTTATCTGATCCTCGAGTCTTTCGTCTAACCATATTTATACTCGTATATCAAATTCTGGGTCAGAGCTACGGAGAATCTTCTTTGCAGATAATATCTAAACGTCGTTTTATTTCTGCTGGACTTTCCCTTATTTAGATAGAATCTTGATAACCGCACGATATTTCATTTTTAAGAATATAACGAAACAACACGTCTTCTATCGCCTCTAGTTGACATACTATGGAGGGTAAAGTTATAACATTTTAAATTGTCATATCCCTTGTCTATGCGATAGGCGTGACCGAGTATATACTATGTTTTTTTCCTATACATATATCTATAATCAAGCTGAATTTATAAATTAGGCCCAGTAAGAGATTAATAACAGTGACTAATAATAAAACATAACAATTTTAACAATAAACTTTAATAAAATTTATGTTTATATGGTATCCCTTTCGCAAAATATATTAGTATACTTAACTCACCCTTTTTTCTGATTATGGAATAGATCAAATGAGGCGTAGACATTGTGACGTAGTTTTAAGGTACTATTGACCTACTGATGATACATTGAAATTTTCTAATTCATATTTTCGAACCTCGGGTAACTAAAATCACGTTGAATAGACGACTACTATATTTATATAATTTAATATAAAGGCTTACGAGTATATTATAATAAACGTGTTAAACTGTTATTAATGGAAGTATTTAAAATTAGTGTTCTCAGATTTTTTCGACTCTAATTTAAACTATAAATTTCTGTTCTGGACTAATCGTACATTTGGTACAAAGCAGTATTACTTCAACAGATAAGGATTCTTGCTCTTACGAAATAGTTAGAATTTTAATATGAACTTCTATATTAAATAAGTTATTCATATCTAAAGATAAATTAAAATGGATGAGACACAATTTTACGCATCATAACGCCATATCCATTTTAATTAAAATAGAGAGGAAAGATTTCCACACCATTTATTGAGTATTTCTAAGTTATTGATTACTTAAACTTGCAAATTAAATGTTTTCAATTAAAATTACTCATCAGAGATTTGATTAATCATAGTTTTCACATTAATCAATTTACTCGAACATATCTTTACAGGTATCATGGGTAAAATTTATATTTATGGAATTACTTTTTATGTTAAAATTCACACCTGTTATGATAGTATTCTGCGGGTTGACTTTTAATATGCTTTATTAATCATAAAACTAAACGTAATATTACGAATTACTTATAATGAGTTCTCATTTTATTTAAATATGATACATTATATAAACACTCAAAAAAGTTCGCAACCCATTGCACCGTGTCTCAGGTGGCAGTGGTCAGAAGAGGACGAAGTTAAGGGTAGGTGTATAAAATATTTGAGGAGGAATGAATCGAAAGGTTAATGAACTCTGTGATGAAATAAAAGATTAAAGTTTAGATATAGTGTCTTGGGTGAAACAAAGAAAAATGGATGTGAGTCCTAAGATATACGATAAATGGAGGTAGAAGAGGCGAAGGGTGTTTGTATCGAGAGTGGAAAGTCTGGTGCTCTGTCTTCTCTGTCTATCCCAACAGGGAAATGGCGTGATAGTATGTTATGTATGAAAGCAAGTCGATTGAACAAGCTACGGATTACATCTATCATAATGTGAGTAAGTCTGTTGAACCAGCTACTAATTATCATATTTAACATGATAATACTTCTGTTGAATCAGCTACGAATTAACACATCGATCGAAATGAGAGTAAGTCTGTTGAATCAGCTACAAATTACCATATACGAGTATATATCGTAATGATAATTAGTCGAATGAATCAATTACGAATTACCACCAACTATATCATAATAATAGCAAGTCTGTTGAACCTGTAACGAATTACCAGCAATGTCATAATGCTCTAAGTTGGTTATACTAGCTAAAAATTACCACATGTATCAAAGTGATTCAAACAGCGACATAGAAATATTACATTGCCCTTCCGCTCTCAGTTATCGGGTTAACCATATATCAACCTGGTTTCTGTTTGAATAGCCATGAAAATAAACTAAAATGTATCGTACGTGCCAAGCGCTGATATGTTGGTATTAAATTCAATAAGGCAACGGTTGCTAGTCTCCAAATAGAATACCTTTATTCCAGAGTAATCAATAGTACCCCTGAACCCATTCATTTGCCTGGTTCCCCAAAATTTCATCAGCAAACCCACGCCTTCCAATCGTTGTTAACCATTTGTCTCGGATAATTCTCCCCATAGAAGGCAATCAAATATTCAAATGCGAGCACTGAAGATACACAATAATTGAAATTTGGCCACGGTACCAGTTCTGGATTGTGATTCCGATGCGCAGATGCACTACTCTTCTTTCGGGGCTCATTTTTTTTCTGCGATGCTGTCAATTTCTTATCGCGATACATATCTTTGGCCTCTTCTATATCTATACACTTCACACAACTCCTACGATTTCGCTGACTTTTTACATTTCCTTCTTTTAAAATATTCATATTTTCCTTGGTCTTCCTTTACCACGCCTTCCAGTCACATTTGCACTGTTAATCTTTCTTCATTCATTCATTCCACGTGCCCAAACCATCTCAGAATGCTTTTCTTTATCTTGCTCAACACATCTGCATTAAGTTCACTCTCATCTCTAAATCATTTCATTCCGTATTCTGTAATACATTTTTACCTCATGTATTTTTCTAAGTGCACGCATTTCTGCAGCATTTATTCGTCTCTTTTCTTGTTCCACGTCCACGTTTGATAAGAATATTCAATAATAAATATTATTAAAATTCCACTTATAACATTAATCCCCATCACACGTGCATCTACCTTATATCTCGAGGTTCTCTTCGGACGGAATCATCTCGGTTTGTTACACGAGAAATCCTTAGGCCCAACTGGTGTCATATATTTCATCGTTAATCGTACTGTCCTATTGAGCCAACGGAAATTTTTTATTAATGGGTGACATTTTGGTTGTTTAATACTGTTTTTTTTTTGCTTTGAATAGTACATAGATACATATACACCATCACGCTATTTCCCTGTCGGGGTAGGCAGAGAGGAATCAAACCATCACAACGTACTCTTCATAATATAGTTTATCCAACTCCCCCGGAAATGGTTCGAAGTAGTGTATTGTATTAAACTTTCGTTGTTTACAATACAACCTGGCGGGCTTATTGACTTGTGAAAATATCTTCCAACTAACCAGAAAGACGGTATAGGGGATTTGAATGAAAACCAGATTGACATCCTTTTAAAAACATCTGGTTATCAACGGGAATTGAACCTGCAACATGAGTCGTACCAACTAAGCCACGGAGTTCGTGTCGCGTGTAGTGATATGATAAAATATAATACATAGAAGAAAACAAATTCTGATTGAGTGATTATTTAAATAAAAATCAAAACACTAATTTGAAATTCCTTATATTTATTTCAACTGCTTGGAAGAAAATTTCTGCTTGATAAACTATTATCAAAAATGAATAAAATATATGATTATGATATTCATTTGAAGATAATTTATTTCAAAACAAATTATAAAATGTAATTCAGTTTAAAAATTAGGCATCGTGCTCATAAATTGAAAATATTTAATCGAGGGCAAAAGGTCAATTAGGGAACAATCAAGATTGAGCGAGCACTTAACAAGCCGTGACCAAGAGCGAAGAACCATCTCTAACGTTCAACCGGAGCAATTGTTAACTAACTACCTTCACAAATCATGTTCAGATTTCGGGTGAAGAGAAAGAAATTAATTTTATTGATAATTCAAAGGAATTAAGCAAGCTGATACGTTTTTTCTCTTCAAATAGGCCTCTTTATGATATCTTACTTTTTCAAAATTCGTCTCTTTGTATTCAAGTCCCTTAATGGGATGTCTCCATTGTATCTTTCGAATCTGTATCTGAGGGATGTTCCTTCGGAGAGAAGTAGAACTTTGAGTTAGATTTCTTTTCCATAATAAATTGGCTGTTCCAAATCAATCCAATAAGGGGGATATTATGACAGAGTTTTTGCTGCTGTCGCTTCTGTGGTGTGGAATGGTCTGCCTCCTAGTGTCAGAAACATGGGTGATGTATGTAACATTATAAAGCACTTAAAAGCTACCCTTTTTGGGAGGTATTATCAAAATGTATGAGTGGGTTCGAATCCTGAGTTGGAGCGTCCTTGAGGAGAGCGTCCTGATTATTATGAGAATACTGATATTATTTTAATATGGTCGGGAGAGTACATTGTATTCAAGCTCATTTATCGAGCCTTCTGGTTTTGAACTACAGGAGTAGCCACGGTACTCACTGTTCATCATTGAGTGTTTAGAATACTACCCCATACATGAAGAGGCAACGCTATTTGCACATGTCTATGTTAGTTTGTGCGAGTATTGCTTCCATTTTTTGGATATCATCGAGATTCGAATCCAAGACTATCAGTTGCAAAATAAGCATTATACCAACTAGGTCACATAGGTCATTCTTAAACAACACTGTTTAAATTAAATCAAGCAAATATTTGAAGATGAACAAAGAAAACCAGAATGATGAGTGACAACGCCACCAGAATTGACAAGGTGGAACTTTGTTTATCTGATCCTCGAGTCTTTCGTCTAACCACATTTATATATCCAATTCTGGATCAGAGCTACGGAGAATCTTCTTTGCAGACAATATCTAATCGTCGTTTTATTTCTGCTGGCCTTTCCCTTTAGATAGAATCTTGATAACCGCACGATATTTCATTTTTAACATATCAGAATATAACAAAACAACACGTCTTCTATCGCCTCTAGTTGACATACTATGGAGGGTAGAGGTATAACATTTTAAATTGTCATATCCCTTGTCTATGCTTTAAGCGTGACCGGCATGGTATCTGTCCATACACGCTCTCACTTGTTCAGGCAGGAAATGTTTAGACCTTAGTTGTTTATTTTGGTCCAACGGTTATCGCTTCATCTTATTATATGACTCTGTCATGGAAGCTGCGCTTCGTAGCATATCTCTGTTAGTCCTATTTTTTTTTGTGTAATATATTTATTTTATATTTAATTCACCAAAAATCGTACTCGATTGAATATGGTTAGTCTGTTTTGGTGGTGTTTGATTCTTATAACTGGGAAACTAATATATCATTTTAATTACTATTTTCATGTTAAAATAAATTAGCGATTTAAAATGTTAAGTTATTTTTTAGGAGTAGACTATTTCAACTATTTCGATCTAAACCTTTCTTAAAAATGTTGTACAATATTTATTATTCAAAATTAATTGCATGAACCTAATTTTCTTATTTTTTGTTTCAGAATCTTAATAATTGATAGTGGAGACTTCCATATGTCGTCCTGATCGGTGTATTTTTTCAATCAAGGTAAGTTTTAAAAATTATTTTGAAGGTATTATACACAGTTCAGTTTAAAAGGTAGCGAATCAATGAATGCGGTTATCTAAGTGTGAGTTAATTATAAAAATTATCAACATGAAATATTAAAAAAAGAGTTATAAATAATTCGTTTATCTGTAATAAGATAACATACTACCTTGATCAAAAAGTTTTAGGACTTTATTCATAAAATCGAAAATACAAGTTTATTCATCAAAATCGATATGGTCCCCTTCAAAGTACTCCCCATAGACTGCAACGCACTTACGCCAGCGTTTGATCCAATCCTCGAAACACCGCTGGTACTCAATTTTCGGTATGTCTATCACAGCCGTCTCCGATTTTTTCATGACATCCTCTCGGGTGCCGTAACGCGTTCCGCGATGCGGTTTTTTTAAGTCGGTTGAACAGGAAAAAGTCGCAGGGAGCCAGTTCAGGTGAATTTGAAGGGTGCTGGATAGTATTCGTGTTGTTTTTGGCCAAAAACTCATGGAAATCATGTATTTCGCGATTTCAACGCGGTCCTTTTTTTGCATGAAATTGAGGTCTTTCGGCACCAGTTTTGCAGCGATACGTCTGAGGCCTAAATCACTAACCAAAATGTTTTGAGCGGATCCATAAGCGATGTTCAAGTCCTCTGTCAGCTCTCTGATGGTCAATTTGCGATTTTCGGCCAACATTTCTTTGATTTTATCGATGTTTTCATCAGTTTTCAGACTGATGAAAACATCGATAAAATCAAACTCACGACCACTTCTGACTCACGACCACTTCTGAAGCGTTCGTGCCACCGAAAAATACTTCTACAAAACATTTCCAAGGCCTGCAGACCGTTAAAACCGTTTTTAACACAAAATTGAATGCAAACTCGTTGATGCACACTTGATGCCATTTTCAAACTTGTAAAAAATCGAAAACACGCACAAAGGTAGATGTACTCAGTACAGCGTAACTTTTACAAATGTCAAGCTATGACGCTGAAATTTGGAGGGAAGTGTCAATGATAGATGTGGTAACCTAACAAAAAAAAGAATTACAATCGGATGACTGACAGCACCACACGGTGGCCGGTCCTAAAACTTTTTGATCAAGGTAGTATAACATTTTCTCTTTGTGGCGTAGTTGTTTGTTTATTTAAACATACTAATACTTTAAATATATATTATAAAAAAAGTTACTTTTTATTTTGTTTTTTTTTACCACTTTACCACTATATTCTTTTACTTTTAAAAACAGTTTAAAAAATAACTGTCTGCTTTTTGTAGTTAATCTCCGTTTTAATTAATCTGAAGAAATAGTAAAAGTAAATAAATGTACAAAAGTAAAAAAGTAGTAAAGTTAAACAAATACGTTTCCTTGTTCGATATAAAGGCGCTCCGAAGGTGGTTATCTAACGTCTTTAAACGGGACTAAATATAATACTTAAGTATCATAATCATCAGCAAATATTGTGTTACTGTTTTAGTTTTGCTCATATGTTTATAAACATTAATAACCCCTAGAATGTAAATCACGTGCTGTTTGTTATTTATTTTCAACAATTAACAATCGTGCTTCATTTGTGGTATATATAGGTATTATCATATGGTTTGAGCAAGTCGATTTGTTTTTGTCCGCCATCACTGATTTTGTATTCGAGCTAACAGTAAATATTTTAATTAGTTTATAACAAATAATATTGTTCATTGTTTTACGTACGAGTACATACCATCGTGTCATTTCCCTGTCGGGGTAGGCAGAGAGGACAGAGCGCCATGCTTTCCTATATCTACTGTCATTCTTAACCTGTTCTAATCCATACGCCTTCTTTTTCTCGGAATTTCTACGTTTCCTTCTTTCAGAATATCATTCACTTGATGCAACCATACTTTCCTTGGTCTTCCTCTCACACGCCTACCACGCACTATATATTTGTTTTGTTAATCTTTCTTCATTCATTCGTCTCACATGTCCACACCATCTCAGCGTACTCTTTTTCATCTAACTTAACACATAAGTTCACATTCATCCCTAATCACTTCATTCCGTATTCTGTCATACATTGTCATCCCAATTATTCATGTATTCTTCTCAATACACGCATTGCTTCTCTTAATGATTTTCCACGTCCACGTTTCACTCTCATACATCCAAGTTGGCACCAAAATACTATTATACAATATCCTCTTAGCAGATTTTTATACATTCCGGTTCAACTATATATATATTTTAGTGCCTCATTGACTATCCTATCGCTTGATTGTTTTGATTGCCATTAACAAAGGAGCATAAAACATTTCTTCATGTTCATAACGATTTAAAATGCGTACGACAGTAAGTCATCATAATTTTATGGTATGAGGAAAACCGATAAAGCCAATCGAATCTACTGAACATGCGCAACTAAGGGGCATCCGTGCTTGAAACCAAGTCTGATTTGCAAATACACCGCAGGGGACAAAATTAGACTTATGTAATATTTTGAGGCTTTCTGATTCTTTGTATCAGTTGTATAAAATCTTTCGGAGCATTATACCGCGTAATTTGAGTTATGATGCCGACGTTTCGAAATCGTTGCAGTTTTCATCTTCATTGTTGATCTTATATGACGGTCTTATGATAAATTGTGCGTTAATTCTTTATTATTGCTTCTTGTGTGCCGGTATAAATTATGCATTGAGGTTATATACCTTTTTGGGTCACACACTTTTTCCAAGTAAAGTTTGCCTATTTACTTGTAAAACCTAAATGGTGTTATTTTTTTCTGAAATTAACTTACGATGATATTGCTCTGCACTTGTGAGTCAAAGACATTTTTCTTTTTTCTTTTGGTACCATCGGGAACCTGGAGGATTAACGTCTCTCCAACTTGGCCACCGAAGTCGTCCAGTCTGGTTAAAGAGCTCGTCTGGTAATACTACTCGCAAGTGCTAGACTTGTGCTAGTATTATCTATCCACGTGTGCCAGTAACCAATAAGTACGATGTTGAACTGTGATTTACTCGCTTACTCCTGCAGTTAGTTACTAACCCAAAATCTCGATTACTGGAGCTGAATACAATATTGTTACCTGGCGACTCTTAAACATGTCCGTATCTTAAATTTCGATATTAGGAGTACTCGACGATTGAATAAATAAATTTATATAGAATTAAAAATGTGGTTCTTTACGCATATAATTTTCTTTAAATGAACAGCAAAAATCAAAGTATTTAACTTTTTTTGCGTTGACATCGCGGACTTTCGTTATTCTATATCTAGAACATTTCCTTCTATATAAAGAATAACCAGTGTTCACTTTCTATCACAGCTTCCTCTGTGTGAATCACACATAGTCTTTGCATGACGCATGTTGGCAGATGAAAGTTCACACACAATTCGTAATCAGAAATAACTCTTTAAAATAAAGTAGCAGACTTCAGACGATGTCAAAAAAGTTGTGTGATTTATAGTCACGAAACAAATGCAGGCAAAAGTTTTTTATGTATAGTTTAGAATATTTTTTTTATAAGTTCTTCACGTTCAAAGTTAACGGAAATATAGAAAAAAACTATTATCATACATGTTGACAATAAAGAAAACTGTTGATTTGAGAAAGTATTTATGAAAAAATACATATTAAATACCGTTGTTTACGGTCAAAGATTGCAAATACGATTTTTTAGACCGTTTTGTCTACATCATTTTAAACATAGCAAACATAAAATGAGCAAACACAAAGAGAAAATACTTATTATTTCATCGTCTCCATGACTATCTCATTGACCTAGTTGGTAAGATGATTGACTGCCACCCGGGGGTTTCGGACTCGATTCCCGATGGTAGGATAAAATAGTTCATCTGGTAATAATACTCGCACGTTCTGAGTACATGTGCGACTGTCATTGCCTCTTTACGTGCGGTAGTGTTGCCTGAGTTCCATGCTTACAGTGATTGTAAACCCTAAGAATTGATTCTGGGGCAAAAGACAATATTTTCTTCCGGCCACGATGTTAAATATGTCCGAATTACCAATTCAGATTTGGTGAAAGGAGGCACCGTATGAATGAAAAATATTAATAATCAGACCAAATCTCTATTGAAGTAGGCATATATAAAAGTCCTCCATTTGAGTCTATCCTGACATACGTATTTCGCTTATGTTAAGTCCATACAGTTTTTCATGCATATTCTTGAAATTTTAGGACTTATCCCCCTTAGTTCGGTCAAAATTTGATTATTTTGTATTGTCGCGTTTTTTAAGTCGCTTTTTAAGTTCTCGGGTCTTCTATACTACTAGTATGGTTTATTTGTGGAAATCTGTCATTGTTCATTCTTTCTACGTGACCAAACTATCTCATTTATTCCAAACTCGGGACTCCAACCCTCTATTATCGCCAAATAAAAAATAGCTCCAAAGTAAATTTATGTGAGTAGAGTGTAATAACAGGAACGTAAGTGAATATTATGTGGTCCAGTAATAAAAGGAAAATCCATGAATTTTCAGCAAATTATTGCTGCTATCTTGTTTTTTTTTTAAATTTAAGGACATACATTTTTGAAAAATTTACTTCTAATTTATACAAGTCATGTTTAATAAAAGTATTTTTAGTAATAATATCGGAATCAAATAAAAAAAATGTTTCGCATGATTCAAATCAAAACATAAAACTTAGATGCTCTCAAAAATTCTGCGCTCACCTTGTGTGATCCGATCAGGCATCACCCCAGTAAAAATAAGTCTGACCGGAGGTAGCACATATGTTTTAAAGTTTACGCCATACTATAATATTATTTCTAAGTGGCCAAACTATTAGGTGTACAAATAAGTTTCCGCCGTTTTTTATAAAAAAATGGGCATTTATTGTGAAAGAACGGAACCTCATGTTTTATTCGAAGTAGTACCCATCGCTTGCCACTACTTTTCCCCATCTTTCTGTCAGCATACGAATACCGCGTCAGTCATCATCATCATCTTTTGAGGCTATCCACGAATCTACTCAATTTTTGGTATCTTCATATGATGTGAAGTGCTGCTCAGAGAGGCCATGCGTCATCGATCAAAACAAGTGGTAATCAGAAGGAGCAATGTCTGGTGAATACAGCGGGTGGGGTAAAACTTCTCAATTGAGTGTTTCCAAATAGGTTTTGACCGGTGCCGCAACATGTGGACTAGCATTATCATGCAAGAGAATAATTTTGTCGTGTCTGGCGTAGTAGTGGGCGCGCTTTTCCTCGAGTGCTCGACTCAATCTCATCAATTATGTTCGGTAGACAGCCCCAGCAATGGTTTCATTCAGTTTGAGCAACTCATAATACACGACACCAAGCTGATCCCACCAAATACACAACAAGAGTTTTTTTCCATGAATATTTGGCTTAGCCGTAGATGTTGAAGCATGACCAGGGGATCCCCATGATTTCTTCCTTTTTGGAATATCATAATGGATGCATTTTTCATCACCAGTGACTATATGGTGCAGAAAACCCTTTCGTTTATGCCTGGCAAGCAGCATTTCACATGTGGAAAATTGGCATTCAAAGTTTCTCCGTGTCAGTTCATATGAATCCCAATTTCTTTGTTTTTGAATCATTCCCAATGATTTCAACCCATGTGAAATTGCTTGTTGAGTCACTCCTAATGTAAGTGCAAGTTCTTCTTGCGTTTGGCACGAATCTTGATCCAATAATACTTCCAATTCCGCGTCTTCGTACACTTTCGGCCTTCCGCTACGTTCTTTGTCTTCGATGTCAAATTCACCGTTCTTAAACTTTTGAAACCACTCACGACAACTTCTCTCACTTAAGGCAGCCTCACCATATGCTTCTACAAGAAATCGATGCGCCTCAGCTGCAGATTTCTTCAAATTGAAGAAGTAAATCAAAAGTTCCCGCAAATGACGCTTATTCGGCTCAAAACTTGACATTTTCGAACACAAAAAAATATGTTATACTGATAAAAATTCACTAATATTTCAAGGTCATGTTGTTGACAGATGTCCAACCTTACGATAATGACATTTTACATCTGACAATTTTAACCATAACTTACTGGTGGCGCCAACTTTTGTCAAACGGCGGTGACTTATTTGTACACCCAATATATCATTCCTCATCTTAATTACTGCATCTTCATTCAATCAACATTCTGTCATAATTTCCTCGTTTCTTACTCTGCGATATGTACATTGTTTTCCACTCATTCTACACAACGCTCTAAATTTTACCGCATTTAACACATCTTCCTTGCATCACGTTTTTGCCAAATGCAATTTTTCCTTGTTTAAAGTTGAGAATAATATTACATTGTAAGCAACAATTTTGCTCTCGCATAATAGAATCTCGTTCATTTCTACTATTAATACTCGTACTGTAAGAAACATATTAATAAAATAAAGATGTATCTACTCGTATAACAAAAACGAGGAACTGTTAAAACTGTTCTATTGATGGTGTGTGATTTATAGACAGGAAGCTAAAAACAAGAGAATTCTAGTAATTCTGTAACGAGAACACTTGGCTAAAGAAAGTGCATGATTCACAGTCGGAAGGCACGTCATCTACATCCATACTCACGTACTCGTACGTAGTGTAGGTTGCCCTTCGCCTTGTTCACCGAGAAATCGATAACCAATCGATGGTAAATAATTCTCTCGAAGCAACCAGAACTTTCTCCCGCCTTCCGACAGTAATCACGGTCATCGGGGGCCTCCAGGCTATTATTATGAAGTCTTTTTGTCTTTTTTCATTGGTGTTTTTATAGTATTGGCTAACTGCGTTACTTAGTGGTTTGAAAAATGGAAGAGTATTGTTATATTTGTAAGTAATGATGTGTGAAATCAGATTTTTTTCTTCCATTTTCTATATCGTCTTGTGTGATTTAATGATTAAGAAAGCGAATAAGTCTTTGAACTATTTGGATTTTAATGATTTCAAAATACTCGTATCCAATGAATGAATAAATTCCCATTACCAGTGATGATTGTGGTTAAGTGGTTTACAAATCATGAAATAATCGTGCCAGAAATATGTACATTCAAATATATTATTAATACACACATACATACCATCATTCTGTATCTCTGTTGGGATTGTCAGAGAGGACAGAGCGGCAGACCTTCGCATATTGACACACACGTTTCGCCTCTTTCACACCCATACACCTTAAACAACTTCTAAAATTTTACCTATTTCTTATAAGATATTCAATCGATCTAACCACAATTTCCTCTACCATTCTCACCACTCACATTCGCAGTGCATATTTGTTTTGTTTGATTTTCTTCATCGTTCGTTCTACATGGCCAAACCATCTCCGAGTGCTTTTCTTAATCATACTTAATACATCAACTTTAAGTTCACATTTATCCCAAATCACTTCGTCCTTTATTCTGTCATACATTGTCAATCCATATTTTTCACAGTGCACACAATTCTACATCATTTGTTCGGTTTCTTTCAGTCTTTTTCCACGTCCACGTTTTACTTTAATATATCAAAGCTGGGACTAGAACAATTTTTTTAGAATGTCATTTTAGCAGATTTCGATACTTTCTGGTTTGAATATATATGTTTTAATTCCCCATTGACGTTGTTTCCTATCGCTATACGTCTTTCGATATTATCTCTCGTAACTCTTCCATTATCTGAAGAAATCGATCTAAATAGCAGAAATTCTTCACGTGTTCTAATCTTTCACTGTACAATGGTTAAATTAATATTGAAAAAATACTTGTTTTTATCATTTTCAGCCTTATATTGGCTCACTGTTAATTACAGGCTATCTCATGCCCTATCTTAAATAATCTATTAATCCTTTATTTTACGCACATCACCAATGCAAAAAAAAAGAGTGCAAATGCAATGAATGAATTTTTCACTCAATCAATGGTACCAGAGAGGACCCTTAATGCGTAGAAAACGATCTAAGACACTTGTGTGTGAATCATGACATCAGTATCGAGAAATTCCTCTCTAGTTTGTTATCAATCTGAAAATATTATCGAAAATATAACGTAATCATTAATTTTAAATGTATTTTAAATTTGTAACAAACTTATTTTTCGATATATGTACATTTTATGTTTTTTTTTCACCGACTAAACATATAAATCTTGGTGTACGTATGAAGTTACTTCCAATTTTTTTTTCAGCAATTGTAGTTTTTTTAAAATGTATTTACATATTTTTATGTAAGACGTTGACCTGTATCAACCGTCTCACTAGGTACATTGCCTCGTCTGAGAAAGCTGACTTACACTCGCGAAATTAATTTATTAACAATCCAACTAGTTCAAGCTGCAGCCACTCGAGAAATTTAACAACTCTGCAAAAATAACACCTTAACGATGGGGATATTTATGATACATTAAACCCAATCTGTCGAAATGTTATAAAAATATTAAAACGATTGTTTTTGTACCATGGTGAAACAAATAACACTTAACTAACTCACCTGTCATACTCATTTTTAATTATTACTTCTCAATTACAAGTATTTATATATCCCACAGTTATAAACGAAAGTGATTTTTTCGCTTTCCATCTTTTAAACTATTGTCCTTTCATTCTGTGTGGGAACTGAAGTAATGGGCGGCAATTATTATATTTATTGTGGCACATTCTTAAAAAAATTCGCGTAAAGCAGCCACGTTAAAAGTCCGTATGTATCATTGTATACTCGTATATTTGAAATTTTACAAACCACTTTTCTCTCCATTGCCAAGTATTAACGGCTCAGGGACGTCACATGCCAAAAATGAATGCCAAAAATAATAAATTAACATTCAGATCAAAATATTGATAAGAGACTTACAAAAATGAAATTATAATTTTAGCTTTTAGTTTCAGTTTTTTTTTAATAATTACTTTCACATCGTCATTTTTCAAGCTTTGTTTCACTAAATCAAACCAGTTTATCGATAATTCTCTCCAGAATCTTTGTAAGAAAATTTCAAGCTTCTCGCAAGAATTATTCATATAAAACAAGTTGTTTGGCTTTTTGTAATTGGCAATAAGTAGACAACCTTTAAAATACTTATCTCGAAAATATTCAACATTATTAACTTTTATTACGCGATGAACTTTACTTCTTCATTGATATTAAGTGACCTCGTGATAATTAATTAATTCAAAATCTCGGAGGAAAGAACTTCATGCATTATCTCAACTTCTCGCAGTTTATAACTGTAACAGGTATCATTCGATTCATTTATCATAAATATTTTGACGCGTGCTTGTTACACATGCTATAATAATAATTCGGTCTGCTTCTAATTAAAGATTTCACGCCATTCGCCAATCAAGACTGTAATCATCTCTGACAGTTTCCTTGGGAATAAATAAAATAATTTATGAGCTTTGTTTCATTTGCCGCTTTGTACAGTTTTACATACTTGGGTATTTTCTATCTTCAAGAACTTAGTTTTATAGTTTCTTCTGTTTGTATCTGTAATCTGTATATAAACCACGAATGCTTGATTATCTATTGTATTTTATTGTTTTTTTAACATTGTTGGGTACAATTCATTCTATGCCACATCACCTGCGGCTTAATAATTTGGAACATACATCACGCTGTATTCATGTTGCAATAGACATGAGGACAGAGCGCTACACTTTCGCACCAGGAAAAGTTTTTTTAGCGTTATCTACAAATATGTTACCAGAAGGCATTGAACTGGTTGAATGTTAGAAATAGACGCCAATTTTATATACTGTCTATTGTATAATATCATTAACTGTCCCGCCGCCCCCTCTTATCTCGCCGAGAATTTTCAGCGTCTTTCCAATCATGTATTAGCGCTACGCTCAAACAGAGATTGTTTATTGACCTTTCCAGTTCACCGCTCCTCTTTCTTTACGTCGTCCTTTACTGTCCATGCATTGAGACTCTGGAATCAGTTACAAACCAATATAAGACTCGCTCCGTCCTTGGCATCCTTTAAGACGCGACTGAAAAACATCTTAATTTCTAGTCAGTAAAATAACGTGTTTCATTCCTGAGTTTTCTTTTTGTTTCTTCTCCACCATACCTTCCTTTCCTTTTGATTGATGATATCTCACTTTATATGAAAAATAATGTTCGGGTGATTGTCCGTCTTTGTGGGGTTCGTGGGCATGTGCTCACGTATGTGTTTTTGGATTTCGTGGGGATGGATAGTCATTTGAATGATTTATGCGACCACGTAACTTGCTTCATTTACTTTTGTCTGGCTGGTTGGAAGAGATTGCCGCCTGGTAATAAGCCCGCCAGATTGTATTTGCAATAAAAGTGTTAAATAAATAAATAAATAAAATATATAATAAATCTTTATTAACATCGCCTACGGTTTATATATTCTTGCCTTTCCTTTTCATAATTTAATTTACTTGGTGTAACCATACTCTTCGTGGTTTAGTGTTTCATTGATTGATATCGACAAATTGTCATAATTTTTTTTTAAATAAACAACTACTTAACTGATTAAGATGCATCACAAAATAAATATGCGTATCATTACGCCACAAAGCTCCAGTCTTTTCGTTTATACTATACATGTGTGCACCTCATAAAGCGTTTTTATTTTCTTAAAATGATTTATTTTCTATATTTCAAAATCTCACTGACTTGGTCTTCTTCAGACATGCATCTTGGTCCGATCAAATCTCTCTTTCACGCTATATTTTTGTTTGATAAGTCTTTCTGACTCATTTGCTTCTTACTCCGACATGTCGTCCTCCTTGGTCTAGTTGGTAAGACGCCTGTCTTTCAACCCGGAAGTTGGAGGTTCGATTTTTTTTGGAACTCATATTTAAAAAAAATATTTTTTTATGATGGCCATCGTTGAAGCAAAAATAATACGGCAACTACTCAAATCATAAAGACTATTCAAAAACAGCCGTATAATTCTACGAACATATTCAAAGAAGATTCCTATCTGCTTTTCATTTAAGGCCTCTTAATACATATTTTTGGTTGACTGTTTAAAACGAAAGCTTTTTTTTCGTTTTAAGAAAATGGTCCCATTCTGGTGTTCAATTAAGATCTTTTAAACTTTTCTGATTGGTTAGAAGTCATTGCTACATGGCAATATAGATTCCAGGCTGTACTGTATATAATGAAAATATATTTGTACAGCTCCGTACAAAGACTAGAATAGGTGAATGGCTGCCGCTCGATACTCGGAGATTTCGGTTCACTTTACGCATTTGAAGTGAAAAGTAGCAGGGTGAAGAGATTTCTCTTTAGCGGGTATAAGTTGGTCGTAAGTAAAAGACAGTTGGCGTTCCAAAAACTAAGAATATATTTTTGACGTTTTGCGCTCCTTATGTGCGGCCAATCGCTCATCGTAAGCTCCTATTTTGTCCCGTGTATGCCGTCATGGCTTGCGAGATACTACGTATTTCGCACGTTTTCGCATGCATGGGCCGGCCGACTTTTAATAGTCGCTCTCGCGAAGGATTTCATTTGAATCTTATGACCATCCTCGTATTTTCAATGAAAATTATTTGAATCATTGGAAGCTACATGCATTTTTGTTGTAGGTACTATACCATCACACACGAAGATTGAAATGTATTTCCATTCATGGATTATCCACAATTGTCTAGATGCATCTATAGAATTCTTCACACTCTTGATCCCTTTCGTCATGCCAGTGTCTCGGATACCTCTTACCGGCTTACATACATACCTTCACAGATCTTCAAACTTAATTGGATTCCTAGCATAGCTAAGACTATTATAAATCATAATCTAAAATCCCACATGGAAAATACTGTTTTCATATTGACCGTAAAATATAATATTTAAATATAACATTCTGACTAATACATGTAAACGTGCATCAAACCTCATTTGAATTCTGCTGTAGAATATCAAAAGTAAAAATCGATTTCTTCGCTCTGATATTAGTACTTCTTTAGTTTTGTAAGAACAGGTAGACATGAAATCATCAAAAGTAGGTTCAACATTTATGTACTCGTATTATCAATTTAAAATATTTTTCGAAGTTGATGTAGCTATGTTGAGTTGATTTGAATTATGGAACACGTTTCGAAGACTGCAGCCTTGTTAAAGCGATGTCCAAAAAAATACAAAATTTCTATAATCGGTATTGTTTATTAACATCAACTTGAAAAGGAAGGCTGAAACGTCGACTATTATTTACACCAACTCAACACGGTATTGAGTTCAAACATTATGACTCGTGGAATACAACCTTGAAATTTTTGGACATATATAATGTATGTCCGTTTATTGCTCTATTATCATCATTAATATTTTCGATTAACTGAAAAGCACGATGGCGTTTTAGTTCTTAGATTTCATGGATCAAACTGTCTAAAATGAAGAGCTTTTATTTTCCTTATAAAACAATGATAATACCTGAAACTTGGAAATTTTCCTCGTGTCGAAAAAAATGTGTAAAATTATAAAATGTATTTCTGCATCTATTCTACAATTAAAGCGTACAAAATATTGTAGTTAATGGGTCTAAAATCATCTCAATAGCTTTACTTTTATGTTTGTGAAATCTTGTAACAGAAAGATTGATACAACTTAAATAATTTTACGAAAAACATGTCAATTTGATTTTTTGAAAGAAACCATTTTGTAAAGAAATATATTCTTTTCATAATTCAATAGAGAAAAATAAATTAATGCTGGTTGTTCGATAAATGCGAAAGTCTTCTTCTAGTTTTTCTATTAGAAATTTATTTAATTTTAATACAACATGTATTTTTTTCTCGTAATGTTACTAAAAATAAGTTTAACACCCGTTGAAATATGGCATACATAACAAACATCTTGAATTAACAATCTATTGAATTTGTGTAAAAATTACTATTTATCGTCAAAATAAGGTTTTTTGGGTTGTTTCTCTTCTTGAGCTTGCTAAGCGATTTTTTTTGGTTTAGATCCACGCATCTAAAAAGTTATTCCATAACAGCAGAAAAAAATGTATTGTACGCCCTTGGTCATTGAACGATAGGGGGAAAATTCAAGTGCTGAAAGCACTACTAACATTTTTACTAAAGTGTCATATTTATTGTTACTCATGGCAAGGGCTGGAAAACTTTCGAGTTTATAGCTCATCACAGTGCGGTTAATAACCGAAAAGCGGGATATTTACTACTGTTTTCAACATGGATCAACGACCATTTTTTATTTTATTTTAACTGGATAGAATACTTACAGGAAATTAATCAATGAATGGACTTTATTTTTCAACTATGAAAATCCCAATTACTCGTATCCAGGGGATGCTGGGTTTCAAATTTGGTCATACGGTACAAAAACTAAAGTTGCCGATTTCAAATTGAGTCTCGCGGGACAAAAACTAAAGTTACCGATTTTAAATTGAGTCTCGCGGGACAAAAACTAAAGTTACCGATTTCAAATTGAGTCTCGCGGGACAAAAACTAAAGTTACCGATTTCAAATTGAGTCTCGCGGGACAAAAACTAAAGTTACCGATTTCAAATTGAGTCTCGCGGGACAAAAACTAAAGTTACCGATTTAAAATTTAGTCTCGCGGGACAAAAACGAAATAAATGACGATGATGATTTTTCTCAACGATTTCAAGTTTAAATTTCTTAAATTTTAAATTTGGTAGCTTATTGTCACAATTAACGATTTTGACATATCATTTCTGCCGTGCTCGATCGTATGGAACTGCCGATTTTCTGATCTGCCCGACTTCTGTCATGGTCGGTTGCGTGCAACTTGCCATATTTGGAGGAAAATAAATTTTATAATAGCGTCTATGACTTTTTGTTATGGCATTCTTTTATTACTATTCTTTATCGGATCATCATTTACCTGCGGAACATTTGAATGTTAATGCGGGACAAATCGCTTTAATGCGGAGCAGTCCCGCGCATTGCGGGATGTCACGTATTTCTTCTCGTATCTCATATACACTTCAGTTATGTTGTTTATAGTTAAGGCATTAACGTTGTGGAGGTTTAAAGACATTGTAATTTATTTTTATCAAACACTGTTTATTCCACTTGGAGTCTTGTTTGTGCTCCCCTGAAGATGAGGTGAAAGCCTTGAAACCGGTAGGGTTATACCGTTACAAAAAAGTGGAATAAACAGTGTTTGATAAAAATAAATTACAACACTTCAGTTATGTTAACATGTAAGCAAAAATGCTATATTTATTTAACAAACACTTCATTGATTAAAAATCTGATGAGCTTATTGCCAGGTGTCAGTCTTTTCCAACCAACCATGCAGGGTCGCAAAAAATTTCAATTATTTAACATTAATTGGTACGAAATTCATAAATGAAAAAAGGGTATTGGAAAGAAAATGAAAATCGAGAATGAAATATGTGCATGAAGGTCGTCATTTATATTATTTTCTTAAATAAATACATACATACTATCACACCATTTCCCTGTCGGCGTAGGTAGAGAAGACAGAGCGCCAAACTTTCCTATCTTAACACGAATCCTTCGCCTCTTCTAAATTCATACATCACCTATGATTTTTTTGAGTTGACATTTTCTTCTTTCAAAATATCACTTGAGCCAGGCATACTTTCCTTGCTCTTTCTCTAACACACCTTCCACTCATATTTGCACTGTATATTTGTTTTAGTCTTTCTTCATTCATTCATTCTTTATACCCAAATTATCTCATAGTGCTCTTCTTCATCTTACTTAATTTCACATTAATTCCTAATAACTTCATTTCGTATTATTTTAATACGTTTTCACGTCATAAATTCTTAGTATTTTTAAAAAAATGTTTTATGCTTACGAATTTTAGAAAAAAAATATTGTAATATTATAATTTTTAAGGTGTTTTTACTGTAAGACAAGCAAATTTAGAAAATTTTATCCTTAATTGATTAATTTATCCCCAACAAAATTCTGAAAAAATGTATTTATAAAATTATACGGTACGTATTAAAACATTGCCAAACGTCATGATTCTTCAGCAAAATATATCTTAAAATGTGAGTAGGGCTCGCGCGTCAAGCGTTGTTAATGGCTTAGTTCATCCACCCTACGCAGCAGTCATAAAACTTTATCACTCACAATATACAAACGTTCACAAAAACATTGCAATATTTTATTTTATTATTTGTTTATCCGAAATGTGTTTTATTTTTTGAACTTCTATCATTTTTAATTCATGTCATTACTCGTATGAAAAAAAAACCTAACCATTTAGTCTTAGATATTACTTCAGATACAACATTTAAATAGAGGTTCTGTATGTTTTTAATATTTAAACAATTTATTGATACTATAGTCATAACTTTTAGTTTCTGACTTTAGTATTTAAGCAACAATATTTTTTACGTCTGTCTCCGAACCCGGAGGTTGCGGGTTCAGATTCCGCTGGAACCCAGATTTACAAAAAAAGGATTCCAGATGGTTTTCACTTGAGGCCTCTTTAACATCTATCTGGTTGGTTGAAAGAGATTGCCTCATGAGAATAAGCCCGCCAGGTTGTACTGTATACAACGAAAGTGTAATGCAAACAATGTTTTTTGCTATCACTGTCAAAGTTGATTACAATATAATAGAGTACATATGACATACTATCGCGCTGTTTCCCTGTCGGGTTATACAGAGAGGACAGAGCGCTTAACTCGCCACGACGCTCTTTATACATATACTTTCACAAAAAATACGATTTCTCTGATTTTTTATATTTTTTCAAAATTTCTTGTGATTCACCTATATTTTTTAGTAACTTATCTTATTTATATGTTATAATTTATGAACTTACTTAATCTTATTTTCCTACATGTAATTTTATTTTTATTTTTTTTGCAATCTTAATATATGATTTCTTAGAAATAATTAACACCTACATACTACTTATAACTAGATAACAATTCTTACAACTAATTATTTAGCAAAAAAATCCACTCATTCAGGCTACCTGTATTCCATCATATTCACTCAGACCTTGGTCGTCCCAGCTAATACTGTAAGTGGACTAGTCAGGCAACAGATAATGCTTCGGGAGCCTGTGCTTTCTACCACGTCTACCTATGAACTGTATATTTTTTTGACTTATACCACGTCTACCAATGCACTGTATATTTTTTAGACTTCTACCACGTTTACCAATGCACTGTTTTTTTTTAGAGTTCTACCACGTCTACCAATGCACTGTATATTTTTTAGACTTCTACCACGTCTACCAATGCCCTGTATATTTTTTTGTTACTATTTCACAGTGCTCTTCTTCGTCTTACTTAATACATAAAGCCTTCAATGTAGATACAATAAAAAATGGAATTATTAAAAAAATATTTTTAAATCACTAAAAGCTATTGCTGACTCAATTAAGTGTAATTCAGAAAGAAAAAACTTGTTTTAATGTATTTTTATACATGGTTTGACGTCAGTTGGTAATCTGAACACTTTTTTTGCTATACCATATAAGCTCATAAATATTCGGCGTGCGTCTATATACGAAAACATATTACATAATTAAATGGATAGCAGTTGTTGTTGGATACAGGCTTTTTTGTAACTGGCGCTTAATTAGGGGTAGATATTGAAGATATACAATCTAAAATAAGTGTTTTAGAAACAAGTTTGTCAAGTTCTCCATAAACACCATTATTGATTTTTTTATGAAACCATATACGACATTTGAACGTACTTTACATATGATATTCAAAAATATAACACAATATTTGTTTGCGATATTTAATACAAATATGACCAACATGAAATGTGCATGAGATGAAAAGTGATCATTTTAATCCTTGGTATTATTTATAAGTGATATGTTTTATGGGAAAATCATGATTAATTTCCTTTAAGTATTCTTTTAAATAAAAATTAAATAAACTTATAAACATTGAAGTGACGCAGCAGCAAAACGTTATTAATTTGCACAAAAAATAAGTTTTCATCATTACGACATTATCCAAAAGAATAGTCCTTTGTCGAAGATCACTGATTCGATTCACTCACAAGTCAAAAATCAAGAAGCTTTTTCCTGAAAATAAGGAAATACTCCGAATCCCATAATAAATATTCACACCTTTTCAATTCAATACTTTACAAAAATAAGCTTCTAGTATCGAAGAAAATGAAAAAAACTTCCTCTGGATTCAAGTGTGATCAGTGTATTGGCACAACCCAAAAGATAACCTTTAATCTTCTGTTAGTTGAAAAAAGAGCTTTCTCGTCCTTGTTATTCGGATATTGTTGCGCCACTTCAAAGAGCCGAGTTTAACTTAAACCGAAATACTTTCTTTTATCAAATGTGTTTATCCTTTTACCAAGCACAGTGTGTGTAATCTGTTGATCCTTTTGTATACTTTTCGTAGATTTTTATGGTGAAGCGACCTTCGAAAAGTTCGATTACATCTCGAGGGCCTATGAGATTTTCTTAAAAGCTTTTCGCGAACATTTTATACCTTTGGGACTATGCGATGTTCATGTTTGAAATACTTTTATCATAAGAAATTCAATACAAACATTTCAGATGAAACCTCGCCAAGCACTTGTTTGTCTTTGATTTTAGGATTAAGTAATTTTAGTTTATATTATATTACATAAATATGCCTCTTAATTTTCTCCTACGAATATTATCCTAGTAACTTTGAGAAATATTATATTATAAACATAAAGTGAATATTTCTGATACTGATACATTATAAAGTCTTGTGTGTATGTTTTTATTGTGCACATTACAATATGGCTGACTTATAATATCTTGTTGTATTTCCCAACTTCTTATTTATTTAACACTTCGTTGTAAAACAATCTGGCGGACTCAGTGCCCATGGACAATATCTTCCAACTAACCAGACAAAATCAAATAAAAGTAGTCACAAGGCTGCAAAAAATATTCAAATCATTATTCACCCGTACAAAATTCATGAATAATGTATAATAAAAATGACAGTGAAATGTCTATCAAATAAAAACGGAAAGGATGGTGGAGAAGAAAGGAAAATCTAGAATGAAACAGGTTACATTACTAACTTGAGTTTTGTCAGTAACCTTTTAAAACATGCCAATGAGAAAACGAGTTTAACAAGTTGGGAAGTGGTTCCAGAGTCTACCTGCATGTACAGTGAATGATGAGATAAAACAAATAGCGATGAACTGGGAATGCCAATAAACAATCTCTGCTTGAGCGTAGCACAAGGTCATGATCAGAAAGCCGTTGAATATTTTCGACGATATAAAAGGTAGTGATGGGAGAAATATGGATTTTATACAATAATGACAATATTAGAATTTTCCGTCTATTTCTCACGTTCAATCAGTTCTTCTTTCGCATCAAAACGGATACAAGATCTAGATCTTGTATTTGTTTTGAGGCGAAAATCATTCCTGGGGGATTCTAGCATCACCTGCTTGCCCATCTTTGAGGCGGCCTTCTTGGTATGCGATCGTCTACAAAGATTTCGTGTCTCGCTACGTATGGGTTTTATCACTGCCCATCCTATCCACATGGTCATGCCAGTACCACCTATTCCTGCTCTATCTGACTTTGTTGTCTGTCTTGCAGACGACAAAGTCAGTGCCCAGCTAATATGATATGAAATTTGAATATGAATAAAGTAATTGCACCTGAAACCTTCGGGTATTAGAGAAGGGTGTTGTATAGCATCCCGGAAATTGTTGTCTGAAAATATTTTTTTCATTAAGTTGTTGATGTAGCACGACCTTGGGAACTCGGGAGCTATCTATTATTTCTATTCTTCTTTGTGTTACGTATATGACAACTGAAATAATAACTATAATGATTTCTACACACTTATAATTCTGATGGGAATATACTCATAGCTGTTGAACAGTTTAAGCTTCCATAATGATTCCTTTTTAGTTTGGACTATCTCATTTGCCATATTTTGCCATAGAAAAGCAAAATTAATACTAAACTTTCAGCAAGAATCTAACTTATTAAATACAAAATTAACGATTTTCTGGAAAAAAATTTCAAGTTAATACTTTTAATAAACACAAACGCATAAATACTCATAGCATTGATTAGTTTCCATCTGTAGATTTGTGTTTCATACATACTATCACGCCAAGTCTCTTTTGGAGTAGGCAAAGAGGACATATCACCACGCCAAGTCTCTTTTGGAGTAGGCAAAGAGGACATATCACCACGCCTTGCCACCCATGCACACAGTTCCCCCTTCGTCTACACCCATACATCTAGTCATACATACTATCGTATTTCTTACATTTCCCTCAGTCAAAATGTCCCCAACTATCTAATTCCACTCTTTTCCCAGTCTCCTTCTTCCTCGCTCATTTATTTGAAACATATATGTTTGTTTCGTAAATATTTCATAAATCATTCTGTCAATATGACCAAATCATCGTTAGATTTTTTTATAATTATTACTTATAACATCCCTGTGTAACAAACAGTTATCCTATATACAATCATTTCTTACTCCGTAAAACATTGTAATACCAAATATTTTAAGCAAGGAACATCAGTCTTCTCTTATCACACCATTTCAATTCCCAGGCTTCGATTCCATGCATCAAGATTGGGATCAGCACACCACTGCAGATAATCAATTTTGAAGATTTTGTGGTTCACGAAAATAACATAAAATACGTCATTGCCATTGTAACCTACAGTAACACACCTTTCAATAACTTTATCTAACCACCTCCCGAAAACATGATCCCAATTAGCAAAATTCCTCAACCTGTTCTAATCTCTTATGGTTCACCCATGCAAATTTATGTTTGAATGATTAAAAAATTCGCCAAAGATAACAAATAATCACTACCAACAAATCATCATGATTATGTTTTGCTTCGATGATCTCACGTGCACCATCTGCCGTCCGAATATTCGTAATTGGGGCATCTGAACTTCGCGTGTGCATTTTGGTAAAATCTTCTTTCATGGAACAACAGCCTTACCAATGATTTTTAAAAAATGAAACCCGAAGAAAAAGTGAGGTGTATTAAAACGCATCCAAACATCATAATTGCTACCGTTGCACGCTGGTCCAAGAGTTTCCAAGAACTCACCGAAGGGCAGACGGACATAGCATCACGCATGCGACCAGACTTTACAAACCGGTCGAGAACAAGACCAAGTGGACACTCTTTCGTCAATATTTACTACTTCATATATTTACAGTGCAGAAAAAAAAGGTTTTCAACAAATTGTACTGATTTAAAAAAAACATATGCAGATGAGGGAAGTTTCCAATCTAATGGCCACATCCACATCCACTTTCCTATCCTTATACTCAATTTATCTTCGTTTTGTAATATTTTTAAACTGTCAATAATAATGGATTTAAATCCAGAGTTATAGAGCAAAGTCTGTCCTTGAAACTGCAGAATATAAATCGTTCTTTTATTTGTATTATGTATCTGTTTTGTCAACGTTTGGACTGTTCTATTTTTTTTATGTTGGCAGTGAATCAGGATTTGTATGTGATGTGTATGTGTGTGTACGTATATATTTTAAACGATATTTGTCTATAATTGTATCAACTGCTTATTTACTATAATTATTTTTTGGAAACATGACTTACATACTCAAGGGTGTAGCTGTGAAAAACATGACTTCCTCGCGGCTGGGCTTGCCCTTCTATTGGTGACGGGTGTTTCTTGATTATGAGAATCTTATGAGATGAGCCCAGATATTTTGATAGCTTATCTCTCTTAAATATATTTTTTCCATGCCCTTAATATATGTGTGTAATTATAGAATGTATATTTTATACTACATTACTATCAATAACCTTATTATATAATTAATGACATTTAGAAACCGTTATCATGATCAGAGGATTTCTTTACGATCTCTCAAGAAAGGTTTACTTCAGAAACTTAATGAAGTTTATACATCCTGAGAAAATCGTTTATACATCTAGTTAGTACATCGGGGTGAACATCTGGCAAACACATATATTCCAAGGATCTCGCCGCTGCTCGCCGTTATTGTTTCCTCCCTCCCTCCACTCACAGTCCCCAACCCGAATGTTTACCGTTAGAAGCGTGTATGTCAGTACCAATTCGAACAGAATTCAGTCTTGTTTGTGCTCCCCTGATGATGAGGGGAAAGCCATAAAATCGGTAGGGTTATACCGTTATAAAAAGTGGACTAAATAGTGTTTGATAAAACAAATTACAATACTATACACGTATACCATGCTTGCTACTCCGAATGACCGACCAAGATACTTGATGTAATTGCCCGATAGATCTGAATAATGAACTGATTTCAGTATACTATGCCCGTCAGAAGGTAGCTCCTACCTAAAACTCATTTATGTAATCGAATATCCTGTAAAAAATATCGGTTGATAGTTTGTGAATTATTCTGTCTTGATAAACATTTTATGAAATTTCACTCAGAACGCTTCTATAAACCACTAGACAATTAAACTTATGAATATAATATTCGAAATATATTTTATCGACTTTAAGTTTCTGTAACTCCATAGTAGTTTTCAACTCCTGAAGTATACCTCAGGAGAGCTTTGGCGTAGAACATACAAACATGTCTGAGAGTGATCCGAGTATAATTAGTGAAATGGCATAAGTAATTTTAAGTTTCTTCGTAATCATCACCATCGTGCAATGCCCCTATTGGGATAAGTAGAAAGAATAGATCTCTACTTTATTGTATTCTGGAACAAACTTTTCGCGTCTTCGCCCATACACCTCGCCATACATACTCTTCCATTATATAGGTTGGCGCAACAAGAACTGCAATATTAAATTAAATTTAGGTTGTGCAATCGTGTACTGCTGCATGATTAATTAATAAGTTATGTAGATGACGTATGCCCATTATAAATATTATACGTTTGACAACTGATAAATGGCGGCATATTTTAAATTGTAGTTTTTGTTGCGCCTCCCTGTGAAATAATACCTTCGGTCAATGGAAATCGATATGACATGATTCAAACTTTTTTTTGGCAACAATTTAACGATTTGGACTTGAAAAATATATGGTTCCAGCAGGATGGGGCTACTTATCATACTGGTGATGAAACAATGGCTTTATTGCAGGAAAAGTTCTCCGATTGTGTAATTTCTCGTCGTGGAAATGTGAATTGGCCGCCACGATCGTGTGCTTTAACCCCTTTAGATTTTTTTCTCTGGGGTTATGTTAAATCTCAAGATACAACATTTAAATCAAGGGTGGCCAACCCGCGGCCCGCGGGCCGCATGCGGCCCGCTGGGTGTCTACTTGTGGCCCGCGGAGCATATGCACACATTTTTTTCTTTTAGTGTACATAAAACCACCAAAAGAACATTCTATCCCATATATGTAAGTATCTCAGCACATTGATTCAACTATCGTGACAATTTCTTCTATGGTATATTCGTGTTAACAAACAATCACAACGTTAAGCTGATTTTAAAAAGCGCGCACGCCGATCTTGCGTGGATAGATAAAACTTTCTGCACAACGTCGGATATTTACTAGAGCGGCTCAAGAGTCAACATGCTATGTAAAAGCTAGTTATGCAGTAACCATGATACTAGCAAAAAAAATCGAAGCCATATTCAGATGGTGAAATGGTTAAGGAATGTTTGGAGAGTGTCGTTGAAATTCTGTGCCCTGAAAAGAAAACGGATTTCTCAAAAATAAGCCTGTTTCGTCAAACTATTACTAGACGTGTGGACGACATTGGAAAACATATTGAAGATAATTTGAAAAATCGAGCATCCAAGTTCATATGTTTTGCTCTAGCATGGGATGAAAGCACAGACCTAACAGATACCGCCCAAGTGGCGATTTTTATCAGGGGCGTTGATGTCCATTTTAACAAAATAGAAGAATTAGCGGCACTGTATCCACTTAAGGACACTACTTGCTCACGAGATTTGTTAGGAGCTGTTACATCGACATTGAATCGCTTTTCGTTACAACTCAACAACCTATCGGGCTTAACAACAGATGGTGCTCCAGAAATGGTTGGGAAACACGAAGGTTTAGTAAAATTGATTGAAAATGAGGCCTGCAAAATTGGTAATACTTCATTGCATTATTCATCAGGAGAATTTATGTTCCAAGTCCCTTAAAATGGATCATGTCATGAAGGTGGTCAACAAAACAGTGAACTTTATTAAGTCGAAGGGATTGAATCACCGTCAGTTCCAAGAATTTTTCAAGTCTTTGGATTCAGAGTATAATGACGTTACATTTTATGCAGAAGTAAGATGGCTGACCCGTGCCAAAATGTTGAAAAGAGTGTTTGATTTGAAGCAAGAAATACAATCATTCTTCGCAAGCAAGTCAAAAAGTATCCCAGAATTTGAAGACAAGGAGTGGGTTAGCGACTTTGCATTTCTGGTCGATATAGTTAGCCACCTAAATGTTGTTAATACTCGTCTACAAGGGAAAGATCGACTAATTAATAACATGTATGATCTTATTTCCGCATTCCAAATGAAACTTGGGCTTTGGGAACAACAGTTAAGGACAAAAATCTTCACTCACTTTCCTACATTGTTATTGCAGCCAGACGTCACACAAATGGCGGCGGATAATACGCTTCGTTGATATCCGACTTGAACCTGGAATTTGAAAACCGATTTCAAGATTTAAAAAAAGCATCGTATGCTTTTTGCTGCATTTGCAACGTCATTCTCCGTAGACGTGAATCTATTGCCAGGAATTTTACAAATGGGACATTGTGAAATATGTTGTGATGCACAGTTAAAGGAGAAATTCAATCAGGTTGGTTTGGAAGAGTTTTACAAAACATATTTGGACAAGGAGAAATATCCTGCATTTTACAAACATTCTCTATCGATGATTTCGCTATTTGGAAACACACGTGTGAACAGCTTTTTAGTCGAATGAAGCATATTAAATCTCAAATGAGAACACGAATCACTGATGAGCACTTGGAAAACTGTTTGCGTGTAGCAACAACATCAATCGTTATCAACATTGATGCACTTAGTTCTGACAAACAAAATCAGACGTCTCACTAAAATTTATTATATTTTGTTTATTTTTTATTATTATTTTTTGTATTGCCTAACTCTAATCAAATAAATATGTTTGATTCTCATTTTTGTTATATCTTCTTAAAAAAACAATATATTTATTGTTTGCTTTGAATAATAAAAGAAATTTTGTTATATGGCCCGGTAGGAAATCTCATTTCTAAAATCTGGCCCGGCTGCTGAAAAGGTTGGCCACCTATGATTTAAATAGAGGTTCTGTATGTTTTTAATATTTAAACAATTTATTGATACTATAGTCATAACTTTTAGTTTCTGACTTTAGTATTTAAGCAACAATATTTTTTACGTCTGTCTCCGAACCCGGAGGTTGCGGGTTCAGATTCCGCTGGAACCCAGATTTACAAAAAAAGGATTCCAGATGATTAATCTTATTTTCCTACATGTAATTTTATTTTTATTTTTTTTGCAATCTTAATATATGATTTCTTAGAAATAATTAACACCTACATACTACTTATAACTAGATAACAATTCTTACAACTAATTATTTAGCAAAAAAATCCACTCATTCAGGCTACCTGTATTCCATCATATTCACTCAGACCTTGGTCGTCCCAGCTAATACTGTAAGTGGACTAGTCAGGCAACAGATAATGCTTCGGGAGCCTGTGCTTTCTACCACGTCTACCTATGAACTGTATATTTTTTTGACTTATACCACGTCTACCAATGCACTGTATATTTTTTAGACTTCTACCACGTTTACCAATGCACTGTTTTTTTTTTAGAGTTCTACCACGTCTACCAATGCACTGTATATTTTTTAGACTTCTACCACGTCTACCAATGCCCTGTATATTTTTTTGTTACTATTTCACAGTGCTCTTCTTCGTCTTACTTAATACATAAAGCCTTCAATGTAGATACAATAAAAAATGGAATTATTAAAAAAATATTTTTAAATCACTAAAAGCTATTGCTGACTCAATTAAGTGTAATTCAGAAAGAAAAAACTTGTTTTAATGTATTTTTATACATGGTTTGACGTCAGTTGGTAATCTGAACACTTTTTTTGCTATACCATATAAGCTCATAAATATTCGGCGTGCGTCTATATACGAAAACATATTACATAATTAAATGGATAGCAGTTGTTGTTGGATACAGGCTTTTTTGTAACTGGCGCTTAATTAGGGGTAGATATTGAAGATATACAATCTAAAATAAGTGTTTTAGAAACAAGTTTGTCAAGTTCTCCATAAACACCATTATTGATTTTTTTATGAAACCATATACGACATTTGAACGTACTTTACATATGATATTCAAAAATATAACACAATATTTGTTTGCGATATTTAATACAAATATGACCAACATGAAATGTGCATGAGATGAAAAGTGATCATTTTAATCCTTGGTATTATTTATAAGTGATATGTTTTATGGGAAAATCATGATTAATTTCCTTTAAGTATTCTTTTAAATAAAAATTAAATAAACTTATAAACATTGAAGTGACGCAGCAGCAAAACGTTATTAATTTGCACAAAAAATAAGTTTTCATCATTACGACATTATCCAAAAGAATAGTCCTTTGTCGAAGATCACTGATTCGATTCACTCACAAGTCAAAAATCAAGAAGCTTTTTCCTGAAAATAAGGAAATACTCCGAATCCCATAATAAATATTCACACCTTTTCAATTCAATACTTTACAAAAATAAGCTTCTAGTATCGAAGAAAATGAAAAAAACTTCCTCTGGATTCAAGTGTGATCAGTGTATTGGCACAACCCAAAAGATAACCTTTAATCTTCTGTTAGTTGAAAAAAGAGCTTTCTCGTCCTTGTTATTCGGATATTGTTGCGCCACTTCAAAGAGCCGAGTTTAACTTAAACCGAAATACTTTCTTTTATCAAATGTGTTTATCCTTTTACCAAGCACAGTGTGTGTAATCTGTTGATCCTTTTGTATACTTTTCGTAGATTTTTATGGTGAAGCGACCTTCGAAAAGTTCGATTACATCTCGAGGGCCTATGAGATTTTCTTAAAAGCTTTTCGCGAACATTTTATACCTTTGGGACTATGCGATGTTCATGTTTGAAATACTTTTATCATAAGAAATTCAATACAAACATTTCAGATGAAACCTCGCCAAGCACTTGTTTGTCTTTGATTTTAGGATTAAGTAATTTTAGTTTATATTATATTACATAAATATGCCTCTTAATTTTCTCCTACGAATATTATCCTAGTAACTTTGAGAAATATATTATAAACATAAAGTGAATATTTCTGATACTGATACATTATAAAGTCTTGTGTGTATGTTTTTATTGTGCACATTACAATATGGCTGACTTATAATATCTTGTTGTATTTCCCAACTTCTTATTTATTTAACACTTCGTTGTAAAACAATCTGGCGGACTCAGTGCCCATGGACAATATCTTCCAACTAACCAGACAAAATCAAATAAAAGTAGTCACAAGGCTGCAAAAAATATTCAAATCATTATTCACCCGTACAAAATTCATGAATAATGTATAATAAAAATGACAGTGAAATATCTATCAAATAAAAACGGAAAGGATGGTGGAGAAGAAAGGAAAATCTAGAATGAAACAGGTTACATTACTAACTTGAGTTTTGTCAGTAACCTTTTAAAACATGCCAATGAGAAAACGAGTTTAACAAGTTGGGAAGTGGTTCCAGAGTCTACCTGCATGTACAGTGAATGATGAGATAAAACAAATAGCGATGAACTGGGAATGCCAATAAACAATCTCTGCTTGAGCGTAGCACAAGGTCATGATCAGAAAGCCGTTGAATATTTTCGACGATATAAAAGGTAGTGATGGGAGAAATATGGATTTTATACAGACCAAATCAAATTACCTGTTGTTTTTTCTCAAATTGTGTATATTTCTTGTCATGTGTAATAATAAATAAATAAATAATAAATAAAATAAAAATACAATAGTGACAATATTAGAATTTTCCGTCTATTTCTCACGTTCAATCAGTTCTTCTTTCGCATCAAAACGGATACAAGATCTAGATCTTGTATTTGTTTTGAGGCGAAAATCATTCCTGGGGGATTCTAGCATCACCTGCTTGCCCATCTTTGAGGCGGCCTTCTTGGTATGCGATCGTCTACAAAGATTTCGTGTCTCGCTACGTATGGGTTTTATCACTGCCCATCCTATCCACATGGTCATGCCAGTACCACCTATTCCTGCTCTATCTGACTTTGTTGTCTGTCTTGCAGACGACAAAGTCAGTGCCCAGCTAATATGATATGAAATTTGAATATGAATAAAGTAATTGCACCTGAAACCTTCGGGTATTAGAGAAGGGTGTTGTATAGCATCCCGGAAATTGTTGTCTGAAAATATTTTTTTCATTAAGTTGTTGATGTAGCACGACATTGGGAACTCGGGAGCTATCTATTATTTCTATTCTTCTTTGTGTTACGTATATGCCAACTGAAATAATAACTATAATGATTTCTACACACTTATAATTCTGATGGGAATATACTCATAGCTGTTGAACAGTTTAAGCTTCCATAATGATTCCTTTTTAGTTTGGACTATCTCATTTGCCATATTTTGCCATAGAAAAGCAAAATTAATACTAAACTTTCAGCAAGAATCTAACTTATTAAATACAAAATTAATGATTTTCTGGAAAAAGTTTTCAACTTAATACTTTTAATGAACACAAACGCATAAATACTCATTGATTGGTTTGCATCTGTAGATTTATGTTTCATTCATACTATCACGCCAAGTCTCTTTTGGAGTAGGCAGAGAGGACATATCACCACGCTTTGCCATCCATGCTCACAGTTCCCCCTTCGTCTAAACCCATACATCTAGTCATACATACTATCGTATTTCTTACATTTCCCTCGGTCAAAATGTCTCCAACTATCTAATTCCACTCTTTTCCCAGTCTCCCTCTTCCTCGCTCATTTATTTGAAACATATATATTTGTTTCGTAAATACTTCATAAATCATTCTGTCAATATGACCAAACCATAGTTAGATGTTTTTATAATTATTACTTATAACATACATGTGTAACAAACAGTTATCCTATATACAACCATTTCTTACTCCGTAAAACATGGTAATACCAAATATTTTAAGCAAGGAACATTATTCTTCTCTTATCACACCATTTCAATTCCCAGGCTTTGATTCCATGCATCAAGATTGGGATCAGCACACCACTGCAGATAATCAATTTTGAAGATTTTGCTGTTAACGAAAATAACATGAAATGCGTCATTGCCCTTGTAACCTACAGCAATACACCTTTCAATAACTTTATCTAACCACCTCCCGAAAACATGATCCCAATTAGCGAAATTCCTCAACCTGTTCTAATCTCTTATGGTTCACCCATGCAAATTTATGTTTGAATGATTAAAAAATTCGCCAAAGATAACAAATAATCACTACCAACAAATCATCATGATTATGTTTTGCTTCGATGATCTCACGTGCACCATCTGCCGTCCGAATATTCGTAATTGGGGCATCTGAACTTCGCGTGTGCGTTTTGGTAAAATCTTCTTTCATGGAACAGCCTCACCAATGATTTTAAAAAAATGAAACTTGAAGAAAAAGTGAGGTATATTAAAACGCATCCAAACATCATAATTGCTACCGTTGCACACTGGTCCAAGAGTTTCCAAGAACTCACCGAAGGGCAGACGGACATAGCATCACGCATGCGAACAGACTTTACAAACCGGTCGAGAACAAGACCAAGTGGACACTCTTTCGTCAATATTTACTACTTCATATATTTACAGTGCAGAAAAAAAAGGTTTTCAACAAATTGTACTGATTTTTAAAAAAACACATGCAGATGAGGGAAGTTCCCAATTGAATGGCCACAGCCACCACTTTCTTTCATTTTACTCAATTTATCTTCTTTTTGTAATATTTTTAAACTGTCAATAATAATGGATATAAATCCGGAGTTATAGAGCAAAATCTGTCCTTGAAACTGCAGAATGTAAATCGTTCTTTTATTTTTTATTATGTATCTGTTTTGTCAACGTTTGGACTGTTCAATTTTTTTTATGTTGGCAGTGAATCAGGACTTGTATGTGTGTGTACGTATATATTTTAAACGATATTTGTCTATAATTGTATCAACTGCTTATTTACTATAATTATTTTTTGGAAACATGACTTTTGTACGCAAAGGTGTAGCTGTGAAAAACATGACTTCCTCGCGGCTGGGCTTGCCCTTCTATTGGTGACGGGTGTTTCTTGATTATGAGAATCTTATGAGATGAGCCCAGATATTTGGATAACTTATCTCTCTTAAATATATTTTTCCCATGCCCTTATATATGTGTGTAATTATAGAATGTATATTTTATACTACATTACTATCAATAACCTTATTATATAATTAGTGACATTTAGAAACCGTTATCATGATAAGAGGCTTTCTTTACAATCTCTCAAGAAAGGTTTACTTCAGAAACTTAATGAAGTTTATACATTCTGAGAAAATCGTTTATATATCTAGTCAGTGCATCGGGGTGAACATCTGGCAAACATCTGGCAAACATATATATTCCAAGGATCTCGTCGCTGCTCGCCGTGGTTGTCTCCTCCCTCCCTCCACTCACAGTCCCCAACTCGAATGATTAACCGTTAGAAGCGTGTATGTCAGTACCAGTTCGAACATAATTCAGTCTTGTTTGTGCTCCCCTAATGATGAGGTGAAAGCCATAAAATCGGTAGGGTTATACCGTTATAAAAAGTGGACTAAATAGTGTTTGATAAAACAAATTACAATAATATACACGTATACCATGCTTGCTATTCCGAATGACCGACCAAGATACTTGATGTAATTGCCCGATCGATCTGAATAATGAACTGATTTCAGTATACTATGCCCGTCAGAAGGTAGATCCTACCTAAAACCATGAACTGATTTCAGTATACTATGCCCGTCAGAAGGTAGATCCTACCTAAAACCATGAACTGATTTCAGTATACTATGCCCGTCAGAAGGTAGATCCTACCTAAAACCATGAACTGATTTCAGTATACTATGCCCGTCAGAAGGTAGATCCTACCTAAAACTCATTTATGTAATCTAATATGCTGTAAAAATATCGGTTGATAGTTTGTGAATTATTCTGTCTTGATAAATATTTTATGGAATTTCACTCAGCACGCTTCTATAAACCACTAGACAATTAAACTTATGAATATAATATTCGAAATATATTTTATCGACTTTAAGTTTCTGTAACTCCATAGTAGTTTTCAACTCCTGAAGTATAGGAGAGCTTTGGCGTAGAACATACAAACATGTCTGAGAGTGATCCGAGTATAATTAGTGAAATGGCATAAGTAATTTTAAGTTTCTTCGTAATCATCACCATCGTGCAATGCCCCTATTGGGATAAGTAGAAAGAATAGATCTCTACTTTATTGTATTCTGGAACAAACTTTTCGCGTCTTCGCCCATACACCTCGCCATACATACTCTTCCATTATATAGGTTGGCGCAACAAGAACTGCAATATTAAATTAAATTTAGGTTCTGCAATCGTGTACTGCTGCATGATTAATTAATAAGTTATGTAGATGACGTATGCCCATTATAAATATTATACGTTTGACGGGGCTACTTATCATACTGGTGATGAAACAATGGCTTTATTGCAGGAAAAGTTCTCCGATTGTGTAATTTCTCGTCGTGGAAATGTGAATTGGCCGCCACGATCGTGTGCTTTAACCCCTTTAGATTTTTTTCTCTGGGGTTATGTTAAATCTCAAGTGTACGCCAATAATCCAAAAACCACCGTTGACCTTAAATCCAATATCACCTGTGTCCTTGCAGATATACGTATCCATTTAAGTGAATCCGTTATTGAAAATTTTGCTCAAAGAGTCGTAATCTATAACAGGAGCCGAGGTGGCCATTCGACCGATATCATTTTTCACACGTAATTCTCATGTGCACTAATTACATCGATACCAATTAACATGAACATTTACAAAAAACTTACACCCTATAAAAGTGTTTTTTCTCTTTTCTCTCTCTCTCTCAGAATTCATTTTGTTTTACACACCGTGTCGTAGTATAGAAATAACAAGAAATTTTCTCAAATAGCTCGTTATTTCTATACTACTCATGTACTAAATGTTAAATTTAATATTGAAATAACAAGAAATATTCTTAAATAGCTCGTTATTTCTATACTACTCATGTACTTAATGTTAAATTTAATATTGAAATAACAAGAAATCTTCTCAAATAGCTCGTTATTTTTATACTACTCATGTACTAAATATTAAATTTAATGTTGAAAATGTGTTTTTATACGAATAAAACAAGTATGATCAATTATCTCAAATATTGAATTTTATACACCATTTTATAGACTCATTTATTATGGATATCAATAATAGGTAGTAATTATTAAACAAAAGCTGGTTAATTGAAAAAAACATGCTTATGAGCAATAAATCCATGAGATGTATTTGCATTTTGCGTAAGTGTTTCAAAATAAATAAATAACCAGAAACATCTGAATTGTTTCTTTTTGAAAATTATGTATGTTTTGTATTTAAATACTTAAGCATTTAGGCTGTTATGAATAAATAAATAATTTAACAAAACGTCAACTTTTATGGTAACGAACACCTGCGGGGGCTTAAATAATCACAGTCGATGCCTCAATTATCTGATAATTTGCTCTTGAAAGAAATTCGTTTTGAAAGAAAACTATAATTAAAAATCGCAAGTGCTTATTTGCTATAGTCAATAGCAGTGTGTTGAAAAGTATCTTGGGTAAATTTTAATTGACTACTTTCTTTGGAAAGTCTATTGTCATTTATACGTAGATTTATTTTTTATATACATACATATATTTAATAGCTCAGCTACCCAAACCACGATGTAAATGTGAAATCGTGCGCATTAATTTTGGACAAGTCACAAAGATATATTGGGCAATAAATTTTAAAAATTCAGGGTAATTAAATATCACATTGAAGCTTATACATACAAATGCGGAATATTTTTTTAAGAAACCGTGACACCGCGCTATATCCATAATTGATGGGATTTATAGAAATATTTCAGGGGAAAAAATATATCATTGTGAATATTGCAGGTGTGTTTTATCGGTATTATAAAATTGTGGTTCGTAAACTAGCCTTATCAATAATTAACTTATCAATAATGAACTTATCAATAATGAACTTATCAATAATGAACTTATCAATAATGAACTTATCAATAATAAAATTACAATTTATATAACTCTCTCTAGATAATTGACTTTCCTCAAGGACCTTTTAACTCGGGAATCACACACCATTATTCATGGTATAAAAATATTTAAAAATAATTTGGGTGTAAGGTTCAGAATGTCATCTGTATATTTTATTACCTTACTGTGAGTTTTTATTTTTTATTACGAATAGATATGACCGAAGTCTTATCCTTAGCCCCTCAAGCGCTAGGCAGAAAAAGATCCCGTGTATTTTCATTTCTTTCTCAATCTACCTTTACCTCGTTCTCTGGATTAATTTCAGACACGTTTTTATATTAAATCATTTACCACTCATTTTATCAAACTTTTTTTTTTAATATTTATCCAAGGCCTTAGTGATTTGATTCGAACCATATATGAGATTCGAACCATAGATGTCGTGGTGTAATCAATAACACGCCTGATCGGCAAGCGGAAGAGATTCTAATTGGACATTGTATTGTTTCAATGATTTGTTGCTTTTCTTATTTTTTTCCAATCAATAATATTTAAGAGACCTTAAGTGAAAACCAGACTTGAACTATTTAAAAAAATATATATCTGAGTTCCAGCGGAATCGAACTCACATCTCCCGGTTCGGAAGTCGGGTATCTTACCAACTAGGTCACAGGAGTTTTTAACTGAATTGGATTTAAGTCATTTTTAGTCTATATAATCTCTCAGAATATAAGGAGTTGATCTTATGTGCTGTCACATCAGAATAGGCATGTCACCACATCAGAACATTAAATGTAACCTATAAGAGTCAATTCAATAAATGAAATTTAAAAAAAAAAACAACAATATTAAACAGCTCAAAGCTTCAATTGATACTTGATAAAATAATAATTGATCTATAAGTGGAAAAGTTCTTTGAAGAAAAAAGAAATGCAATCTTCCTTAAAGGCGGCAATGATATGGCCTTAAATAAATCAAATATATCACATCAAGGACGACCGAAAAACACATGATTTCTTTAATATTAGGTTTAGCACTGCTAGAAACATTGAAAAGAAGAAATTTTCAGTTTGAAATTACCTGTTCGAATCATGCAAAGTTATTTAAATTTATACGTTTTTTTATGGTTTGTTTGCATTACATTTAACTACCAGATTATCATACTGCAGGTATTGTGCATTGTTTTTTTTTAATCTGTATCAAGAATAATAATTTATGGCGGAATAATATTAAAACGTCTATTGTAAAAAGAGAAAGTTATAAAGCCATAACAAGATATTAATGTTGCATACTAGGATACAGAAAATTAACCAAACAAATAGTTTTTGAAATATACCACATTATCCGAAGAAATATCAACATTGTTCGCCAAGGCTTTGTAAGCATACAAAACACCTTAACAAGATGTTTATCTTTGGTATCTTCCATTACTCCTACTTTCTAATCACGTCTTCCTTTTCAATGGGAGATTGAATGGGTTTAACGAGGAACCCCATTACCTGGTGGTTTTATGTGAGACATGACTGTCCCATTTTATAACATTTACAAAAGTTTGCCCTTGAGCTCCAAAATATCTTTTGAATTCTTTAAAATATGTTTGTGAATGGGGAACGATTATCTGGAAAAAAATGTTTCGTATTTATAGATTTTTAATGTTTTGAAATGTTACAAAATGTTTTCCTTTTTAAAAAAGGAAATTTTTTTTCTACCTCATTAGTGTTCAGAAATGTTCCAAGTTTTTTCTTAATATTGTGATTGTTTGTGATATGTTTTCACTTGGGAATGGCGTATATTTTTGTACAATGTAAAAAAAATATTAAAAGGAATTGTGTATTACGCTTTCGTTGTATACTACAAACTGAAGGGTTTATTGTTAACATACAGGTATATGGCAAACTCTTACAAACAACCTTAAATATGTTGAAGAGATCTGAAGGGAAAACGAGACTAATGCCCTTTTTTAAAGAAAATGGGTACCAACGTTAATCCAACCCGCAATCTCCGGGTGGGGAGACAGTTGTTTTGTTTTACAAACTAAGCCACGGAGGTCGTCTAAATCCATTGAAGTGGTTTGCACATGTTGAATGAATAGGTGACAAAAGACTGACTAAAATCAATCACAATGGAAGTGTTAGGAGGAGTTTTGGTTAAGAATGACCGAAAAAAGTATGGTTGAACCAAATGAATGAAATGCTGAAAGAAGGAAAGAGTCACAGTGGGAGAAACGCAATAAGCTGTATTGGAAGATGTGGAGAAAGCGAAGGAAGTACACAGTGATAGGAAAAATTAGCACTCGGTTCTTTTTGCTGCCAAAGACAAGAATATGGTGTGATGTTATGTATCCTTATTCTCTCACACGTAAATAGAAGTTGCAGGGCAACAGATTTGTCTGTGTCTTTTAATATACACATATGCTTTAATTTTTGTTCTATGCTCCCTGTTAATTAGGGGGACTGTTACTCTGCGAGTTTCGCCAAAATATGTATGATTCTTTCATTTGTATCGTACCCTTCAACATGTGAATCGCGTAGCCGGGAGACATCACTGTCTTCTGCCCCATCAATTGAACCTTAGAATTTTAAAACCATTGGAGTAGATACAAAATTCGTAGTTTGTCATCGCTGAAAAGTGCTGGAAATACTACCGTATGTGAAGGGCAACAACACTTTCACATGCAAGTATTGTAACCAGAGGAACACTTCCAGGCTGGAATCCTTTTTTTTCTCGATACTGTTAAAATTCGAAGACGGGCATCTTTCCATCTAGGTCAGTGTTTCTCAAACATTTTCATATTACGGCCCCAGAATTAAAGAAAAAAAAAGGCTTTCAAAAAAACTATTTTCTATCCACCTTAGAACTTTAATTTCCATTAATTATTACTATAGGAATATTTTTATGAAAAATAATGTAACGCTTAAATTAACATTCTTACAAAGCAAAATTAAATCATATTGCAAAAAATTTACATTTGCATTCGCATTCGCATTGTTTCCAGACACAAATGATTCACGTGTAACATGCGAATTATGATCTTATTTTTCAAATACTGAAATATTGCATGCCTCCCTAGGAGAAGCTCTACGCCCCTCTATGATGATGCGCCTCCTAAATTGAGAAGTACTGATATAGGCCACGGAGGTCGTATGATATTAAATACTAAAAACATTGTGAAATAATTTTGTTTAATGTTCACTTAACATAAGTATGCCAATAGTTATACTAAAAAAATGCTCATCTATTCTGACATACAACAGATTATGTAACAGAAAATTACATTATAATATGTAATTGGTAATTACAATATACACGTAATTGGTAATTAAAGTCCAAAGCATTCTCTCACCATCCGTTTGTTTGGGAGACGGCACAGGTCCATAAATTAATTAAATGTACTCGTAACCTATGGGTTTCGTGTTTTTAAATTACTCCTAAGGAGGTCACAGCTCATTATGGTTTAAGAAACTAATAAATTACACTCTTCTCACGCCATTATCCCAGAGATTTCTCCTATTTTCGTATGTTGGGCAAACTACGATAAATAACTGGACTTGCATACCAGCCTGGACACGAAATTATCAAATTTTCAGCCATTTTGGTTATCTGTCCTTTGTTTTAAATTATAAATTTTTTTAAATGTTATTTATAATAGTTTTCACATTTTATCTAGTATTGCCTTTTTACGTACATACATACCAACACGCTATCAATTTTCCTGTTAATATAGGCAGAGAGTACAAACCGCCAGATCTTTCTATCACGACGATATCCACATCCCTACATCTCGTACATCTTCTGTTTCTTTTACTCCTTACCTTTCCTTATTTTAATATTTTATTCACTTGGTTCAATCATACTTTTCTCAATCGTCCTCTATCACGCCTTCCACTCACAGCTGCACTGTATATTTATTTCATTACTTTTCTCAGTCATTCATTCTAACCATCTTAGAATGCTTTTCTTCTTCTTACTCGACACATCAACCTTAAATTACGTATACTTGCATTATAAATTCGTTATGTCAGTTTTGAATCACTCATCCGTTCAATATGTCCAACCCAAACCCACCGTACTTTTTTCACCTTAATTAACCCATAAGTTTTTAGCTCATATTTATCCTTAATAATTGTATTTTTTTATTCTATCACACATAGACACACCACATTTTCTTATCAATGTACTTATTTCCATCGCATTTACTCGGATTCTTTCACTCTCTACATTTTTGCTGTCTTCGTTTCGTTCTCATAAATCATTATTGGTTTTAAAACGATATTATAAATTTTAAAATATAAAAATAATAAAATAAATTCATGTGATATTTTTTTAATATATGTTCTTCAATTTGTCACGCTTTTTTTAAATTATGATAAAATAGTCAAAACAGTCCGTCTACTTTTCTTTTTCTTGGTATAGTCTCGGCAAAAAAATATATTATTATTAATTTTCCATCGTCCATCTCAAAATACATGTTCCCTGTGTTTCTGCATTTTATTCAAATTATAATTAGTTAATCACACGATCAACCATTGATAATATGAAGAACTTATAGAGAGACAGGTTTAGTATTATAGAAATGTTACTGACCGTGAAAAATAAAGGGATATCATTAATTCTGCAGTGCGGTCAATGCGCTTCCAAGATCAATTTCAATTATCATAACTATTCTGCATTGTATTGTACGCCAGATTCTACTGTACACTTGACTGGCTTACTGCTATGTGGCAATATCTTCCAAATAACTATAAATATGTTAAAGAAGCCTGAAGTAAAAACCAGACTAGAATCCTTTTTAATAAAATATGGGTTCCAAAGATAATCGAATCCGTAACCCCCAGGTTCGGAGACAAGCGTCTTACCAACTAGACCACGGAGGTCGTCTAAATGAATCTCTGTAAAGACCATACCGAATAAAAACGTTACACTGAATTCTTCTGAAATCCAAACTTCTGTTTAAAATGATCCATCTGATATACAATCAATATTGAAGTTCTGTAAATCGGAAGATCTGTTTCATGTATCTACCACCTTAGATCACCAGGAGTATATGAGCCCGCATATAAACGGTGAATAACAGATCAGAAACTAAGGAATTTATTTAACACTTCATTGTAAAACAAGCAGGTGGGGCTTATTGCCAGGTGGCAATATCTTTCAACCAACCAGAGAAGAGTAAATAAAGGATGTCACTTAGTCGCAAAAAGTTTTCAGAGATTCTCTCCACAAAAAAATTATGATATCCACAGAAAAATTAGGACCACCAAATTTATGAACAATATAACATACATACGATAGTATAAATAAAAATGAGATATCAATCAAAGGAAAAGGAAAGTATGGGGGAGAGGAAAGAAAAATTTGGAATAAAACACGTTAATTAGTGTCTTGAAATTAAGAGTGTTTCCATTCGCTTTTTAAAACCAATAATGGATCGACTCTTACGTTGGTTTGTAACTAGTTCCAGAGTCTCATTGCATGATCATTAAAGAACTACGTAAAAAAGAAGAGCGGTGAGCTGAGAATTAAAACCAATAAACAAGTTATGTTTAAGCGTTGCGCAAGTCCATGATCGGAAAGTGTTGGTTCAGAGAGATTCGAGAATGCTTAACAATATCATCAAACAGACCAAAGTTCATAGGTGACAAGTGTAAGAGCGCACATCTGTTAATGAATTTACTTGTATATGTATTATCTTGGAAAGTGTCCAACCTTGAGTCTATCTATTTTTTATTAATTTGAACACTAGTAACCAAATTCCTGAAGTTTCGTTTATTATTAACAGTTTAACCACTCTGCCGAAAGATACAGCAATGTTTTATTATACGAATATGTACTCGTTACTTTAATTAGATGCCTTAGGGATAAATTTTCATTAACAACGTTCATACAAGTTTAACAAAGTAAATTTGTAGAAACCTCACCTGCCATTATCAAGGGAAGTAAAACAAAACTAACATCTCGTATTTACTTACTAAGCTAAATCGAGAATCTAATGTTCTATGTAAAATATTTCTTAGTGAATGAATCGTGCAGAATCAAAGGACATATGTTGCAAATTAATAATTTGTTTCGTTACTTTTTAAAAATTTCTTTTTATTTCTGATTTTTCTTTTTATTTACTGATTCTGACTTTTTATTTATCTCCTTGATAGCTTTATTGGTACTGGCTATATATTGTTTTATATTTATGTTGTGTGCATAACAATTTGGCGGGCATATAATCATATGGCAATCGTTTCCAACCAACCAGAATGATTTTTAATGTACATGTATCTTAAGTGAAAACCAGACGAGAATCTCTTTTTTGAAATCTGGGAATTGAACCCGCCACCGGTAATTGAACCCGCAATCTCCGGATTGGTAGAGAGATGTCTTGCCAACTAACACAGATGTCGTCATGCCTTTACGTCTTGAATAATTTTCTTTTTTTTTATATTTAACTTCAAATGTGTTTTCTCTGACTTGGTGTTATTTGAAAATACTAATTTACTGTTGTATTTACAGCATCCGAATATTTGTTGAAAATTACAACTTCTTTCCCATTTTACATTTTCTGCATTCGATCTTTACCAATGAGATCATTTGTAACATCTAGTATTTAGGACTTCGCATCACGTGGCCAAGATTCTCCAGTTTTCGTCTCATAAGTAATGCGACTAGTCCAGGATAATGTCCGTTTTTTTTATTCATCCAATTGTTTATTACAATAAATATAAATCCTTAAGACGGGACCATGGAAATCGAAGCTAACAGACTCTTCCTAAACCTTATCCATCCATCCATACCACCGCATAATTCCCCTGTCGGGGTTGGCAGAGAGGACAGTGCGCCAGACTTTCCTATTTTGATAAACACATTCGCCTCTTCTACATCTATACACCTCATAAAACTTCTATGATTTCTCCGACTTTCTACGTTTCCTTCTTTCAGAATATCATTCACTTGGTCCAACCATACTTTTCTTAGTATTTCTTTCACTCCTTTTTGCTTACATTTGTACTTTATATATGTTTAGTTAGTATTTCTTTATTCAGTCGTTCCACATACCCAAACCATCTCAGCGCGCTCTTGTTCATCTCCCAAAACATATATTTCTAGTTTTCCGAATCCTAACCTCTCTGAGTAAATATAATAACGCAGATATAACAACAACAAAATTTAAGATTACCCGAGTAATTTTTAAATATAAACAGGCTGCAACTATTTGGTTTGATTCTAGACGACTTATAACACATGAATATTTTGTATTTGGCTTACCGTATTGTTAACCCATTGTATAATACTTGTGAAGTTGCCCCAAGTTCTGCTATATGATACCACATTAGCTCGCCTCATTACGGAAACTGCTGCTCTCCTGAGTTTCTGAAAAATAATTCAACTCAGCCCTTAATTTCATATTGTCTAAACGAAAATATAAAAGATAAACGATAACAAATTTTTATAAAAGTACTTTTTTGTCAAATCTCATTTTTATTTAGCTTCATATGTTAAACCTAGCACATCCGAAAAAATAAGACATGTTATTAAAAAAAACAACCGACTATTTTTTTTGTTTGTTCAACATCGATTGAACCTTGTCATCGAAGTCGCTGGTCCTCGTAGTCGAGAATCCCCTCACCATTTCAACGTCAATCTCCAACTGCTCCTTTACGTCGATCATGTGATCTTCTGGGAGAAAACAGTCCGATCCTTAATGCGCACTCTCTCTCTCGCAGACGTCACAGACATGTGGATCCTGCTGAGTTCTCCGGTCTGAGTGTTTCTTACACGTCTAGCTGTAGAGACGCCATTAGCTCGAGAACAGGTGGCTCTCCTGAGCCATGATCCTGATCCTGAGCCACCTTCTCCTAGTCTTCAATGAAACCTCAATCCAGGGCGAATGACTAAATATTCGTTTTTATTATTATTGGAAGAATGTTATAAAATTTACTTATTACGTGTGAACCATTAGTAAATCATTAACTTGACAAACATTAACTCCATGATATTTATAAGAAAATAATCGTA